>OZ012736.1:81169012-82395361 GCA_963859935.3 Lathyrus sativus
TGTTAAGGTGGATGCCCCAAGACCAGAAATAAGAGCACTTAGATAAAGGGAGGATGTAAACAGTGTCAGAATCTGACTGTTGAATTTGCAATATTGATTTGAAGAAGGTTTCAGATTTGACTCCTGTGCATAAACAGATGGAAAGAATCTTTTCAAAAATGTATCCATCGATGTCACTCCACCTAAAAGAAAGTCAGTCATTTCATCAATCATTACATATGCATCACAAAAAAAAACAAAAAAAAAAAAAAAGACATAAAAGCTAACCCTAATTCAACATAACAACAAAAATCAGATATCAGATACGAAAACTCCATTTTCAGATAGTAAAAACAAGGATCCAAAAGTTATTATTATCATGATGGGGATCAATTACCTGAAACACCATGATCGTAACCAAATATCAACCCACCACTAGCTGCCATGACGCAAGTGATAATGACTCTAAACGTGAGTTTTCCAGGATACTTGTCTTTCGGATGATCCATTTTGGCTGATGAATCCATCGTCATAGTTGCTTCAAGATCAATGAGATTTGTATGTATAGAAAGAGGTTAAGATGGCATTAGTATTATTACAGAGAGGAGAAGAAGATTGAAAGAATAAACAAAACTGAAACTATTTATAGTATATTTGTGTGTCTGTCTTTCTTCTATACATGCGCTGATTATAACTGAAGTGTTGGGTTGGGATGGTTCTCTGAAATGATTATCAGATAGTGTTTTGAGCACTAGGCCAATTTGGCACGTGTGAAGCTGTGAGCATATTTAAGGAAATTACAAACAGATTTTGAAAAAATAGTATTAATTGCAATGTGGGATTTTCCATTTCAGTCTAGTCACGGACTATTTGACAAAAACTATTAATCGAAAGATTACAAGCATTATTACAAGATATTCCAGACAAAGATGATCACTGATAAAAATTTGCATTGAAACAAATCTAAATTTTTATTTTTAGAAACAAATGATAAAAAGAGAAAAATTTTTAAATTTATTTAAAATTTAATTTCTTTTTTAATTAAAATCAGAAGGTGATTGTGATAATAGAGGAGAGAAAATATTTTTTATATTTTTTAATTAATAAAAAAATTGTGATTGGTTGTTTGTAAAGCCAAATGATATGTTTCTTTCTATTTAAATTTTTTCAGACGTTCATATACAGTTTATTTTTATAAATATTCATAAATTAATTATAATATAATAATTTCTATGTTATGACTGATTTTTAAAACTAATTGTCATAATTGAATTTTTACTTTTTAAAAAAAATATATTTTTCCTAAAAAACACTTTACTTTTTCAGAAAAACTATTTTCCCAAAAAACACTTTTAAAAATTTTAAGAAAAATTATTTTTTCCCAAAATACACTTTTAAGAAAAATAGAATTTGTTTATTATTTTCAAAAAGAAAAAAAGAAACTTATAAAAAAGCTTTTTTCAAAAAACATTTTTGAAATTTATTTTTATATATTTATTTTATGATTTTCAAAAATTAAACTAATTTGATTTTTATTTTGGATAAGAATGTTCAAAATATAGATTTGGTTAAAATTATATTAATAATATATTTAAAACATAAATTTAATTAAAATTATATTAATAATTAATTAGTTAGTAATAAATAAACTTAAATATAAATATGGATAATGTAAATAACACTAAATATGTTTGATGATTAAAGAAAAACTTACACATTTTGAGGTCAAATTAATTGTTTATCTAGAATTTATAGTTTTTTTCAATTCTAAACACTCTTGTGGTTCTATTTGATAAGTCTTATTTTGAGTTTTTAATTTATAAACTCTTTTCTTAAAATAAAATAAAAATAAAAAAAAGACTTATTTGATAAAATTTCACAAGTTTATAACATATTTATTAATTTATAATTATTTTTTATAAACTAATTTAAGTATTTCATCGCTTACCTTTTTTTATTTTACCTTTACTTTTTATATTTTAATTGAAACTAAGTCTGGCGAGAGGCAATAAGGGTCAGAAGCTCTGTCATTTTGGCAGTTGACTCTTCTTGCTTAGACATCCAGGTCTTGATCTCATCAGTTGTCTTCTCTTGCTTGATCATCCAATCTTTTATATCCTTAACATCATTCACAAGCTCTGTGACCACAGATGGAGAGGGAGCAGATGCAGTAGCAGCAGGATTCCCTTCAGATTGGTTTTCTTCAGAAGCTTGTTCAACCATTTCAGATTCAGGAACTACTGGAGGAGCAGCTTCCAAAAGTAACACAGGAGGAGGAGGAGGCATGTTCATCAGAGTTACCTTGATTAATTCTGCAATTTTAGTCTTAGCAAGCTTAGAGCATTTAGCTCTAACTTTTAAGGCAACTTTGTTGAACATCCAGATGAAGCGCTTCCAAGCAGCATTTGAAACAGTTGGATCCAAACTAGACATGCACACATCCTTAACACGAGTATATTCAGAATCTATCTCCTTTTTGAAAATTTCAAACATAGCATTAACACATGATCCTAGATCTGACTGTTCAAACTGTTCAGAGGGATTAGGATTAGGAGTGTTAACAGGAGTAGGTTCAGATGGTGTAGGTTCAGATGGTTGTGGTTGAGGTGATGTTGGTTGAGATGTTTGGATGTCAGATTGAGGGAGTTCAGATGGTTGAGGAATGGTTTGTGTGTCAGATGGATTGATTTCAGATGGTTGAGGAATGGTTTGGGTTCCAGATGTTTGAGTTTCAGATAGTTGAATTTCAAATGGTTGTGGTTGAGGTGGAGAGTTTGGTGGAGTATGAAACATGGAAATGTTAAGATGTTCCTTCATAACACTTTCAGAACGTGCTTGTTTGAGTGACTCTGATTCAAAATCAGATGAATCAGATGATTCACAATCAGAAGTTTCATCTGAGTGAACAGATGTTGAGGAAATTATAATTGATTGATTTAGGGGTTCTATATCCAGAATATTGTCAGAAAGATTTGGATCTTCTGATGGAATTGGTTGTTCAGAGTGTTCAGTTTGAACAGTCTCTGATTGGTTTGGTTCTGAAATGATTGTTTCTAGTTGGAGTATCTCTAATTGGGGATTATCTGGTTGTGACATTGCTGGTTGTGGAATTTCTGTTTGAGGAATTTCCGGTTGAATTGTTTCTGTTTGTGGAATTTCTGACTGAAGTGTTTGAGGTTGAGGAATTTCTGTTTGAATTGTTTGAGGGGGTTCAGATATAATATGAGGTTGGGGTTCAGAGGGAATTGGTACAGAAAATGGTTGTGAATGTACTGGTTCAGATGAGGGTGGTTCAGATAAAGGATTTGCAGATTGTTTGGGTGTTGAAGTTCTTTGTCTAAGGTTTGGAGAGAGTTGCGGTGATGAAAGGAGTGAATGAACAGCAGGCGTAGGATCAGATGTTAATACTTGATGAATAGTGTCTCTAACCTCTTCCAGAGTGGCATCTCTAGAACTGATTCTGGCTTTCTTTCCTCCTTTCTTCTTCTTCCTTGGAACTTCAGATACTTTCCTTTTCTTCTGAATCGATCCTTCTTCAGTTTTCCTCTTACTACGCCTTTCCTTCATCAGATTGGGCATTTCTTCTCCTGATTTTTGAACAAGATTAGCAGGTAGAGGAATTCCTTCCTTTAGACATTCTGCAATGTAAATCCAGACAAATTCCTTTGGTTCATCTGCACTGAACATTGGAAAGTCTTCTAAGGGTATCCTTCTGCCATGGACCTCCTCAGAGTTTATCTTCCTTAATTTTCCATTCATTTCTGAAATGATTTTCATCCTTTTCAGATTGAGTCCATTTATCTCAGATCCAATGATGTATGACAGATCTTCTGTTATCTTTGCATCTGTCAGATGCTTTACCAGCTTGTTTTCAACAAGGATGTTTGAAATCAGTCTTCCCAGAGGTATCCAAGTTCTAACTTTCCCAACTTTAGCTCTGACCTCTTCTCTAGTTTCTTTGACATGAGTCAGAAGATGACTGAAGATCAGATAGAGCAAATCCACCTTAACGTTCTGGCTGATGCAGTACATGAAATACAGATGTTCTGAACTCACATAGTTTGGTGAGTTGGATGATTTTCTGTGAAAAAATGTACTCATAAATATCTTTGCCCAGATCCTATAGATAGGTTTCAGATCTTTAACCTTACTTGTTGGTGTTCCAGCTACAGTGATTTCTTCATATACCTTAGCCATATCAATACGTGAAGAAGCAAGGTTTGAAACTCCATCAGATTCGGTATAACTAAACAGTTGTCTGATCAGTTTCTCAGTAATCACTATCTTCATCCCAAGGACAGATGAGTGAATAAACTTAGAACCAGCGCTAGCGTGAATCCAGAATTCCTTTACAAAAGTTGGGTACACAGGACCCATCAATCTCTCAAAGCATTTCTCCCAGCCTTGAGCTTTAATGGCAGGTGTTAGGTCAAACCCATTTTCCTTTAATGATTCAAGATCAACGAAGCTCTCACACAAAACCTCAAGATCTGCTACTTGAGTAAATAAGGTGCGTTCTGGTTTCTTGTACATTATAGTTTTGTTGGATTTTTCAGCAGTATTTGATGTAGAAGCCATTGATGAAGAAGAAGATCTTGATTTGGGTTTAGGGTTTTGGTAGAGTTTGAAGAGTAAGCAGAAACGCATGAGTGTAGTGAATGTGAAAAGTGTGAAAATAGTGTGATAGGTGGTATTTATAGAGAACCAAAAAAATCAAGCATTGGGCACAACAAAAGACACATACGCACGTTTGTACAGCATTTAATGAAAGTAATCATTTCACATTAAAATTATGACAGCTGAGGGGAAAACCAAGAAAAATGAGATTTTCAAAGCAATACCTCAAACGTCAAGTTGAGCACTCCATCGTTTCAGATACTGAGTGACACGTGTTTGCTTTGTATGTGTATCTGATGTCTCTCAAGAAATGAAATGTTTCCAACTTTCAGATCTTCTGAGTTTGTTAGTTTAGAGTTTCACACAAATAAATTAATTAAAAATAAATGAACAAAAGTCAGGTGAAATACTTCAGATCATTAAACATTTTGCATCTGAGAAGTTGCCTCTGATAAATATTACTCTAGACAAAAATCCATACAAATATTTTTCAGAATGAACTTAAATCTATCTTCAGCAAGGGGTTTTGTGAAAATATCAGCCCATTGATGATCTGTATCAACAAAGGCTAGATTGATTACACCCTTCTGAACATAGTCTCTGATGAAGTGATGTTTAATTTCTATATGTTTAGCCTTAGAATGCAAGATTGGATTTTTTGACAAACATATAGCAGAAGTATTATCACAGAAGATAGAAAGATTACTCTCATAGATCTGATAATCTTCTAATTGACTCTTCATCCAGAGCATCTGCGTACAACATCCAGCAGCAGCAATGTATTCTGCCTCTGTAGTTGATAGTGCAATAGTGGGTTGCTTCTTGTTGTACCATGAGATCAGATGACTTCCAAGAAACTGACAGCTTCCAGAAGTGCTTTTACGTTCAACTCTGTCTCCTGCATAATCAGCATCACAGAATCCAACTAATGAAAATTCATCAGATCTTCTGTAACACAGACCCATGTTAGTAGTACCTTTCAGATACCTTAGAATCCTCTTAACAGCTGTTAAGTGTGATTCTCTAGGATCTGATTGGAATCTTGCACATAAGCAGACACTAAACAGAATATCTGGTCTAGAAGCAGTCAAGTATAGAAGAGATCCTATCATACCTCTGTAGAGTTTCTGATCTCCCTTCTTACTTACCTCTTCCTTACCTAGAGTGCTTGTAGGGTGCATTGGAGTCTTTGCCATTTTACTATCAACCATGTTGAACTTCTTCAGAAGCTCTTTAACATATTTGGTTTGATGTATGTAAGTGCACTCTGGAGTCTGGTTGACTTGGATTCCCAAAAAGAATCTCAATTCTCCCATCATGCTCATTTCAAACTCTTCCTGCATACATTTAGCAAACTCCTTTCCAAGTATAATATTTGTTGATCCAAAAATAATATCATCTACATAAATTTGACAAATCAACAAATCTTTCTTAACAGTTTTACAGAATAAAGTCGTATCCACTTTTCCTCTGATAAAATTTTTCTTCAGAAGGAAATTGCTCAACCTCTCATACCAAGCTCTGGGAGCTTGTTTTAATCCATAAAGAGATTTCTTTAGTTTAAAAACATGATATGGAAAGTTTTCACTTTCAAAACCAGGAGGTTGGTGGACATATACTTCCTCTTCTATAATACCATTAAGAAAGGCATTTTTAACATCCATCTGATACAGAGTGATGTTATTCTGTGTAGCAAATGAAATAAGAAGACGTATAGATTCTAACCTTGCCACTGGAGCATATGTTTCAGTGTAATCAATACCTTCTTGTTGACTGTATCCTTGAGCAACCAGCCTTGCCTTATTCCTTTCAACTTCTCCCTTTTCATTCAACTTATTCCTGAAGATCCATTTTGTTCCAATAACATTGAATCCTTTAGGTCTAGGAACCAGATCCCAAACTTCATTTCTGGTGAATTGATTTAGCTCTTCTTGCATGGCAATAATCCATTCATTATCTTTCAGAGCCTCATCCACAGATGTTGGTTCAATTATTGACACTAAGCCAAACAATGAAGATTCAGATGTTCTGAGATAGGATCTTGTCCTGATTGGATCATCTTTCTTTCCAATAATCACGTCTTCTAGATGAGATGCCTTGATTCTGGAAGAAGATCCTCTGACATTTGATCTTTCAGAAATGTGTAAGTTGTCCAATTGAGAAGATAGGGGAATAGCATCTGGAGTTGCTTCAGATTCCTTTTCTTTATCCTTTTATGCCTCTGATCCTTCAGAGTCTGTGAGAATCACTTCTCTATCTGCAGAATTCTCAAACTGCTTTGGCTTTTCAGAGCCAAGCTTATCATCAAATCTTACATGAATAGATTCTTCCACAATCTGTGTTTCAGTATTGAAAATTTTGTAGCCTTTGGAGCGTTCAGAATAACCAAGCATGACACACTTCTGTGCTTTGGAATCAAACTTGTTAAGATTTTCTTTAGTGTTAAGTATATAACAAGTACATCCAAAAGGATGAAAATATGAAATGTTAGGCTTTCTGTTCTTCCACAGTTCATATGGAGTCTTTTTCAGAAGAGGTCTTACAGACACTCTGTTCTGAATATAACACGTTGTGTTGATTTCTTCTGCCCAAAAGTGTTTTGCCAGATTTGTCTCATTGATCATGGTTCTGGCCATTTCTTGCAGAGTCCTGTTTTTCCTCTCTACAACCCCATTTTGTTGTGGAGTTCTAGGACAGGAAAAATCATGAGCAATGCCATTTTCAGAAAAATATTTTTCAAAATATTTATTTTCAAATTCACCCCCATGATCACTTCTGACTTTTATAATTTTGAAATCTTTTTCAATCTGGACTTGCTTGCAGAAGTCAAAGAACACAGAATGTGACTCAGCCTTATGTTTTAAGAACTTTACCCATGTCCATCTACTATAGTCATCAACAATGACTAATCCATACTTCTTGCCTCTGATGGATGCAGTTTTCACTGGTCCAAACATATCAATATGAAGTAGTTCTAGTGGTTTGGAAGTAGAAACAACATTTTTTGATTTAAAAGATGTTTTTGAAAACTTCCCCTTTTGGCATGCTTCATAAAGAGCATCTGAAGTGAACTTCAGATTAGGGAGTCCTCTGACAAGATTAAGTTTATTAATCTGAGATATATGTCTCATATTAATATGGCCCAATCTTCTGTGCCAGACCCATTGCTCTTCATTAACAGACAAGAGGCATTTAACATTTTGAACTTTAAGTTCTGAAAGATTTATTTTATAAATGTTGTTTTTCCTCTTACCACTAAATAGGATAGAGCCATCCTTTTGACATATAGCTTTACAACATTTTTGATTAAAGGTAATATCATAACCATTGTCACTTAATTGACTTATGGACAATAAGTTATGTTTTAAGGCTTCAACAAGTAAAACATTAGTTATAGAGGGAAGTTTACCATTTCCAATAGTGCCAGATCCAATGATCTTGCCTTTCTGGTTCCCTCCAAACTTCACGTCACCTCCAGATCTAAGTTCCAGGCTTTGGAACATAGACCTTTCTCCTGTCATGTGTCGTGAGCATCCAGAGTCCAGGTACCATGATTGGCGTCCTGACTTTGCTGCTAAGAACATCTGCAACAGGAATTATTTTGTTTTTAGGTACCCAGATCTTCTTGGGTCCTTTGGGGTTAGTTGGTTTGTAGGTTTGTCTAAACTTCTATTTTTCAACATAATGTTTATTCTGACTTGCCTTGGGTTTAAACACATAAGTATTCTTCTCAGAGCTTGTGTGTTTAATGTCATTTAAGTGACCAAATTTAAATTGAGAATACAGAGGTGTCTTCTTGATGAAAAGTTTGTCAACAGATTTTGGATTACTTCCAGATGAAGATTCATATCCAATACCTCTTCTGTTATTCCCACTAACACCATAGATTATAGAAGCCATCTTGCTTCTGTCTATGCTCTTAGTAAGAAATCTCTGAAAGCTAGAGTCATATTTTTCTAAAATGTTTTCACATGACTTAGTCTCAGATTCAGATTCTTGTTGAGTTGTTTCAAAGTCACTTTTGATTTTCAGATTAATTTCTTTTTGCTCAACAAGTTCTGTCTTCAGAAGATCAATCTCAGATTCAAGACTGCTTTTCAGCTTCTTATATTTGAGTTTGATATTGTTATAAATTTTCAGAACTTCTGATAAAACTTTTATCAGTTCTTCTTTAGTAAGTTTAGCCATTACCTCTTCAGCGTCATCGTCAGATTCAGAATCTGATTCATATCCTGAGGTTCCTTCCTCCTGATCTTCTGTGCTGGCCATTAGTGCAACATTGGCACATTCTTCTTCTGATTCAGAAGATGATTCAGATTCATCTGAGTCATCCCATGTTGCCATCAAAACCTTCTTCTTTTTGTCAACCTTCTTCTTAGGTTTTTCTCTTTGAAGTTTGGGGCAATCATTCTTATAATGTCCAGGTTCTTTGCACTCATAGCATACAACTTCTTTCTTGCCAGATCTTCTGTGCCCAGAAGATTCCTTTCTATGATCAGATTTTCTGAAGTTGTTGAACTTCTTTGCCTTGTGCTTCCAGAGCCTGTTGATCCTTCTGGACAACATGGATAATTCATCTTCTTCTTCAGAAGAAGATCCTTCAGAGCTTTCTTCAATAACCTGCAAAGCTTTAGCAGATTTATTAGATTTTAAAGCAATAGATTTACCTTTTTCTTTCTTCTGAGGTTCACCTTCCTCAAGCTCAATTTCATGGCTGCTCAGTGAGCTGATGAGTTCTTCTAAAGAAATCTTGTTCAGATCATTAGCCATCTTCAAGGTAGTCACCATTGGTCTCCATCTGGTAGGTAGACTTCTGATGATTTTCTTTACATGATCTGATGTGGAGTATCCCTTGTCCAGAACCTTTAGACCAGCTGTAAGGATCTGAAATCTAGAAAACATAGTTTCTATATTTTCAGATTCTTCCATTTTGAACGCCTCATACTTCTGTATAAGCGCCAGAGCCTTGGTCTCCTTCACTTGAGAATTTCCTTCATGAGTCATTTTCAGTGACTCAAACATTTCATGAGCTGTTTCTCTGTTAGTAATCTTTTCATACTCAGTATGAGAGATTGCATTAAGCAATATTGTCCTAGCCTTATGGTGATTTTTGAAATCCTTCTTCTGGGCTTCTGTCATTGATTTTCTATCAATTTTCTTGCCATCCTCATTTGTAGGATGTTCATAACCATCAATGACCAAGTCCCGCAAATCAGCATCATACCCAAGGAAGAAACTTTCTATCCTGTCCTTCCAGTAATCAAATTTCTCTCCATCAAACATGGGAGGCTTTGTGCTGATTCTATCCCCTTCATATTTGTTGTAACTGGATGTATTGGATGTAGAAACATCACCCATAATGACAATCAAATATATACAAAAGTAACTTTTCTCACTGGATCTTTACTGACACGGTTAAGTGATAGCACACGCAGAACCGGAGCTCTGATGCCAACTGAAGGTGAGAAAATTACTTAGAAGGGGGGGTTGAATAAGTAAGACAAATAATCAGAGATTTAAACACAATTATTTTTATCCTGGTTCGTTGAACTCAACTACTCCAGTCCACCCTCTCAAGAGTGATTTGCCTTTCTCAGTCAAGGACTTAATCCACTATTTAATCAAACAGATTACAATAGTAACACCTAAGAACAACTGTTCTTAGTCTTCTCAAGAGCTACTAGATCCCAACTGGATCCTCTTAAGGAAAACCTTTTACAATCAATGTAAAACTATTACAAGAGTAAGAATGCTTCTAAGAAGCTGTTATCACAACTGTGATATTTCTCTTAAGTTTAAGAACAATGTTATAGCAAAATAAATTATAAGAGCTTTGAAAGAATTGCTTTGATGAGAGATTTTTGCAAGTGGTTCGATACAGAAGAAGATGGAGTGGACTTCTTTATATAGGCACTTAGATCCATGAAGTCTTCTCAATGTTGAAGGCTGTGCTGAAAAGCCTGGAGCCTTTTGTCTTTACATTGGAGGTTGTGCTGAAAAAGCCTGATGCCTTTTGTCTTCACTTTACAGAAACTTTCCTTAGAATGGAATGCACAGATAAAACCTTTTTGTCTGTGTTCTTGTGTCTAGCACAGAAGAGGAAAGAGCTATTGAGATATGCCAACATACATATTTAAATCTTCTTCACTAAATAAGTTCAGCTTTCAACATTAGAGTCTGAATCTTCAGAATTTCCAAAGTAGAGATCTTCTGGATCTTCAGAGTCTTGGGATGTTCTTCAGATTGTGCTGAATCAGAGTATGTGCAGCTTGTGTGCTTGAGCGTGTAATTCTATCAGAGTAGAGTCTTCTATATCAGATTCTCAATACTTAAGCAGCGCAGTATCTTCAGAGTCTTCTGATGACTGAGCTTCTGATCTCTCAGAGTCTTCTATTCTTTAGAGGCTCCTGCTTCAGAATCTTCAGTAGACAGCATTCAGATTCTTCTGGGAGCAGCGTTCAGATCTTTATTTAAGATGCTCTTGAACCTTTGAAGCCTTTCATAATATCATTGTTCAGATCCAAATTTGCTCTTTTAAGAATATTTTCTTTAGTACCTGTAGCAAACAGTCTAGAACAAATTTAGAGTATATAATTCTTGAATACAACATTCATAAGTGTTATCATCAAAACATAGAGATATAACTAAGAAACAATTTGTGTTCTTACATAATCTAGGTTCTTAGTAGGTCTCAACCTAAGCTTAATCCTATCAAGGAGCAATTAAAAGCTTAAAGTTAGCTAAAGGTTCACCTTTAAGTCTAAACTAAGAGGAAAGCTAGATTAGGATCACCTAAACATCATCAACTTGTAAAATGTGGGGAAAATAAGAAATCAATTCTAAAAATCCTAATAAAAATCCTAGATGATCCTAAATGGGTTAGGGAGCTATGGTTAAAGTTTCAAGTCCAAACTCTAATCCTAGGTATAATAATCAAATGCTAAACCTAGATGTATGCCATGGGAGATTCAAAAGGGGAAGGCTCTAAAGATGTGCTTCAAAACTATACCTAATGGAATCTAAAAAATGCAATAAAAATTATACAATATCCTACAATGTATCAACATTCACCATATAAAAAATCAGAGATTAAATCCAAGCATTAGTATGGAAACAAAAATCTAGAAGTTAACATGGCATGATTTCTATTCATGGAAAAGCACATAAAAGAAAAATACAAAATTAATTGAAAAAAGAATTAAAATTGCAATTAAAAATGTGAAAAATTAAAGAACATGTTAACATACAACCATGATTTTTCCAAGATTTTCCAACGATTATTTCTATTTATTATGAATTAAAAACAAACAAGTAACCATATAGAAAATAAAAGAAAATTAAAATAAAGGCAAAACGGGCCAGGGGTGCACTTAGTGATTTCTCTACGTGTTATATACATATGGGCCATGTACAGGGGGTGTGATTAGCGAGACGGTTTTAAGCCCAGAGTTTCATTTAATGAAACTCTGTGTTTCAACTTAAATGGGAACAAGCCAACTCGCGAGATGAAATTTGGGTCGTGGATGCGAGATACAAAGTCAAGCGACCAGCTCGATCGGACGACCAGTAAGAAATCTGACAGTTTTGAAAGCAACCCGGAGGGAAAGCTCGCGCGGTAGGGGACGATGGTCGGACTTCGTTCCGATCATCTTCTTCATCTTGTCAACAATGGAACTTCCTCATTTATTCACCAAAACTAGTTTTTCTTGAACCAAACTTGTGTATTTTTTCGTGTAGAATCCAAATATCAAATTTGTTTTCACTTTCCTCCATTAAAACTCAAAAACCATGAATATCCAAGAATCACTCAAGAATTTCCAACTTTCACAAAACTTAAAATTGAAGCCACTAATCTCTTCCTCTCACTTCCTACATCAACAATCTATGTTTCTTTTCCATTTTCATCCAATAATTAGAGAGAAATTCGAACTACAACCTAAGGTGCTCTATCAAGAATTGTCACGAAACTTAACCGTTCTAATCCTAAAACGTTCTACACACTCTAAGGATCACAATCATGTGAAAATATCGTAGCAATTCATCAAGAACAGAGCTTATAGATGAAAGATAAGAACCTGGTTTTGAGCTTCAATGGAGACTTGAATTATGGATGAAGCTTCGAGAAAATCGTCCAGAATCCATAAATGAACCTCACTAAAGCTTTTTGCAATGATAATTTGGACGGAAACTGGCTCTATCTTCAAAATCAATTTTCCAAGTTTCTCCACTTTTTCTTAACTCAATTTTCTGTTATCTTCCACCAAATTTTGTTATGGCAGTTAGGAATCATCCAAGAGGTTATATGCAATGGACCTAGAGTGATTTGAAGCCCAATGGAAGCCTATGGCAGCCTAACTCAAAATCCAAATTTTTGGTTATGGAGCTTTGTGAAACTCCTCAAAACAGAGCTATCAAGCTTGCTCATTGATTCATTCTGGTTCCTTATGATGTGAGGAAGATGTGTGGATAGGATTGAGGCTTTGGAAATGAGTGGATGGTTGATTTCCATTGTGTTGCTTTTTGGTGAAGAAATCTTGGATTTGGCATAGCAAATGAATTCAAACTTGACTTCTGATTTTTCCAATGTTCTTAAAACATCATTTGGACTCAAAACAAGCACAAATATGGCCTAATTTGGTTCCAAAATGAATTGGTTTGAATTAGCCCTTTCTAAGCTTCCTTTTATGATTCATTCATGAATTCTCTTCACACATTTCTCATTCTAACCCATATCAATGGATTATTGGTGCATGGTTGGATAAATAACATCATTTTGAACAACTTTCAAGTTGGACAAAATTCCATTTGAGGTGCTTAAGGTGATGAAATTGACCCATAATAAAAAATGGCCTATAATCTCAAATTCCCAAGATACCCTTGTCTTGCAAAGGTCATATCTTGAGTTCTACGAATCCAATCTTGGACTTCTAGTACTTTTTAGAAAGCTAAGAAGATAAGGAACAACATTCATGGTTGCCAAAAGTTTATGAGAATCATCTTTCTAGCGCAAAAGTGTCATGCAAGTTGGTTGACTTTCAAGCTCCAAATTCACATTCATCTCATGACCTGTAACTTTTCTGACTCATAACTTGAGTTCTATAAACCCTATCAAGGACTTATAGTACTCAAATTAAATCTATGATCATGCTCTATAACAATCACGTTAGGGTCAAGGTGAGATGAAAATCACATCTTGAGTTATGTGATCTTGAAGTTAGGCATTAAACCAGGGGATTTTACACTGTCAAGCATAGCAACCCTAGCCTAGGAACTCCTCACACTCTTGATTCATGATGCGTTGACCTTGAAATCATCCCTTGGGCATCTTAATACATCAATCCATGATCACATGGCTTTGAAATTAGGTCTCAACCTTCTTCAAATCATCTGTTAACCTAGGGTTGACCAGATGAAACCCTAATTGTACCAATCTTGGTAGTTGCCTCATATCCTTTGCATATTAACCTGTCTAGGCTTCAAAATGAATTTAAACACTTCTCATGAGCTCTCTCAAGGCTTCAAGTTCAACTCTACGGATTCAGAATCATCTGATGACCTCCCACAACTCTCAAGTTAGGAGATATACACACTTGGCTTCAACCACTTTCTCTAAGAATCTTTAACTTCTCTGATGAGGATGTCAACCCTTGAATACTTGAATGAAGGCTCTTAGATAGCTTCATAGCCTTGTGTAGCCCTTTGTTGGTAGTCATACCTCTTGATCTCCTGCCCACATGTCAATGCAATGCAGATGATAATGCAAAAATGAATGCAATGAAACACAAGCTATGTACAGAAAAAGGTTAGGCAAATTTGGGGGTGCAACACCAAGACATCGTCGTCTTGTGCCTACGTATTCTCGTTTGATACGAGAAATCAGAGCAAATAGATTTCGGGCTAATAAGAACATCGGTTGGTTCAAAAATGTTTTAGGTCCGAGTAGGGTTAAACCTTTGTTCTAGCAGTTAGGGACGATGTCTGTTTGTGGTAGAACCAAAGCTTAACAACACTCTTTTTCTGAAAAAAGGTTTTCCAAATTAAATCCTGAAGGATAAAAAAGTTTGAAGTTTGTTTTTGGGTTTTTTTAGACAAGAAGTGCAATTATTATTGTTTGTAATTCATGTTGCACTAAAGACTATGACCTAGGAGCGAATGCGTCGCATATCGTCCAAAGGACATACGTTAAACACTCTAGACAATTGAAAGGAGGCCCCCCAATCATCATTCCCCAAGTACTTAAGGCTCGTACCGTACAATACAAATTAGTCTTTATTAGATGATTTGAATTGTTTGAAGATGAGAAGGGAGACACAACTCTAAAGGGAGACTAAGACTCAACCTAATGTTCTCATGCAAAGTGTACCTATGATTGGGATGAAAAGGGAATGCTACCTAATGTTATCATGTATGGGTTCAAGCCTAAGGTATATCATAATCTCTCTTGAACAAGAAAGATTAGAGGTCCTAAGGGAACATGGCAAAGACAAACAAAAGAAGGAGAAGAAGAAAGCATAATACAATGCAAGTATGCAAACATGTAATGCACAATTATAATGAAAGTGAGGGAGGAACAAAGTGTGGGGCAGTAGCCTCCACAAGCACATCTCAACCTCAAGCATGCAAATGTGAGATACAAGAAGAAGGAAGAAAGAAGGCAAGCAAACATGAACATGCAAGCACATCATCACCTTGAATAACAACTACGAAAGTGTGTATTCAAGTGGAAACCAGACACACGTGTCGACAAAATCATGACTAAACAATCAAGAACAGCGACATATATCCAAAACATCTCACTCCTAATGCATCACACTGATCCGTGAAGATTCGAAGTGAAACTATACCAAACAAGCATGAAAAACAGCAAAACAGGCCTGCTGGCACAGTGTTAATCGATTAACACCAGGGGTTAATCGGTTAACCATTGAAAAATTCTTGAAAATTTGAAAATGCGTAACGGTTAATCGGTTGACACCCTGGGTTAATCGGTTAACCCTGTACCAACAGCAGATAAACAGCAACAGAACAACACTTTCAACACATAAGCACTTATCCAATGATCTGGATTATCACATAATCAATTATGCACGAATTTAAACCAGCAAACAGTGATCCAATCAACATGTAAACAAATTAAACCAGCACAATCACAGATCATATGAATCAAATAAGCAAAATCAAACGAAAATGAAGATCCACATGCTAATTATGCAAGTAAGCTCAAAATTAAAATCGGATCAAGAATTCCAACCGACAAAGTGGAGAATTGCTTCGGTTAGTGTTGATTTAATCCAATTATGCAGATCCAAGCCAGAAACCCAGAGATCCTTCAAGATCCAAGTGTGTTCTTGTTGTAGGAGTGAAGATCCACCACAATTAAGCCAAAATAGTCCAAATAAGCTCCTTCAAAGCAACTTCAAAATTCAGATCCAAGCTTGCACGAAAATTGGATGAAGAAATTAAGATGATGATGATCAAGGATGAAGGTTTAGCTCCTAGAAATCAATGATTCCAATGGAGAATCAAGGATTTCAATGTGAGAAGAGCTTTGGTGAGGGTTTTGGGAGATGGAAAGTTGAGAGCAAATTGAGAGAATGAGAGTGAATTCTGAAGTGAAATGGAAATTATGAGGCTTTGATGTGTGAGGTTTGGAGTAGATAAATTAAATACCCCTTAGGCTTGGATCCAAATGAGGCTTGGAATGTGGTTTGTGAAAATTGCTTTGGAGTGAGGAGTGGAAATTTTGGAGGGAATTTGAAATGATTTGAAAATTAACCATTTCAAAATGGTTCTAGATCCTTCCCTTGATGAAAAATCAACTCACAAGTGATCAAAATTGGACCCCAAAGTGGCTTCACTTGAAAAATCATGTACAGAGGCAAAATATGCACTAGTTAATCGGTTAACCATATGGTTAATCGATTAACACCTTTGAATATTTGAATTTGACCTGATTTTGACTTAGTTAATCGATTAACCATTTGGTTAATCGATTAACACCTTCAAATTTTGAATTTTGGCGCCTTTTAGAGGGAAATCTGCATATTTGCCCGTTTTCAAAGGTTTTGAGCTCTGTTAAGCTTCTGAAACTTGTTCTTGAATATTCCAACTGTGAGAATACTTGATATAGCCTACATGATGTCTCCTGCACTGAAAATGACCTGCAAAACAAAATGAAATTGATCGCTCGATCGCCGGGCAAAATAAATGCTGGAGTTCCTGATGCTTGTTGTTCAGTCTCTTGCACTAAAAAGAAATCTGAGCCACGGCAAACCTTGATCCCCTGCCTCACGAACAAGTGCTATGATATGCAGAAATGCAGAGAACAAATGCTAGAACAATCCAGTGAAAACATAAGCCAAGTAAAGAAATGGTTGGGCAAATTTTGGGGTGCAACACCATCTAACTCAAACTTGGAGGCCTTACAAACAAAACTCAAAACCCTCCCATACTCCTTTCTGAAATCTTCCATCACACTATGATCATCCATAGAAATTAGCTTGATCAGAGGTCCAATCTCCAGTGTTGGGAACTTGTACAACACACTCTTCTTCAAATCAGACTCCATAACGACAGTGGATTAGATTAATAGAATCAAGGAGAAAATATACACCTGAAACACAAATACATGCAAATGTTAAAATGCAAATGAATATGCAAATGCAACAGGGGATCAAGATTGTTATGCTGCTGACTGAGTTGAACCAGAGCTTCGCTTTGACGAGAAAACAACACAACACTGATATAAAGAACCCACTATATCAAGGATCAAAAGTTCACACTGACGAGAAAACCGGGTAGGCAGCATCACCGACTTTCGAGAAACAATGATACGTTCACCATTTCTAGTTTGGCATCATAGTCTAACGAAGAAGCCTCACTTAGCTGAGTCCCAAATGATCGGTCTCCAGAGTCGACAGCTTCTAGATCCAACACCCCCTCCCGACTAATGTACAGGATAGGATGTCTTCAAAGAAAACCTCGTCTGAACGCGAATTTCGTGAGGACTAATGCATGCTGAAACATACAGGTCCATCACTACTTTCCGCTCTAATGCTATGGATATCCTCAAGCTTGGGTTTTGGCTTATCACTCAATGGATCAATCCCACCCAACAGCACAACAATATGATAATGATATAAAAGCTGAAAGTAAAATGCAAATGCAACATTGTACAAATGCAACACATATACACATATGTACACACCCAAAGATAAAACACACAAGCGCTAGGATTGACTCGCATAGGGGATGGGAATGTCCCCAGCAGAGTCGCCAGCTATCACATCGCTGTGAAGAGGGGCCGACAAAGACAAAAGAGTCACCACCGTTCATTATTTATCCCAAAGAGAGGGAAAGGAAACTATCAGAGAAAACCTACGAAAAAGGGAAAAGACAGGTCATCGCAACCAAATCTCAGGTTCAGGAGTCCGTTACGCAAGAGGGAGGTATGAGCACCCCTCACGTCCGTTGTACTCAACGGGATCCACGCTTGTTGTCTATCTAAAAAGGTGTAAACTATCAAAGGCTGGCTCACAGGGACAAAAGAAAAGAAAAGAGACTCGATAGAGCACCACCGCTCTATGCCTATGTATTCCCTTGTGCAATGGGAAAGTCAAAGTCAACGTAGTTCGGAAAACTACGGGTGAAAGGGGGGAAGGTTGCTCGTCAAGACATCGTCGTCTTGTGCCTACGTATTCTCATTTGATATGAGAAATCAGAGCAAACGTGGTTCACGCTGACACGACCATAGATTGGTTCAAGTGTTTTAACTGAGTAGGGTTAAGCCTTCGTTCTAGCAGTTAGGTGTATTGCTGCTCGACCATTAGAGACTTAGGCGTTACCTGTTTGCGGTAGAACCAAAATTTAACACACTCTTTCTGAAAATGATTTCAAACAACCCCGAGGGATAAAAAAAGTTTGATGTTTTGTTGTGTTTTTTTATGAAGAAGTGAATTGAGTTAAGTTTGTAACTCATGTTGCACTAAAGACTATGACTTGAGAGCGAATGTGTCACATATCGCCCAAAGAGCATACGCTAAACACTCTAGATAGATTGAGAGGAGGCCCCCCAACTATCATTCCTCAAGTACTTAAGGCTCATAACGTGCAACATTTATTATCCTTTATTAAGTGTCTTAAGGTGTTTAGGAGATGAGAAGAGAAGACACAAACTCTAAGGGGAAACTAATCAACCCTAATGTTGTCATGCACAATGTTCCTAAAGTTAGGATTAAGAGGGGAAGAATCTATCCTAATGTTATCATGCAAAGGATTGAACACCTAATGTCTCTCCTACTCCCATCTTAGAAAGAGGGACTAGGAATCCTTAGGGATCATGGCAAAAAAACCAAGTAAACAACAGATAATTCAATCACATATGAAATGGAGAGGAAGAAGAAGTTGACTTAAACAAGTCAAAAACAATGCAAACATGATATGCAAAGATCCAAAGAGGAGATATGAGAGTCAAATGATGCAACAAAGATAAAGGATCAAAACAAATTGACTTAGACAAGTCAAAGAAGAGTGAGATGAAATGGGAGAAGTCACAACTCCTATAACCATTCAAACATTCATCACTTACACAAAGACTAATCATAAAACAAAACCAAAAGGCCACGATCAAAGAGAATATGGGAGAAAGAAGCTTGGGCAGCAAGCACAAGAAAATCATCCAACCAAACAATTCAAATTGATCATGTAGAAGAAAGGAGCAAACAAGTGCTAAAAGTGATTCATTATTCAAGACAATCTCAATGTGTAAATATGGACACCAAACCATCTTGAATAAGAGGTAAACCACATGGGGAAGAAGTGGATAATCAATAAAAAAGCCTTAAATCAAAGTTGGAAACAATATACAAGCATCAACCAAGTCATGGCAAGTGTAAGAAACAAAGTTTCAACACAAACTCAACACCTAAGACAAGTGGAGAAGCATGATTTCAGAGTAACTTGTGAAACAAGGTACACAAGTGTATGACCTAAAAAAAATCAAGAACCAACATCTTAATCATGTTATAAACAAGTTTCAAGACTCATGAGGTGCATATGGGATCCATAAAAGTCATTTCCCAAAGGAGCTAGGTCAGACTAGTTTGTATGAACACCTTTGAAGGTGACTTGACTTGCAAGCTTCACCAAAAATAGAAGGAATTCTCAATTAAATCCAAATAAAAATCACAAAGTAGCTAGGTCAAGTGGTAAACATAAGCCAAAGTTTCATGTCCAAATTCATCTCAAGGCATCACCAAATAAATTAATTATCAAGGGTGGTCCACCTTATCGAGGGTTCATAAAAAGTAATTCAAAACCAAATGAAAAATGATCACAAATGTCTCAAAACTTCTTCAATCCATCACCTAAGTGAGATAAAAAGTTTGATCCTGGGGAGTATTTGAATGAAAGTCAATGGTCATGATCAAATTAGGGTATACATCAAAATATACCTCAAATCATTAATTCCAAATAAAATAACAAAATAAATGGAAAATGAAAATAAAAATATGGAAAATTAAATAACATTTTGAAATGCTAGGAAAATATTTTTGGGGAATTTTTATGTGATTGGAACTATTTTTAATTAATTAAAATGAAAACAGAAATCAAAAATAAAATAAAATAAATGGAACAAGCAAGGGGGTGCAATTGGTAATCTCAAAAATGAACTACAACCAGGAAAAATGTACGCTAGGCCACAAAAACATAGGGGTGTGAAGAGCAACTGAAGCCCAATTGACCCAGACTCAGTTTACAGCATGAAACGCATTGTTTCATTTAATGATGTGGATTCAACGTTTCCACATGGCACAGTCAAGCGAATCACACCAAGACAAATCATCCGGTCAAAACTTCAAACCATGCCAGCTCAGCTTTGATCAGAGAACATACCAGATGTCGGAGCTAGGGCTCCGGTCGTCTTCTCCAGCCAGCTCGCCGGAGATCAGAGGTCAGATCTCAATAAAAATGGTAGAATCGTATACCATTCGAAAGCCCTCATCACCAGCAACATGAATCCAACAATTAAATTGCAAAAAGGCTATTAATAAGTTGAATCAAAAGCTTGAATTTCAAACATGTCAACTGAAAATGCTATCAAACAGCCATGATAATGCAACAAACATTGCCTATGAGACATAGGGCTTC
The DNA here is from genome assembly GCA_963859935.3 of Lathyrus sativus. Taxonomy (NCBI): domain Eukaryota; kingdom Viridiplantae; phylum Streptophyta; class Magnoliopsida; order Fabales; family Fabaceae; genus Lathyrus; species Lathyrus sativus. The sequence goes on from OZ012736.1 coordinate 81,189,758, forward strand.
AGATGCAATCCACCATGAACCTATCACATGCCTAGAATGAGAGAAAAGGATGAAGAAACTTACTGAATGGAGCAGCTTTGTTGGCTCTTGAAAACTGATGCAAGCTTCTGTCCAAGCTTTCCAATCTTCTCCTTATGCTCTGGTGAAGAAGAAGCAAGCAGAAATTTGGAGATATCACCCAGGAAATGTTTGATTCAAAGATGTGAAAGTTTTGGAAAATTTGAAGTGTAGGAGCTCTCTCTCTCTCTCAGCTAGCAACCATTCTCCACGTTTAGGGCAAATCCTCAGCTCTTATATGATGGGTTTTGAATGTCATGCAGGCAAATAATGGCTCTTTCAAGTGATTCCAAAAAAAATGCCAAAAACTTCAATTTTTGATTAAACACGGGTTGAACATCCTCCACTCACCAATGGGTCAGCAATCAAGCAAATGTGGTGTGTAGGAAACAACTGAATTGGTTTTGGTCATGTAGGATACTTATGCATCAAGTTTTGATCTTTGCTTTTTATGGTGTGGATTTTGAAAATATGGCATGTAACATGTATGATTGTTGGTCCAAAATAGGTAAAGAGATAGCATGACTAATATTTGATAACATGATGGTGTAAAAAGTTCAAAACAAAGTCCATTAATGACTTGTAAATGAAGCAAAACAAACCATGACCAAAAGTCCAATTTTCCAACTTAAAATGGTCCACATGATCATATAATCCATCAATCCTCATGAATTTTGAGTTCAATCTGGAGTTAAGACCCTTAGGCATAAGTTTCATGTTGGTTGAAATTGGATTTGAGGCCTTAAAGTTCATGAAAAAGACCATTGAAAAAGATGACCTATAAAGAAGTTTCCAAAAATACCCTTGAATTGTTAAGACCATAAATTGAGCTCCACACATGATATGAGGACTTCTAGGACTTTTTGGAAAGATAAGATCATGAGTAACAACTTTCATGTTCACCTGAAGTTGAGGAGAAACTTGCTTCTAGGTCAAAAATTCCTTGGAAATGGGTTGACTTTAAGTTGACCAAAATTATCTTCATCTGAGGACCTTAACTTGTTGGTATCATAACTTGAGATGTACAAACTCAATGGATGAGTTATAGTACTCAAAATAAATCTAAGAACATGTCCTACAAGTCTCATGTTTTCATGAAAAAGAGATTGAGCTTGCATCATAGTGTAATTTGTCCTTGAAGTTGGGCACTAAAGAAGGGGATTTTACACTAAAATCATCTGAAACCCTAAATTAGTAACTTCTTGAACTCTTGATTCTTCTTGATTTGATCTTAACATGACATCCTAGATGCTTTAGGATGACTCCCCATGGTTTGTATGCCTTAGAACCAAGTCTTGAACCTTCTCAAGTCCACATTTGACCTTGAGTTGACCAAATGAAACCCTAGTTCTATGTCCTTTGTCCATGCCTTTTGCAGATGAATTGAATGACTACTCAAACCCCCACAATGACCCTTCAAGGTACACAATGAACTTCAAAACCATGTCTTGTCCAAATAAATGACCTCATGAACTCCTGATGTTCTTCTGATGAGCCTCTGATAGTCCTCAAGATAGTAGGCAACAACCACACACCAATCTCCCCTTTCAAGGAGTTTTGATAACCTCATGGTGATGATGAACACCTGATAGCTTGCACAAATGCCTTTTGCTTGAGCTTGAACCCAAAGAGACCCTCCTCTTGAATGGCACAATACACATCTTGATCCCCTGTTAAGAACAATGCTATGCAAATGCAAATGCTAAAATGAAATGAAACAATAAGCCAAGTACAAGAAAAGGTTGGTCAAATTTTGGGGTACAACACAACCGAAGATATGTAGGTGAGATACATTTGGCTTGCACCCTTTTAAAAGTTCATACGGTGTTTTGTTTAGAATGGGGCGGATGAGCACCCTATTCAAAACATAACATGTCGTACTTATGGCGTCGGCCTGTCGCATCGCTGTGAAGAGGGGTCGGCAAGGACAGAAGAGTCGTAACCGTTTGTTATTTATCCCAAAAGAGGGAAAGGAAACAATCAGAGAAAACCTAACGAAAACAGGAAAAGACAGGTCATCGCAACCATATCTCGGGTTCGGGGGTCGGTTACGCAAGGGGAAGGTATTAGCACCCCTCACGTCTGTCGTACTCGACGGGATCCACGCTTTGTTATCTATCTAAAAGGGTGTTTACTATCTAAGCTACGGCTCAGGGACAAAAGAAAAGAAAAGAGAGACTCGATAGAGCATCCCTGCTCTATGCCTACGTATTCTCTCGTGCAATGGGAAATTCAGAGTCAACGTAGTTCGGCTAACTACGGGTGAAGGTGGGGAAGGTTGCTCGCCAAGACATCTCCGTCTTGTGCCTACGTATCCTCATCTGGTATGAGAAATCAGAGTAAACGTAGTTCGGGCTAACATGAACACAAATTGGTTCAAGTGTTTTAGCCGAGTAAGGTTAAACCTTCGTTCCAGTAGTTAGGGACGATGCCTGTTTGCGGTACAACCAAAGCTTAACAACACTCTTTTCTAAAAATGATTTTCAATTTAAGATCCCAAAGGATAAAAAGTTTGAAGTTTGTTTTTGTGTTTTTTTAGAGAAGAAGTGCATTGATTATTGTTTGTAATTCATGTTGCACTAAAGACTATGACCTAAGAGCGAATGCGTCGCATATCGTCCAAAGGACATACGCTAAACACTCTAGATAATTGAGAGGAGGCCCCCCAATCACCATTTCCCAAGTACTTAAGGCTCGTAACGTACAACAATCCTTAACCTTTATTAGATGTTTTGAGAAAGTTTGAAGATGAGAAGAGAGAGACACTCTAAAGGGAGACTAAGACTTAACCTAATGTTCTCATACAAAGTGTACCTATGATTAGGATAAGTGAGAATGCTACCTAATGTTATCATGCATGGATTCAAGCCTAAGGTCTATCATAATCAATCTTGAACAAGAGAGATTAGAGGTCCTAAGGGAACATGGCAAAGAAAGGTAAAAGAAGAAGAAGAAGGCATAAGAAAATGCAAGTATGCAAACATGTAATGCATAATTTGAAAACGCGCAACGGTTAATCGATTAACACCCTGGGTTAATCGGTTAACCCTGTACCAGCAGCAGAAAAACAGCAACAAAACAACACTTTCAACACATAAGCACTTTTCCAATGATTCGGATTATCACATAATCAATTATGCATGAATTTAAACCAGCAAACAGTGATCCAATCAACATGTAAACATATTAAACCAACAAGATCACAGATCATATGAATCAAATTAGCAAAATCAATCAAAAATGAAGATCCACGTGAGAATTATACAAATAAGCTAAAAATCAAAATCGGATAAAGAATTCCAACCTACGAAGCGGAGAATTGCTTCGGTTAGTGTTGATTTATTCCAATTAAGTAGATCCAAGCAAGAAACTCGGAGATTCTTCAAGATCCAAGTCTGTTCTTGTTGTAGGAGTGATGATCAACCAAAATCAAGCCAAAATAGTCCAAATAACCTCCTTTAAAGCAACTTCAAAATTCAGATCTAAACTTGAACGAAAATTGGATGAAGAAATTGATTCAATGAGGATGATGGATGAAGGTTTAGCTCTTAGAAATCAATGATTCCAATGGAGAACCAATGAATTCAAACAAAGAAGAGCTTTGGTGAAGGTTTGGGAATGGAGAAGTTGAGAGAAAACTGAGAGAGTGAGAATGAATTCTAAAATAGAATGGAAATTATGAGGAATAGATGTGTGAGGTTTGGAGCAAATCAATTAAATACCCCTTAGGCTTGGATCCAAATGAGGCTTGGAGTGTGTTTTGTGAAAATTGCTTTGGAATGAGGAGTGGAAATTTTGGAGGGAATTTGAAATGATTTGAAAGTTAACCAAAATTCAAAATGGTTCTAGATCCTTTCGTTGGTGTAAAATCAACTCACAAGTGATCAAAATTGGACTCCAAAGTGGCTTGGCTTGAAAATTCACGTGCAGAGCTGAAATTTGCACTGGTTAATCGGTTAACCATATGGTTAATCGATTAACACCCTCAAAATTTTAACTTTGACCTAATTTTGACTTGGTTAATAGGTTAACCATTTGGTTAATCGATTAGCACCTTCAAAATTTGAATTTTGGCGCCTTTTGGAGGGAAATCTGCATATTTTCCCGTTTTCAATCGTTTTAAGCCCTGATCAGCCTCTGAAACTTGTTCTTGAATATTGTAACTGTGAGAATGCTTGATATAGCCTGCATGTTGTCTCCTGCATTGAAAATAACATGCAAAACAAAATAAAATCGATCGCTCGATCGCTGGGCAAAATAAATGCCGGAGCCTCTAATGCTCGTTGTTCAGTCTCTTGCACTAAAAGAAAACTGAGCCACGGAAAACTTTGATCCCCTGCCTCAAGAACAGATGATATGATATGCAAATGCAAATGCTAGAACAATAAGACAAGTAAGGAAAAGGTTGGGCAAAATTTGGGGTACAGCAGATGCCCCTATTCAAACGACTTGGACCTGAATGAGTGAAAAACGAACGGCTTTCAAACAATCAAGGTAAAAGACGGTTGAATACCAAAGAACCCGAAAATTTGCCAACCGCAGAAATAAACTGCAAACTCTGATTGACGATGAACATCCCCAAAAATAACTGAACTGATGGTTGCAACGATAACAAGCGAACTGATTACCAATTTCAAATCGTCGACACTAATTCGAAAAGATCATCTGCTAACACGTAGCAGATACTGAACCTCTAACTTTGTCGTCCGGCCTCTGCATCAAGTTAGAAAAACATCTGACCTCGCCGTCAAGTAATAACATCCATTTTGAAAGAGGATATCTCTGACTTCGCCATCAGGCCTCTGACCTCGCCGCCAGGAATTAACATTAATTCAGTAAAACCCATCTAACCTCACCGCCAGGCATTAACATTAATTCGGTAAAACCCATCTGACCTCGCCGTCAGGCCTCGACATCAAGTCGATAAAGCATCTGACATCGCCGTCAGACCTCGACATCAAGTTGGTAAAAGCATCTGACATCGCCGTCAGAACCATTGAACCCAATAAGCAATAAACCGACCGGCTCAACACACAGCTGAGAAGAACATCTGACATCGCCTCCAGACATTCGTTAAATACAAAGCAAGTATCGAATCTAGATACAGGGACTTCTGACATCGCCGTCGAGAGTTCGCTAAATAAAAGCGAGTAACAGATCTGAAGATCTGATCAACACAGAGAATCTGACATCGCCGCCAGACATCTATTGAGTAGATGAAGACATTTGACATCGCCTCCAGAAATCCACGAAGCTGATACACATCTGACTTCACCACCAGAAATCTGCGGGGACTAAAACATTTGACCTCGCCGTCAAATATCCACACAGTTGAGAAACACCTGACATCGCCATCAGGAATCAATTGCAACCAATAGGCAAACCCAAAGGTAAGGACATCTGACATCGCTGCCAGGCATTAGCTAAATAAAAGCGAGCATCGGACCCAAAGGTATCTGACATTGTCGGCAGGCCTTCGCTAAAAAAAAGCAAACAACAAACCCAAAGGTACGGACATCTGACATCGCCGCCAGATATTCGCTAAATAAAAGCGAGCATCAAACTCAAAGGTATCTGACATCATCGCCAGGCTTTCGCTAAATAAAAGCGAACAACAAACCCAAAGGTATAAACATCTAACATCGCCGCCAGGCATTCACTTAATAAAAGCGAGCATCGAACCCAAAGGTATCTGACATTGCTGCCAGGCATTCACTAAATAAAAGCGAACAACAAACCCAAAGGTAAGGACATTTGACATTGCCGCCAGGCATTCGCTAAATAAAAACGAGCATCGAACCCAAAGGTATCTGACATTGCCGCCAAGCCTTCACTAAATAAAAGCGAACAACAAACCCAAAGGTACGGACATCTGACATCGCCGCCAGGCATTTGCTAAATAAAAGCGAGCATCGAACCCAAAGGTATCTGACATCGCCGCCAGGCCTTCGCTAAAATCGAACAACAAATCCAAAGGTACGAACATCTGACATCGCCGCCAGCCATTCACTAAATAAAAGCGAGCATCAAACCCAAAGGTATCTGACATCGCCGCCAGGCCTTCGCTAAATAAAAGCGAACAACAAACCCAAAGGTACGGACATCTGACATCGCCGTCAGGCATTCGCTAAATAAAAGCGAGCATCGAACCCAAAGGTATCTGACATCGTTGTCAGGCCTTCGCTAAATAAAAGCGAACAACAAACCCAAAGGTACGGACATCTGACATCCCCGCCAGGCATTTGCTAAATAAAAGTGAACATCGGACCCGAAGGTATCTGACATCGCCGCCAGACCTTCGCTAAATAAAAGCGAACAACAAACACAAAGTTACGAACATCTGACATCGCCGCCAGGCATTCGCTAAATAAAAGCGAGCATCGAACCCAAAGGGATCTGACATCGCCGCCAGACCTTCGCTAAATAAAAGCAAACAACAAACACAAAGGTACGGACATCTGACATCGCCGCGAGGCATTCGCTAAATAAAAGGGATCATCGAACCCAAAGGTATCTGAAATCGCCGCCAGGCCTTCGCTAAATAAAAGCGAACAACAAACCCAAAGGTACAGACATATTGTTGCACCCTAAAATTTGCTCAACCTTTTTCACTTGGTTTATGTTTCAACTGCATTAGCATTTGCATATAGAGTCATGTACATAGTCTAATCATCTGCATAGCATAGCATGGCAAATCATCCAACAAGGGACCAAGTACTATTCTCATCTCTATGAGCCTATCAAGAGGTTATTATCCAAATTCAAGCATATTCAAGTCATCAGAAAGAATTGGAAAGCTAAAGAAGTCAGTTGATCAAGTAGTGAATCTATCTCCTATATGAGGGTATCTGAGGATCATCAAAGAAGTTGTGAGCTGTGATTGAGCTGAGCATGGAGAGTATATAGACATTATGGGAGACTTAGAAAGTCATTTGGAGAAGGAGGCAAGTCATTGATAAGATCACAAGAGTTGCAGTTGAAGACAGTCAACTAGGGTTTCATCTGGGTCAACCCTAGGTCAACTCTAGGTCAATTGATTGATTGAAAGGCATTAAGGTCTATTGGAGAGATGTGGGGTTCATCATTTGACATATAGAGAAGGATATGGTGTTGTGCCAAGAATAAATCAAGAGAAATCAAGGAGAAGAGGAGTTTCTAAACTAGGGTTTCTGTGTAAAATCCCCTAGTTTAGGTCAAATTTCCAAGCAAGATAAGTCAAAATGCAAGCTTCAAATGGATCCTTGGTCAACATGAAACTTGTATAGGATTTCAAGACATTTAATTTGAGTGGTGTAAGACATCAAGGAGATTTATAGAACTCAAGTTATGGTCCTTGCAAGTTACAGGTCATCTGAGGTATCTGAAATTTTGTCTGTGAAAGTTACTTGTCTTCCAAGCAACTTTTACCCCTCAAGGAGATTTCAAATAAATTTATGGTCAACATAAGAGTTGTTCCTAATTGTCGTATCTTTCTATAATGGTATGGTATGCCTTCATATGATTTGTGGAACTCCACTTATGGTCTTGGCAAGCAAAGGGTATTTTGGTCATCTGAGAATTACAGGTCATTTCAAGCCTATGCCCAAAACTCATACAAGGAAGCTTCAAATGAAAAACTTCACAACATAAAACTTGCTCCAAATGACATTTTGAGTCTAGAAAAGTGACCATGAAAGATTGGAAAGGCTCATAGCTCAAGGTTTCAAAATTGGTGAATTTAATGAATAAAAAATGACCTAAAATTGAGATTTTTCATAATTTGGCCAAATGGGATGAAATTATAGGTCATTTTGATTGGAAAAAATGTTTTAAAAACATTGGCAAAAGTAGAATTTTGAGTTTGGTTCAAGATTTAGAAGTTATGCATGGTTACTTACAAAAGAAGTTACATAATCCAAATCCAAGGGAAAGTGTGCATGGGAAGTTTCTCCAAGGTTCTAGGACTTTCCAATGACATCTATATATTGCATTGAAGAACTCCATGCCATGGTTGGTGATTCATTGTGCTCATAATACCAAGTTTTACATCATTCTTCCAATTTGCAAAATTATCTCAAACTCCATAAAATCTCCATCAATTTCCACATTTCTTGATTGGATCATCATCAACATCCTTCATAGATCAGAATTCCATCAAATATTTGGTTGAATTGAGCAAGAATCGTTCCATCCATCTTCATCATTCAAGGTGCAAGAAGAAGTGGTTACAAAGTTTCAAGGCATTGGAGCAAGAATCTTTGCATACAGAACAAAGAATTGAGTGTGTGGATCAAGTTCGGACCATTGCAAGCATCAGATTCAAGGATTTCCATACCTGTTTTCACCATTTACACCAGGTTAGTTTCCTCTTCTAATTGCATGATTTAGTTAGGATCATAGAGAATTGTTAGCATAGAACTGTTAGGATAGGTTAGAGGATTGATTTCACAAAGTTTGGAGAAGTTTCATGGAGGTTATCAATGGTGTACCAAAACTGTTAGAGCTTATAACATCAAGGATATTGCACTATAATCTTGCATATATGGCTTAAAATGCTCAGCATGAGATGTAGATTATGTTAGGATAGAATTTAGCAAGAATTCTCAAGGTTGATATCAGGTGATAATGGTGGAGTCAGCATCTTCCACCTATCGGGTTTGATTGTTAGTTGAGTTTTAGGAGAAATGGTTGGCATGGCTGTGTAGAGGGGAAGGAATGGACCAACTTTGTTTTTCATATTGTGTGATTTCATGGAAGAACAAGGGAGAACAGAGGGGATGAAACTCGTGCATGGGAGAGGAGATTTTCTGAATCTAGGGTTTCTTGAGGTTGAAGATGATGGACAACCGTTGGATCCATCTGTTGACCATGACTCAGACCTTGATCGTGTGGTTCACGTTTAAAACGAAAAACGGAGGGAGATTCAAAGGGTGCTACGCACCGTTTCACTTAAACTCCATCTGCTGGGCTTTAATTTCCAATGCTAATAACACCCCCTATCTTCAGGCCCAAACCTAAAATGAACTAAAAACCTTGCTATTGGCACCGTTTCGTGTTTTTTTATTTTTTTGATGAAGCTTTCTGAGTTGCTTGGCCCAGACGCGCTTGCTATGCGCGCCCCCCAGTCTAGGCCCATCTTTCATTTCAACTGATTTTAATTTCTCCCTGCACCCCTCATCTCACTTAATTCCCATTAATTTCATTTTAATTTCTTTCAAAAATTTTAATTCTTTGGAAAATCATAAATAATTGAAAAATGCATGATTTTAATTGGTTCTTTTTGCATATTGTGCATAATTATGTCAAAAAAATTATCATACAAAAAAATTCCAATTTCATTTTATTTTTTTATTTTTGGCATATTTTTCTTTTAAATAGGATTAAATAATGGTTTTGTTTGATACATGAAATTGTTAATTTTAGTTTGATTAAATGCTTTTATATTTTTGACCCATTCTTTTTAGGTTGATTAGTATAGAATGTTAACTTGTATATAAAATTTAATCCATAATTTTAGAACTTAATCTTAGATGATTTGTTTAGGTGTGAACAACATGATCAAAACTAGGGTTTAGGAGATAGCATAGGTGATTAAATCATTTCCCTTAGGAATTGTAGATTGAATCTTTGGGGTATGGGACTATAGGGATTATGGGTAGATAATAGATCCCTTAGAAATTACTAGGATTTCCCTACTGCTATCAGTATACTGCTTATATTTGTTTGACTATGTGGTGTGCCCTCTCTAGGGTTATTTCATTTGTCTGTGTGGGGTATTGGGTTTGCTTGGGGATTGGGAGAGCTGAAGACTTGTGATGATGAAGCCATTGGAGATCAAGAGGATGAAGACCAACTTCCAGAGTTGATGAGGAGATTTTGCTGGCAGCTGTTGAGGAGTATAGGGTTTAGGAGCTAGGCAGAGCTCTAGAGTAGAAACCTTGATTCACAAACATGGAAGGTCTTGTCTGCCTCCATCCTTTCTCTATGATTCAAAGTCTCTTTCAAATATCCACCTCCTTCCTTTGGAAGGATCAGTGAATGTATTTGAAAGATAGAACTTTTGAGGGAAAATTGTCTGTATAATGTTAACAGTTAATGAGCCACCCTTGGTAGGCAATTTACTGTTTAACATTCATTCCATCTTGTTGACTGATATTCATCTTGGAGATTGAGACTTGAAGAAAAGCCATTGTAGATTGAAGACTGATGACCAAGACCTTGCTTGAAGGCTGTGGAGATGGAGATTGATGCTTGCTGAAGCTTATAACTGATTGATGATGACTTGAAGGCAGATGTTGATGCAGAGCTGCTGTGGCTGTTTATTTTTGCTGTATTATTTCTTGATGTATTGATTGGTTTTCCCTGACTGTATTGCTTGTTGTTTAACCTGTTGGGTTAGAAGTGAATTCTGTTCACTTTTGCCTATTGTTTTCTAGGTTCGAGGTTGAGTGGGACTCCCTTGCCTCGCTTGTATTGCTGCATCCATGCATTTTACTGCTTTATTGTATATACGCTATTGTTTCTGTTTCCGTCTATTCCCTTAGGATCTCTGTTTCTCTCTGCGCAAGAGAGGAGAATGATAGACACTAGGTCTTAACCCATGCATGATAACATTAGGTTAGTTTGATTCCCTTTGCAACCGTAGGTTAGAGTTCCGTCTCTTCTTTCTCCAAACAAACAGAAAAACACAATAAATATTTCAAACACAATAAAAGACACTTCTTCCATAAAAGAATGTGAACTCATCAAAACGTCATTTTCGTCCGCTTGGACTGTTAATCAGAAAAAACCTTTTCAGAAGGAATAAAATCAATCAAGACAGACTTGTGTCGTACGTGTCCCGAACTACGTTTGCTCTGATCTTTCATGCTGTATGAAAGTACGTAGGCATAGGATGCGATATCCTAGCGAGCAACCTTCCCCTCCTTTCCCCCGTAGTTAGGCGAACTACGTTGACTCTGATTTCTCGTTCCGGACGGGAATACGTAGGCATAAAGTGCGATACTTTGCCGAGTAATTTTCTTTTCTTTTAACCCCTGACCTTTAGAGTAGATAGAATAACAATCCATACACGAAAACAAGCGTGGATCCCGTCGAGTACGACGGACGTGAGGGGTGCTAATACCTTCCCCTTGCGTAACCGACTCTCGAATCCAGGTTTTGGTTGCGATGACCATACATTTCCCGTCTTTGCGGTAGGTTTACTCTGAGCGTTTCCTTTCCCTCCCGTGGGATAAATAACGCACGGTGGCGACTCTTCTGTTCAGCCGGTGCCGATTTTCGCAGTAGCGACAGTTGGCGACTCTGCTGGGGATCCAACGTCCCCTGGCTGCTAAGGACTGCGATAGTTCCTTATGCATTTGGGATCCAACATCCCTTAAGAGAGTCAATCCTAGCGCTTGTTTTCCCGTCGAGGATTTTGTATGGATTTATATTTTTGTCATTTACCTTCAGCCTTATGTTATTGATCATTATTGCTGTATTGGGGTTGTGACGGTGATTCTATGATTGAGAGATAAGCCGGACCTGGGCTTGAGTGCACCTAGAATTAGAGTAGAAAGTAGTGGGCGCGTGCCGGCTTTGCTTGCATTAGTGTCTCATGAAATCTACACTCGGACGAGGTTCTTCTGGTTGGCTTCTTTTTCTACCCTTTGGGTCGAAGGGGTTGTTGGTCAGCTGAATTGTCGACTCCGGGAACCGATCATTTGGAAGTTGGCTAAGTGAGGCCTCTTCAGGAATTGATGATGCCACTCCTTCTGGGAATCGTATCATCAACCCTGAAAGTCTGTGACGCCGACGACCGCATAGGATGCCATACCTTGTGTCAGTTGCTAGGACATCCACCTGTGAGAGGGTTTGGGGTTATGCAGGTCACTAAACCTCCAGACTACCGGTTTGTTTCTTGATCTGAGATCCTGGGTATTTATGGAGAGTTCTGAGGTCTGTCAGAGACCAGTTGGAGAGTTCTGAGGTCTGTCAGAGACCAGTTGGAGAGTTATGAGGTCTGTCAGAGACCAGTTGGAGATATGATATGAGGTCTGCCAGAGACCATTCAGAGTTGTGTTATGGGTCTATCAGAGACCAGTATTGGAGCTTTGTATGAGGTCTATCTGGGACCCGGGTTTGAGGAATTCTGGAGAGTCTATCTAAGACTTCTTGATATGGTTCAGGCTTTTCAGCTATGGCATTTGGTCCCTGTTGCATGATACTTGCATTGCATTGTTTGCATACCCATTATCATTGCATCCCATTAACGTGTGTCTGTGCTGCAGGTGCATTTGCATATTCCCTGGTTCTAGTGCCCGGACTTCTGCTTATCGATCATGGCTGGTTTGAGGAAGACAGTTGCGTATAAGCTACCTACACCTGATATTACTCCTTTGCTTGGTCTGATGTCCCTTGCTGATGAGGAGGTTAGGAGAAGCTTCAGAATGAGTCATGGAAGATTGCTGAGATTATTCTACAAGCCAACTGCTGATGAGATGAATGGGTTGTACACCCTGATGCAGTTCTATGACCCGGCATTGAGATGTTTCACGTTTGCTGACTTTATTCTCGGGCCTATTGAAGAGTTTGTAGAGTTTACTGAGCTACCAGTGCAGAACAAGGTTCCCTTTATTCATTTCGCTGCTGAGCCCAAGTTGGAGGACTTAGCTAAGGCCTTGCACATGAACGCTGCTGAACTATTAGTGACTTCTTGGCTCGGAGTACCAGGTTTCTCCCTTGATTTTCTGGTTGTCAAAGCTCAGGAGTATGCCAAGAACGGGTGCTGGGTAGTCTTCAATGCTATCTTGGCTCTATGCATTTATGGAATTGTGCTGTTTCCCAACTTACCCAACTTTGTGGACTTGGACGCTTTCCATCTGTTTGCTGCTGGCGACCCGGTGCCCACTTTGATTGGATACTTCTACCATTCATTGCACTACAAAAATGAAAACAGAAGGGGAAAGGTTGTTTACTGTTGTGCGCCGCTGTTGAACATGTGGTTTAAGAGCCATATTCCTCTGAAGGGACCTTTTGTGGACAGTGCAACTACAGCTAGCTGGCCAGAGCGCCTGATGAGACTGTCTTCCGAAGACATTGAATGGTTTGATCGAGACTTGCTGGGGTCTGAGCTTATTTTCAGTTGTTCTGGGTACCCTAATGTTTTGTTGATAGGAAGAAAAGGGTGTATCAATTACAACCCTTCTCTGTTCGTTCGTCAGTTCGGATATGCGCTGAAAAGCCCACCAAAGGAGGAAGAAGTACAGGAATCTCTGTACTTCACCGGTGATTTGAAGGGAGAGTTACTAGCCAAGCTGCAGCACGCATGGACGCATATCAACAGAAGAGGGAAGCCACTATTGGGGAAGAATGATTGTCAGGATTATGCACCCTACAGAGTTTGGATTCAGGAGAGAGTAAGACAGTTGTTGATGCCATTTCCAGCTGCACCAGTCCCTGTTCATATTTCAGTGGAAGAGCCAACTACTGTTACTAGGGAGGCCTACGAGCAAGTTGTGAAAGAAAAGGAAGCCTTGATGAAGATCAATGAAGAGTTAGAGCAAGAACTAGCTCAGATACGCAGCGAGAAAAACAAGGCGGTGCATGCTTTCCAACAGCAGATTGAACTAGTAAACAGACTAGGGGCTGAGTTGACCGAGGAGAAAAAGAAGCGTGAACGTCTGGGGCAAGAGTTCAGAAGCTCCCATGACATGTTGGAATCCAAAAAGAAAGCACTCGACGCCGCGCACCGAGAAATCTCTTCTTGTAATAAGACTTGGAATGCTATGCTAACCAACAATAAAAAGAGGGAAGATAAATTGAAGCAGCAAATTTCTGACCTCGAAGAGCATTTAAAGGCTAGCATTAAGAAGTATGAAGAAGAGGTGATGACCAGGTATAGTCTCCAGAATGCATTGAACAAAGCCATCGAAGGCAGGAACGAAGCTGTGTCTCAGAAGCGGAAGCTAGAGGATCGCTTCGGAGAAGGGGCATGGGAGGAAACTGCTGGAGACGTGCGACATGTTCTTAAGAGAAGGAATCAACTTGTTGAAGGGCTGCTTATCCGACCGGGTCATCCAGAGACCAAGAAGTTACTAGAAGAGTATCAGGCTTATGAGTGTACTTGATCACTTCATGTATTGATGCTTTATTTGCATAGTGCTGACCATCACCAGGATTGTTGGTTGAGGTCATGCCTTCTCATTGTACTCAGTGATATTGTATTCTTGGCGTATTGGATTTCTCTGTAATATATGAGGCTTTCTATGATTCAGCTCCGATCTTCATATTGCTAGCACTGTCACCGCACTGGCACCTTTGCACTAGAATCGGGGAATGATGTTCCCTAATGCACAGACACATTGCATTGCATTCATATTCATATTGCATTACAGGTGATTATTGGATGGTATCTTATTGCTTGCACTGTACCAGGTCTTTTCCAGGATTGCAGATCAGCGCCCGCACCGCTACTCCACTCGCACCAACTGTCGAAGAATCATGGATCAAATGCAGAACAAGATGCAAGATATGCGCGAGAAGCTAGCGCTCTTTATGCAGACCATGAAGACTATTGCAAAAGGTCAGGAGAATTTGCAAGCTATGGTGCAGCCTCTGTTGGCAAGAAACGCTGGGCATGGGAATGAGGATCATCAGTCTGTGCGAGTCGACACTGTTCATGGGGATGGTACTCCCACACCAGTGGCTCCACCTGTAGTCAATATACCCGCTGTTAATGTCAACAACGCTACTGCTGCTGGGAACGGTAACGTTGGAATTGGGAACGAGACTGCTGTCCATAACATTGGGCTTGGAGATGTTAACTTGGGTGATAATATGGGAGGCAATGGTTTCGGTAATGCTGGATTCGGGTTCAATGACCAGGGATTCGATAATGCTGGGAAATATGGTTCCAATGCTCAAGGCTTCGGGCAGGACGGTTATGGTATGACTAATCAGGGTTATGGAGGATTTGGAAACGGAAATGGCGCTGGGTTAATGACTTTTGGACCTGCGGGAATTGCTCTGGGGTACGGCAACAGAGGGCGAGGCCCGGTGATGAACCAGAACAGAGCTGGCCGTAACAATGGATACGATGGGTATGGAGCCGGGAATGGTAACTGGCAGGAAGATCAGCAAGAGGACGCTTTCTCCGGTGGAGGTTTCGAGGGACCTATGGATGACTCCCAGAGGATCAGAATGCTAGAAGAGCAGATGAGGGGGGTCGTGAACCAAAGTGCTGTGGGCTTAGACATGTCAACAATGGGTCTAGTGCCTGGCTTGAGGGTGCCAATCAAATTCAAAGCCCCCACATTTGATAAGTATAAAGGGGACACATGTCCAAAGGTGCACGTGAGGTCATATTACAGAAGGATGTCGGCGTATTCCACTGATGAGAGGATGCTAATGCATTTCTTTCAAGATAGCTTGTCAGGTCCTTCCCTAGAGTGGTATATAGGATTGGAACCAACGCATATAAAGACATGGAAGCAGCTGGCAGAGGCATTTGTAGCTCACTATAAGTATAACAGCGACTTGGCACCCAACCGGGTCCAATTGCAAGGGTTGTCTCAAAAGAAGGGTGAGAGCTTTAAAGAGTATGCGCAGAGATGGCGCGACATGGCTGCTAGGGTCCGTCCTCCTTTAGAAGACAAGGAAATGAATGACATGTTCATAGGAACATTCACCGGCATGTTTTATGACAAGTTGTTTCACACATCTTTGGCCAGTTTCTCAGACTTAATTCTGATGGGAGAAAAGATTGAAAGTAACATTAAGCAAGGAAAATTCCAAGCTGAGGAATCTGCTGCATCTGGCAGTAACAGAAAGGCTTTTGGTGGACGCCGTCAGGGCGATGCAAGCGCAGTGTTTGGAGGCCGAGGCAGAGGCCGGGGCAGAGGTCGAAACCAGTATAATCAGCCGCAGCAGGTGGCGAGTGTTACTATTCCGTTTCAGCAACAACCATTCCAACAACAACAACAGCAACAGCAACAGCAGCCGCAGCAGGGGGCACAGCCTGCTCAGCGCAGATTCCAGGGGGTAAACCAAGGAGAGTGTTTGAGAAGCCTCCTTCAACGTATGCTGATCTGTTACAGACGTTGTTGGGTTTGAACCTGGTAGAGAAGAGAACTCTGGCGCCAATAACAGGCACTCCTCCGTACGGTTATGATGCAAGCAGGCACTGTGAATTCCACTCTGGGGCCCCGGGCCACGATGTAGAGGGTTGCCATGCGTTTAAGCATGTTGTGCAGGATCTATTGGATAGTAAGGCTATCAATTTTGGAACAGTGGGTCCGAACATAGTGCAGAAACCCATGCCCAACCATGGGGAAAACGCCATTTTAACTGAGGAGGGTTTGAATTTGATTATGAATGTCGACGATTTAAAAACGCCGTTGAACGAGATAAAGAGCAGATTACTGCAGGGGGGTGTCTATCCAGGATGTGATGAGTACTGCTTAGAATGCTGGACCCTAGCTGGGGGTTGTGATGATTTAAAGAAGGGTATTCAGGCTTTAATAGATGGCGGCACACTGCAATTTGACCGGGCAGCAATTGAAGAACCTGCAGGGGCATTAGCAGATAATCAGAGTGATGTGGCCACTGTAACGATTCCTCGAAAGACAATCACTATAACGGCACCGGTCCAGCGACCACCGATCACTATCACTAAGGCCGGGCCAATCCCGTACGAGAGCATAAAGGCAGTCCCATGGTCATATGGTTTGGAAGTGTATTGTGACGGAGTAAAAATTGATGTTAATAAGCAGTCAGCTGAGACCGTAGACAATGTTGTTGGTACCGGAGGTATGACAAGAAGTGGTAGGATCTTCATATCGCCTGAGGTAGAGGCTGAGAGACTGGCGAAGGGAAAGGGAAAGATGGTTGAGAATGTCCCAGTGCAGGGGAATGAAAAAGAAGCGGCATCGAAAGATGTAGAAGAGTTCATGCGCTTGATCCGTAAAAATGATTATAAGATTGTTGAGCATCTGCAACAGACGCCGTCAAAGATCTCTATACTGTCGTTGCTATTATGTTCTGAAGCTCACAGAAATGCATTGCTGAAAGTCCTGGATACTTCCTTCGTACCCTAAGATGTTTCCGTAAATCAGCTGGAAGGAGTGTTGTCACATGTGAATGCAGGCCATAGCTTGGGCTTTACAGACTTCGATTTGACCCCGAAGGGGAGGGAGCATAATATGGCGCTGCACGTATCTGTCGAGTGTAGAGGATCAGTCATGTCGCATGTATTGGTCGATACCGGATCGTCTTTAAATGTGCTGCCCAAGAAAGCGATGATGAAGCTAGATGTCAGAGGGATCCTGTGCACGCCCAGTGACTTGGTGGTCAGGGCATTTGATGGGACGTGAAGAACAGTTTTTGGATCGATAACATTGCCTCTACAGGTGGGGCCGAGGTTTTCGCGACTGAATTTTATATCATGGACATCCAGCCTGCATACAGCTGCCTGCTCGGAAGACCTTGGATTCATGGGGCTGGGGCAGTCACGTCTACTTTGCATCAAAAGTTGAAATATATGGTGGGGGACAGCGTGGTTACTGTGTGTGGAGAAGAAGACATCCTGGTCAGCCATCTGTCGTCATTTAAGTATGTGGAGGTCGATGGAGAGATTCACGAAACACCCTGCCAGGCATTTGAAGGGTTGCGCATCAAGGACAAAGGTCCCGGGCCGAGCAAAGCGTCGGAGATAGCCGTCTCGTCATATAAGGAAGCTCAAGCTCTAGTAGAGACTGGTGAATCAAAGGGCTGGGGCAAAGTGCTGGATATTCCTGTGAAGATGGACCGGTTTGGGTTGGGATATCAACCGTTGGCATCAACACCTACTGTGGGGGCACCCCGTTTCAGAGGACCAATAACTATCACTGCTGGTGGAGTATGTCATGAGACCATCAATGCTGCTTCAGAGTCTGACGAAGGAGACAGCGACTGCGATATGGACGCCTGGATTCAGCCTAGCGTGCCAGGACAGGGATTGTGCAACTGGTCTATTCAGGAGATTGTTCCTGTGACTCTTAAACAGTAATGCTTTGTTTTTCTAATTGTTGAACAATTTGGTGCCTTGCCCGGGGCATCATGATTTGCTTAGGGCTGTGCTGTTATGAACATTGCATGTTTATCATTAAATGAAAGGCGTTTTTCATGTGCAAATATTGCGATCTCTGTTTTTCTTGTTTTGTATTTTACAATAAAATGGCAACGTGGTTATTCGCTTTATACGCATTTTGAAGCATTTAAACGTTCCTTTTGCAGGATAACATTTTCAGATGGCATCCTTGAACCACCTATGACTCGTCCCGACTTTGAGCGCCCGGTATTTCAGGCCGAAGAAGAGATTGTTAAAGATAGTGACGTCCCTGAAGAATTGTCTTGGTTGGTGAAGCAAGAAGAAAGAGTCATTCTGCCTCATGAGGAGGTCATCGAAATTATCAACCTGGGGTCGGAAGGGGTTGAAAAGAACATTCGTATAGGAGCCGCGCTGCAGAGCGACATCAAGCGAAGACTGGTTGAAATGCTCAGAGAGTATAGTGATGTGTTCGCTTGGTCGTATGAGGACATGCCTGGGCTCGATACAAATATGGTTGTGCACCGTCTGCCATTGAAAGAAGAATGCCCGCCAGTCAAGCAAAAGCTTCGCAGAACCAGACCCGATATGGCAGTGAAGATTAAAGAAGAGGTTCAAAAACAGTGGGATGCTGGTTTCCTGGCTGTTACAAAATATCCCTCATGGGTCGCTAACATTGTACCAGTGCCAAAGAAAGACGGTAAAGTGAGAATGTGCGTAGATTACCGTGATTTAAATAAAGCGAGCCCGAAAGACGATTTTCCACTTCCTCATATCGATGTGTTAGTTGACAACACTGCTCAGTACTCCGTATTCTCCTTCATGGATGGCTTCTCGGGCTATAATCAGATTAAAATGGCGCCAGAGGACATGGAGAAGACTACTTTCATTACGCCTTGGGGAACATTTTGTTACAAAGTGATGCCCTTTGGGTTGAAGAATGCTGGGGCAACGTATCAGCGTGCAATGACGACTCTTTTTCATGATATGATGCATAAGGAGGTCGAAGTCTATGTTGAAGATATGATTGCCAAATCCCAGACGGAGGAAGAGCATTTGGTGAATCTGCTGAAGTTGTTCAAAAGGCTTAGGAAGTTCAGGCTGAGACTGAACCCTAACAAGTGCACCTTCGGGGTGAGATCGGGTAAACTGTTGGGGTTTATCGTAAGCGAAAGAGGAATAGAGGTCGATCCTGTAAAAATAAAAGCAATACAAGAGATGTCGACGCCTAAAACAGAGAAAGAGGTGCGCGGGTTTTTAGGGAGGTTGAACTACATCGCTCGGTTCATATCTCACCTAACGGCTACGTGTGAACCATTGTTCAAGCTGTTGAAGAAAGATCAAGCTGTAACGTGGAACGAAAATTGTCAAAAGGCGTTCGATAAAATAAAGCAGTATTTGCAGGAGCCTCCTATTTTGATACCCCCAGTGGCAGGGAGACCCTTGATTATGTATTTGACAGTTCTTGAGGGAAGCATGGGTTGTGTTCTCGGTCAACACGACGAGACAGGAAGAAAAGAGCATGCGATCTACTACTTGAGTAAGAAATTTACTGAATGTGAATCTCGTTATTCAATGCTTGAAAAAACTTGTTGCGCGCTAGCCTGGGCCGCCAAGCGTTTAAGGCAATACATGCTGAATCATACAACCATGCTCATCTCGAAGATGGATCCTATCAAATATGTATTCGAAAAGCAGGCGTTATCAGGGAGAATTGCCCGTTGGCAGATGGTCTTGACTGAATACGACATCCAGTATGTCTCGCAAAAGGCTATAAAGGGGAGTGTACTATCTGAGTACTTGGCAGAGCAGCCTATTGAAGATTACCAATCGATGAGGTTTGATTTTCCTGACGAGGATATCATGTACCTAAAGATGAAAGATTGTGAAGAGCCGTTGCCAGATGAAGGACCAGAGTTGGGTTCCAAGTGGAAGTTGATCTTTGACGGGGCTGTGAACGCTTACGGTAGCGGAATAGGGGCAATCATCACTACTCCACACGGGACGCACATCCCGTTTACTGCTCGATTGACCTTTTCAGTTACCAATAATGAAGCCGAATACGAAGCTTGTATCATGGGGCTCGAAGAAGCCATTGATTTGCGAATCAAAAATCTAGACGTATACGGAGACTCAGCTCTGGTGGTGAATCAGATAAAAGGGGAATGGGAGACACGTCAGCCCAATTTGATACATTACATGAACTATGCGAGGAGATTGTTGCCTTTCTTTGACAAGGTTGAATTTCATCATGTGCCGCGAGCGGAGAATCAGATGGCTGACGCCCTGGCCACTTTGTCTTCCATGTACAAAGTCAACTTCTGGAACGAGGCTCCCAGCATTGTTATCTCTCGGCTCGACAGACCAGCCTTTGTGTTTGCCATTGACGAGGCATCCGACGACAAACCGTGGTATTTTGATATCCTTAATTTCCTGAAGAACAAAGAGTATCCGGCTGGGGCATCCAGTCAAGACCAGAAGACTCTCAGGAGATTGGCGGGAAATTTCTATTTGAATCCGGATGGTGTCTTATACAGAAGAAACCACGACTTGGTGCTGCTGCGTTGCGTAGACGAGAAAGAGGCAAAGTTGCTCATGGAGGAAATACATGAAGGTACATTTGGTACGCATGCTGGTGGGCATGCTATGACGAGGAAGCTGCTGTGGGCAGATTATTTTTGGCTGACTATGGAAACTGATTGTTTCAAGTTTACGAGGAAATGCCACAAGTGCCAAATCTATGCTGATAAGATCCATGTGCCTCCGAGTCCTCTGAATGTGATGTCATCACCATGGCCATTCTCGATGTGGGGAATCGATATGATTGGAAAGATCGAGCCGACAACTTCTAATGGGCACCGGTTCATTCTAGTAGCAATCGATTATTTCACCAAGTGGGTGGAAGCGGCGTCTTATGCAAATGTGACTAAGCAGGTGGTAGCCAGATTCATCAAGAGAGATATCATTTGCAGATATGGAATCCCCGAGCGGATAATCACTGACAACAGTTCAAACCTGAACAACAAAATGATGAAGGAGCTCTATCAGAACTTCAAGATCGAACACCACAACTCCTCCCCTTACCGACCCAAGATGAATGGCGCTGTTGAAGCGGCCAATAAGAATATCAAGAAGATCGTTCAAAAGATGGTGGTGACCTATAAGGATTGGCATGAGATGCTACCTTTCACTTTGCACGGTTATCGTACGACGGTACGCACATCAACCGGGGCAACCCCGTTCTCGTTGGTATACAGAATGGAAGCAGTGCTACCACTGGAAGTTGAGATTCCTTCGTTGAGAGTGCTACGAGACGTTCAACTATACGAGGTAGAATGGGTGAAAGACAGGTTGAACCAACTAAGTTTAATGGATGAGAAGAGGCTAGCTTCTCTAGCATACGGTCGTTTATACCAGAGTCGAATGAAGAAAGCATATGATAAGAAGATACATCCGCGGAGCTTTCAGACGGGCGACCTTGTGCTGAAAAGGATTCTCCCGCCGCAGGCAGATCACAGGGGCAAGTGGACCCCCAACTACGAAGGGCCATACGTTGTCAGAAAAGTCTTTTCAGGAGGAGCGTTGTTGTTGTCCACCATGGACGGTGAAGACTTTACGTCGCCTGTGAATTCGGACGCAGTTAAAAAATACTTTGCTTAAATTTGACCCGCTGGACAGAAAAAAGAGAGTCCAGGCAAAAATGGGGCATCCTGGCGAACCAAAAACAGAATGAAAGGTTCGGGCAAAAATTAGGGATAAAATTGAAAAAATGTACACCCGCGAAGTTGAAAACCTACACTGGGAGGCTTCGTCAAAAAAGGGTATCCCGGTGAACTGAAAACCCGTAAAGGGCGGTTTACGCAAAAGTTAGGGATTTGAAAAGCAAATGACTGCGGTCCGAATTTGATACTGCATTGAGCATTAGTGCGGGAGAATATACATGAGGGGTCGATTATCAGATACAATCTCTTCGGAAGTGTGGATACCAGGAAAGCATCGGAGTCGGGCGAGTCATAGGAGGATCAGTTCGTGATGTTCGTCTGCATCCCGTTGCCGACATGTGTACAAATTTAATTTGTCAATATATTTATGCTTTTTGTGCATACTTGTATATTTGTTATACGTAGCTTCCTCTTTTCAGGAGTTACATCCCGTGTACAAAACTCCGCCCATTTAGGGGCCCAATCAATAAAATATGTTATTCAGTATTTGATGTTGGTTCTTTACTGTTTTGTGCATGATAAAACGCCTAGGTTTGATGAAACTAACATGTGCATAACGTCGCTGGCCCTTGCCAATAATTGCTAAAACTTTGAATTAACTGAAAACGATATCACTAACGCTAACCTGAATAGATTTGGTTGCGTAGGCTTGTCTTGTCTTGTTTGTCTTGTTGCAGGGTTCATAGCCGTGAAAGAGGACGATCAAAAGAGTGCAGTATGGACCAGAAGCTCGTAACGAAAGACTCGCCCCCCACGCAGGTCGCGTTCCCAAGATAGCAATGTTCTTCCTGAAGAAGGATCAAATTCCCCCAGCTAGTCGTAGCTTATCCAAAGGACGTTCTCCAGCAAAGTCGTTTATCTTCAGCAGAGTTTGGCGATTCCAAGATTGAAGGCTGTATTCAGACAGTGTATCTCAAGCAGAGTGGTTTAGCCTCAGAAGATTAATGTTTCCAACTTGGGAGCTGTATTCAGGCAGTTTACCTTTCCCCGCAGGGTCATTTCCTCTCCCCCAGCGGAGTCAGTTGATTTTCCCCAAGAGAATCGTCCCATCCCTAGTGGAGTTCTCTTTTCAGCAAGTATTTTCATTCCTCCCAGTGGAACTCGAAGATTAAGACTCTCTCCGGCAGAGTTGGTGGGGCGCCCTGGCATTTATTTTGTCAGAATACCGTGTGATATCCGTTCATTCCTCAGCAGGAGTCCAATCATACCAGGCGCATCTGCTATTCTCCAGCAGAGTTATATTCCCCAGCAGGGTGTTACTTCAACGAGGTGCTTGGTTTAAGTTCCCAATTTCCCAGCTGAGTCGACTTCACTCTTTCAGCATTTATTTTGCTGGAATAATTTTGTAGCACCTGGCTATCCCCAGCGGAGTCGGCATTTGTCTTCAGCATTTATTTTGCTGAAGCGGTTTCCTGTATCCCAGCAGTTCGAGTCTGCATTCGCATTGGCATATAGTGTCATATCTGCATCCACCAAATAAAAACGCGCAGCATTCCCATGTCGAAGGGAGCATTGCGTCATTGTCAAACATATGCATTTTGAAACATAAGCCAGGGTGGCTAACCGTCTGTTTCAAGTATTGCTCTCTTGCAGGTGGAAGGAGCTCTTGCTCAAATGAATTACTAAACATTCGAGGTCTCGACGTGAGACATTCAACGAAGTGTCAGCTTTGGCATTATTCCCCACAGAATTATCATGATGAAGTTCTCTTTGTATCCGAACAGAGTTATTTCTGAATTTCTCTTGTGTTCCCCGCCAGAGTTATCATGATGAAGTTCTCTTTGTATCCGAACAGAGTTATTTGTGAATTTCTCTTGTGTTCCCCGCCAGAGTTAGTAGGCAAAATCTCTCCTTGTCTCCAAGCAGAGTTATTTGTCATCAAAGGGTTTCATGAATCAGAATTTCAGAGGTTGCCGCCGGTTATCAGCACAGGCGTCCGGTAGTTTGGTTTCTAAATATCCCCAGTAGTGTCCGCCTCAAAGTCGTTGTCACGTCAGTGCTAAGAAGTTTGTGGTTTGGGACCAATGGAGAAATGAGTCCTGAAGTGGACGAATTTTATTGACAAGTTTTCTTCGTGCTAGAGAAGTGGGGGTCCTAACGTGGACAAATTTATTTCCCCGGGCTGATAGGAGGTGCTAGTCCTAACACGGACAGGATCGATTTCTCAGAATTGACGGAATGTAGGGTCCGGATGTGGACATTTCCTCAAGTTGACGGTATGTGTCAGTCCTAACGTGGACAAGTTTTATTTCCTCAAGGTGATGAGGTATGCTAGTCCTAACGTGGACAGATTTGATTCCTTGGTATTGATTGAATGTGAAGTCATAACATTGACAGAATTGATTACTCCTTGTGTTGGTGTCCTGACGTGGACCATTTATTTCCAGCAGATATCTTTATTCGTAATGGTGAAATGTGCGTCCTGACGTGGACAAGTTTATAGTTCTTCGTGATGACAAGATACGAGAGTCCTGACAGGGACAAATTTATCCTTCTTCGTGTTGTTGGCGAAGTGTGTGTCCTGATGTGGACAAATTTTATTTCCCCAGCAAGTCGAAGACGCGCAAGTCCTGACGTGGACCAGTTTTTTCTTCAGCAGGTTGAGATGTGAGTCCTGACGTGGACAAATTTTGTTTCCTCAGCAAGTCAAGAGGTGGGTCCTAACGTGGACAGATCGAGATCGTATTCCTTACGTGGAAAGATTGTATTCCTTACGTGGAAAGATTGGAGTCCTTACGTGGACAAATCAAGACGAGGTGGGAGTCCTAACGTGGACAAATCAAGATGAGTTAGTTCCTTACGTGGAAAGATTAGTTCCTTACGTGGAAAGATTGATTCCTTACGTGGAAAGAAAAAGATTGTTTCCTTACGTGGAAAGAAGATATGATTCCTTACGTGGAAAGATTGTATTCCTTACGTGGAAAGATTGGAGTCCTTACGTGGACAAATCAAGACGAGGTGGGAGTCCTAACGTGGACAAATCAAGATGAGTTAGTTCCTTACGTGGAAAGATTAGTTCCTTACGTGGAAAGATTGATTCCTTACATGGAAAGAAAAAGATTGTTTCCTTACGTGGAAAGAAGATATGATTCCTGACGTGGAAAGATTGTATTCCTTACGTGGAAAGATGGTTTCCTTACGTGGAAAGAAGAGGGTTTCCTTACGTGGAAAGATGTATTCCTTACGTGGAAAGCTTAGTCCTGACGTGGACAGATTCAGAAAAGAAGTTGGTTTCCTTACGTGGAAAGATTGATTCCTTACGTGGAAAGATGTATTCCTTACGTGGAGAAAGAGTTTAGTCCTAACGCGGACAGATCCAGAAGAGAGTTATTCCTCACATGGACAAGTTGTATTTCCTTACGTGGAAAGATGCTATTCACAAGATGGAAAGAATTTTATTCCTAACGTGGAAGGGTGAGTCCTAACGTGGACGATGTATTCATAGCCTAGAAAGTTTGGTCCTGACGTGGACATATCCCGACGAAGTCTTAGTCCTAACGTGGACAGGTTATTCCTAACGTGGAAGAGTTTATTCTTAACGTGGGCGATTTATTTCTGATGAAATGCTAACGAATTATCCCCAGTGAAGTTGCCGAAGTTTTTCCGAGTTGACGGCAGATGGAGTCCTAACGTGGACAAGTTTTAGTTGAGGTTTCTTTGTGTTGATGACACAAGCGTCCTAACGTGGACAAGCAAAGTTCTATTCTTGCGATGATAGAATCTTTCTCAGGCTGATGAAAATAATCCCCAAGCAGTGGTGCAGTTTATTTCTGCGGTGGGCAAATTTCCGGGTTCTTAGTATTCAACCGTCTCGTACCTCGAATGTTTGAAGGTCGTTCGCTCTTCACCCTAAAATTTGGGGCAGCTGTTGCACCCTAAAATTTGCTCAACCTTTTTCACTTGGTTTATGTTTCAACTGCATTAGCATTTGCATATAGAGTCATGTACATAGTCTAATCATATGCATAGCATAGCATGGCAAATCATCCAACAAGGGACCAAGTACTATTCTCATCTCTATGAGCCTATCAAGAGGTTATTATCCAAATTCAAGCATATTCAAGTCATCAGAAAGAATTGGAAAGCTAAAGAAGTCAGTTGATCAAGCAGTGAATCTATCTCCTATCTGAGGGTATCTGAGGATCATCAAAGAAGTTGTGAGCTGTGATTGAGCTGAGCATGGAGAGTATATAGACATTATGGGAGACTTAGAAAGTCATTTGGAGAAGGAGGCAAGTCATTGATAAGATCACAAGAGTTGCAGTTGAAGACAGTCAACTAGGGTTTCATCTAGGTCAACCCTGGGTCAACTCTAGGTCAATTGATTGATTGAAAGGCATTAAGGTCTATTGGAGAGATGTGGGGTTCATCATTTGACATATAGAGAAGGATATGGTGTTGTGCCAAGAAGAAATCAAGAGAAATCAAGGAGAAGAGGAGTTTCTAAACTAGGGTTTCTGTGTAAAATCCCCTAGTTTAGGTCAAATTTCCAAGCAAGATAAGTAAAAATGAAAGCTTCAAATGGATCCTTGGTCAACATGAAACTTGTAGAGGATTTCAAGACCTTTAATTTGAGTGGTGGAAGACATCAAGGAGATTTATAGAACTCAAGTTATGGTCCTTGCAAGTTACAGGTCATCTGAGGTATCTGAAATTTTGTCTGTGAAAGTTACTTGTCTTCCAAGCAACTTTTACCCCTCAAGGAGATTTCAAATGAATTTCTGGTAAACATAAGAGTTGTTCCTCATTGTCTTATCTTTCTAGAATGGTATGGTATGCCTTCTTATGATTTGTGGAACTCCACTTATGGTCTTGGCAAGAAAAGGGTATTTTGGTCATCTGAGAATTACAGGTCATTTCAAGCCTATGCCCAAAACTCATACAAGGAAGCTTCAAATGAAAAACTTCACAACATCAAACTTGCTCCAAATGACATTTTGAGTCTAGAAAAGTGACCATGAAAGATTGTAAAGGCTCATAGCTCAAGGTTTCAAAATTGGTGAATTTAATGAATAAAAAATGACCTAAAATTGAGATTTTTCATAATTTGGCCAAATGGGATGAAATTATAGGTCATTTTGATTGGAAAAAATGTTTTAAGAACATTGGCAAAAGTAGAATTTTGATTTTGGTTCAAGATTTAGAAGTTATGCATGGTTACTTACAAAAGAAGTTACATAATCCAAATCCAAGGGAAAGTGTGCATGGGAAGTTTCTCCAAGGTTCTAGGACTTTCCAATGACATCTATATATTGCATTGAAGAACTCCATGCCATGGTTGGTGATTCATTGTGCTCATAATACCAAGTTTTACATCATTCTTCCAATTTGCAAAATTATCTCAAACTCCATAAAATCTCCATCAATTTCCACATTTCTTGATTGGATCATCATCAACATCCTTCATAGATCAGAATTCCATCAAAGATTTGGTTGAATTGAGCAAGAATCGTGCCATCCATCTTCATCATTCAAGGTGCAAGAAGAAGTGGTTACAAAGTTTCAAGGCATTGGAGCAAGAATCTTTGCATACAGAACAAAGAATTGAGTGTGTGGATCAAGTTCAGACCATTGCAAGCATCAGATTCAAGGATTTCCATACCTGTTTTCACCATTTACACCAGGTTAGTTTCCTCTTCGGATTGCATGATTTAGTTAGGATCATAGAGAATTGTTAGCATAGAACTGTTAGGATAGGTTAGAGGATTGATTTCACAAAGTTTGGAGAAGTTTCATGGAGGTTATCAATGGTGTACCAAAACTGTTAGAGCTTATAACATCAAGGATATTGCACTATAATCTTGCATATATGGCTTAAAATGCTCAGCATGAGATGTAGATTATGTTAGGATAGAATTTAGCAAGAATTCTCAAGGTTGATATCAGGTGATAATGGTGGAGTCAGCATCTTCCACCTATCGGGTTTGATTGTTAGTTGAGTTTTAGGAGAAATGGTTGGCATGGCTGTGTAGAGGGAAAGGAATGGACCAACTTTGCTTTTCATATTGTGTGATTTCATGGAAGAACAAGGGAGAACAGAGGGGATGAAACTCGTGCATGGGAGAGGAGATTTTCTGAATCTAGGGTTTCTTGAGGTTGAAGATGATGGACAACCGTTGGATCCATCTGTTGACCATGACTCAGACCTTGATCGTGTGGTTCACGTTTAAAACGAAAAACGGAGGGAGATTCAAAGGGTGCTACGCACCGTTTCACTTAAACTCCATCTGCTGGGCTTTAATTTCCAATGCTAATAACACCCCCTATCTTCAGGCCCAAACCTAAAATGAACTAAAAACCTTGCTATTGGCACCGTTTCGTGTTTTTTTATTTTTTTGATGAAGCTTTCTGAGTTGCTGGGCCCAGACGCGCTTGCTATACGCGCCCCCCAGTCTGGGCCCATCTTTCATTTCAACTGATTTTAATTTCTCCCTGCACCCCTCATCTCACTTAATTCCCATTAATTTCATTTTAATTTCTTTCAAAAATTTTAATTCTTTGGAAAATCATAAATAATTGAAAAATGCATGATTTTAATTGGTTCTTTTTGCATATTGTGCATAATTCTGTCAAGGAAATTATAATACAAAAAAATTCCAACTTCATTTTATTTTTTTATTTTTGGCATATTTTTCTTTTAAATAGGATTAAATAATGGTTTTGTTTGATACATGAAATTGTTCATTTTAGTTTGATTAAATGCTTTTATATTTTTGACCCATTCTTTTTAGGTTGATTAGTATAGAATGTTAACTTGTATATAAAATTTAATCCATAATTTTAGAACTTAATCTTAGATGATTTGTTTAGGTGTGAACAACATGATCAAAACTAGGGTTTAGGAGATAGCATAGGTGATTAAATCATTTCCCTTAGGAATTGTAGATTGAATCTTTGGGGTATGGGACTATAGGGATTATGGGTAGATAATAGATCCCTTAGAAATTACTAGGATTTCCCTACTGCTATCAGTATACTGCTTATATTTGTTTGACTGTGTGGTGTGCCCTCTCTAGGGTTATTTCATTTGTCTGTGTGGGGTATTGGGTTTGCTTGGGGATTGGGAGAGCTGAAGACTTGTGATGATGAAGCCATTGGAGATCAAGAGGATGAAGACCAACTTCCAGAGTTGATGAGGAGATTTTGCTGGCAGATGTTGAGGAGTATAGGGTTTAGGAGCTAGGCAGAGCTCTAGAGTAGAAACCTTGATTCACAAACATGGAAGGTCTTGTCTGCCTCCATCCTTTCTCTATGATTCAAAGTCTCTTTCAAATATCCACCTCCTTCCTTTGGAAGGATCAGTGAATGTATTTGAAAGATAGAACTTTTGAGGGAAAATTGTCTGTATAATGTTAACAGTTAATGAGCCACCCTTGGTAGGCAATTTACTGTTTAACATTCATTCCATCTTGTTGACTGATATTCATCTTGGAGATTGAGACTTGAAGAAAAGCCATTGTAGATTGAAGACTGATGACCAAGACCTTGCTTGAAGGCTGTGGAGATGGAGATTGATGCTTGCTGAAGCTTGTAGCTGATTGATGATGACTTGAAGGCAGATGTTGATGCAGAGCTGCTGTGGCTGTTTATTTTTGCTGTATTATTTCTTGATGTATTGATTGGTTTTCCCTGACTGTATTGCTTGCTGTTTAACCTGTTGGGTTAGAAGTGAATTCTGTTCACTTTTGCCTATTGTTTTCTAGGTTCGAGGTTGAGTGGGACTCCCTTGCCTCGCTTGTATTGCTGCATCCATGCATTTTACTGATTTATTGTATATACGCTATTGTTTCTGTTTCCGTCTATTCCCTTAGGATCTCTGTTTCTCTCTGCGCAAGAGAGGAGCATGATAGACACTAGGTCTTAACCCATGCATGATAACATTAGGTTAGTTTGATTCCCTTTGCAACCGTAGGTTAGAGTTCCGTCTCTTCTTTCTCCAAACAAACAGAAAAACACAATAAATATTTCAAACACAATAAAAGACACTTCTTCCGTAAAAGAATGTAAACTCATCAAAACGTCATTTTCGTCCGCTTGGACTGTTAATCAGAAAAAACCTTTTCAGAAGGAATAAAATCAATCAAGACAGACTTGTGTCGTACGTGTCCCGAACTACGTTTGCTCTGATCTTTCATGCTGTATGAAAGTACGTAGGCATAGGATGCGATATCCTAGCGAGCAACCTTCCCCTCCTTTCCCCCGTAGTTAGGCGAACTACGTTGACTCTGATTTCTCGTTCCGGACGGGAATACGTAGGCATAAAGTGCGATACTTTGCCGAGTCATTTTCTTTTCTTTTAACCCCTGACCTTTAGAGTAGATAGAATAACAATCCATACCCGAAAACAAGCGTGGATCCCGTCGAGTACGACGGACGTGAGGGGTGCTAATACCTTCCCCTTGCGTAACCGACTCCCGAATCCAGGTTTTGGTTGCGATGACCATACCTTTCCCGTCTTTGCGGTAGGTTTACTCTGAGCGTTTCCTTTCCCTCCCGTGGGATAAATAACGCACGTTGGCGACTCTTCTGTTCAGCCGGCGCCGATTTTCGCAGTAGCGACACATATGACATCGCCGCCAAAAATATCTGACATCGCTGCCAGGCCTTCGCTAAATAAAAGAGAACAACAAACCCAAAGGCCGGATATCTGACATTGTCGCCAGGCATTCGCTAAATAAAAGCGATCATCAAACCCAAAGGTATCTGACATCGCCGCCAGGCCTTCGCTAAATAAAAGCGAACAACAAACCCAAAGGTACAGACATCTAACATCGCCGTCAGGCATTCTCTAAATAAAAGCGAGCATCGGACCGAAAGGTATCTAACATCGTCGCCTGGCCTTCACTAAATAAAAGCGAACAACAAACCCAAAGGTACGGACATCTGACATCGCTTCCAGGCATTCACTAAATAAAAACGAGCATTGAACCCAAAGGTATCTGACATTGTCGCCAAGCCTTCACTAAATAAAAGCGAACAACAAACCCAAAGGTACGGACATCTGACATCGCCGCCAGGCATTTGCTAAATAAAAGCGAGCATCAAACGCAAAGGTATCTGACATCGCCGCCAGGCCTTCGCTAAATAAAAGTGAACAACAAACCCAAAGGTACGGACATCTGACATCGCCGTCAGGCATTTGCTAAATAAAAGCGAGCATCAAACCCAAAGGTATCTGACATCGTCATCAGGCCTTCGCTAAATAAAAGTGAACAACAAACTCAAAGGTACGGACATCTGACATCCCCGCAAGGCATTCGCTAAATAAAAGCGAACATCGGACCCAAAGGTATCTGACATCGCCGCCAGACCTTCGCTAAATAAAAGCGAACAACAAACACAAAGTTACGAACATCTGACATCGCCGCCAGGCATTCGCTAAATAAAAGCGAGCATCGAACCCAAAGGGATCTGACATCGCTGCCATACCTTCGCTAAATAAAAGCAAACAACAAACACAAAGGTACGGACATCTGACATCGCCGCCAGGCATTCGCTAAATAAAAGCGAGCATCGAACCGAAAGGTATCTTACATCGCCGCCAGGCCTTCGCTAAATAAAAGTGAACAACAAACCCAAAGGTACAGACATATGACACCGCTGCCAAAAATATCTGACATCGCCGCCAGGCCTTCGCTAAATAAAAGCAAACAACAAACCCAAAGGTACGGACATCTGACATCGCTGCCAGGCATTCGCTAAATAAAAGCGAGCATCAAACCCAAAGGTATCTGACATCGCCACCAGGCCTTCGCTAAATAAATGCGAACAACAAACCCAAAGGTACGAACATCTAACATCGCCGTCAGGCATTCGCTAAATAAAAACGAGCATCGGACCCAAAGGTATCTGACATTACCGTCTGACCTTCGCTAAATAAAAGCGAACAACAAACCCAAAGGTACGGACATCTGACATCACCGCCAAGCATTCGCTAAATAAAAGCGAGCATCGAACCCAAAGGTATCTGACATTGCCGCCAAGCCTTCACTAAATAAAAGCTAACAACAAACCCCAAGGTACGGACATCTGACATCGCCGCCAGGCTTTTGCAAAATAAAAGAGAGCATTGAACCCAAAGGTATCTGACATCGCCACCAAGCCTTCTCTAAAAGAGAACAACAAATCCAAAGGTACGAACATCTGACATCGCCACCAGACATTCGTTTAATAAAATCGAGCATCGAACCCAAAGGTATCTGACATCGCTGCCAGGACTTCGCTAAAAGCGAACAACAAACCCAAAGGTATGAAAATTTGTAATCGCCGCCAGGCATTCGCTAAATAAAAGCGAGCATCAAACCCAAAGGTATCTGACATCGCCGCCAGGCATTCGCTAAATAAAAGCGAACAACAAACCTAAAGGTACGGACATCTGACATCGCCGCCAGGAATTCGCTAAATAAAAGCGAGCATCGAACTCAAAGGTATCTGACATCGCCGCCAGGACTTTGCTAAATAAAAGCGAACAACAAACCCAAAGGTACGAACATCTGACATTGCCGCCAGGAATTCGCTAAATAAAATCGAGCATCGAACCCAAAGGTATCTGACATCGTCGTCAGGCCTTTGCTAAATAAAGGCAAACAACAAACCCAAAGGTACGGACATCTGACATCGTCGTCAGGCATTCGCTAAATAAAAGCAAGCATCGAACCCAAAGGTATTTGACATCGCCGCCAGGCATTCGCTAAATAAAAGCGAACAACAAACCCAAAGGTACGGACATCTGACATCCCCGTCATGCATTCGCTAAATAAAAGCGAACATCAGACCCAAAGGTATCTGACATCGCCACAAGGCCTTCGCTAAATAAAAGTGAAAAACAAACACAAAGTTACGAACATCTGACATCGCCACCAAGCATTCGCTAAATAAAAGCGAGCATCGAACACAAAGGTATCTGACATCGCCGCCAGACGTTCTCTAAATAAAAGCGAACAACAAACCCAAAGGTACGAACATCTGACATCGCTGCCAGGCATTCGCTAAATAAAAGCGAACATCTGACCCAAAGGTATCTGACATCACTGCCAGGCCCTCGCTAAATAAAAGCGAACAACAAACACATAGGTACGGACATCTGACATCGCCGCCAGGCATTCGCTAAATAAAAGTGAGCATCGAACCCAAAGGTATCTGACATCGCCGCCAGGCCTTCGCTAAATAAAAGCGAACAACAAACCCTAAGGTACGGACATCTGACATCGCCGCCAGGCATTCGCTAAATAAAAGAGAGCATCGGACCCAAAGGTATCTTACATCACCGCCAGGCCTTCGCTAAATAAAAGCGAATAACAAACCCAAAGGCCGGATATCTGACATCGCCGCCAGGCATTTGCTAAATCAAAGCGAGCATCGAACCCAAAGGTATCTGACATAGCCGCCAGGCCTTCGCTAAATAAAATCGAACAACAAACCTAAAGGTACGGACATCTAACTGTTTCCCTTGAAAATCGGAAAATAACCGCTGATCTTCCAAATCTAACTTTAGTGACTTATAGGATAAATCAGATTGATCCTAGGACATGTGCTAAAAGATTTATTTTTGGTCTTAAGAATCTATTCATGTTCCACACTCGAACAGTATTGGGGTAAATTACAACACACTTTGGACATGTCTAAGACACTCTATTTATAGTATAAAAAAAAACCTCTCATAACTTCCACCATAATCTCCTTCCGCCACTTGTCTCAAATGCATGGATCCATTATTCATAAGGTGATGTAGAAGCAAGCTTCATCTCAAAGTTTTGATGACGTCAACATCAAGATCAAGAATATTTCATCTGTGCAAAAAGGCAAACGCTTTCAAAAGACCAAGATCAAGTGGAATGGAAGTGATCAACATTCAAAGCTTCATGAACATTTGACTGATCAACTTTCATGTTTTGGACACAAAGCTATGGTATATCAAAATCCATTAATTTAATTGATATACAAGTGTTCAACATATTTATCATTTGATCACATTGCATAAGCATATTTTTTAAACTATTAGAATTGGTATAACATTGTTTTTATAAGTATTTTTCTGAAAAATAGCAGTGTTAACCGATTAACCATATAGGTTAACCGGTTAACCATTTCAAATTTTAAATATTTTGGTATAACGTTCCAGTGTTAACCGATTAACCATATAGGTTAACCGATTAACACTGAACGTATTTTGAAAAATGGCTTTGTTTCAAGTTCAAAAATGGTTTAAATATTATACCAGTTCATATTTTGAATTATACTCCAATATACCTGTTGGAAAAGGTGTGTTTACACATATAAATTCTGAGTTTTTCAAATTGAAAAACAACCTCCAATAATCATTTTAAAAACATTCTTTGAATCAAATTCACCACTTTCAAATACTTTTCAAATCTTTTCAAAAGTGTTCATATTGATCATATCTTTTCATATGCATAGCATTGAACACTTGTGTTGAAATTAAAAGAGTGAATTTTGATCAGAAGGAGAAGATCAATCTCAGCATTAATATTACCATTATTACTCTCAAATCAAAGTATTCAGATTACTTGTATTTTGACTTGTGATCCAGGATTGTTGGACACAAGGGTGAGTGTTTACAAGAGGATTGTTCTTGTACACTTGTTGAATTTTATTGTTTGATAGTAGGCCTCACCGGTTGATGGTGTGATAGGTTGTACTTTATTAAACAATAGTGAAAACTCTCTTTCGTGTTGAAAGGGGAGTGGAGTACTCTCGGATTATGAGGGGAACCACTATAAATCTTGGTGTCCACTTTCCTTTTATTTTCTACTGCATTCATCACCAAGAACCTAACCAGTAAAATTTCAAGAATACCAAAAAACCGGAAAAAGTCCCTAAAAGCCTAATTCACCCCCCCCCCCCCCTCTTAGGCATACTCTGTACTTACAATTGGCATCAGAGCAGGTTAAGGCAACCTGTTCCTATCGATCCTAATGGCTTCCGCTAGTACTAACCCAGTTTTCAAAGATGGTGGAAGCAGTAACAAGCCACCACTCTTTTCTGGAGAATACTTCGATTTTTGGAAAATCCGTATGAAGGCACATCTTGAGGCTCAAGGAGATGGTATATGGGAAACCGTAGAAACTGGTCTGCATGTTCCTATGAGCGTCATAAATAACGTAGGCACTCCAAAGATAAAATCCTCATATGATGAAGATGACAAGAAGAGAATTTTGAATGAGAAGAAAGCAATCAACATACTTCAAAGCGCTCTCAGTATGGACTAATTCTTCTGTATATCACAGTGTAAATCAGCAAAGGAAATTTGGGACACCCTGGTAGAAATGCATGAAGGGACAACCAAAGTAAAAAGATCAAGACTTAATACTTTAAGTCAAGAATATGAAATGTTCCGTATGCAACCTGGTGAATCCATTGTTGCCTTACAAAAGAGATTCGTTCATCTAACTAATCATCTGATTGCTCTCGGGAAGACCTTCACCAATGATGATCTCAACTTGAAAGTCCTAAGATCCTTAACAAGAGAATGGCAACCAAAGGTGACCGCTATTTCGGAAAAGAAAAGTCTTTCAACAATGACATCCGCTTCCTTATTTGGCAAACTTCAAGAGCATGAACTAGAACTTGGAAGGCTTGAGAAGCATGAAAGTCAAGACAAGAAGTCCAAAGGAATTGCCTTGAAGATTGACACAAAGGATGACAAAAATGACGAATCTTCCGAAGACGAAAATTTCATGCTTCTAGTAAAGAAGCTCGGTAAGTTTTTTAATAATAATAAATTTTCCTCTTTTTCTAAAAAGAATAAACATTTCAAGAAAAAGGAGGCACCCACATCAAACCAAGAAGTTACATGTTACGAATGTGGGAAACAAGGTCACATAAAGCCAGATTGCCCGAAACTCGCAAATAAAGGAAAATTCAAAAGCAAGAAGGATTTCAAAACGAAGAAGGCTTATGTCGCATGGGACGACAACGAAGTAAGTTCATCATCGGAATCGGAAAACGATGAATGTGCAAATATGGTGTTAATGGCCTCTCACCACTCCGATGAAGAAAATGAGGTTAGTAGTAATTTTTCTCTTTATGATAATGATGCACAAGAAGTTATAGATGAACTTCTAAAAGAGTGCAAGACTTTGTATAAAAGCATCTCATCACAAAAGAAAAGAATCTCATCTTTAGAAGAACAAAACTCTGTTTTTATGAAAAATATTGAAGATGAAAAATAGAAACTGATGGATGAAAAACAAAGTCTTGTATGTAAAAATTGTGAGTCTTTATCTTTCCAAATTGTTCAACTCAAAAGAGTTTTAGAAAGATACGAAAAAGGTCAAATTGGCTTGGAAGAAATTCTAAAACATCAAAGATATCCTAATGATAAAAGTGGATTAGGATATTCTAAATTTTCAAAACCATGAGACCGTGTTCGTAAAAGCAAGTGAACAAATTGCTAAAGAAAAGGCCAGCACTTCTAAAGTTCAGCATCAAAATCATAACAAGAAAAGCATTGCAAAGAAAAAGAATTATGTTCCTAGATATAGAAGTCATTTTCAACCTACATGTTCTTATTGTGGAATTAAAGGCCATACACCTAATGCTTGCTATGTGCGCAATATTGGTGTTGCTAAGGGGCATTATGTGTGGGTTGAAAAAGGTACTAACTATCAAGGACCCAAAGCAATTTGGGTACCTAACACTACCTGATTTTGTGTTGTAGGTATGCTTGAAGACAACCACTAATCAATGGTATCTTGATAGTGGTTGCTCAAAGCATATGACGGGAGACATAAACAAGTTTTCAAGTCTATCATTAAAGGCCAAAGGATACGTCACTTACAGTGATGATAATAAAGGAAAAATTCTTGGAGTTGGAACCATTGGTGCACCTCCATGTACAATCATCAAAGACGTTCTTTATGTGGAAGGCCTTAAACACAACCTACTTAGCATAAGTCAATTGTGTGACAAAGGGTTCCGAATCAACTTCACAAAGGAGGAATGCTTGATAGAACATGAAGTCACTCATGACATTTTGCTAAAAGGTAAAAGATATAATAACATTTTTATGATTTCTTTTGATGACTCTTCCTTGAAGGTAAAGTGTCTTATGGCGAACAACAACGAGGCATGGCTTTGGCATAAAAGATTTGCTCACATTCACATGGAGCATTTAAACAAGTTGATAAAGCATGATCTAGTTGTTGGTCTTCCGAAGATAAAATTCATCAAGGATAAGTTATGCGATGCATGTCAAAAGGGAAAATAGACCAAGACAACTTTCAAATCCAAGCAAGTGGTTTCTACATCAAGGCCACTTCAATTGTTGCATATGGATCTTTTTGGTCCATCAAGAACAAAAAACTTCGGAGGTAATTTCTACGCCTTAGTTATTGTTGATGATTTCTCTCGATACACTTGGACATTGTTTTTAGTGCAGAAAAGTGATGCTTTTAAAGCATTCAAGAAATATGCAAAGCAAATTCAGAATGAGAAATCACTCACCATAGCCTCTATAAGAAGCGATCACGGTGGAGAATTCCAAAATTCAGACTTTGAAGATTTTTGCGAAGAGCATGGAATTTCTCATAATTTTTCAGCACCAAGGACGCCTCAACAAAATGGTGTCGTAGAACGGAAGAATAGATCACTGGTGGAGCTTGCAAGGATGATGCTTAGCGACGCAAATCTTCCTAAATATTTTTGGGCAGATGCAGTTAGTACAGCATGCTTCGTAAGCAATCGTGTCAATATTCGACCACTCCTCCAAAAGACTCTGTATGAATTGTTCAAGGGTAGAAAACCAAATATAGCATTCTTTCACATATTCGGATGCAAATGCTTTGTTCTCAACAACAACAAAGATAATCTCGGTAAGTTTGATGAGAAATCCGACGAAGGTATATTTCTTGGTTACTCTCTTTATAGTAAAGCATTTAGAATTTTTAATAAGAAAACACTTACTATTAAAGAATCCATTCATGTTTCGTTTGATGAGACTAACCCCTCGAAAGAGGATAATATTATTATGGATGATGATGATGATATAGTAGGTTCTTCACAACAACAAGAAGAGATTTCAAAGAATCAGGAAATACCACAAGAAGATGTCACTCAAATCATTGAAGAACATCAAGATCTTCCGAAGGAATGGATAACTCATAGAGATCACCTGATAGATAAAGTTATTGGTGATATTAGCCAAGGCGTTGCAACTCGACTTAATCTAAAGGATGCTTGTCTCAACATGGCTTTTGTGTCTCAAATTGAACCAACCAAGATTGATGAAGCTTTAGGCGGCGACCAATGGATTGTAGCAATGCAAGAAGAACTCAATCAATTCGAAAGGAATCAAGTTTGGAGTCTTGTACCAAGACCAGACCATAAGCACATCATAGGAACAAGATGGGTGTTCAAGAACAAACTTGACGAGAATGGGATCATAGTTTGTAACAAAGCAAGATTGTTCGCGCAAGGCTACAACCAGGAGCAAGGAATTGATTTTGATGAAACGTTTGCTCTGGTAGCAAGGTTAGAAGCAATTAGATTACTACTTGCTTACGCTTGTTCTATGAATTTTCAGTTGTTCCAGATGGATGTCAAAAGCGCTTTCCTGAATGGCTACATCAATGAGGAAGTCTACGTCAAACAACCTCCGGGTTTTGAAGACCTCAAGAATCCCTCACATGTCTACAAACTGAAAAAGGCACCCTACGGACTAAAACAAGCACCAAGAGCATGGTATGACCGCCTTAGCAATTTCCTATGTGAGAAGGGATTTACAAAAGGAAAGGTTGACAAGACATTGTTCATAAAGAAGATCAAAGGAAACACTTTATTGGTTCAAGTCTATGTCGACGACATCATCTTCGAATCAACAAACAAAGAGCTTTGCGAAGAATTTTCACTTATGATGCAAGGAGAATTCGAGATGTCTATGATGGGAAAATTGAATTATTTTCTTGGACTATAAATCAAGCAAACAAAGGATGGCATCTTCCTCAACCAATCCAAGTATTGCAAGGAACTGTTGAAGAAATTCGATATGGATAGTTGCAAGGTGATGTCCACTCCTATGGGATCCGGAACGTACGTTGATCAAGATGAATCCGATACTCCAATTGATATAACAAAATATCGAGGTATGATCGGTTCATTATTATATTTGACGGCAAGCCGTCCTGACATTATGTTTAGCGTTTGTTTGTGTGCACGCTTTCAAGCAAGTCCGAAGGAATCGCATCTCACAGCCGTAAAGAGAATCATAAAGTATCTCAAAGGGATAATGAACGTCAGATTATGGTATCCTAAAGGTAGTATTTATTCTTTAGTTGGTTACTCTGATGCTGACTATGCAGGATGTAAGACCGATAGAAAAAGCACAACCGGTACATGTCACATTCTCGGGAATGCATTAGTGTCATGGGCCTGCAAGAAGCAAGCGTGTGTGGCACTCAGTACAGCCGAAGCAGAATATATTGCAGCAGGAAGTTGTTGTGCACAAATTTTGTGGCTCAAGCAACAACTCCTCGATTACGGTATAGATCTAGGCTGCATTCCTCTTCGATGTGATAATACAAGTGCCATCAACATTACAAAGAACCCGGTCATGCATTCAAGAACAAAACATATAGATATCCGGCATCACTTCCTTCGAGATCACGTATTGAATGGAGATGTAGATGTAACTTT
Source organism: Lathyrus sativus (assembly GCA_963859935.3). Taxonomy (NCBI): domain Eukaryota; kingdom Viridiplantae; phylum Streptophyta; class Magnoliopsida; order Fabales; family Fabaceae; genus Lathyrus; species Lathyrus sativus. Next base: position 81,229,235 of record OZ012736.1, read on the forward strand.
CGTCGAGATGCACAATCAACTCGCCAACATCTTCACCAAACCTTTGGCGAAAGAACCATTCTACAAAATTTGGCAAGAACTTGGGATTCTTGATGAAGGTGACATATGAACTTTTTTCTAATATGTGTATGCATTATCTGTGTTGTATTTTTCATGTGTATGCATTCTGTTTTTAAGCATTTTTCAAAAATTCGCGTGTGTTAATCGATTAACCATATGGGTTAACCGATTAACACTGTTAAATTTTCAATTCTGACTCAATTTTTTAATGTGTTAACCGATTAACACTGTTAAATTTTCTAAAAATCAGAAACGAAAATTAATTAAAATTTTGAAAATATTATATATGATAAATGCATTTTTTATGTGGTCCATATTCTCTTAAGTGTCCAAAATCCATATCCAAAATCCTATTCCCTCTTAAAGAGTTTTTTGGAACTTCCCTCTTCAAACCCTAAGTTTTAAAAACCCACTATCTCTCTCCCACTCTCTAAAGTTGGATAACTCCTCATAACCATCCCCACAACTTCTCAAACCCTAACTTCCTCAGAACCCACAACTTCAGTTCCATCAAACTCATCCATGGCTTCAGCATCAAATCGCGGCAAGGGAAAGCTACCAGAACATCATTCTGCATCTGATGAAGAAGATATCCCTATGGAAACAACCAAGAAGCGCAGAATGGATTTCAAAGTCCGAGTTCGTTCCATCCTCCCGGTAAAGTATGTGAATCTTAAGGCTTTTCCAGCATCATCTTTTGATTTTCCTGCTTTGCTCAAATATCAGAGGACCGATAAATTTGTGTCGGATTCTGGAAACTGCTATCCGGATCTTGTCAAATCCTTTTTGCATAAGCTGTCTGTGTTTATAAATGCAAATGATGAGCATATTATGAAAACAATTGTTAGAGACTGTGTTGTGGAAGAAAATCTGTCTGATGTTGCTGCAATGCTGAACATACCATCATCTGGGTACTTTCTGAGAAAGGGAGTTAACCACGTGGAAGGGTCGTGGTCCAACTACGACAAGATGGAGTTCTACTATCAGATCTGCAGATTTCCAAAGGAGATGATTATTGCCAACCAACGCACTGCTCGTCTGTTGTGCTATGCAAAGAATCTTACCGTTTCTGATCGGATGCTTCATTAGATAATCTGTTATGTGCTGATTCCCAAGGATTCAAATCATGCCCAAATTAATGATCTAGAAATGCAACTCCTTTTCTCCATCAAGAACAAGATTCGTGTCAATTGGATTCTAACCATCATGTATCACCTTCAACAACAACTATCTCTTTCAACCCGTCTTCCGTATGCTAGGCTGGTGTCAAGAATTTTGGAGCTGACAACTTTGGATCTTAACCGTGAACCAACCATCAAGATGAAATCAACCACCAATGAGATTAACGAGATTACAATTTTCAAGAATACTGGAATTTTTAAGGATACTGACGGTACTTATAAGTATTCAGATGAAGGAGCCAATGCTAACCAAGCCTATCTCGTACCTGAAGGAGGCATTACAAATGAATTCCTTTACCAAACCATAATGACTCAGCATAGAGAAACCTCGCGGGCCATTGCTTCTCTCCGAAACCTTGTACTTACCTCTCACCGCACCAACACTGACAACTTTGTTGTATCTGATGAAGAAAATGAAGGACAAGAGGAAGAAGAGGAGGAGGATATGGCGGATGAGGACATTTAGAAGAATATGTTGTTGTTGATGTCTTTTATTGCATTGTTTTCTAGATTTTGATGTTTTATGCTTTCATTTATGTTTGAACTCTGTTTTATTTTTGCATTGTAACTCGTAGGTATCTGACATCGCCGCCAGACCTTCGCTAAATAAAAGCGAACAACAAACACAAAGTTACGAACATCTGACATCGCCGCCAGGCATTCGCTAAATAAAAGCGAGCATCGAACCCAAATGGATCTGACATCGCCGCCAGACATTCGTAAATAAAAGCAAACAACAAACACAAAGGTACGGACATCTGACATCGCCGCCAGGCATTCTCTAAATAAAAGGGAGCATCGAACCCAAAGGTATCTGACATCGCCGTCAGGCCTTCGCTAAATAAAAGCGAAAAAAAAAACCCAAAGGTACGGACATATGACATCGCCGCCAAAAATATCTGACATCGCCGCCAGGCCTTCGCTAAATAAAAGCGAACAACAAACCCAAAGGCCAGATATCTGACATAGCCGCCAGGCATTCGCTAAATAAAAGCGAGCATCAAACCCAAAGGTATCTGACATCGCCGCCAGGCCTTCGCTAAATAAAAGCGTACAACAATCCCAAAGGTACATACATCTAACATCGCCGTCAGGCATTCGCTAAATAAAAGCGAGCATCGGACCCAAAGGTATCTGACATCGCCGCCTGGCCTTCACTGAATAAAAGCGAACAACAAACCCAAAGGTACGGACATCTGACATCGCCGCCAGGCATTCACTAAATAAAAACGAGCATCGAACCCAAAGGTATCTGACATTTCCGCCAAGTCTTCACTAAATAAAAGCGAACAACAAACCCAAAGGTACGGACATCTGACATCACCGCCAGGCATTCGCTAAATAAAAGCGAGCATCGAACCAAAAGGTATCTGACATCGCCGCCAGGCCTTCGCAAAATAAAAGTGAACAACAAACCCAAAGGTACGGACATCTGACATCACCGTCAGGCATTCGCTAAATAAAAGCGAGCATTGAACTCAAAGGTATCTGACATCGTCGTCAGGCCTTCGCTAAATAAAAGCGAACAACAAACTCAAAGGTACGGACATCTGACATCCCCGCAAGGCATTCTCTAAATAAAAGCGAACATCGGACCCAAAGGTATCTGACATCGCCGCCAGACCTTCGCTAAATAAAAGCGAACAACAAACACAAAGTTACGAACATCTGACATCGCCGCCAGGCATTCGCTAAATAAAAGCGAGCATCGAACCTAAAGGGATCTGACATCGCCACCAGACCTTCGCTAAATAAAAGCAAACAACAAACACAAAGGTACGGACATCTCACATCGCCGCCAGGAATTCGCTAAATAAAAGCGAGCATCGAACCCAAAGGTAACTTACATCGCCGCCAGGCCTTCGCTAAATAAAAGCGAACAACAAACCCAAAGGTACGGACATATGACACCGCAGCCAAAAATATATGACATCGCCGCCAGGCCTTCGCTAAATAAAAGCGAACAACAAACCCAAAGGCCGGATATCTGACATCGCCGCCAGGCATTCGCTAAATAAAAGCGAGCATCAAACACAAAGGTATCTGACATCGCCGCCAGGCCTTCGCTAAATAAAAGCGAACGACAAACCCAAAGGTACGGACATCTAACATCGCCGTCAGGCATTCGCTAAATAAAAGCGAGCATCGGACCCAAAGGTATCTGACATTACCGCCTGGCCTTCGCTAAATAAAAGCGAACAACAAACCCAAAGGTACGGACATCTGACATCGCCGCCAGGCATTCGCTAAATAAAAGCGAGCATCGAACCCAAAGGTATCTGACATTGCCGCCAAGCCTTCACTAAATAAAAGCTAACAACAAACCCAAAGGTACGGACATCTGACATCGCCGCCAGGATTTTGCTAAATAAAAGAGAGCATCGAACCCAAAGGTATCTGACATCGCCACCAGACATTCGTTTAATAAAAGTGAGCATCGAACCCAAAGGTATCTGACATCGCTGCCAGGCCTTCGCTAAAAGCTAACAACAAACCCAAAGGTATGAACATCTGTAATCGCCGCCAGGAATTCGCTAAATAAAAGCGAGCATCGAACCCAAAGGTATCTGACATCTCCGCCAGGCATTCGCTAAATAAAAGCGAACAATAATCCTAAAGGTACGGACATCTGACATCGTCGCCAGGAATTCGCTAAATAAAAGCGAGCATCGAACCCAAAGGTATCTGACATCGCCGTCAGTCCTTCGCTAAATAAAAGCGAACAACAAACCCAAAGGTACGAACATCTGATATCGCCGCCAGGAATTCGCTAAATAAAAGCGAGCATGAAACCCAAAGGTATCTGACATCGTCGTCAGGCCTTTTCTAAATAAAAGCAAACAACAAACCCAAAGGTACGGACATCTGACACCGTCGTCAGGCATTCGCAAAATAAAAGCAAGCATCGAACCCAAAGGTATCTGACATCGCCGCCAGGCATTCGCTAAATAAAAGCGAACAAAAAACCCAAAGGTACAGACATCTGACATCCCCGTCAGGCATTCGCTAAATAAAAGCAAACATCAGACCCAAAGGTATCTGACATCGCTGCCAGGCCTTCGCTAAATAAAAGTGAACAACAAACACAAAGTTAAGAACATCTGACATCGCCGCCAAGCATTCGCTAAATAAAAGCGAGCATCGAACCCAAAGGTATCTGACATTGCCGCCAGACCTTCTCTAAATAAAAGCGAACAACAAACCCAAAGGTACGAACATCTGACATCGCCGCTAGGCATTCGCTAAATAAAAGTGAACATCGGACCCAAAGGTATCTCACATCGCTGCCAGGCCCTCGCTAAATAAAAGCGAACAACAAACACATAGGTACGGACATCTGACATCGCCGCCAGGCATTCGCTAAATAAAAGTGAGCATCGAACCCAAAGGTATCTGACATCGCCGCCAGGCCTTCGCTAAATAAAAGAGAACAACAAACCCAAAGGTACGGACATCTGACATCGCCGCCAGGCATTCGCTAAATAAAAGAGAGCATCGGACCCAAAGGTATCTGACAACGCCGCCAGGCCTTCGCTAAATAAAAGCGAACAACAAACCCAAAGGCCGGATATCTGACATCGCCGCCAGGCATTTGCTAAATCAAAGCGAGCATCGAACCCAAAGGTATCTGACATAGCCGCCAAGCCTTCGCTAAATAAAATCAAACAACAAACCTAAAGGTACGGACATCTAACTGTCTCCCTTGAAAATTGGAAAATAACCGCTGATCTTCCAAATCTAACTTTGGTGACTTACAGGATCGATCAGATTGATCCTATGACATGTGCTAAAAGATTTATTTTTGGTTTTAAGAATATATTCATATTCCACACTCGAACAGTATTGGGGTAAAGAAATCCTACAAGAACATCTATTCGATTACGGGTTAATTTAAAGGTAAAGTAAGGCTTTCAATATAAGAGAAGAAAGTTTGTTGGTAGGGGTGAAGTTAGATTGAGGACGAAGAGAAAAGGATTGCATAGGAAGAAGGAAAATAAGGCAAGGAGGAAAAGGGGTAAAGACAATAAAGGCAATAAAAGACTTTGTAAAACTTAAAGTAAAAACAAGTAAATTGCATTAAGTTAAAAGATGGTGTGTTTACATTACGTACATTCTCTTACAATACTCGCTTTCTCTACACTCGGATACTTGGAGTAGTTTCAAGAGTAATTTGTACAATAGTAAATTACAACACACTTTGGACATGTCTAAGACACTCTATTTATAATAACAAAAAATAACCTCTCATAACTTCCACCATAATCTCCTTCCGCCACTTGTCTCAAATGCATGGATCCATTATTCATAAAGTGGTGTAGAATCAAGCTTCATCTCAAAGTTTTGATGACGTCAACATCAAGATCAAGAATATTTCATCTGTGCAAAAAGGCAAACGCTTTCAAAAGACCAAGATCAAGTGGAATGGAAGTGATCAACATTCAAAGCTTCATGAACATTTGACTGATCAACTTTCATATTTTGGACACAAAGCTATGGTATATCAAAATCCATTAATTTAATTGATATACAAGTGTTCAACATCTTTATCATTTGATCACATTGCATAAGCATATTTTTTAAACTATTAGAATTGGTATAACATTGTTTTTATAAGTATTTTTTCTGAAAAATAGCAGTGTTAACCGATTAACCATATAGGTTAACCGGTTAACCATTTCAAATTTTAAATATTCTGGTATAACGTTCCAGTGTTAACCGATTAACCATATAGGTTAACTGATTAACACTGAATGTATTTTGAAAAATGGCTTTGTTTCAAGTTCAAAAATGGTTTAAATATTATACCAGTTCATATTTTAAATTATACTCAAATATACCTGTTGGAAAAGGTGTGTTTACACATATAAATTCTGAGTTTTTCAAATTGAAAAACAACCTCCAATAATCATTTTCAAAACATTCTTTGAATCAAATTCACCACTTTCAAATACTTTTCAAATCTTTTCAAAAGTGCACAATCAACTCGCCGACATCTTCACCAAACCTTTGGCGAAAGAACCATTCTACAAAATTTGGCAAGAACTTGGGATTCTTGATGAAGGTGACATATGACCTTTTTTCTAATATGTGTATGCATTATATGTGCTGTATTTTTCATGTGTATGCATTCTGTTTTTAAGCATTTTTCAAAAATTCGCGTGTGTTAATCGATTAACCATATGGGTTAACCGATTAACACTGTTAAAATTTCAATTCTGACTCAATTTTTTAATGTGTTAACCGATTAACACTGTTAAATTTTCTAAAAATCAGAAACGAAAATTAATTAAAATTTTGAAAATATTATATATGATAAATGCATTTTTTATGTGGTTCATATTCTCTTAAGTGTCCAAAATCCATATCCAAAATCCTATTCCCTCTTAAAGAGTTTTTTGGAACTTCCCTCTTCAAACCCTAAGTTTTAAAAACCCACTATCTCTCTCCCACTCTCTAAAGTTGGATAACTCCTCATAACCATCCCCACAACTTCTCAAACCCTAACTTCCTCAGAACCCACAACTTCAGTTCCATCAAACTCATCCATGGCTTCAGCATCAAATCGCGGCAAGGGAAAGCTACCAGAACATCATTCTGCATCTGATGAAGAAGATATCCCTATGGAAACAACCAAGAAGCCCAGAATGGATTTCAAAGTCCGAGTTCGTTCCATCCTCCCAGTAAAGTATATGAATCTTAAGGCTTTTCCAACATCATCTTTTGATTTTCCTGCTTTGCTCAAATATCAGAGGACCGATAAATTTGTGTCGGATTCTGGAAACTGCTATCCGGATCTTGTCAAATCCTTTTTGCATAAGCTGTCTGTGTTTATAAATGCAAATGATGAGCATATTATGAAAACAATTGTTAGAGACTGTGTTGTGGAAGAAAATCTGTCTGATGTTGCTGCAATGCTGAACATACCATCATCTGGGTACTTTCGGAGAAAGGGAGTTAACCACGTGGTAGGGTCGTGGTCCAACTACGACAAGATGGAGTTCTACTATCAGATCTGCAGATTTCCAAAGGAGATGATTATCGCCAACCAACGCACTGCTCGTCTGTTGTGCTATGCAAATAATCTTACCGTTTCTGATCGGATGCTTCATTAGATAATCTGTTATGTGCTGATTCCCAAGGATTCAAATCATGCCCAAATTAATGATCTAGAAATGCAACTCCTTTTCGCCATCAAGAACAAGATTCGTGTCAATTAGATTCTAACCATCATGTATCACCTTCAACAACAACTATCTCTTTCAACCCGTCTTCCGTATGCTAGGCTGGTGTCAAGAATTTTGGAGCTGACAACTTTGGATCTTAACCGTGAACCAACCATCAAGATAAAATCAACCACCAATGAGATTAACGAGATTACAATTGTCAAGAATACTGGAATTTTTAAGGATACTGACGGTACTTATAAGTATTCAGATGAAGGAGCCAATGCTAACCAAGCCTATCTCGTACCTTAAGGAGGCATTACAAATGAATTCCTTTACCAAACCATAATGACTCAGCATAGAGAAACCTCGCGGGCCATTGCTTCTCTCCGAAACCTTGTACTTACCTCTCACCGCACCAACACTGACAACTTTGTTGTATCTGATGAAGAAAATGAAGGACAAGAGGAAGAAGAGGAGGAGGATATGGCGGATGAGGACATTTAGAAGAATATGTTGCTGTTGATGTCTTTTATTGCATTGTTTTCTAGTTTTTGATGTTTTATGCTTTCATTTATGTTTGAACTCTGTTTTATTTTTGCATTGTAACTCGTAGGTATCTGACATCGCCGCCAGACCTTCGCTAAATAAAAGCGAACAACAAACACAAAGTTACGAACATCTGACATCGCCGTCAGGCATTCGCTAAATAAAAGCGAGCATCGAACCCAAAGGGATCTGACATCGCCGCCAGACCTTCGCTAAATAAAAGCAAACAACAAACACAAAGGTACAGACATTTGACATCGCCGCCAGGCATTCACTAAATAAAAGGGAGCATCAAACCCAAAGGTATCTGACATCGCCGCCAGGCCTTCGCTAAATAAAAGCGAAAAAAAACCCAAAGGTACGGACATATGACATCGCCGCCAAAAATATCTGACATCGCCGCCAGGCCTTCGCTAAATAAAAGTGAACAACAAACCCAAAGGCCAGATATCTGACATCGCCGCCAGGCATTCGCTAAATAAAAGCGAGCATCAAACCCAAAGGTATCTGACATCGCCGTCAAGCCTTCGCTAAATAAAAGCGTACAACAAACCCAAAGGTACATACATCTAACATCGTCGTCAGGCATTCGCTAAATAAAAGCGAGCATCGGACCCAAAGGTATCTGACATCGCCGCCTGGCCTTCACTAAATAAAAGCGAACAACAAACCCAAAGGTACGGACATCTGACATCGCCGCCAGGCATTCGCTAAATAAAAACGAGCATCGAACCCAAAGGTATCAGACATTTCCGCCAAGCCTTCACTAAATAAAAGCGAACAACAAACCCAAAGGTACGGACATCTGACATCACCGCCAGGCATTTGCTAAATAAAAGCGAGCATCGAACGCAAAGTTATCTGACATCGCCGCCAGGCCTTCGTTAAAAGCGAACAACAAATCCAAAGGTACAAACATCTGACATCGCCGCCAGGCATTCGCTAAATAAAAGCGAGCATAGAACCCAAAGGTATCTGACATCGCCGCCAGGCCTTCGCTAAATAAAAGTGAACAACAAAACCAAAGGTACAGACATCTGACATCGCCATCAGGCATTCGCTAAATAAAAGCGAGCATCGAACTCAAAGGTATCTGACATCGTCGTCAGACCTTCGCTAAATAAAAGCGAACAACAAACTCAAAGGTACGGACATCTGACATCCCCGCAAGGCATTCGCTAAATAAAAGCGAACATCGGACCCAAAGGTATCTGACATCGCAGCCAGACCTTCGCTAAATAAAAGCGAACAACAAACACAAAGTTACGAACATCTGACATCGCCGCCAGGCATTCGCTAAATAAAAGCGAGCATCGAACCCAAAGGGATCTGACATCGCCGCCAGACCTTCGCTAAATAAAAGCAAACAACAAACACAAAGGTACGGACATCTGACATCGCCGCCAGGAACTCGCTAAATAAAAACGAGCATTGAACCCAAAGGTAACTTACATCGCCGCCAGGCCTTCGCTAAATAAAAGCGAACAACAAACACAAAGGTACGGACATATGACACCGCTGCCAAAAATATCTGACATCGCCGCCAGGCCTTTGCTAAATAAAAGCGATCAACAAACCCAAAGGCCAGATATCTGACATCTCCGCCAGGCATTCGCTAAATAAAAGCGAGCATCAAACCCAATGGTATCTGACATCGTCGCCAGGCCTTCGCTAAATAAAAGCGAACAACAAACCCAAAGGTACGGACATCTAACATCGCCGTCAGGCATTCGCTAAATAAAAGCGAGCATCGGACCCAAAGGTATCTGACATTACCGCCGGACCTTCGCTAAATAAAAGCGAACAACAAACCCAAAGGTACGGACATCTGACATCGCCGCCAGGCATTCGCTAAATAAAAGCGAGCATCGAACCCAAAGGTATCTGACATTGCCGCCAAGCCTTCACTAAATAAAAGCTAACAACAAACCTAAAGGTACGGACATCTGACATCGCCGCCAAGATTTTGCTAAATAAAAGAGAGCATCGAACCCAAAGGTATCTGACATCGCCACCAAGCCTTCGCTAAAAGCGAACAACAAATCCAAAGGTACGAACATCTGACATCGCCACCAGACATTCGTTGAATAAAAGCGAGCATCGAACCCAAAGGTATCTGACATCGCTGCCAGGCCTTCGCTAAAAGCTAACAACAAACCCAAAGATATGAACATTTGTAATCGCCGCCAGGCATTCGCTAAATAAAAGAGAGCATCGAACCCAAAGGTATCTGACATCGCCGCCAGGCATTCGCTAAATAAAAGCGAACAACAAACCTAAAGGTACGGACATCTGACATCGCCGCCAGGAATTCGCTAAATAAAAGCGAGCATCGAACCCAAAGGTATCTGACATCGCCGTCAGGCCTTCGCTAAATAAAAGCGAACAACAAACCCAAAGGTACGAACATCTGACATCGCCGCCAGGAATTCGCTAAATAAAAGCGAGCATCGAACCCAAAGGTATCTGACATCGTCGTCAGGCCTTTTCTAAATAAAAGCAAACAACAAACCCAAAGGTACGGACATCTGACACCGTCGTCAGGCATTCGCAAAATAAAAGCAAGCATCGAACCCAAAGGTATCTGACATCGCCGCCAGGCATTCGCTAAATAAAAGCGAACAACAAACCCAAAGGTACGGACATCTGACATCCCCGTCAGGCATTTGCTAAATAAAAGCAAACTCCAGACCCAAAGGTATCTGACATCGCTGCCAGGCCTTCTCTAAATAAAAGTGAACAACAAACACAAAGTTACAAACATCTGACATCGCCGCCAAGCATTCGCTAAATAAAAGCAAGCATCGAACCCAAAGGTATCTAACATCGCCGCCAGACCTTCTCTAAATAAAAGCGAACAACAAACCCAAAGGTACGAACATTTGACATCGCCGCCAGGCATTTGCTAAATAAAAGCGAACATCGGACCCAAAGGTATCTCACATCGCTGCCAGGCCCTTGCTAAATAAAAGCGAACAACAAACACATAGGTACGGACATCTGACATCGCCGCCAGGCATTCGCTAAATAAAAGTGAGCATCGAACCCAAAGGTATCTGACATCGCCGCCAGGCCTTCGCTAAATAAAAGCGAACAACAAACCTAAAGGTACGGACATCTGACATCACCGCCATGCATTCGCTAAATAAAAGAGAGCATCGGACCCAAAGGTATCTGACAACGCCGCCAGGCCTTCACTAAATAAAAGCGAACAACAAACCCAAAGGCCGGATATCTGACATCGCCGCCAGGCATTGGCTAAATCAATGCGAGCATCAAACCCAAAGGTATCTGACATTGCCGCCAGGCCTTCGCTAAATAAAATCGAACAACAAACCTAAAGGTACGGACATCTAACTGTCTCCCTTGAAAATCGGAAAATAACCGCTGATCTTCTAAATCTAACTTTGGTGACTTACAAGATCGATCAGATTGATCCTAGGACATGTGCTAAAAGATTTATTTTTGGTTTTAAGAATATATTCATGTTCCACACTCGAACAGTATTGGGGTAAAGAAATCCTACAAGAACATCTATTCGATTACGGGTTAATTTAAAGGTAAAGTAAGGCTTTCAATATAAGATAAGAAAGTTTGTTGGTAGGGGTGAAGTTAGATTGAGGACGAAGAGAAAAGGATTGCATAGGAAGAAGGGAAATAAGGCAAGGAGGAAAAGGGGTAAAGACAATAAAGGCAATAAAAGACTTTGTAAAACTTAAAGTAAAAACAAGTAAATTACATTAAGTTAAAAGATGGTGTGTTTACATTACATACATTCTCTTACAATACTCGCTTTCTCTACACTCGGATACTTGGAGTAGTTTCAAGAGTAATTTGTACAATAGTAAATTACAACACACTTTGGACATGTCTAAGACACTCTATTTATAATAACAAAAAATAACCTCTCATAACTTCCACCATAATCTCCTTCCGCCACTTGTCTCAAATGCATGGATCCATTATTCATAAGGTGATGTAGAAGCAAGCTTCATCTCAAAGTTTTGATGATGTCAACATCAAAATCAAGAATATTTCATCTGTGCAAAAAGGCAAACGCTTTCAAAAGACCAAGATCAAGTGGAATGGAAGTGATCAACATTCAAAGCTTCATGAACATTTGAACGATCAACTTTCAAGTTTTGGACACAAGCTATGGTATATCAAAATCCATTAATTTAATTGATATACAAGTGTTCAACATCTTTATCATTTGATCACATTGCATAAGCATATTTTTTAAACTATTAGAATTGGTATAACATTGTTTTTATAAGTATGTTTCTGAAAAATAGCAGTGTTAACCGATTAACCATATAGGTTAACCGGTTAACCATTTCAAATTTTAAATATTCTGGTATAACGTTCCAGTGTTAACCGATTAACCATATAGGTTAACCGATTAACACTGAACGTATTTTGAAAAATGGCTTTGTTTCAAGTTCAAAAATGGTTTAAATATTATACCAGTTCATATTTTAAATTATACTCAAATATACCTGTTGGAAAAGGTGTGTTTACACATATAAATTCTGAGTTTTTCAAATTGAAAAACAACCTCCAATAATCATTTTCAAAACATTCTTTGAATCAAATTCACCACTTTCAAATACTTTTCAAATCTTTTCAAAAGTGTTCATATTGATCATATCTTTTCATATGCATAGCATTGAACACTTGTGTTGAAATTAAAAGTGAATTTTGATCAGAAGGAGAAGATCAATCTCAGCATTGATATTACCATTATTACTCTCAAATCAAAGTATTCAGATTACTTGTATTTTGACTTGTGATCCAGGATTGTTGGACACAAGGGTGAGTGTTTACAAGAGGATTGTTCTTGTACACTTGTTGATTTTTATTGTTTGATAGTAGGCCTCACCGGTTGATGGTGTGATAGGTTGTACTTTATTAAACAATAGTGAAAACTCTCTTTCGTGTTGAAAGGGGAGTGGAGTACTCTCGGATTATGAGGGGAACCACTATAAATCTTGGTGTCCACTTTCCTTTTATTTTCTACTGCATTCATCACCAAGAACCTAACCAGTAAAATTTCAAGAATACCGAAAAACCGGAAAAAGTCCCTAAAAGCCTAATTCACCCCCCCCCCCCTTAGGCATACTCTGTACTTACAGTTGACACGTGTCTCCCTCAATTTTCCACAAGCAAAATCGTTCCCTCCAACAATCAAATTTCAAATACTTCGACGCACCATTCGTGTCAGCAGGCGGTCGAACCCTTGGCCTCCGGATGAGTCCTTCGACTTAGATTTTTCTTCTTTTGACCATTTTCTTGCATTCAAGTTATTCTCCATCCTTTTGTCTTGGATACCTTCTTTATAGCTGAGGCATCAAATTTAGGAGTTAACAAATTGCCCCCCAAAAATGTCTTTTCAACTTCGACCGTGGAAAAGCACATTTTTTGACAGCGTATGACCTTCGACGCCGCTTTGCCCTTATGAGTGTCGTCTGATACTCTTTCCACCAATGTAAGCCTGAGAAGTTGAAAGGAAATGAAAGAGAAAAAGAAAGATAGTTATGAGCACGCAAGCTACTGTTCCGCCACCTTGGTGCATGTTTTATGACGTCATTATCATCATTGCGATTTCCTCGGGACTCAACAAAATCATGGGCCATCATCACCCTACCATCCTCAGGGACGTGATTTGCAACTACTGCCTCTGCCATTCCACATCCAAGCATACACGTGGCCCACTAACGCTATCTCCTTAATGATGGAAACTTCCATTTTTCCATTCACTATATAAGTAATTTCCCTTTGTTGTTCTCATTTTTTACAACTTCTCTAACTCTCCATAACTTTCCTTGCATTTTCTCTAATTTTCTGCTTCTAACCAACCAACTCTTACTTCTTTTAACAATGGTTGATCATCAGAAGAAGAAAATGCAACCTAAGAGACAAACTTCTGCATCCACACTTCCTCCCTTTGCTAGCTTGAGTGGCCCCCAGGACGTAAAGAATCAACAGTTCATCCGCGAACCCCTGACGGAGGAGAAGCGCCACATTTACGAATCTCAGGTAATCATCCCTGTTACTGTTTCCGGGAGACCTTTAGCCATGTCTGGGCCTTTACCCCCGCCAGGTCTCGACTACTCCGCCATCAAAGATTTCTTCCCTTCTTACAGAACCACTAAACCCCTAGGGCAAAGAGACTCCAACAAAATTTCCACTGACGGTCCTGATAGCCTGAGCCTTTTCGACGTGGACTTTAGGTATCTTCATGATGGGGCCAGATTGTTTAGGGCCACCCCCTATTTCAAAGATTCTGAACTCTATCTCAACTGGCTGGCGAAAATAGAGAAGGTAAAAGCCCAGGAATGGAAGGACACTGGGATTTACGATCTGATTATGATGTCGAAGGTAGGCCCTTCGTACTGCCCTCTCATGCTGGCCTCCTCCTTATTCTTCTGGGATAGGACACACAACACTTTTCACCTTCCTTGTGGGATGATGACACCCACTTTACTCGACGTAGCTGCCATTGTAGGCCTAAAACCCAACGGCCTTGTTTATGATCCTGAGATCGATAGTCATGACAGTATGGGTTTTGCCAATACTAAACACACTTATACAGCTTTTGTCCAACACTACCACAATAAAACTAGTACCTCTGTTGATGATGAAGAACACATAGCCTTCTTGGCCATGTGGTTATCCCGCTGTGTATTTTGCACCAAATCTTTGCAGGTGGCGAGGAAGTATCTGGTACTGGCCAACCAACTACATGTGAAGAGAGGCGTTTGTCTCAGCGAAATGATCCTGGCTAGTCTTTACGAAGCTTTAGGCGAGGGTGTAGGTAAATTGAAAGATCCTGACAGTCATGGCAACTTGCTGTTGTCGGGCCCCTTCTGGCTTCTTCAGTTGTAGCTTAATGCCATGTTTGAGCACAGTCTTCCCAATAAAGGTGAAGTTGATGATCATTCGCCTGCAGTAGCTGAGAGGAGAGTCGAATGGCCTCGCCTGGCTCAACTTACTCCTAGCGAGGAAGGCCATTCCCTTCGATCCAACTTGTACAGCTTTGTTCATATGTTTGCGAAACGGCATGAGTTTACCGCGAACATGGCTCCCTTCGCAGAACGATAATGTGGGCCAGAATGGTTTGCTAGACCCTTCCCTGCTCCTTTAAAGAAACATGAGGAGGAGTCGAAGCTGATCTGGGAGAGGTTCCTCATTCCCTGCCTACTGATCCACAAACTAAACCTCGTAAAAGGTCATTCCAGCCTGCTAGTCTATCAGCCTAACTTGGTCTCTAGACAATTTGGGTTAATTCAAACCTTGCCCAAATTCTTGTACGATAAGAAGTCACATGTCATCCTCCCTTTTACTGTGCTATCTCCTCTGGATTGTTCGACGCAATTGGCACGCCATGCTCACAAGTCCTACCTCACACCTGTTCACTTTGAACCCTCTTATTTTTGCTCTCAAAATTTCTATGACTGGTGGTTGAAGCATTATGCTTCAGAATTTCTCGATGCTCCTGGTTTTACTCGCTTGATTGACCAAGCTTTCATTGATGTGCAGGAGAAGGTCAAGAAAGGTACGTCTACTCATATCAAATAGATCCAAGCCTTCCAGAAATATTTTAAAACTGCCTATCGACCAGATGATGTTAGTCGAACCATCCGCGAGGCTGCTCTTACCTTAAAAGAAAAATTTTCCAAAAAACTGGATAGTTTAAAGATTCCCTCTTCTTTTCCTCGCGAGAAACGGTATGAGGTTGCCTTTAAACTTTTCCCCCCAAAAATCCCTCGACTACTAACCGGTGGTTTTGGCGTGGCTCTTGCCCCTCCATTTCCAGATTGGTTTATTTGTGGAGATGCTATAAAAATTCTTCAACAGCAGTCTAGGCCTAAGGCACAACGGGTGGTTCCGACTAAACATACACTCGATACGTTTAAAGGGCACCTTCATGTTAGTATCGAAGATGTCCTCATCGAATCAGACATTCTTGAAGGTTCATCCCCCTTCGATTTGGACTTCCCTCTCTGAGCTTTATTGTTGCTAACTGTTTTAAGTATCATTTATTTTTTTCAGCTGCTCCAAAACGTGCTGCCCCAACAACCAGGACTGAAGTCAAGGACGAAGGTCAAAAGGTAGCCTTCCGCAGCTTTTACCATCTTGATCTCCTTACTCGATCTCACCATTTCATGTTGTTTTCAGGCTAGTCGAAAACCACCTACTCCTCAAAGGAGATTAAAAAGGGCTTCTCCCCAAATTATTCTTGATTCTGATGACGAAGACGAGTCTCCTCGTGAGAGCCTTCAAGCGAAAAGGAAAAGAAAGATTATTCATGATGTGGATGCTTCTGATGCTCCACCTGCTCCTGTTGCTCCAACTTTTCCTGTTGTGACCAACACACCTCAACCTACCAATCCTCCTTCAGAACCTACTCCTGCCCCCGTAAGGGATGCTTCGCTTCAAGCGGTTGTCCCCATGGAAAGTGATAATTCGAGTCCCACTGACGAAACTGTCAAGGTATGTTATACATCAATCTTTCCTTGGGTCTTTGCACTGATTCTCTAGTCTTCATTCTTTCTAATGTCCACCTTTTCTAGGATGATGCTGGAACTTCAAGATCTAATCCCACCGTGATTCCTCTGTCGCTATACCCCTTGAATAGCCAAGGAGAGCCTACCTATCATCCCACTTCTGATTTGGGTTCTGGTGTGAGTTCACTTGGTGAAATTAATAAACCTGATTTTTCACAGCCCCTTCATCTCCTGCAAAGACCACTACCCAGCAGTCTCAGACTGACGAGTCTGATCATGAAGATGACAATCCTCAGGTTGATCCTATTATAGTGGATGATGAGGTTGACACTTCGGAGGAGAAAACAACTCTGGCTGATACGACCAACTCCCCTTTGGGTCACACAGTAGCTGTGGATGAAACAGTTGTCGAGGGTAATCAAGCCATTGAGGATCAGGCTAAGCTCCAGCCTGAATTGCATAAATCTAGTGACAAAGGCACTGGGGATGCCATGGAGGAGGATGTTGAAAAGACCAAGGACAACAAAGATAAAGAATTAACCATTGTGGACACTTCTGTCAAAGAACCTGAAACTGCTGAAACAACAAGGACTCCCGTTACTCCTACCCCTAAGGATACTCCAACAAACTTCTTCCCAGGCGAAACTCAACTGACTCCCGCCGAACTGGATACGTTGAAGGTTTCCAACCCTTGATAATATATCAGGCTTTTGTTGAGTAGGAGAAGCCGTTCTTCTAGCCGTACGCTCAGTACTTCGACTTCCGAAGGGAAAACCTCGAAGCCACCAACTGATAGTGCCCTCGACAAAGTCAAGCAAAAAGTCTTCAAAGGGGATCTTTTTACCCTCCTGCAGATGGGCCCTGCCAGCCATCTTCCCCTCAAAGCTCTCCTTCAAAAAGTGGACATTAAATCCCTTACTCCTGAGGCTGCAAGTGTTATTCGAGAGGTTGATACCCTGATCGACCAAGTTTACAAAGACTATCGACTGCTGCCCCAGATCGAGGGTGAGATTGAGACGAAGGTTGGAAGCGAAGCTGCCGCTTGGAGCATCGTTGTCGACTCTGAAGAGAAAATTGTTGAGTTGGAAGAAACCAAGGAGAAGTATAAACAAGAGGTCCTGACTAACGAGGCAAACATCGCCTGTTGGGAACGGAAAATTAAAAAGCTCTGTAGTAAGATAGTGAAGGCTAAGAAAAGGAACGCTGAATTATCTTCTTTCGCCGACACCTCCTTAACAGCTGAGCTTGATCACGCCATCACCTATGCTGAGGAAGCCCGTCATTTAGAATCTGAAGTTGCCCAGCTAAGAGCAGATAAAGCTCAATGCCAAAGCCGTCTCGAGCTTCAAAAGTCGACTTACCTTAAGATGAAGGTGAATCTTCCTTTTTGATTTGTTGGGTTTTTGTAATAGAGTAGATTATGCTGGCTTTTATGAGCCATTTCCTTTGTTTGTAAGACATTGGGCCATTTTGGCATATTTTGAATTACCACTTATGGCTTCGCTTTATCTTTAACAATTACTCTGTTGATATTTTCACCTCTCGAAGTGCAGGCTTATACTTCTTTAGATATTTGCCATTTACTTTCAATACTCTCTCATCCTTACTCAGCTCTGTCACTTCATATGCCCCATTGAAGAATACATTTGATACCTGAAATGGTCCTTCCCACTTCGGGGACCACTTACCTAGGGATCTCACCTTTCGATCCATAGGCAGGATTACCCTCCATACCAAATCTCCAACCAGGAAAGTCTTCACTTTGACCTTCTTGTTATATGATTTTTCCACTCTCCTCTTTTGTCTTCTCAAGAGTTCTAGAGCTTTATTCTCTCTTCGTCTAAGTCGATTAACTCATCAAGCATCATGTCCCAATAAATCTCTCGAAGGGATTTCATGATGTCTTTGAATTCTTACTGACTGTATGTGTATCTCGACTGGCAATACTGCGTCATGTCCAAAAGTAAGTCGATAAGGGGAAGTGTTGGTTGCTTCCTTCGGGGATGTTCGACATGCCCATAGGACTTGATCCAGTGTCTTGTGCTAATTCCTAGGCTTGCTTCCAATCTGTTTCTTTATCATGCCAATTATTACTTTGTTTACTGCTTCGACCTGGCCATTGGCCTGGGTGTAGTAAGGTGTCGAGGTAAGGAGTTTAAATCCCATTTCTTTAGCAAACTCCTGCATCTTCCTACCCGTAAATACTGACCCTTGATCTGTCGTTATTGTCTCTGGTAGGCCAAACCTGTAGATGATATACTTCTGAATGAATTCGATAACATCTTCTTGGTCTACCTTCGATAGAGGTATAGCCTCGATCCACTTGGTAAAGTAGTCTATCCCTACCAAGATGTATTTCTGGTTTTTGGAAGATGTTGGTCGAATCTCTCCTATAAGGTCTAAAGCCCAACCTCTGAATGGCCATGGCTTGACTATGGAATGCAACTTGCTTGCTAGGACATGCTGTATGCTAGCATGAATTTTGCATTCCTGACAACCTTTGGCGAACTCGATGCAATCTTTCAGCATCGTAGGCCAGTACATCCCCTGGCGAAACAGCAACCATTTCATCTTATGGCCTACTTGGTGTGCTCCGCATGTCCCACCATGGACTAAGGACAATGCCAAGTATGCTTTAGATTCACTGAGGCATTTAAGCAAAACTCCCTCAGAAGTTTTCTTAAATAACTCATTCCCCAATAGGACGTAGCTTAGTGCTTGGTATTTTATCTTTCGTTCTGTAGTCGATGAAGGGTTCTGAAGGTATTCGACCAGAGGTTTCCTCCAATCTTTGTCTGTCAAACCTTCGACTGTAAATATCTCAAAGGTTTCCTCGTCGACGTAGCCAAATTTCGTGACTTCCAAGTCTGATGGTCTCAAGCCCACGGACACCACCTTACCTCTGGCCTCGATTGCCTCTTGTAAGTTCTCCTTCGAGACCCTGTATCCTGAGGTAACTTGCGCCAGGTCGTTGGCTATCTGATTGTATATTCGTGGTATGTGTCGAATAGTACAGACTTCAAATTTCTTGAGTAGTCTGTTAGCTATTACGAAATACATGATGATATTTTCTTTAACGCGTTTGTATTCCTTTGTTAGCTGTTTTACAACCAACTCTGAATCTCCCATTTTTTCGAATCGGGTTGCCCCCAATTCTAACAAAATTTCAAGTCTGGCGATCAAAGCTTCGTATTCAGCCTCATTATTAGAACATAGGCCCTCGACCTTATACTTGAATTTTGTTGGAATTTTGTCAGGCGAAATGATCAATAGACATATGCCTGTCCCATTCTTGTGACTAGACCCATCAAAGTATAGCTTCCAAGGCTCTAGTTCAACAAAGTTCAGGGTATTTTCATTTATGGAGTGGTCGACAATAAAGTCTGCCACTATTTTCCCTTTGACCGCTTTCAACGGTCTATAAGTCAATGAATATTCAGTTAATGCTAATGCCCATTTACCGATTCGACTATACAAAATAGGTTTGGACAACATGTGCTTAATAACATCAAAATGTGAAGACACGTAAACATCAACTGGTTTTATATATTGCTTCAACTTCATACATGAGAAATACAAACATAAGCATAATTTTTCTATTTCACTATACCTAGTTTCTGCATCATTTAAAACTCTACTAAGGTAGTAAATGGCTATTTCGACGCCACTCTCATCCTCTTGAGCAAGCATGCTCCCTAGAGTTTCATCTGATGCTGCTATGTACAATCTCATGTTTTTGTTTCGACATGGAGGTGCAAGGACTGGAGGATGAGTCAAGTAGTCTTTGATCTTGTCGAAGGCCTCTTGATGATCTTTCGTCCATTCGAACTTCTCCTTAGTGGCTCGAAGCAATGGCGAAAAGGCTTGTGTTTTTCCGCTGAGATTCGATATGAACCTTCTTAGGAAATTTATTTTGCCCAGCAAGGACTGAAGTTCCTTCTTGTTGGATGGCGCTTTCGCTTCCATGATGGCCTTCGTTTTGTTTCGGTTGATTTCGATCCCCTTCTTGTGGACTACGAAATCCAAAAAATCTCCTGCTTGCACACAGAATGCACACTTGAGGAGATTCATCTTGAGTCCAAATTTCCTCATTCTCATGAAGGATTTGCGCAGGTGCTCCACGTGAGCTTTTCCTGACACAGATTTTATCAAAATGTCATCAATGTAAATTTGCATAAAGGACTCAATGTAGTCATGAAAAATTGAATTCATCGCCCGTTGGTACGTTGCCCCAGCATTCTTTAGGCCAAAGGGCATCACTACCCATTCGTAAGTGCCTAAGGCCCCTGGGCAACGGAACGTTGTTTTAGGAACGTCATCCTCAGCAATGAAAATCTGGTTGTAACCAGAATATCCATCCAGCATGCTAAGGTATTCGTGGCCAGCAGCTGAATCGACTAACATTTCTGCCACTGGCATCGAATACTCATCTTTAGGGGTTGTTGAATTCAAATCCCTAAAGTCTATACAGACCCTTAACGATCCATTTTTCTTTATGACTGGTACAATATTTGCTAGCCATTCGACATACCTGGTCGTACGGATGAATTTGCATCAGAGGAGTCTTTCGATTTCCTCCTTTATTTTTGAGAGGATCTCAGGGGCGAAGCGCCTTGGATTCTGCTTGACTGGTTTTTTGTCAGGCTTGATTGGTAGCCTATGTTCGACTAGGTCTCTCTCTAGACCTGGCATTTCGTCGTAGTCCCAAGCAAAACAATCCATGTACTCTCGTAGCAACTGAATGGTTTCAACCCTAAGTTGGGGGTCGAGGTTGGCGCTGATATAAGTTGGCCTTTTGATTGCTCCATATCCCAGGTCAACTTCCTCCAGTGGATCTTGCGCCAACATTTTGACATCGCTGGCCAAAGGATCCTTTTCGAAACCCAAAGGCTCATCGTCATATATGGCGTCGAGTCTCTGCCCCTCGTATTGAATCTTAGGGTCGAAATACCCAACTGGACCTGCTTGTTTGGATTTTTCATTGGCTCCTTCAGTCATTTCATTATTAGCGGCCTCCAAGGCCGTTTTTAGTTTAGTCTCGGCCATGTAGGCCGAAATCCTTTGAAGCGCTGTGGCTTCAGTCATCATCATCGAACTCACTTCCCCAGCCGGTGGGGTCTAAGGGAAGTTCGCCAAGGTATGGTAACCTTTCGCCTGGAACCTCCTTGTCCCATCGGAAACCCTCGACGGGATGCAGATATAACGAACAATACACTTCGTCATTAGGTGTAAAGTCGAAGTCTGCAGGTTCATATGGCCCTATACTGGCCAAATGTTTGTCAAACTGTCCTCTATCAATTTGATTTATAGGTGCTTTAAAGTATCCCTGATCCGCTTCGATGTTTTCGACAATACCATCTGGTCTCCAGATAGCGATCCTCTGATGCATCGACGACGGTACTGCCCCTACTCCATGGATCCATTCTCTTCTAAGTAATAGATTATAATTGGCAGTGGTCTCCACCACCATGAAGACAGTCGGACGGGTGATGGTTCCAACCGTGACACTCACCTGAATAACTCCCATAGTCGAACCCATCTTCCCTTCATAATTTGATAACACCATGTTGTGTGGCTTGGTGTTTGTCCCACTTTTCCCAATTTTGTTCAGCAAGAAATGCGGCATCAAGTTTACCGTAGTGCTGCAATCCACCAGTATTTTGTTGACTGGGACCTTCTCTATTTGTGTTGTAATATAAAGAGGCTTCAGATGGTTTTTCATCGCCTCTGTTGGCCGTTCAAAGAAAGCATGTTGCTCCTCGACGCAGCCGTTGTTCATTACATAATAGCATACCGGCCTATGAGCCGTTATTTCCCAATATGTATAGGCGTCTGAGTTCTTGACCACTGAAACCCTGTCGAACTCCCTGGGCATTACTGATACTATGTTGACCAGAATATCCAACGTATCATCAGAATCTTCATCAAAGTTATCGGTCATTTCATCATCGGCCGACTTTATTTGTTCTTTAATCCGTGTTGGAAACAACTTTCTTCCTACGGGTGACTTCCCCAAAGGCTCTGTTCGACCCTCCTGCTTTGTGGGAATATTGGTGTTGGATTACGGTTGGTCTTTCTGTGCACCTTTTCTATGTGCTTTCCTTCTTCTCTGCTCATGTCTCCATTGGGATCGAGACATGAGATTTTTCCCTTTGTAATTTTCTGACACATGAGCAGCCTTCGAAGACTGAAATTCTTTTCGATAGCTTAACGAAGATCCCCTTTGTACTTCGAAATTTTTCCATCTCTTCTGCCCTTGCTGCTTGTTCTCATTGGGCTTCGTCCATTTTCCATCAGTGGCCTCCACATTAGGCTTGAAGCTAGCGGGCTTGTTCATCGGAGGCCTTATGCGAGGGTCAGATTTCTGCTGAAGGCCTCTTCGAGGGTCGAATCTTGGCCTTTCGCTTTCTTTCTTCAACCTTCGTGTCCCTTCCAACTTTTGTGCAGCTTTCTTGTCGAATATGGCGCTGCATCGGGGACAGAGCATCACACTAGAACCCTTCTCCTAGCAGCGGTGAAGGAAAGAAACGATGGATTCCTCCTGCTCTGGGTAGGCTTCCCTTGTGTGTGTTTCCTGGTAGTTTGACTCACTATCTGCTACCTCCTCATGTTGAGTAATTTGAACCATGTTAATCTCAATTTCTTTGGCCAGGTTAAGCTTCTTCAAGCTTAACTCCACGCCTTTGGTGGCTTCATAGATCTTAACAAAGTCATCAGCTGTTTCCTTGGTTACTATCTCCCAACCCAGATTGTCCCTGTTGCTTGGGCCTTTGGTTTCACCCCTCTGGTCACAGCTATCAACTTCCATTTCGACACAGCTCTCATGTCCGAAACTGATGGTAACTTTTGCCATTACAGCTTCGTCTATGGGATTGCTAGCAGCCTCTGTTACTTCGATTGAGAAGCCGTAACCGCTGACAACTTCGATCATATTAGCCTCGACTGGCTCTGTATAATTTGCGTCTGCCGTTTACAGAGGATCTGAGTCGACCTTCATTTGGCCACCAACTTTCTCTCCGAACTTTAGACGTCCTTCTTGGATCGCATTCTGAACGAGGTTCCTGAAAAGAAAACATTGAGATGTTTTATGACCCAAGAAGTTATGATATTTACAAAATCCTCTTTTCTTCCTTTGCTCTAGGGATGGCATTTTGGCGCCAGGAGGCACTATCATTTGTCCATCCTTAACTAACAAATCAAAGATTTCATCACACTTTATGATGTCGAAGGTATATGTTTTCTTTGGGAATCTATCATTCTTTTCAGATTCGACATAACTCTTCCCTTGTGGGGGAGCTAATACTTTGCATAAGTAGGGTGGTCCTTGCTTGAGTTCAGCAAGATCCACTTCACCATCGTCGAAACTCATGGACTCATCACACAGACCTTTGACGTTATCATTAAATTCGACAAAAGCTATCTTTTTATTTTTATTAAACTTAGCCTTTTCGTCTTTGAGTCTTTCGAGTTGTCGAACCCGATCGGCTAATTGGGCCATGTCCCTTAGGTACTGGGTGTCCAACTTTTTCCTAATAGAATAGTCGAGACCACCAGCGGCCATTTCGACCAACTCATGTTCAGGGACCTGCGTGAAGCATCTGGCCTTGAGCAAACGGAACCTATTAAGGTATTCCTCTATTGGTTTAGAGAACTTACGCTTCACACTAGCTAGTTCCTTCAAGCTAATTTTAGTCTGACCCATATAGAACTGTTCATGAAACAAACGCTCTAACTGGGTCCAGTTACATATCGTGTTAGGGGGAAGCGTCGTGAACCAGGTGAAGGCGTTCTTAGTAAGAGAACTTGGGAAGTATTTTATCCTAAGTCTAAGTTCTTCTGATAAGACCCCCAGCACTTCGACCTATGAAGGCCAAGTCTCGAGCCACCCAACTCATAGCATTCTTGAGAAGATCAAAGGAAAGATCTTCAAAGGGGATCTTTTCTCTCTTTTGCAAATGGCCCAATCAACCACCTCTCCTTGAAGGCTCTCCTACAGCAAGTGGATCTCAAATTAATTTCCCTCGAGGCCGCGAGTGTCATCCAAGAAGTTGGTATCTTGATTGATCAAGTCTATAAAGACTTTCGACTGTTGCCCCAGATTGAGAATGATCTTTCGACAAAGTCAGGTAGTGAAGCCGCTGCTTGGACCGTTGTTGCTGAATCTGAAGAAAAAATTGCAGAATTGGAGGAGATAAAAGAGAAAAATCAACAAGAGATCACTACCAATGAGGCAAACATTGCTTGTTAGGAGCGCAAAATCAAAAAACTTCGCAATAAAATAGCAAAAGCCAAGAAGAAGAATGTTGAATTGGCTTCTTTTGATGATTCTTCCTTAGCAACTGAACTTGATCATGCTGTTAACTTTGCTGAGGAAGCACGTCGTTTGGAAGCAGAAATCGCTCATTTGAGAACACACAAGAACCTATGTCAAAAATGCATCGATCTTCAAAAGTCGAACTATCTCAGAATGAGGGCCAATCTCCCTTTTTAATTTATTAAGCTTTTGTAATAGCGCATCTTTTGCTGGCCTCTGTAAGCCATGTTTTAATTTCATTTTGTAAGACACTGGGCCATTTTGGCGTATTTTATTAACACCATTTATGGCTTCATTTTATATTTAATTGTTACTCTGTTTATATTTTAACCTCTTGAAGCGCAGGCTTATAGTTTTTCAAATATTTGCCATTTACTTTTAATATTCTCCTATCCTCGTTTAGCTCGTCCACTTCGTATGCCCCATTGAAGAAGACCTTTGAAACTTGGAATGGACCTTCCCATTTTGGGGACCATTTGCCTAGGGATCTGATGTTTCGATCCATAGGCAGGATTACCCTCCAAACCAAATCTCCCACCAAAAAGGCCTTTGTTTTAACCTTCTTGTTATATGACTTCTCCACTCTTTTCTTTTGCCTTCTCAACAGTTCCAAAGCTTTAAGTCTTTCTTCATCCAGATCTACTAACTCGTCGAGCATCATATCCCAATAGATTTCTTGCGGGATTTCATGATGTCTCTAAATTCTAACCAACTGTATATAGATCTCGACCGGCAGTACTGCATCATGGCCAAAAGTCAAACGATACGGGGTGGTATTGGTTGCTTCCTTAGGGGATGTTCGACATGCCCATAGGACTTGGTCCAATGTTTTATGCCAGTTTTTTGGCTTACTCCCAATCTGCTTTTTTATCATACCAATTATCACCTTATTTGCTGCTTCGACTTGGCCATTGGCCTGGGCGTAATAAGGCGTCGACGTGAGAAGTTTAAATCTCATTTCTTTGGTGAACTCCTGCATTTTCCTACCCTTAAACACTGACCCTTGATCTGTCGTTATTATTTCTGGTAGCCCGAATCTATAAACAATATACTTCTAAATGAACTCGATGACATCCTCTTGATCTACTTTTGGTAGAGGTATCGCTTCGATCCACTTGGTGAAGTAGTCTATCACTACTAGGATATACTTTTGGTTTTTAGAAGACACAGGTCAAATCTCTCCTATCAAGTCCAAAGCCCATCCTCTGAATGGACATGACTTGACTATGGAGTGTAACTCGCTTGCTGGGACGTGTTGTATGCCAGCATGGACTTAGCACTCCTGGCAACCCTTGGTGAACTCAATGTAATCTTTCAGCATCGTAGGCCAATACATCCCTTGGCGAAACAGTAGCCATTTCATCTTATGACCTACCTGGTGTGCTCCACATGTCCCACCATGGACTGATGACGATGCTAGGTATGCCTCAGATTCACTAAGGCATTTAAGCAAAACCCCCTCATCGGTTTTCTTGAAAAACTCATTTCCTAGAAGAACGTAACTTAGTGCTTGATACTTCACTTTTTGTTATGTGGTTGTTGAAGGGTTCTGAAGGTATTCGACTAACGGTTTCCTCCAATCTTTGTCTGTCAAACCTTCGACTGTAAAAATTTCAAAAGTTTCTTCATCAGCATAGCCAAACTTTGTCACTTCAAGGTCCGACGGTCGTAGACCTACAGATACAACCTTACCCCTGGTCTCGATTACTTCTTACAAGTTTTCCTTCGAGACCCTATATCCTGATGCAATTTGTGCCAAATCGTTGGCCACCTGATTTTGTAGTCGTGGTATATGTCGAATAGTGCACACTTCAAATTTTTTGAGTAGCCTATTGGCTATTACAAAGTACATGATGAGATTTTCTTTTACACATTTGTACTCCTTTGTTAACTGTTTTACCACCAACTCCGAATCTCCCATTATTTCGACTCGGGTTGCCCCCAATTCTAACAAAAATTCAAGTCCGGCTATTAAAGCTTCATACTCAGCCTCATTATTGGAGCATAATCCCTCGACTTTATACTTGAATTTTGTTGGAATTTTGTCGGGCGAAAAAATCAACAGACCTATGTCTGTCCCGTTCTTATGGCTAGAACCGTCGAAGTACAACTTCCAAGGTTCTAGTTCGACAACGTTTAGGGCATTTTCATTTACGGAGTGATCGACAATAAAGTCTGCCACTATTTTCCCTTTAACCGCCTTTAGCGGTCTATAAGTCAAAGAATACTCAGTTAATGCTAATGCCCATTGTAATACCCCAAATTTTACCCTCATATTAGTCGATTCATGTCACATGGCACCCCATCTTTGCATCAGCTAACTGCTAACGGGTTACGTGGTCAGTTTATTTTGCAGGAATTACGTCAGGTGCGCTTTAACTGTGAAAGGGGGAAAATGGTCATTTATACGTTGTTTACTGACAGTCCATGAAGTTGAGTCATCAGAGATTTATTGAATAATTAGAGCCTCCTCTTCTGAGTATTTTAGTTTCTTTGAGGATGAACAGAGATTCACAGTAATTTTGGCATTAGGGTTTTTTTCTAAGGAGGAAGAGACTGGACTTTGACCAGCTATAACTTTCACATGTTTCATCAAAAAGTTCCCATCCAAAGTTCATGTTGAAGGAAATTTAATTCTCTAAAACTTTGTCTCTCTAAGGCCAAGTCTAAATTTGTTTCATTTGACAGATATGGGTCAAGACATTACAGGTCCTTTTGAAAAGGCAACAAAAACATCTTTTGGGCCAAAGCTTGATACATGAACATGGAAACTCCAATTGAGATAAAACTAAAAGGAGCTCTTAGAAGACATCTTTAGGTTTCTAAAAATAACCAAGAACACCTTCATGGGGTTAAAATTGAGAGACTTATGGTTTGCTAAAGTTGGGCAATTTTTAGAAGATACATGAAACAAATGTGGTGCAATCTTGGATTTTTTTCTTCCAAATGGGCTTATCTTTTTATGTTTGAAACTTATTCCTAACATGGTCCACGGCCTCTAAGCCCATCCATACCTTATTTATTTATTTATTTTATTTATTTTTTATTTTTATTCATTTAAAATCAAATTAAATCAAAATAAATCAAATTAAAATGCCAATTAACACATGTGTTGTACCCCAAATTTTGACCCCTTAGATTCACATTATCATTTTTAGAAGCATGATCATGCATTATCTAACCCTAAATCAAGTGCAAGGTTATTATTGTCAAGATACAGATGAATCAGGGTTTTCGCACCGACAAATTCAAAACAATCAAGGAATGATCAACCATTGATTTGGGCCAATTCAATCATGGAATGAAGTCAAAGATAATGTCAAAGTCAAATGAGAAGTCAATTTGAAGAAATCATTTCAGAATCAAGAACAGTGCAGTCAGGAGGCCCCGATTAGGGTTTTTAACTAGTGAAAAGTCAACTGTGGTTTGACTTTGATGTTGGAAGAGGTTTTAATGGTGGGAGTGAGGTCCATGAAGTTCATATAGACTATCAAAGACTATTCAAGAAGTGCCAAAGTCCCAGGATGTCCAGAATATCAACAGGCGACTCAATCGGCACCGATCGATCGTACGGTTGACCGAAAAGTCAACTCCTCAAATTTTGAGAATTGGAATCCAAGTTGTGAATCAAAGTTGTTCCTTATGTCATAATGGACTTGCATATCAATTTTCATGGTCATTGGATCAAGAATGAGAGAGTAATCGAGAAATCGGGAAATTAGGGTTTTGAAAAGGGCTAAACCGTATCTCCTTAACCGCACATCCAATTGAGTTGGTTCTAGTCTCATTTGAAATATCTTGACAAGTCCTACAAAAGTCCCATACTAGTCCACAACCAGAAAATGCATACTTTTTGAGATATAAGCAAAAACATTCCTAGAAGGGAAAATAACAGAAAATTTCTAAGTTATTTTCACTTTAAAAGCTAAAATCAGCCAACTTCAAGGGCATTTTTCACCTAGTTTCAAATAGAATCAAGATTCATGGCCAACATGAAAGTTTTAGTACTATGTGAGGGCTTTCTAAATTGTACAAGAACATCTCAAGGTGAGTTATGAGCTGAGAGATACATGTGTTCAAAGTTGGTATTTTGTCATACTAGTCCCACATTGACCAATATTGCAAGAGCACCTCTATCACTCAAGTGAGCCAATTTCAACTTGCCAAACTCTTTCTACCTGATATATTGAACATACTTAGCATGTTAGAACAGAGAGTTATCATGGAAACATCATGGAATTAAAGTTTGAAGTTTCATTGCCTAAGTTGAAAACTTTGACTTTTTCAAGCATGAGGTGTAAAGCAATTCTGCTCCAGCCACTCTACCAAGCCTCTAGGCTGTGTTTTCTCAGTAAAAACATCATTAAAACTTGCCCATTGGGTTAGGGAGACAGCCAAGAACCAGAAAAAGCAAGGCAAGTGGACAATTGGATGGAAATATCTTAGTTTTCTTCATGGTGAAGCAAGGTTACATAGCAAGCTCCTCACTCCATATTTCTATAAATAGGGACCTCAAACCCCTCATTTAGGACATGAATTTATTTCTAAAAACCTGCTAAACAAAGCTCCCTCATCACATCTCTCACTTACTCACATTTTGCAAAATCACCAAAGTGTTCAAAATTGCCAAAATTCTGCACTTTGTAGTTTTGCTACCACATTGAGCTATACATGTTCCAGCACTCAAATCTTCATCCACACATCCTATAAATCATATATAGGAGGTGTACAAACACTTAAACCACCCAAAAACTCAAAGAATCCAAAAGTCAACTTTCCATGGAACTTACTTTGACCAAAGTCCACAAAAACCTCCAAACTGAGTTCCAAGCATCTTCTTGAGGTTTTGATCACTCATACACCTCACATATAACATATATCAACTGTCCAAACACTCACCAACCGTTAGAAGTTCATATCTTTTCATTTGGCATTGAAAGTGTGTTATTGCTTAAAGTGGAAGAAAACTCAAAAGCCAACAATTGAAGCAAGGAGTCTCTGGTTTTCTCAACATTTCTTGGCTTGCTAAATAGGATCATTAACAGGTATGTAACTAATCTTTATTAGCTTTAGCATCATATTTCATAAATTGACATTTTTTGTGTTTTGGTACATATTGAACTATGAACATTGCTTGATTCTTATAACACATGTTTTCAATAAATGATAAAAATCCTCATAAGCATGAACATAAGTGTGTGGACCATCTGTCTTGTTGGTATGCTGACTCACTTATTTTGTTATTCAACTGGTTTACTTGTTATATACAAACTTGATGGTTTTGGTGATGTGATGCTGTTGGTTTTGCTTTGTATTTTAAAATTTATGAAACTGTGGAAGATGAGGTCTCAAACCTATGAGCACTTGGACTGTTGTTGGTTTCATGTTGTTAGGTTATACTGCTAGGTTTCTGGTGTGCTTAGAACCACAGGTCTGTTAAAGATATATCAGAGCCACACCTTTAGGCCCAGTTTTGTTTTAAATAGCTTTGAGTTATCTAGGGGTCAAATGTATGGATTCTGACTTTGGGAGGGTGCTTGGTGTGTACTTGGTCATGTCCTTTTAATTTGTGGTTTATTTGCAAATTCAAACCAGGCCAGGGTTGATATATATGTTGATCATATTATTGAGTTTATTACCACAAAAACTGTTTGCAGCAGTACTGTCCCTTAGAAAGGTAAGTGATATGTGATCAAAGTTTGAGCAAGATGCATACCAACTGTCATGGACTGTTGTTGTTTGATGACTGTCCCAAAGCTAGGTCCATCCCTCATATATCCCAATATCAAGTGTGGTTGGATTACAGTCCTAAAATCTGAACCACACCTGTAGACATAGCCTGCTATTCTAAGTTTAGTTGGGCCAGGTTGTTTTTTTTCAGTTGAAGAGATTTTGATCAGGAGTGTGAGTGTCTATGTTGGCCAAGACATTTCTGTTTGGTTTATTGTGATTTTATGCAGCTTGGTGAGGGGCCAGTATTGGATTGTGTTGGTGATTGCTGGCTGTGTGAGCAGTCTTGATTTGATGATCCTTGTTGTTTGAGGGCTTGGACAAAAGGGAAGCTGTTTGGAATGTGATTTAGTCTAGGTTTTAGTTTTAAGATGTTCATGGTAAAATTCTATTCCATTACACTACTATGTTTGGTTTTGCACCCTTGATGAGTATGTGTCTTTTTTTGGTTTTAGAGCTGTAGGCTAGATAGTGTAAATGTTAAAATGATCTTTGAATGGTAAGTGATTATTGTATGGGAATCCTAGTGGTATCCCTACAAGAGGCAAGTACATAAAGGGGGCCTATGAAGAGGAGCTGCCAATCTCAAGCTGTATGGAGGATGTTGGTGTTGTTGAAGTTTTAGGATTTTTTGTAAGTGATAGCAGCTGACTGCACCTGGGTGAGTTTCTTAAACTTGGCTGTGTTGAGGAGTTGGATAGCCATCAAAACCTGATCATGACCAATTAGTGTAGACTGAGTAAAATCATCAAACCCTGATAACAAGCCCTTGAATCAATCCACAGTCTGCTATAGCATATGCAGGAAAGGTAGCCTTGCTGTTTGTATTTTTTCTAACAGTCTGAGTTTGCTGTCAAACTCAAATTGGTTATGTGTTTTGTCTTTACCTTGGCAGCTTTAGAACATTTGATTTTGTTGAGGTCGATTGTCTTGTCTTGTGCTTTTTGAAGTCCTTGCTTGGTGTAAGAGGGGGATGGCAAGTCTGTTGGGTTACAAAGTGGTGGTTCATACCAAGATGCTGTGGGATTAAAACCCTAGAGTAGTATGAAGATGATAGTATGATTGAAAGTGCCTCAGGTTTTGGTAAGGGGATTACATAGGTGGCAGCAGACCTGAGAAAGGGCTCAAAAGGTGGAAGGCTGTTATGAGAACTATTGGATAGATCTAGCTTGCTCAGTTGGAGTGTTTTCTTTTGTGTAAGCTGACTCAAAGATATGCAGTTGCTTTGAATCACATCAGTTTTGGAAAAAATGGTCATTTGGAGATTATGCTTTGGAGGATGAAGGTTTGGCTCTGACTGTTGATATCATGGATTATTTGTATCAGTCTTAGGCACTGCAGAGGTGTTTTCTCATAATTGTTGACTGTGGTGAACACCTACCATTTCTGAAATTTGGTTTTCATTGTAATTGTGGTTTTGTTTTTTATGTTTGACTATGCTTGTTTAATATGTGGATGCAAGCCAAATGTAAGATCATACCACAACCTAGGCTGGCCAATACATTTCTGGCTATGTTGAGCTTGTGCTGATTGGTAGGCATAGAGAAATTCCAAAGTTGCTATAGTTTTGATGTATAAACAGAATTTGACAAGTACTTGACTTTGAACACTGTTTGGAGTAGCTGGTTGTGCTGTGTACAAACTTTAAGACCTTATCATTACCATTTGGTACAGATTGTGCTACCTTCAAATCCACTTAAAACCAGTTGGCAAAACCTTTCCATGAGATTAATTCATAGTCTGCTGTAGCCTGTAGGATATTTACCCTGCCATCATTCTTGTTTTAGGAGCTTTTTAATTTGAAT
Source organism: Lathyrus sativus (assembly GCA_963859935.3). Taxonomy (NCBI): domain Eukaryota; kingdom Viridiplantae; phylum Streptophyta; class Magnoliopsida; order Fabales; family Fabaceae; genus Lathyrus; species Lathyrus sativus. The sequence continues at coordinate 81,261,548 of OZ012736.1, forward strand.
ATAAGAATCCACAGCCTATTGCTTCAAATTGTGAATCATGAGATTGTTAGTGTGGAAGTTTGGTTCTGTGTTGATAATACTTGATCAGTTTGTTGGCCACCTTGGGGATTCTGAGGCATAGAGACTGTATCTCGAGTTTATGAATTGAACTCATTATTAAACCTCTGTTGAGTAGCAGACACCATCTGATGAAAATCTTCCTATGACAAACACAAGTACCCTTTGGGGCCTGATATGGACAGCATAGCATATCTGACTCTTGGCAAATTTAGAGAGTTTTGCTGACCATTTTTGTTATCTTAATTAGAGTTTAGAACAGTTTTTGGGCTTAGTGGTCTTTGCATGTATATTGCTCTTTGTGTGACTTTGCATTTTTGATTAAGTTTAGGCTGTTAACAGTTCATCTTAGAAAAGCATCAAACCACTGTTGATATTATTTTGAGGCATCTATCACCATTGGCACTTCATACTCAATTCTCAGTCTGTTGGCTTTAAATGCTATCTGTTTTAAGCTATTTTCGTCATCCTGCAAGTGATTAATCCTTTCATGAATAAACTCATAGCATACTAGGAACAGATATAATAAGGATGCGTTCAGTTGCTTCCATAACAGCTCTTGGCTCATAAGTTTCAAAGTGCATTTTGATGCACTTAACATGTCCTATTCTAATGAAACTTGATTATTAATTGACTGCAGACCTCAGAATCCCTAGTCTAGGCAGTTGTGGGTTGTGCACACCTTTACATATTTTTAAAACTAAATGTTATGAATTGCACGAAGCATCCTTCCAATTCATCAATCAGTTTCAAAAGTCATTTTTCCACACCAACCATAACACACTTGCCATTGATTGGTCACTTCTTGTTCTATCATGTTTTTAAACATCACTCCTGTTTGAACTTCACATATGTGATATTTAGAATTGGTGCAGGCTTTTATTTTGGTTTAAACATGCTTGATCTGGTCTGCAGCTTCCAAAATGCATCTTGAAACTTCATTATGCATTTGAATTCGAATTTTTCTATGTGCACATAATTTTGAAAAACTAACATCATCATCAGATTCCTCATTATTTTCTGAGTGAGTTGCATATAAGGTTTGTTGAAATTGGATAAAATTTGAGAAAGTTAGAGATGTTTTGCAATCATGTTGTTTGCCTTTGTTTTGCCCAGCCATGAAACCAAACAAGGAATGTATACTCATTGTTTCCATTTAATTAATGGATGTAACAGCCGCCCCAGCGGTAGAGACTCGCGCGTGTATCAGTCTTGGCATGGGTTCGATCCCTTGTGATAACCCTTGCTGCCACTTTTCCTCATTTTTGTACATAAACTTCAAAAATTCGTAACTTTCTCATTTTTTATCGTTTTTCACCCGTTCTTTTTTCATTGTGTTTATTTTAATGTGTACTTTCATGTCATAATTTTATTTTCCATGTTTGATTATTTTTTCACCACGTTTTATTGTGCGCGATCCGCGCGTCAACAGTACTAACCCTATTTGGTTGCAGATGAAATTTAAAAGGTTTCCTCTTGTGTTTTCTCAGGAAAATTGATTGTTATCATGTCTATATATGTTTGTCAACATGTTAGAAATTTTACCTTGAATTATTATCATGTTTACCTCATCTATTTGTTAACAGTATTCCAGGTACGAACTGTCGTCACGGTTCTCGTACTGAATCAGCTGCTTTGATTGTCATCATTGCTTTTAACCTTTAAATATCTTTTTTCATTGGTTGTCACCATGATTATGTTTGTATAAAGTTTGTATTTCATTTTATCCCCAAGCGATGAAGCTCCTTAGCTTTCGTCCAGTTGCCAATAATACTGTCCCTCCAAAGGAAGGTCTGTCCACTTGACTGTCAATGTCTTGGGCCAAAATCTTAAACCCTTTTGACTTTGTTAAGTCACTTCAACCCTAGTTTAGAAGCCTTTAGACTTTGCTTGAAGTCCAAGAAACCTACCCATACTAGGAGTGTTCTTCAACTAAGACCCTAGGAAAGAGTTCGTCAACTCTGTGTAAGAATCATCGTCATGATCTCTTACTTCCCCTTCAACTTAGCTTAAGGAGTTTTGTCAAACTCCACACAAACATTGTCATGTTTGTCCCCCTTTGAACCTTGATCATCATCAAGTGTTCTTTTCCCTTGTGAGGTGAACTACGATTGCTCTGATTCTATCCTAGTCAGGATACGTAGGCAGAAGGTGCGATGCCTTTGCGAGCAAACTTAGAAAACCACTTAGGCCTTTTATTTATCTTATCTCAATTTCCAATCCTTAAACCATAGTGCACAATTCACAAGCTTTAGCAATTAATTAAACAAAAGGTTCCTGTAGGGTACTACAGATATTTAGGGTGCTAATACCTTCCCTAGATATAACCAACCCCCGAATCCCCGAATCTCTTAAAGCGTTGTTGTCACATCGCGCGAAAGGTTCTTTCTTTCTTTAGACCTATCCTGTGGATAAATTAAAGACCGGTTGTAAAAAGAAATATGGTTCAAGTTAATTAATAGCTTGATATCCAATTTTCACCGCAACAGAAATGGCGACTTCACTGGGGATACATTGCTTTTGCTTTTATTTTGAGGGTTCAACCTATTTTGTTTAACTAATTGCTATCTGTGAATACTTGTATATATTTGTGCTCTGTTGGTTTGGGAAACTTGAAATGGTGAAACAGCACTACACCCGTGCTCAAGCGTACTTATGATAGGAAGGTGGTATATTCAAGAAGGCTTATAGGGAGTTGATTCCCGACCAAGCTGACTTGAGAAAATCACCACTCAGTAGAGGCCCTTTTAGAGAGCTAGTATTGTTGATCGAGTATTCGTGAAAACAATGCTACTTTCTACATAGGTGCCCATGACACTGAGGACCTTTAGATACCTTTTCCCCCCACTATGGCTTTATTAGGATGTAGTGTGGTGACTATAAGGAAGTAATTCCAAAGTAGTTGATACGCGATACTACACTTGGACGAGACTCTCTTGAGAATATTATCGACCACCAAGTATTTAGGAAATTGATAATATCCGAAAGATGGGTCGAGGACTCCAGGAACTCTTTTATAACCTTGTTCTGCAGTTATGGAAACCTTAGTACATACCTTTGGGGAGGGCAGACCTTGACTCCTTGCTCATATTTTCCAAACCCGAAACCTTGTCTGTTTACTTGTGTAAATCTGTGAATATGTGATTACCTGTGTTTGTGCATTCATGCATCCATAAACATCATGTCATAAAAGTTTTATGGAACTCAGAGTCGTTTATCTATAAAATATCAGGAAAATCATGGACAACGAAAAAAAGAAAACTATAAAGTACACTTACAAAAGCCCTAATATAGATGAGATTGAAAGGTTGAGCACTCTGATCACAGATATAGAAGGATTCAAGAGCAGGTACGGGAATTTGTTGTCTCTACTGAAAACAAGGAAGAAAATGGATTCGGGACTCCTTTCCACATTACTCCAGTTCTATGATCCACTTTATCACTGCTTCACATTTCCGGATTATCAGTTAGTGCCGACACTTGAAGAGTATTCCTGTCTGATTGGGTTACCTATCCTTGATGCATCTCCTTTTCCCATCATGGAGAAGGACCCTAAAAAGGAAGAAATTGCTAAAGCCACACGTATCGGGTTGGTAGACATTCAGAAGAACATGGTTACTAAAGGAGGAATCTTTGGGCTGACTGCAAAATTCTTGATTGGGAAGGCTCAGTATTATGCCGATCACTTGAGTATGGATGCTTTTGAGGCTATTCTAGCCTTACTTATTTATGGGATCTTTCTTTTTCCGAGCTTTGACAACTTTGTGGATCTCAATGCCATCAAAATATTCTTGAAGAAGAATCCAGTACCTACTCTACTAGCTGATGCTTACCACTCTGTTCATCAAAGAAATCTTCACAAAGGAGGAATGATCGTCTGTTGTGTTCCGTTGTTGTATAAATGGTTCGTTTCTCATCTACCCAAAGCCCATACTTTTTGGAGCAAAGGATGGTGGTCTGAAAAGATTATGGCTCTTACTCACCCCGATATTGACTGGTACAACCGTAGTTATGATGGGATCAAAATCATTGATAGTTGTGGAAGCTTCGGGAATATACCTCTCCTTGGTACAAATGGGGGAATCAGCTATAACCCCGTGCTTGCTCGTCGACAACTTGGTTATCCGCTGAAAGACAAACCCAGCAGTGCTCACGTAGAAGGTATTTTCTTCATAGGAGTTTCAGAATTAAAAGATGAAATTCTCAAGGCATGGGGGCATATACACAGGAAAGGAAAAGAGGACTTGGGAAGACCTAACTGCATCTCTTTTGAACCTTATCTCCAATGGGTACGAAAGAGGGCCATTCAGTTGAAAATGCCTTATCCTCCACAAAAGCCTATGGTATTAATAGAAGAACAACCATTGATTTTCATGTCTGAGGAAGAAAAGCTGAAGATCGCTCTGAGGAAGTCACAGCAGACTGAGGTATCCTGGAAGTACAAATATCAGGTGGCCATGGAAGAAAACGAGGAACTCCGCAAACAACTTCAGTCAAAAGAAGAGGAAGCAGTTGCAAGCAAGAAGAGGAAGGCACAGGAAGATGCGTTCTATTCCAACCATCAATCAACTCCTTGGAAGGCTATGGTAGACAAACTCATCCTTGAAATAGCACAGGTGGAAGAAGAGCTCAGAAGAATCAAGAAGAGAGAGGATTTTCTTTGAGAGCATATTGAGTTGTAATATTAGGGCTTTTGTAAGATGTACTGAAATCTTTTTGTAATACCCTTTTTGAAAAATCAATGAAATGAAAGGATATTTTGGTAAAATTGAGTTTCATAAAACTTTTACATTTAGGGTTGCATTCTTGTTATTTTTAAACATTCAAGGAACTAAAAGATTATTTTGCAGATATTATAGGATGGATTCTGGAAAGAGAGAAGAGGTTGTGTTCCGAAGACCGAGACTAGAGAACCTGAAGAAACTGGTAAGTTTGGTAGAAGACCCCGAGGCGTTCAGAGGAAGACATGGGAATATGCTGTCATTACTGGAAGTTCAAGTGTACGAAGAAATGTTATCCGCACTCGTGAAATTCTATGATTCAACCTATCATTGCTTCACGTTTCCAGATTATCAGTTGCTACCAACTTTGGAGGAGTATTCCGCCCTAATGGGGGTAGACGTTACCCCCAGTCCCTTTTCTGGAAGGGAGGGGATTCCTAATGAAAGAGCAGTTGCAGAGGCCGCGTATTTGGAATTGGACGAAGTGCGATCTCATATGGGTGCTAAGGGAGGATTGTACGGAATTTCAGCCATGTTCCTATATGAAAAAGCTCAGAGCTACGCCTTGTCACAAAATACTGAAGCATTTGAAGCCATCCTGGTGTTACTTATTTACGGACTATTCCTGTTCCCAACTGCTAGTGATTTTGTGGACACAGATGCGATCAATCTTTTCTTGATCAAAAATCCTGTACCCACCTTGCTGGCCGACACTTATTTTACCCTCCACCGAAGGAACCGCTATGGGGTTGGACGAATTGAATGTTGCACCGTTCTCCTGCACAAGTGGTTTATTTCACACTTGTCAGAAATTCCAGCCATTTGGGATAAGCAAAATGGACTCTCCTGGACGGAAAAGTTGTTGTTGCTCAAACACTCAGACATTAAATGGTTTGATCCCATGTATGGGGGAATTTCCATGATCCAAAGCTGTGGAGATTTCCCGAATGTACCGCTTATCAGCGTCAATGGGTGCATCAGCTATAATCCTATTCTAGCCCGTCGACAGTTGGGGCACCCCATGGAAGATGAACCAGATCCGGACTATTTGAGGAAATTTTACTTGGAGGAAAGGAAGAATCCTGCTTATAGGGCTCGAATCGCGTACGCTTGGCGTTATGTCCACACAAGAGGAGTAACTGCCCTATGCCCCCACAATGCTACTGTTTCAGAATCTTACCTATCATGGGTAAGAGAAGCGGCAATGAAGATGTTCTATACCCGCTTTGAGCCTGACTCGCCTAAGCCTACCCTCGTAGAAGAGTTGAAGGCCGCCTTGGCAAAAGCTGAGAAAGAAGGGAAAATGTGGAGAGATAAGTATTTCAAGGCTATGCAAGAGAAAGAAGAACTTCAAGAATTGGTACGTCAAGGTGGAAGAAAGAATCAGTCTGAAGATGAAGGACCATCCAGCAGAAGAATCTAGAATCTATTGTTGTTGTTTTTCGTATTTCGTAGAAGCTTGTTATTTTCATTTCCCGTTTGATGTTGTAAACTCTCAAGATATTATCAATGAAGATTTGGCTGTTTTTCCTATTTATTGTTATAATATTCGCAAATAAAGCTTTTATTCCCTTGAATGTTTAAAATCTGCATTTTGCATGTCCGCATTTCATAAACATTGCATATACATGTTCCTGAGACAAGTCTCATCCCTCTGTCTTGTTAACAGAATCACACTGAAACCTCGCCATCAGTACAACACACGAGCCCAAGCTCGCTTAAGGATGGAAGAGCAGAACTTGGATGTAAACAGAATCGACAATGAACTCGGGGAGCTCCGAGGAGGCATGGGACAGATCAAAGAAGCCTTGCAAGTCATCCGGGCAATGTTGGACACTCAAGCCACCGTTGTCTCTGAAATCACTGCAGAACCAATCCCGACAGCTGTTACTATCGCCAATGTGCCAACCTATGGGTTACCTCCAGGCTTTGTGCCACCGCCGAGAGTCACTCAACAGACAGTTCCCTTGGGAGGTGAGATTCCACAAGTTATTCCCACCTACACTCCAGCTACAGTTCAGGTTCAAGCACGCCCCATCTTTCATAATCCACCACCGGTATACGAAGGACCCGAAGGGTATGAAGAGGAAAATGAATCACATGAGAGGTTGAGGGAGAGTGTTGAAACGATAGGGAGAAAGATCCGAGCAATGGAAGGAAATGATACCTTTGGCACTGACGCCAGAGAAATGTGCTTGGTATCTGGACTAGTAATACCACCAAAGTTCAAAATCCCAAATTTCGATCAGTACTCAGGAGCTACTTGCCCACGAACTCACTTAATCATGTACTATAGAAGAATGGCAGCACACGTCGAAGACGACAAGTTAATGATCCATTGCTTCCAAGACAGTCTGAAAGGAGCTCCAGCAAAATGGTATCTAAGTCTAGATCAGTCCAGAATCCACAGTTTTCAAGATTTGGCAGATGCATTCATGAAACATTACAAATATAATATGGATATGGTACCTGACCGAAGGCAGTTGTTGAACATGTCCCAGAAAAGCACAGAGTCATTCAAAGAATACGCTCAGCGGTGGAGAGAAACAGCATCCCAGGTAGAGCCACCCCTAAGTGAGAAGGAATTGACAGACTGGTTTGTTGACACAGTGAGACCAGAATTCTATGAGAAAATGATCAGCAGTGTGTCTGCAAGTTTTTCAGACATTGTAGCCGTGGAAGTAAGGGTAGAATTGGGGATGAAAAGTGGAAAGGTAGCCAGCAGCTCCGGCAATTCTAACAACAGCAGTATTAAGAAGGTCAGCAGTGGGTTTCACAAGAAGAAAGAAGGTGAGACAAATGCCATAAGGGGAGAAGAATCCGTACCATGAGACCTCCATATCAGCAATATCAACCGCCTCAACAAAGTTTCTTCCAGCCAATCCAGCCTAACTATGTTCAACAGTTTCATCAACAAAGACCCATGTACCCGGTACAGTATGCCCCTCAGCAATATGTGGCAGCTGTGACCCCAGCATTCAACCATTCCACTTCAAACTATCAACCAGGGCGACCAGCGCCCATGTATCAGCAAAACCAGCAAGGGCATCAACGAGCGCCCAACGCTCCGCCCTTTCAACAAAATCAGCAGCAGAGGGTACCACAGCCCAGGCAACAATACCAGAACCGGAGGCCAACAACAAAACCTCCGCTTCCACAAATACCAATGACGTACACTGAGTTATATCCATCTTTGGTCCAACAGGGGTTGATTACGACAAGACCGCTTAATCCAGATACCACATCTCCACATTATAACCCAAATGCTCATTGTGCTTTCCATGAAGGTGCTGCCGGCCATGACTTAGAAGGTTGCTTTGCCTTAAAACATCTGGTAAGAGAGTTGATGGAGAAGAAAATCTTGTCCTTTGATGATGTACCACCTAACGTCAAAAGCAACCCACTGCCAAACCATGGAGGGGTCAATGCCATTGAAAAGTCAGATGAAGAGATAATTAATGATGTGTCAAAAATCAGAACGCCATTGAAGACATTGCATGATAAGCTGACCAAAGCAGGGTTGTTGGGAGATGTTCATAACCAATGTGAAAAACGTACCGTTAGTTCCAATGGATGTAATGGGATACGGGAAGATATACAAAGATTGATAAATGAGGGGATGTTACAAGTATGTGGTAAGGAAAGGAAAGAAGAGGTTTCTGTAATAGAGCCAGTTTTCGACCTATCCAGGAAAAGAGAGAAAGTTCCAGTGTTTAACAGGGGTGCCAGGCCAGTTTTCAACAGAGCTGCTATAGGTCAACCACGACCAATCGTAGTTCAGAAACCAAGACCGTTCCATTATGACAATACAAAAGCTGTTCCGTGGAAATACGATGTGACCGTGGTAGACCAAGAAACGGGAAAGATTGTTCAGACAGATAATCAGAAAGATGTGACCAATATTGCCGGCACTAGCAAGATGACCCGCAGCGGTCGGATCTATCAGCCAAAAGAATCAGTAGCTATTCCAAAGGAAGTCATTCCTGCTGGGGTAATCAAAGAAAAAGAAGCTCCGAGCACAGAAGAAGAAAATGATGAATTTTTGAGGATTATCCGAAGAAGTGATTACAAGGTAATAGATCAGCTTCATCAGACGCCATCAAAAATATCAATCTTGTCACTCTTGATAAATTCTCCAGCTCACAGGGAAGCATTACAGAAGGTGTTGAGACAAGCACACGTCACTAAGGATATTTCGCTTGGGCAGTTTGATTCAGTAATAGCTAACATCACAGCGTGCAATACTTTAAGCTTCAGCGACGCCGAGTTACCCAAAGAAAAACGTGATCACAACCGTGCGCTACACATATCCATCAAATGCCAGGAAGATACTTTGGCACGAGTATTGGTCGACACAGGATCCTCATTAAACGTACTACCCGCAAGGTCACTGGCCATACTAGCCTATGCCGGGGCAGAGATGAAACCAACCTCATTAATTGTAAAAGCTTTTGATGGTTCAAGGAGGACGGTCATCGGAGAAGTAGAATTACCAATTTTGGTGGGACCCCACGAATTTAACATTGTATTTCAGGTGATGGACATAAATCCAGCTTATAGCTGCTTACTGGGACGTCCTTGGATCCATGAAGCAGGGGCGGTAACTTCTACCCTGCACCAAAGAATGAAGTTCGTGGTAAATGATAAACTGGTGATTGTTCACGGTGAAGAGGAATTAATGGTCAGTAATCTCTCATCATTCCGGTACATTGAAGCAGAAGAGGATGCGCTAGAGACATCATTCCAAGCACTAGAAATAGCAAACGCAGTGATGATAGAAGAGACGGTGGCAAAAAGTAGTCCAACTTTCGCATCTGCTCAAGGCGCCAAAGCTACACTGGAAGAAGGCACTCCCGCAGGATGGGGAGAGGTCATTGAGGTAAAGCCGAAGACGAACCGCCAGGGGTTGGGTTACAAACCAACTCAAAGTGAAGAACCGAGGCATGGCAACAGCCGGCCAAAGGCTATTCAAGAAATATTTATTAGTGGCGGTTTTCAAATTAACGTCGTGGAAGGAAATCTTGAAAGTGAAGACATAGAAGCACTAGTGTATCATGACGAAGCTACTCTGAACAACTGGGAGGCTATCGAAGTTCCTGTAGTTTTTCCCGAGTTAAAGTAATTTGTTGTTTTTCTTTGTTATTTTTAAAATCTCCATAGCCGTGCCCAAGGCTATAGGAATGTTTTGTAAGGGCCCCATGCTTTCAAAGAAATATCAATGAGAATGGACTATTTTGTTAAAAATCCTCGTGTTTGTTTCTTTACCGTCTTTTTGCTTTTTACTTTGAAAGAAAAATGGCAATACAAAAAACCAAAACAAAAACAATTTTCTCTTTATGTGTTGCATTTTGTTGATTGTGTGTTTTGATAAAGTAAACCCTTCAAACATGCAGTGATGACCATAACCCCATTGAATCCTGTGACCATGCATCTCCTCCTGACCCTGATTCACCAATTTACCAAGCTGAGGACGAGGATGAGGACTGTGAAATTCCTGATGAACTGGTAAGATTGGCCCAAAAAGAGGATGCAGAGCTTCAACCCCATAAGGAACAGGTAGAAGTTATCAACCTTGGTACCGAAGAAGATAAAAAAGAAGTCAAAATTGGGGCAGCCCTAGGGGCAGAGGTAAAACAGCAGTTAAAAGAACTCTTAAGAGAATATGTAGATGTGTTTGCATGGTCTTATCAGGATATGCCTGGTTTGGATACAGACATAGTGGTTCACAAGTTACCACTCCGACCTGAATGCCCACCGGTTAAACAGAAACTCAGAAGAACCAGACCCGACATGGCTCTTAAAATCAGAGATGAGGTAAAAAAAGCAGATTGATGCAGGCTTCCTTGCAGTGGCCAAGTCTCCAGAATGGGTAGCCAACATTGTTCCTGTACCAAAGAAAGATGGAAAGGTAAGGATGTGTGTGGATTATCGAGATTTAAACAAAGCCAGTCCAAAGGACGACTTCCCTCTACCACATATTGATACTTTGGTAGATAATACAGCTCGGTTTGCAGTGTTTTCCTTTATGGACGGTTTCTCTGGTTACAATCAAATCAAAATGGATCCTGACGACATGGAAAAGACAACTTTCATCACTCCATGGGGCACCTATTGTTATAAGGTTATGCCATTCGGTTTGAGAAATGCAGGCGCAACTTATCAAAGAGCTATGGTGGCTTTGTTCCACGGCATGATGCACAAAGAAATAGAAGTATATGTGGATGACATGATCGCCAAGTCTCAAAATGAAGAAGACCATCTAGAACATTTGTTGAAGTTATTCAAAAGACTCCGGAAATATCAGTTGAGGTTGAATCCCGCAAAGTGCACTTTCGGAGTCAGATCAGGAAAATTACTCGGTTTTATTGTCAGCCACAAGGGGATTGAGGTGGATCCAGACAAAGTCCGTGCCATTCAAGACATGCCAGCTCCACGGACCGAAAATCAGGTTAGAAGCTTCCTTGGAAGGTTGAATTACATATCCAGGTTCATTTCCAATATGACCCCCACCTGTGAACCGATCTTCAAGTTGTTACGAAAGGATCAAACGGTTGTATGGAATTCTGATTGTCAAACAGCGTTCGATAAAATCAAAGGTTATCTCCAAGAACCTCCAATTTTGATACCACCCGTGCCGGGAAAGCCTCTCTTTATGTATTTGACAGTGCTTGAAAACTCAATGGGTTGCGTTATGGGTCAACAAGACAAAACTGGACGAAAGAACATGCCATTTATTATCTGAGCAAGAAATTTACTGATTGTGAAAGCAGATACTCACTCCTAGAAAAGACTTGTTGTGCTTTAGCATGGGCCGCTAAGCGTTTGAGGCAGTATATGATTTGTCACACCACTTTATTGATCTCGGAAATGGATCCAATAAAGTACATCTTTGAGAAACCTGCACAAACCGGAAGACTCGCCCGGTGGCATATGCTACTATCAGAATATGATATTCAATATGTGGCTCAGAAATCTATCAAAGGCAGTGTGCTATCAGAATATCTCGCAGATCAACCTGTCGAAGATTATGAACCTCTGAAGTTTGATTTTCCGGATGAAGATATCATGTTAGTAAAAGATTGTGAAGAAACAAGTTCCGACAAAGGTCAACAGACAGAGAATTGGTGGAAAATGATGTTCGACGGTTCCTCCAATTATAGCGGACATGGCGTAGGTGCAGTTTTAATGAATCCTGAAGGTGGTTACACTCCGTTTACAGCCAGACTAGACTTTGATTGTACAAACAACATTGCTGAATACGAAGCATGTATCCTTGGTCTCGAAGCAGCCATTGATCTCCAAATCAAAAATCTCAAAGTCAGTGGAGACTCAGCATTGGTTATCTACCAAGTCACGGGTGAATGGGAGACAAGACATGAAAACCTGATCCCTTACAGAGCTTATATCGTTGAAACGATCAAGTATTTTGACGAAATCACCTTTAAACATGTTCCAAGAGCAGAGAATCACATCGCCGACGCTTTAGCCATGCTGGCCTCAATGTGGAAAACTAGAGATGTCAACGATGGCACACTTATCAAAATTGAACGCAAGACAGAGCCTGCTTACTGTCAAATGATTGAAGAAGAAACCGATGGCAAGCCCTGGTATCATGATATAAAGAATTATCTGTTGAAGCAAGAATATCCCACAGATGCTACGACACTTGACAAGAAAACACTAAGGCGATTAGCATCCAAATTCTTCCTCAGCAATGGTGTACTTTACAAAAGAAATCATGATATGGTCTTACTCAGATGTGTTGACAAAAGAGAAGCGGACTTATTAATGAAAGATGTTCATGAAGGAATGTTTGGTACTCACGCCAATGGATACGCCATGTCCAGAAAGATCTTGAGAGCTGGTTACTACTGGTTAACTTTAGAAACCGACTGCATTCAATACGCCAGAAAGTGTCACAAATGTCGGATCTACGCAGACAAAATGCATGTGCCTCCAACACTGTTGAATGTACTATCGTCACCATGGCCTTTCTCTATGTGGGGCATCGACATGATTGGGGCAATTGAGCCAAAAGCTTCAAATGGACACCGTTTCATTCTGGTTGCCATCGACTATTTCACAAAATGGGTTGAAGCTGCATCCTACACCAATGTTACACGTCAAGTGGTGGCTCGTTTCATTAAAAAGGAGATCATCTGTCGCTACGGGATCCCAAGCAGAATTATAACAGACAACGGAACCAATCTGAACAACAAAGTTATGAAAGAATTATGTGATGACTTCAAAATCGAACACCACAACTCTTCCCCTTACCGTCCAAAGATGAATGGAGCTGTGGAAGCTGCAAATAAAAACATCAAGAAGATCTTGCAGAAAATGGTTAAAACCTACAAAGATTGGCATGAAATGTTACCATTTGCCCTGCACGGATACAGAACCTCTGTCCGCACTTCCACAGGGGCAACCCCCTTTTCTCTGGTATATGGAATGGACGCAGTTCTTCCCATCGAGGTCGAGATACCATCCCTCAGAGTCATCATGGAAACCAAGTTAGAAGAGGCAGAATGGATTAAAGAAAGATTTGATCAACTGAATCTCATCGATGAAAAGCGCATGTCTGCGATGTGTCACGGCCAGTTGTATCAAAAAAGAATCAAGAGGGCGTTCGATAAAAAGGTCCGTATCAGAGAATTCCGCGAAGGAGAACTTGTGCTCAAGAAGATCTTACCAGTTCACAAAGACGCAAGAGGGAAGTGGATGCCTAATTATGATGGCCCATTTATTGTGAAGACAGTATTCTCTGGAGGTTCACTGATCCTTACTACCATGGACGGAGAACAACTTACACACCCGATAAACTCTGACGCAGTTCGGAAATATTACGCCTAAAAAGTACCCGATAAACCGGAAAATCCAAAAGAACGGTTTATGCAAAAGTTAGGGTAGAAAAGAAAAAAGAAAAGAAAAGGAAAAAAGAGAAAATAAATCAAAAATCTCGCTAAGTTGAAAACCCGAAAGGGCAGCTTAGGCAAAAATGAGCGTCCCGGTGGATTGAAAACCTGAAAGGGCGATCCAGGCAAAAATTAGGGACAAAGGCGTTTCGCTGCATCAGACAAAGGCATCAACACTGCAGGCTCAACAAAGATTCATCTCAACAGCTCTCGTCAGAAGCAAGGATCTTGGAGAATTCTAGTCTTTAGGGATAGTTAGGTCACAGGATTCAATGTAACCTTATCCACTTTTGCCATTTTACTTGTAAAAATTTCCATGGAATATTGTCATTGGCAAGATTTCATCCTTTAAATAAAATCAGCCTTTTGAGCCTCTCTTTCTTGTGCAAATTATCAGTTCCTTATTCTCTTTGTTATGCAAAATACCGTTCGTTAATCAACGATTATTTTTGAAAGCATTAAAATCCAGATTTTTGAAAAATAATAACTTGGAAATATTTTACAAAATGTTTTAACTTGTGGAAAAACTCGAGGAAAATCATACATTCCCCGAAACTTCAGGGTAGCAGGAGTCTTGATACACAGTCAGGATTTACATTCCCCAATGAAATGCTAGCAAGTTGGGAGACGAAGAGTCCTTTGGCCATGCATGATTACCAAAATTGAAGATTATCCCTCAGGATTTCTTGTGATGATATGAAGGTTCCTCCCCCAGCAAAGTATTTATGGACATCTGTTTGAATTCACCTCAGCAAAATCTACCTACAGGCTTTATTCCCCAGTAGGTCTTCGGGTTTATTTTCCAAGTCTACGTACACCCCTCATCATGGGATCAGTGTGATTCGTTTGTTCCCCGAGTCGGTGACATCTATCAACCCCCGCGAAGTCTAAGTTATTACTCACTTCGTTTCCAAGTATAAGTCCAGTCGTAACTGGCATTTTGTTCAAACCAATTGTTGTTGATATTCATTTGGTCGTCACCATCCATGTCCTTTTAAAGCCCAGTCGTCACTGGCATTGTCTAAATCCAATCGTCATTGGTGTCTCGTTAGTTGTCACTAACAAATCCACGTATAAGTCCAGTCGTCACTGGCACTAAATAAAAGTCCAATTGTCATTGGCGCCTCTTGGTCTGGTTGTTACCAACCTTTCCCCGGGAAATCCAGTCGTCACTGGTATTGTTTCAATTATTATTGGTATCTTGTTAGTTGTTACTAACTCTCCCCATGAAGTCCAGTCGTCACTGGCGCTGCCTAAATCCAATCATCATTGGTATCTTGAGGTTTTAACCAATTTTTCCCTTTTGAAATCCAGTCGTAACTGGTATCATCGTCTAGAGTCCAATCGTTACTTGGAGTCTATTTCGTTTGGTCGTTACCAATCTCCAGCTAGAAGATCTAGTAATCCCTAGCATTTTTGTATAACCAATTGTCATTGGTATTCCCCAGAATGGTCGTCACCATCTTCATTAAAAATCCAGTCGTAACTGGCATTGTTTAAAACCAATCGTTATTGGAACCCTGATTTGGTCGTCACCAATCACCATTAAAAGACCAGTCGTCACTGGCATCGCTTGGAATTCTGGTCGTTACCAATTCCCCAGGAAGTCTATTGATTACCAGCACTGTGTGAACTATTTGCAGAAGCTGAGGATGTATCCCCAGTGATCCATGTTCCCAGTCAAGTCTCGGAGATCTAGTCGTCACTAGTATCCTCCACGTGTGATTAGTCTTATTTCTAGTCCATTCCTGAAGATCCCGTTTGAACTCTTCACTATAGGAAGTTCCTCATCTGATCATCCCCAGTGAGGTTGTATCCAGTCTTTCGCTTCCCCAATGAATCCTGATTCTCTTTTCCCGATGGAATTAATTTTTCATTTCCCCAGTAGAAGTCTATTCTTCTCCCCGGTGGAGTACCTCTGTTCCAATAAGATTGTCATCTTTATTGGATTTGTCTCTTCCCCATGTGAAGTTTTCCTTCTTACGCTAGCAGTCATGTCTGAACTGTTAATTTAGTTTTTCAGTACGAGTCCCCAGTATCGAGTCCTTATATTTGTCACTGTTTGTTTACTGTTTCTTTTATCATTATCGTTGCGTCTATGTTGTTTGCATTCAAGCATCATAAAACATCATTTAGAGTGCATGGTGTATCATAACTTGTCCTTTAGCATGGCATCGGATCTAAGGGACAAAATTTTTGGTTATCTATATTTAAATACCTTTCACTGCGATTTTCCGAGAATTGTCATCTCTCAGTCATCTCGTGAAGATATTTAAATAGGGGCAACTGTTGTACCCCAAATTTTGACCCCTTAGATTCACATTATCATTTTTAGAAGCATGATCATGCATTATCTAACCCTAAATCAAGTGCAAGGTTATTATTGTCAAGATACAGATGAATCAGGGTTTTCACACCGACAAATTCAAAACAATCAAGGAATGATCAACCATTGATTTGGGCCAATTCAATCATGGAATGAAGTCAAAGATGATGTAAAAGTCAAATGAGAAGTCAATTTGAAGAAATCATTTCAGAATCAAGAACAGTGCAGTCAGGAGGCCCCGATTAGGGTTTTTAACTAGTGAAAAGTCAACTGTGGTTTGACTTTGATGTTGGAAGAGGTTTTAATGGTGGGAGTGAGGTCCATGAAGTTCATATAGACTATAAAAGACTATTCAAGAAGTGTCAAAGTCCCAGGATGTCCAGAATATCAACAGGCGACTCAATCGGCACTGATCGATCGTACGGTTGACCGAAAAGTTAACTCCTCAAATTTTGAGAATTGGAATCCAAGTTGTGAATCAAAGTTGTTCCTTATGTCATAATGGACTTGCATATCAATTTTCATGGTCATTGGATCAAGAATGAGAGAGTAATCGAGAAATCGGGAAATTAGGGTTTTGAAAAGGGCTAAACTGTATCTCCTTAACCGCACATCCAATTGAGTTGGTTCTAGTCTCATTTGAAAGCTCTTGACAAGTCCTACAAAAGTCCCATACTAGTCCACAACCAGAAAATGCATACTTTTTGAGATATAAGCAAAAACATTCCTAGAAGGGAAAATAACTTAGAAAATTTCTAAGTTATTTTCACTTTAAAAGCTAAAATCAGCCAACTTCAAGGGCATTTTTCACCTAGTTTCAAATAGAATCAAGATTCCTGGCCAACATGAAAGTTTTAGTACTATGTGAGGGCTTTCTAAATTGTACAAGAACATCTCAAGGTGAGTTATGAGCTGAGAGATACATGTGTTCAAAGTTGGTATTTTGTCATACTAGTCCCACATTGACCAATATTGCAAGAGCACCTCCATCACTCAAGTGAGCCAATTTCAACTTGCCAAACTCTTTCTACCTGATATATTGAACATACTTAGCATGTTAGAACAAAGAGTTATCATGGAAACATCATGGAATTAAAGTTTGAAGTTTCATTGCCTAAGTTGAAAACTTTGACTTTTTCAAGCATGAGGTGTAAAGCAATTCTGCTCCAGCCACTCTACCAAGCCTCTAGGCTGTGTTTTCTCAGTAAAAACATCATTAAAACTTGCCCATTGGGTTAAGGAGACAGCCAAGAACCAGAAAAAGCAAGGCAATTGGACAATTGGATGGAAATATCTTAGTTTTCTTCATGGTGAAGCAAGGTTACATAGCAAGCTCCTCACTCCATATTTCTATAAATAGGGACCTCAAACCCCTCATTTAGGACATGAATTTATTTCTAAAAACCTGCTAAACAAAGCTCCCTCATCACATCTCTCACTTACTCACATTTTGCAAAATCACCAAAGTGTTCAAAATTGCCAAAATTCTGCACTTTGTAGTTTTGCTACCACATTGAGCTATACATGTTCCAGCACTCAAATCTTCATCCACACATCCTATAAATCATATATAGGAGGTGTACAAACACTTAAACCACCCAAAAACTCAAAGAATCCAAAAGTCAACTTTCCATGGAACTTACTTTGACCAAAGTCCACAAAAACCTCCAAACTGAGTTCCAAGCATCTTCTTGAGGTTTTGATCACTCATACACCTCACATATAACATATATCAACTGTCCAAACACTCACCAACCGTTAGAAGTTCATATCTTTTCATTTGGCATTGAAAGTGTGTTATTGCTTAAAGTGGAAGAAAACTCAAAAGCCAACAATTGAAGCAAGGAGTCTCTGGTTTTCTCAACATTTCTTGGCTTGCTAAATAGGATCATTAACAGGTATGTAACTGATCTTTATTAGCTTTAGCATCATATTTCATAAATTGACATTTTTTGTGTTTTGGTACATATTGAACTATGAACATTGCTTGATTCTTATAACACATGTTTTCAATAAATGATAAAAATCCTCATAAGCATGAACATAAGTGTGTGGACCATCTGTCTTGTTGGTATGCTGACTCACTTATTTTGTTATTCAACTGGTTTACTTGTTATATACAAACTTGATGGTTTTGGTGATGTGATGCTGTTGGTTTTGCTTTGTATTTTAAAATTTATGAAACTGTGGAAGATGAGGTCTCAAACCTATGAGCACTTGGACTGTTGTTGGTTTCATGTTGTTAGGTTATACTGCTAGGTTTCTGGTGTGCTTAGAACCACAGGTCTGTTAAAGATATATCAGAGCCACACCTTTAGGCCCAGTTTTGTTTTAAATAGCTTTGAGTTATCCAGGGGTCAAATGTATGGATTCTGACTTTGGGAGGGTGTTTGGTGTGTACTTGGTCATGTCCTTTTAATTTGTGGTTTATTTGCAAATTCAAACCAGGCCAGGGTTGATATATATGTTGATCATATTACTGAGTTTATTACCACAAAAACTGTTTGCAGCAGTACTGTCCCTTAGAAAGGTAAGTGATATGTGATCAAAGTTTGAGCAAGATGCATACCAACTGTCATGGACTGTTGTTGTTTGATGACTGTCCCAAAGCTAGGTCCATCCATCATATATCCCAATATCAAGTGTGGTTGGATTACAGTCCTAAAATATGAACCACACCTGTAGACATAGCCTGCTATTCTAAGTTTAGTTGGGCCAGGTTGTTTTTTTTCAGTTGAAGAGATTTTGATCAGGAGTGTGAGTGTCTATGTTGGCCAAGACATTTCTGTTTGGTTTATTGTGATTTTATGCAGCTTGGTGAGGGGCCAGTATTGGATTGTGTTGGTGATTGCTGGTTGTGTGAGCAGTCTTGATTTGATGATCCTTGTTGTTTGAGGGCTTGGACAAAAGGGAAGCTGTTTGGAATGTGATTTAGTCTAGGTTTTAGTTTTAAGATGTTCATGGTAAAATTCTATTCCATTACACTACTATGTTTGGTTTTGCACCCTTGATGAGTATGTGTCTTTTTTTGGTTTTAGAGCTGTAGGCTAGATAGTGTAAATGTTAAAATGATCTTTGAATGGTAAGTGATTATTGTATGGGAATCCTAGTGGTATCCCTACAAGAGGCAAGTACATAAAGGGGGCCTATGAAGAGGAGCTGCCAATCTCAAGCTGTATGGAGGATGTTGGTGTTGTTGAAGTTTTAGGATTTTTTGTAAGTGATAGCAGCTGACTGCACCTGGGTGAGTTTCTTAAACTTGGCTGTGTTGAGGAGTTGGATAGCCATCAAAACCTGATCATGACCAATTAGTGTAGACTGAGTAAAATCATCAAACCCTGATAACAAGCCCTTGAATCAATCCACAGTCTGCTATAGCATATGCAGGAAAGGTAGCCTTGCTGTTTGTATTTTTTCTAACAGTCTGAGTTTGCTGTCAAACTCAAATTGGTTATGTGTTTTGTCTTTACCTTGGCAGCTTTAGAACATTTGATTTTGTTGAGGTCGATTGTCTTGTCTTGTGCTTTTTGAAGTCCTTGCTTGGTGTAAGAGGGGGATGGCAAGTCTGTTGGGTTACAAAGTGGTGGTTCATACCAAGATGCTGTGGGATTAAAACCCTAGAGTAGTATGAAGAGGATAGTATGATTGAAAGTGCCTCAGGTTTTGGTAAGGGGATTACATAGGTGGCAGCAGACCTGAGAAAGGGCTCAAAAGGTGGAAGGTTGTTATGAGAACTATTGGATAGATCTAGCTTGCTCAGTTGGAGTGTTTTCTTTTGTGTAAGCTGACTCAAAGATATGCAGTTGCTTTGAATCACATCAGTTTTGGAAAAAATGGTCATTTGGAGATTATGCTTTGGAGGATGAAGGTTTGGCTCTGACTGTTGATATCATGGATTATTTGTATCAGTCTTAGGCACTGCAGAGGTGTTTTCTCATAATTGTTGACTGTGGTGAACACCTACCATTTCTGAAATTTGGTTTTCATTGTAATTGTGGTTTTGTTTTTTATGTTTGACTATGCTTGTTTAATATGTGGATGCAAGCCAAATGTAAGATCATACCACAACCTAGGCTGGCCAATACATTTCTGGCTATGTTGAGCTTGTGCTGATTGGTAGGCATAGAGAAATTCCAAAGCTGCTATAGTTTTGATGTATAAACAGAATTTGACAAGTACTTGACTTTGAACACTGTTTTGAGTAGCTGGCTGTGCTGTGTACAAACTTTAAGACCTTATCATTACCATTTGGTACAGATTGTGCTACCTTCAAATCCACTTAAAACCAGTTGGCAAAACCTTTCCATGAGATTAACTCATAGTCTGCTGTAGCCTGTAGGATATTTACCCTGCCATCATTCTTGTTTTAGGAGCTTTTTAATTTGAATATAAGAATCCACAGCCTATTGCTTCAAATTGTGAATCATGAGATTGTTAGTGTGGAAGTTTGGTTCTGTGTTGATAATACTTGATCAGTTTGTTGGCCACCTTGGGGATTCTGAGGCATAGAGACTGTATCTCGAGTTTATGAATTGAACTCATTATTAAACCTCTGTTGAGTAGCAGACACCATCTGATGAAAATCTTCCTATGACAAACACAAGTACCCTTTGGGGCCTGATATGGACAGCATAGCATATCTGACTCTTGGCAAATTTAGAGAGTTTTGCTGACCATTTTTGTTATCTTAATTAGAGTTTAGAACAGTTTTTGGGCTTAGTGGTCTTTGCATGTATATTGCTCTTTGTGTGACTTTGCATTTTTGATTAAGTTTAGGCTGTTAACAGTTCATCTTAGAAAAGCATCAAACCACTGTTGATATTATTTTGAGGCATCTATCACCATTGGCACTTCATACTCAATTCTCAGTCTGTTGGCTTTAAATGCTATCTGTTTTAAGCTATTTCCGTCATCCTGCAAGTGATTAATCCTTTCATGAATAAACTCATAGCATACTAGGAACAGATATAATAAGGATGCGTTCAGTTGCTTCCATAACAGCTCTTGGCTCATAAGTTTCAAAGTGCATTTTGATGCACTTAACATGTCCTATTCTAATGAAACTTGATTATTAATTGACTGCAGACCTCAGAATCCCTAGTCTAGGCAGTTGTGGGTTGTGCACACCTTTACATATTTTTAAAACTAAATGTTATGAATTGCACGAAGCATCCTTCCAATTCATCAATCAGTTTCAAAAGTCATTTTTCCACACCAACCATAACACACTTGCCATTGATTGGTCACTTCTTGTTCTATCATGTTTTTAAACATCACTCCTGTTTGAACTTCACATATGTGATATTTAGAATTGGTGCAGGCTTTTATTTTGGTTTAAACATGCTTGATCTGGTCTGCAGCTTCCAAAATGCATCTTGAAACTTCATTATGCATTTGAATTTGAATTTTTCTATGTGCACATAATTTTGAAAAACTAACATCATCATCAGATTCCTCATTATTTTCTGAGTGAGTTGCATATAAGGTTTGTTGAAATTGGATAAAATTTGAGAAAGTTAGAGATGTTTTGCAATCATGTTGTTTGCCTTTGTTTTGCCCAGCCATGAAACCAAACAAGGAATGTATACTCATTGTTTCCATTTAATTAATGGATGTAACAGCCGCCCCAGCGGTAGAGACTCGCGCGTGTATCAGTCTTGGCATGGGTTCGATCCCTTGTGATAACCCTTGCTGCCACTTTTCCTCATTTTTGTACATAAACTTCAAAAATTCGTAACTTTCTCATTTTTTATCGTTTTTCACCCGTTCTTTTTTCATTGTGTTTATTTTAATGTGTACTTTCATGTCATAATTTTATTTTCCATGTTTGATTATTTTTTCACCACGTTTTATTGTGCGCGATCCGCGCGTCAACAGTACTAACCCTATTTGGTTGCAGATGAAATTTAAAAGGTTTCCTCTTGTGTTTTCTCAGGAAAATTGATTGTTATCATGTCTATATATGTTTGTCAACATGTTAGAAATTTTACCTTGAATTATTATCATGTTTACCTCATCTATTTGTTAACAGTATTCCAGGTACGAACTGTCGTCACGGTTCTCGTACTGAATCAGCTGCTTTGATTGTCATCATTGCTTTTAACCTTTAAATATCTTTTTTCATTGGTTGTCACCATGATTATGTTTGTATAAAGTTTGTATTTCATTTTATCCCCAAGCGATGAAGCTCGTTAGCTTTCGTCCAGTTGCCAATAATATTGTCCCTCCAAAGGAAGGTCTGTCCACTTGACTGTCAATGTCTTGGGCCAAAATCTTAAACCCTTTTGACTTTGTTAAGTCACTTCAACCCTAGTTTAGAAGCCTTTAGACTTTGCTTGAAGTCCAAGAAACCTACCCATACTAGGAGTGTTCTTCAACTAAGACCCTAGGAAAGAGTTCGTCAACTCTGTGTAAGAATCATCGTCATGATCTCTTACTTCCCCTTCAACTTAGCTTAAGGAGTTTTGTCAAACTCCACACAAACATTGTCATGTTTGTCCCCCTTTGAACCTTGATCATCATCAAGTGTTCTTTTCCCTTGTGAGGTGAACTACGATTGCTCTGATTCTATCCTAGTCAGGATACGTAGGCAAAAGGTGCGATGCCTTTGCGAGCAAACTTAGAAAACCACTTAGGCCTTTTATTTATCTTATCTCAATTTCCAATCCTTAAACCATAGTGCACAATTCACAAGCTTTAGCAATTAATTAAACAAAAGGTTCATGTAGGGTACTACAGATATTTAGGGTGCTAATACCTTCCCTAGATATAACCAACCCCCGAATCCCCGAATCTCTTAAAGCGTTGTTGTCACATCGCGCGAAAGGTTCTTTCTTTCTTTAGACCTATCCTGTGGATAAATTAAAGACCGGTTGTAAAAAGAAATATGGTTCAAGTTAATTAATAGCTTGATATCCAATTTTCACCGCAACAACATGAAAGCTCATGGATTTGATTTGTTCAAACAAAATCAATCAAAGTGAATCTTGAGGCCAAAGTAAAGATGATTGGAGCATGATTGATCATGATTGGAACCAAAAATAGCAAGTTTCAAATCTCCTCCAAATCAAATCTCCAATTATTCAATCACAAGGATTTAATCAGTTTTATTGACCTAAATTGTTCCTCTATATATGTACTATGATTTCAGATCCATAGGGGACAGTTTTTTGGCGGCCAAGGAACCCTAAAATTCATTGAAAAATCGTGTGTACAAAGCATCGGCAAGCCAATTTCCAGCATGTTTCAATCCATTCCAACACGTTCCTTGAAGGTTTCTGAATCAATTCCAATACTCACATAAGCTTGAAACACTCAGAATCACGAAATCACCATTAACGTTTTACTTTTTTTTTTCAATCTTCGATTATCACGATTCATGCATCATATATGCTTTTTGATTACATATTTGTGTTTGTATGGATGTGTATGATGTTTTTGGTCTGTTTATTTGGAGTTTAAGGGCACAAAACGAGTGATGCCATGGTTAGGGTTTCGAGCTTCAAAGTGGGGATTCTCTAATTAGGAACAATTGGATAAAACCAACGACATAGGCTTGCTCAGAAGCTTCGTCCCCATCGATCTATGGTCATGGAACTAATTTATTTTTCATATTTTGAGATTTTTGATTTCAAGTGCTAAGGCAACGCAAAAAAACCGTGGGCCAAGACATAAGGCAACACACGAAAAAGCGTGGGCGAAAGCATGAATATTCAGAACGAGGAAGACAACCCCAGTTGCGCGCGTGTTTCCAATATTTGAATTTTGTTTTTTATATAATAATTATTTTATATATTATTATCAACTAACCTACGTGGCTCAATTGGCAAAGGAGGGAGCTGGTAACTCTTGGAACCTAGGTTCGATCCAGCCTGGGGCATGTTTTGTTTCTTTCATTTTTTTCTAACATTATTCATATTATTAACATTATTTATTTACTTTTAATTAAGCTAGTTAATATTTCTGTTTTTATTTCTTTTTATTTCTTTTTTTACGAACTCTTTTCTTTCTTTTTTTTAAATAGAAATTATTTTTTTCTTTTTTAAATTAAGAATAAAATTTTCCTTTTTTTAAAATTAATAAAACCATGATTCCAAATTGCATTTTATTTTTCCTTCAATATTAATTCTTTTCATTATTTGCCATGTTTCCGTCTAATCCTATTAACATTCTCTGTTTTTGTTTTTTGCAGATGGCTACGCTTAATTTCATTTATCATTAATTAAATATTTAATTATCATATTTGTATCTGTTCACGAGTTGTAATTTTTGTGAGGCAATCATCGCACTATTTTTCCAATATCTTTATATTTTGTTACTGTATATTTATTCATCTTCCATCGCATTGTACATTTATCATTAATCCTGTCATCCTCCGAAGGATTAGGTCTAGCAATTTGACTGCCAAGTCAATAACCCTAACCTTTGACATTTTCAAACCCTGACACTTTTAGGCGTCCCGCCGCGGACAATTTTACCCTTTACCCTAGCATTAGGTCAAAGAGTCGCCGTACTCTGTTTTAGGATTTCCTGCCATGGAATCCCTAATTTCAACCCTAATTTTTAATTAACAATTTCAATGTAGAGATTGGAGTCTCTGCACTCCACGTAAGCGTATCCTTAAGAAACTTTTATTCTCCATTGAAACCTTGACCATAGTCAGGACGTTTCTAACCTCCCTTTCGAGGGGAACTACGATTACTCTGATTCCATTCCCTATCCAGGATACGTAGGCACAAGATGCGAATCTTGCCAAGTAAACTTAGGACTAACCTTTAGGTCTTTCTTTCATCTTAACCCTTAGCTTTGTATATACCTTAAATCAAATAATAAAGCAAAATAGTAAAAATGAACAAAAGGTTCCTGTAGAGTACTACAGAAGTTTAGGATGCTAGTACCTTCCCTAAGTTTAACCAACCCCTTACCTAGATCTCTCCCTGCATTGTGTTACGATGCAAAATAGGTTTTTCCTCTTTTTGCCTTTTCCTTTGGATAAATCAAAGAGTGGTTGTGAACTAAAGATGCGATTCAAATTAATTAATAATTTGATATCCTATTTCCACCGCAACACCCATTTACCAATTTGACTGTGCAAAATAGGCTTGGATAATATATGTTTAATAAAATCAAAATGCGAAGAGACATACACATCAACTGGTTTTATATATTGCTTCAACTTCATACATGAAAAATACAAACATAGGCATAGTTTTACTATCTCACTATATCTAGTTTCTGCATCGTTCAAAACCCTGCTAAGGTAGTAAATGGCTCTTTCAATGTCATTCTCGTCCTCTTGAGCAAGCATGCTCCCTAGAGTTTTGTCTGAGGCTGCTATGTACAATCTCATGCTCCTGCTTCGACAAGGTGGCGAAAGGACTGGGGAACGGGTCAAGTAATCTTTGATTTTGTCGAAAGCCTCCTGCTGATCTCTCCCCCATTCGAACCTTTCTTTTGTGGCTCGAAGCAATGGTGAGAAGGCCTGCATTTTTCCACTTAAGTTTGATATAAATCTCCATAGGAAATTTATTTTTCCCAACAAGGATTGTAGTTCCTTCTTGTTCGATGGTGCTTTCGCTTCCATGATGGCCTTTGTCTTGTTCTGGTTGATTTTGATCCCCTTCTTGTGGACCACAAAACCTAATAAATCCCCCGCTTTCACACATAATGCGCACTTCAAAGGGTTCATCTTGAGGCCAAACTTCCTCATCCTTTGAAGGATTGACGCAGATGATCTACATGATCTTTCCCTGACACAGATTTCACCATAATGTCATCAATATATATATCTGCATGAAAGACTCAATGTAATCATGAAAATTTGAATTCATCGATTGCTGATATGTTGCCTCAATGTTCTTCAAGCCAAAAGGCATCACTACCCATTCGTAAGTGCCTAAGGCCCCTGGACAACGAAACGTTGTTTTGGGAACATCATCTTCAGCGATGAAAATCTGATTGTAACCAGAGTAACCATCCAGCATGCTAAGGTACTCATGGCCAGCGGCTGAATCGACTAGCATTTCTGCCACTGGCACCGAATACTCGTCTTTAGGGGTTGCTAAATTTAAATCCCTAAAGTCTATGCATACTCTTAAAGACCCATTTTTCTTAATGACTAGTACAATATTGGCCAGTCATTCAACATACCTGGTCGTGCGGATGAACTTACAACGAAGGAGTCTTTCAATTTCTTCCTTTATTTTTTAGAGGATTTCAGGAGCGAAACGTCTTGCATTTTGCTTGATTGGCTTCTTGGGCAATCTATGTTCAACCAAATCTCTCTTCAAACCGGGCATCTCATCATAATCCCAGGCGAAACAATCCTTATATTCTTGCAGCAATTGAATAATTGCGACCTTGAGTTGAGAGTCGAGGTTGGCACTGATATATGTCAGCCTTTTGACTATTCATTCTCCCATATCTGCTTCCTCTAATGGGTCTTGTGCAAGCATCTTAGCATCGTTCGCCATGGGATCTTTCTCGAAACCCAGAGGATCCTCGTCATAAATAGCGTCAAACCTTTGATCTTTATACTGAATCTTCTTAGGTGGGTCAGGGTCAAAACCTTCCCCAAAGCTCATTCGACCAGATTCTTCACTGGTTTTTTCAACCATTTTGTTGTTGGCAGCCTCCATGGCCGTTTGTAGTTTAGTTTCGGCCATGTAAGCCGAAATTCTTTGAAGCGTTATGGCTTCAGTCATCATTGCTGAATTCGCTTCCTTATCCAGTGGGATCTATTGGAAGTGTGCCAAGGTATGGGAGCCTCTCACTTGGTACTTCCTTATCCCAGCGGAAACCATCTACGGGATGTAGATCAAGTGAGCAATACACTTCATCATTTGGTACAAACTCGAAATCTACAGGCACACAGGAACCTATGTTGGCCAAGTGTTTGTCAAATTGCCTTCGGTCAACGTGGTTTATGGGTGCCTTAAAATATCCTTGGTCAGCTTCGATATTTTCCACGATGCCATCTGGTCTCCATATGACAATCCTTTGATGCGTTGAAGATGGCACCGCCCCAATGCCATGGATCCATTCCCGCCCAAGTAACAGATTGTAGTTGGCTGTTGTTTCTACCACCATGAAGACGGTTGGGCGAGTGATGGTTCCGAATGTGACGTCTACCTGTATGACTCCCATGGTCGAACCTACTTTGCCTTCGTAGTTCGACAAAACCATGTTGTGTGGTTTTGTATCAGTATCATATTTGTCAATTTTATTCAACAAGAAATGTGGCATCAGGTTCACTATCGCGCCACAATCCACCAGAATTTTATTAATTGGGACCTTTTCCACCTTTGTTGTGATGTAAAGAGGCTTCAAATGGTTTTTCATTGCCTCTGTGGGCCGTTCGAAGAATGCATTTTGTTCTTCGATACAGCCGTTATTCATAACATAGTAGCACACAGGCTTGTGTGCCGTGTAACACCCCACTTCCCGTATTAAATAAAATATAAATATTATAATAATAATCAGAGTTTTCACCAAAAAGTGGGATATCACATCTCCAAATTTTATAAAAATACTTTATTCATTCTTTTCAAAATAATACAGCGGAATTTGTTTCATAAAGTAAAATACATCAAAACATGATACGTCACAGGATTACAATAAGTTTGACATGAAACAGTTAAGACACCCATATCCCGTGTTACGTATCAGAGCATCCTACGACTCGACGGTCACACCACTATCCAAGTTAGCTAAGCACCTGGATTATCTGTACTTCCGAAGAAGCACAGACCACAACAACAACAAAGGGGTGAGAAATAATGATCAGAATATAATGGTAATGTAATACATGTAAACAAGGTAGTAAAACACACCACCACGCCAATATTCACCCCAACAACTCCATATAACGAAACTACTGTTCAAATTACAATATAACATATTATAATGCAAATATGCAACTCAACACCATGCATGCGGTACCGACTCATTGGTTCATTCAATCGAACCCACCATTCTCCACAAAGGAGTACGGGTGAATCATGTACGCTTCATCCGAGACATGATTCAACCCCACCATTCTCCACAAAGGAGTACGGGTGAATCACTTACGCTCCATCCGAGACATGATTCAACCCCACCATTCTCCACGAAGGAGTACGGACAGATCACTTACGCTCCATCCAAGACATGATCCATCCCACCAAGACACCATGATATGCACACACCAATGCATAACTATTATGTTCAGGCACACTAAGTGCACACGATCCACCTGATCGTATCATTATACATCAATGCATATATGTACAGATATAACATACACCAACACCATATAAATCAATTCACACAGTGAGCAATCTCACATTCTAACACCAAGTATAAACACATCCCAACACTCGGGGAATACACGATCCCACTGATCACTACACCATAATCATATACATGATACACCCATCATTCATTTTAATTAAATTAGATATTAAACGAGTTCACACTCTAGCACCATATATAAACACATCTCAACTTAGATTCCCAGCCTATTCTAGTACCAATCTTGCCTATTACTGTAAGCAATCGGTTTCTAATTCCTATTCCCAAAATCATCACCTACACACTTTATCGATACCTCAAAAGCCATACAGAACTTTCCCTAAAAACTGTAAAACACCCTATATGCTCTATATGCCAAATCAACCCAAAACACCAATTCATTAACATTGACTTATACTCCATCACTATCAATTACTAGTTATCATCAAACACAAACACACCAATAAACATTATACTTACCAATTATCCTATACTTCCTACTCTAAAACCAACATTACGGTACATTACCGACACTTCAGAGTCACTCTGAATCTCTCCAAGGTCCTAACCATAGTCATTAACGACACTATAGGGAAACAACACATAATTTTTCCCAAAGCTATAATCATGGTCATTACCCACATTACAGTAACAACACAGAATCTCACCAAAACTCTATTTATAGTTACTATCAACACTGCAGTAACAACATATAATCTCACTAACATCACCATAATATATATACACCAAATTCACCAATACCAATCAACAATTCATCAATATCAAGCATCAATTTAGCATTAGCAACAACAATAACAAGCATGCCAATATAAAACTTCATAGATCGGAATTTTCCTACGGGGTTAAGGACTCCCCTCTACCTTATACATGTATATACCATCCCAATCAAGTTTCTCCCCCCTTACCTTGTTAATCGGCTGATCGATGAAAGAATCCTCCAAGATTTGGCCAATTCTGATTTTCCCTTGTATCCTTCGTTCTTTGCTCCCTTTTCCGTTCCCTTTCCCGTTCTCTCCTTTCTATCGTTCTTTTTCCACTTTCTCTAACTTCTCACAATGTATCGTAAAACTGCTAATCCCTCTCCTTCTCTATTTTAATTCTTTAATCCCAATAATAATAATAACTTAATAATAATAATAATAACTTAATAAAATAATAATAACTTAATAAAATAATAATAATAATAATAATCCTATTATTATCTCACCAAAATAATAATAATATTAATAACAATAGTAACTATAATAAATATAATAATAATAATAATAATAATAATGTTATTATCTCACCAAAATAATAATAATAATAATACTGAATATAATAAATATAATAATAATAATACCCCCCACCAATATTACTATTAGGTATTATATTATTATATCTACACCAATTCACCACCAATAATCCTCCCATATCAGGGACACCCACCAATAATAATATTCATACTGATGATAATAATCATAATAATAATAATAATAATAATAATAATAATAATAATAATAATAATAATAATAATAATAATACCACCAATATTACTATTAACTATTATATTATTATCTCCACACCACCAATGATCCTTATATATCAAGGATACTCACCAATCACATGCCAACACCCCCTCCTAAGGGCACACCAACATAAAATAATTAAATTAACACCAAAATGACTAAATAAATAAAATGGGTGTTACAACTCTTCCCCACTTTAAGTATTTTCGTCCTCGAAAATTACCTGATGGAACACTTTCGGATACGCTTCCCGCATCCTTCATTCCAACTAACAGGTCACACTGCCTTCTGCAGCACCTCCCCAAGTTACTTTCACCAAAGATATGTCCTCCTTTCGGAGTTGTTTCTCGCTCGTCCAAACGAAATAGCAATGC
The DNA here is from genome assembly GCA_963859935.3 of Lathyrus sativus. NCBI lineage: Eukaryota > Viridiplantae > Streptophyta > Magnoliopsida > Fabales > Fabaceae > Lathyrus > Lathyrus sativus. The sequence continues at coordinate 81,291,740 of OZ012736.1, forward strand.
CTCAACAATCAAATTATTTTCACTTGTACATCATCCACCTGGTTCAATGTACTTTCTCAACTACGACACATGAAACATATCATGCCAATTCATAGCGACAGCGGGAAAAACGGTCTAACATGTTACTCCTCCCATGCCTCTGCTGCGCCACTCTGATACAAACCACAGAACACGGTGCGAACTTCTGAGACTTCGAAGCTCGACCAACATCAATCACCGGCGTGACTCTCCAAACATATCTTTCCTTGGATCCTCTTGATCTTTTCAGCCATCTCCACATAATTTTCAGGTCTGAGCACAACACTCTCACTCGACCCATTCCAACACAGTAGAGTCCTACACTCCCTATTTCACCAAGCCACATATAGTGCCATTCCGACACTAGGATGGTAACCGTTATTATAGGTAACTCAATCAACGGTAATTAATCATCCCACAATCCACCTCGATCCAACACCCAAGCTCTCACCAATTCTCTACAGACTCAATAGTCCTCTCTGACTGACCATCAGTTTGCGGATGGTAAGTCGAACTCAACTTCAACTTAGTACCCGAAGCTTCCTGTAAGCCCTTCCAAAATCTCAATATAAACCTCAAATTTCCATCTGACACAATATTCGTCAGTGTCTCATCCAACTTCACCACTTTCTCAATATGCATCTCATATATTCTCAACACGGAATAGTTAATCCACTCCTAACAATTCAAATTAAAATTATGTCTTTACAAATTCTTTGGAAATCTCAACACCAATTTCATGAAAATACTACCTGATTTCCACTCTGGAATATTTAACGACTGCATCAGACTCAACAGTCTCTGATGTTCACTCTTCGAATTCCTACAATTCTAACCAGCATATTCCACCTCAACTACTCCTCCCCTTATCCATGGTCTCCAAAACAATCTACTCAAATTCGGTTACTTCTTCATAGCACTGGGATGGATACTCCATCTACCCCAATGTATTTCTTCACGAGTACTTCTACTCCCCTCAACAACATTTGGTACACATACTCTATCATAACATCTCGTGGTATTATTTCCACAAGCCCGACAATCCACCCCTCGACTCTAATTTATCAACTTCAACTAATTCACTACTCGACCCAGATTTCTGACTTTCTCGGTTCTTCTCAAGGATATCACTAGTCAGATCTTAATAATAAAAGATTAACTCCATAAGAAGTATCCTTACTCACACAACACATATTATGAAATCTCTCAATCAGTTCTACCTCTTTTCACCATCATCTTCGGTATGCACAAACATTTCCAACTCACCGCATCATCTACCACAGCCACTTTACCCAAAGGGTAATTACACTCAAAGTCGTAATCCTTCAGAAATCCTAATTATTTCCTCTGCCTCATTTTCAACTTTTTCAAATCAAACAAACACCTTAAACTCTTAAGATCACCAAACATCTCCGATCTCAGTCTGAACTTTCGAAGCCTCCGACTCCGGTACAACCACAATAGCAACCAACTTTAAATCACTGGTCGGATGGTTTCTCTTACACACTTCGAGTTGCCTTTTGCATAACTGAAACTCGCTGAAGTTGTCTTTAGCAAATCCCCTAATTATATCAACAAGCATCACAAACACCACAATTAGTTCTATCGGATTCGGCAGAACTTTCCTTACAGAAGTATATCACCGCTCTTTTTCTAACACTGATAACTCCAGTTCCTTATGCTCAACATAATCCTCTATACTCTTCGAATACCTTAAAATATCATTTATCAACACAACCATTGCCTTATATAAATAATTAAAGAAGATCCCCTGCCAAGTGGACAAACAAGTTGTGAGTTATAGCGGGAACACATACCGTACCGCCCGTCCTTACCACAACATTCAAACACACTTCATCAATAAATAGATTAAATCTATGTCAATACTTCACCATATCATAGATAATTTCAATAGCTTTCCAACGTTTCGAATCGGGCGTCATTCCGAGTTACGGTTCTCCCGTTACAACAAAAATACCAAAACAACATTTTTCTGCTCAGGGCACTTCGCCAGGCGAATCTCGGCGAACATGACAGTCCCGAAATTCTATTTTCGACCGTTACCTGACTTCCGAGTGTCCGATTTCGATTCCGTAAAAAGCTGCGATCTCGGAATTCAACGTATAACCATAATTTCATACTTAGGAGGTCGTCCAACACACTTTCAATCTTTAAATATTTTAAAACCCGATTACTTCCAATCTCAACAGCAGATCGTGGAGCCTCCTATTATGATACCACTTCGACCTTCGACACCACAACACAATAATTCTACTCGCGATCTCACGAACACGGAAACTCACGTCCTTCAATCAATTGATCCATCAAATCATTAACTCTTGGAAGCGAACACTTATCCTTGACAGTCACCTTGTTCACTTATCTATAGTTCACCCAAAGCTTCACAAAACCTTCTGTCTGTCTAACCAACAAAAATTGGTGCACCTTACGGTAACACACTCAAACAAAAGGACCTCTCCCCCAGCGGGTCTTCAAGTTGACTCTTCAACTTCTCCAATCCCAACGTAAACATACAATATGGAGTCATCAATATCATACTCGTCCTAAAAACAAAATAAACGTGTAAGCTTTACTTCACACTCCGATAGTAAATCGCTTACTTCCTCAGGGAACCTCCGGCAATTTCAACTAATTGACAAATCCCAATTTTCTCACTTTTCTTCTCATTCGAAGTTTTCGTCACAATAAACATCTCAACACCGTATTACGCCAACTCCTCAAAATAATCCTTTAAGCACTTAGCTTAACTCAGGGCAATTCACCGCTCACGCTACACAAGCTTGCAAGACACGTCTATCCCATCCAACACAATCCCGTCTACTATTAACAAGAGATTAAGGGTGATCAGTTCCTCAATTTGTAAATAGACAGCCGAAATCATGATGGGGTACAAACCATCTTTACCAAACTATGATAGCATTCCTCAACATACTAAGCCACCACACCGTAGCATTCCGGAGAATTACAAACTTCTCCCCCACTGGAATCATTCCTGCTTCTGCAGACAAGGTTAGGAAATAAACACGTACCGACAGTGTTTTCACACACATGCCGTATACTAGGGATTTAAACCACAACACCAGGTTAAACAACACACAGTCTCCATCCCAAAGGACAGACTCAACTCAACTCAACAACACTGGCCGGACGGACCAACCAGGCTCTGATACCAATTGTAACACCCCACTTCCCGTATTAAATAAAATATAAATATTATAATAATAATCAGAGTTTTCACCAAAAAGTGGGATATCACATCTCCAAATTTTATAAAAATACTTTATTCATTCTTTTCAAAATAATACAGCGGAATTTGTTTCATAAAGTAAAATACATCAAAACATGATACGTCACAGGATTACAATAAGTTTGACATGAAACAGTTAAGACACCCATATCCCGTGTTACGTATCATAGCATCCTACGACTCGACGGTCACACCACTATCCAAGTTAGCTAAGCACCTGGATTATCTGTACTTCCGAAGAAGCACAGACCACAACAACAACAAAGGGGTGAGAAATAATGATCAGAATATAATGGTAATGTAATACATGTAAACAAGGTAGTAAAACACACCACCACGCCAATATTCACCCCAACAACTCCATATAACGAACCTACTGTTCAAATTACAATATAACATATTATAATGCAAATATGCAACTCAACACCATGCATGCGGTACCGACTCATTGGTTCATTTAATCGAACCCACCATTCTCCACAAAGGAGTACGGGTGAATCATTTACGCTCCATCCGAGACATGATTCAACCCCACCATTCTCCACAAAGGAGTACGGGTGAATCACTTACGCTCCATCTGAGACATGATTCAACCCCACCATTCTCCACGAAGGAGTACGGACAGATCACTTACGCTCCATCCAAGACATGATCCATCCCACCAAGACACCATGATATGCACACACCAATGCATAACTATTATGTTCAGGCACACTAAGTGCACACGATCCACCTGATCGTGTCATTATACATCAATGCATATATGTACAGATATAACATACACCAACACCATATAAATCAATTCACACAGTGAGCAATCTCACATTCTAACACCAAGTATAAACACATCCCAACACTCGGGGAATACACGATCCCACTGATCACTGCACCATAATCATATACATGATACACCCATCATTCATTTTAATTAAATTAGATATTAAACGAGTTCACACTCTAACACCATATATAAACGTATCTCAACTCAGATTCCCAGCCTATTCTAGTACCAATCTTGCCTATTACCGTAAGCAATCGGTTTCTAATTCCTATTCCCAAAATCATCACCTACACACTTTATCGATACCTCAAAAGCCATACAGAACTTTCCCTAAAAACTGTAAAACACCCTATATGCTCTATATGCCAAATCAACCCAAAACACCAATTCATTAACATTGACTTATACTCCATCACTATCAATTACTAGTTATCATCAAACACAAACACACCAATAAACATTATACTTACCAATTATCCTATACTTCCTACTCTAAAACCAACATTACGGTACATTACCGACACTTCAGAGTCACTCTGAATCTCTCCAAGGTCCTAACCATAGTCATTAACGACACTATAGGGAAACAACACATAATTTTCCCCAAAGCTATAATCATGGTCATTACCCATACTACAGTAACAACACAGAATCTCACCAAAACTCTATTTATAGTTACTATCAACACTGCAGTAACAACATATAATCTCACTAACATCACCATAATATATATACACCAAATTCACCAATACCAATCAACAATTCATCAATATCAAGCATCAATTTAGCATTAGCAACAACAATAACAAGCATGCCAATATAAAACTTCATAGATCGGAATTTTCCTACGGGGTTAAGGACTCCCCTCTACCCTATACATGTATATACCATCTCAATCAAGTTTCTCCCCCCTTACCTTGTTAATCGGCTGATCGATGAAAGAATCCTCCAAGATTTGGCCAATTCTGATTTCCCCTTGTATCCTTCGTTCTTTGCTCCCTTTTCCGTTCCCTTTCCCGTTCTCTCCTTTCTATCGTTCTTTTTCCACTTTCTCTAACTTCTCACAATGTATCGTAAAACTGCTAATCCCTCTCCTTCTCTATTTTAATTCTCTAATCCCAATAATAATAATAACTTAATAATAATAATAATAACTTAATAAAATAATAATAACTTAATAATAATAATAATCCTATTATTATCTCACCAAAATAATAATAATATTAATAACAATAGTAACTATAATAAATATAATAATAATAATAATGTTATTATCTCACCAAAATAATAATAATAATAATACTGAATATAATAAATATAATAATAATAATAATAATACCCCCCACCAATATTACTATTAGGTATTATATTATTATATCTACACCAATTCACCACCAATAATCCTCCCATATCAGGGACACCCACCAATAATAATATTCATACTGATGATAATAATCATAATAATAATAATAATAATAATAATAATAATAATAATAATACCACCAATATTACTATTAACTATTATATTATTATCTCCACACCACCAATGATCCTTATATATCAAGGATACTCACCAATCACATGCCAACACCCCCTCCTAAGGGCACACCAACATAAAATAATTAAATTAACACCAAAATGACTAAATAAATAAAATGGGTGTTACATGCCGCCATCTCCCAATCTTTGTAGGTATCTAGATTTTTTACTACGGATATTCTGTTGAACTCTCTTGGCATTACCGACAATACGTTAACCAATAATTTCAATGAATCGCCGGAGTCGGAATCGAAATTATCAGTCATTTCATCATCGACCCCGACTGGTTTCCTCTGCTCTTCAACCTGGGCAGGAAACAATCTGCATCCCACAGGTGCTTTTTCAAATGTCTTCGATTGTCCTTCTTTATTCCCGACAGGGGCATTAGTACTGGATTCCGCCTGGTTCCCTAGTGAGCTTTCCCTGGTGCTTTCCTCTTGTGCTGCTCCCGTCTCCACTTTGATCGAGACATAGGATTCTTTCCCTTGTAATTCTCAGATATGTGGGCAGTTCTTGAAGATTGGAACTCCTTTCGATAACTAACTGAAGATCCTCACTTTACCTCAAACTTCTTCCACCTCTGTTGTCCTTGCTGTCTATGTTCGTTAGGCTTTATCCACTTACCATTAGCAGCTTCAGCAATGGGTTTGAAGCTGGTGGGCTTAGCTGTTGAGGGCCTAATGCGAGGCTCAAATCTCCTTTGGGGATTACCTCGAGTGTCGAATTTGGGCATATCCCTCCTTTGTTTAAGCCTTCGTGTTCCTTCTAGTTTCTGGGAAGCTTTTTTTTTATCGAAAATGGCACTGCATCGAGGGCATAACATCACACTGGATCCTTTCCCTTGGAAATGGTGTAGAAAATCGACAATTGATTCTTCCTGTTTTGGATAAGCCTCTCTAGTGAGTTCCTCTTGGTAGTTTGATTCGCTATCCTCTATAGTTTCATTCTGCATGATTTCTACCATATTGATCTCGACCCCTTCGACCAGATTTAGTTTCCTCAAGTCTAACTCCAAACCTTCAGTGGCATGGTCTATCTCTATAAACCGTCAGTAGCTTCGACCATGTTGGCTTCCAATGGTTCTGTATAATGGGCATCTGCCATCTGCAAGGGGTCCATGTCGACCTTCATCTGGTTGTTGGCCTTCTCCCCAAATTTTAGACGTCCCTCTTGAATTGCATTCTGAACGAGATCCCTAAAAAGAAAACATTGAAACGTTTTATGACCCAAAAAATTATAGTATTTACAAAACCCTCTTTTCTTCCTTTGTTCTACAGACGACATTTTAGCACCAGGTGGCACTATCATTTGCCCATCTTTTACTAACAAATCGAAGATTTCATCACATTTAGTGATATCAAAAGTATATGTTTTCTTTGGGAACCTATCATTCTTTTCAGATTCGACAAAATTCTTCCCTTGTGGGGGAGCCAGCACTTTACAAGAATAAGGTGGGCCTTGTTTTAGTTCAGCAAGAACCACTTCGCTCTTGTCGAAGTATAAGGGATCATCGCATACCCCTTCAACATTCTCATTGAATTCGACAAAAGCTACCTTCTTGTTTTTATTGAACTTAGCCTTTTCGTCTTTAAGTCGTTCCAGTTGTCGAACTTGATCGGCCAGTTGATCCATGTCCCTTAGGTACTGGGTGCCCAACTTCTTTCTAATGGAATAGTCGAGACCCCCAGCGGCCATCTCGACCAACTCGTGTTCAGGAACCTGTGTGAAACACCTAGCCTTAAGTAATCGAAACCTATTAAGGTACTCTTTGATTGGCTCAAAAAACTTACACTTCACGCTAGCGAGTTCTTTTAGACTAATATTGGTTTGGCCCATGTAGAACTGTTCATGGAATAAACGCTCTAACTAGGTCCAATTGCACACCGTATTGGGGGTAACATTGTGAACCAAGTAAAGGAACTTTTAGTGAGAGAACTTGGGAAATATTTTATTCTAAGACTCGCGTCATTTGCTATCTCTCCAGCCTCAATTAGATAATAGGCCACATGTTCGACAGTGGATTCCGTCGTATCACCTGAGAACTTAGTAAACTTATGTACTTTCGTTCTAGGAGGCAACTCCGCCTGAAGGATATAATCCACTATTGGAGAGGTGTAGTTTGGCCAGGTGAACCCAGTGTTCAAACCATTTCGGGCCATAATTCTTTCGACCATGGCTGCTAGATTATTATCGACAACCATATTATTGCGTCGAACCCGCTGAGCACATTGTTTGCGTCCTAGTTTTGATTTACTATAATTACTCTTAGGTCTCTTTCCTTTGGAACATGAACCTGGTCTCTCAATGGTTCGACCCTAGGTGGTTCGACTATGGGATGACCAATTCTTTCCTGGATCCCTAGTGCTGGTTGGTGTCCCAAGTCTTGTCGTGGAACGTTTGCTACCGGGGCCTGATTCCTGGCCAGGGAAGGTACCCCCATGAATTCAGCCAATCGCGTCAATTGTATTGCTAACTGTCGATTAGTGTGGGTAGTGTTTTGGATTAATGGTTGAAAGATTTCACCCATGGTTTGGGACAGAGTCTGAACCATTTGCAAATTGCTTTCGTCCATTTGCTATCTTAAACACGCAACAGAGGTATTAGTCAAGTTAGGGCCTTGTGTCGAATACCCTAGGCTTGAACCTTGGTGATTACGACCAATGTTCATGCTAGATCCTGATCCTTATAATGGCGAAGCAATTTCATTATTTGATAATATGGGGGGCGCATTTTGGAGCCCTTGCATTACAGATGTGGGCATCCCATATGGGGGGTTTCTTGGTGACTGCGAAAACCTGGGAGGCGCAAACTGTCTAGACGTCAAACTTCCTCCCAATGACATTTGAGGATTTGACACATGAGGTCCAATATACTCCAATACTGGTTGACTATAAGGTCTTATTATAATTGACCCAGTTCCAAGAACTGAAGGTGTTGGCTTTAGCCTCACAGGATGCATTGTTTGTTCTCCTGTTGACGGTATCGAAGGCGGGATTACGCCGTTCCCTGTTCTTTCGCTAGAACCGTCTTCTTGAGGGTTAGGATTATTTGGCTAATTTGCGTTTGTCACCATATTCCTAATGTTTCGTCTTGTTAGTCTCTCTTCGTTTGCAGTGGTAATTCTACCACTTCTTAGTAACATAAAATGCACTTTTCACGAAAGGACCAATAAGACTATGTTTTCTACTAATTTCGATTATATGAAGGGTGTTGCGGTGGAAATAGGATCACAAACTATTAATGAGTTTGAATCGCAATTCAATTCACAACCGCTCTTTGATTTATCCGAAGGAAAAGGTCAAAAGAGGGAAAACCTATTTTGCATCGTAAACACAATGCGGGGAGATTCTAGGATTCGGGGGTTGGTTAAATTTAGGGAAGGTATTAGCACCCTAAACTTCTGTAGTACTCTACAGGAACCTTTTGTTCAGATGTTTACTATTTGCTTTACTTATTTGCTTAAGATATATGTACAAGGATTAAAAGTGAGAAAAGAGACCTAAGGGGGTTAATTCTAAGTTTACTCGGCAAGACATCGCATCTTGTGCCTACGTATCCTTACGGGAGTGGAATCAGAGTAATCGTAGTTCCCCTCAAAAGGGAGGTTAGAAACGTCTTGACTGTGGCCAAGGTTTCAATGGGGAATAAACGTATCTTAGGGATACGCTTACATGGAGTGTAGAAACTCCAAATCTCTACGTTGAATTGTTAAGTTGTAATTAGGGTTAAATTAGGTTAGGGATTCCACGGCGGGAAATCCTAAAATGAGCGCGGCGGCTCTTTGACCTAATGCTAGGGGTAAAGTTGTAATCTTGCCTGCGGCGAGGCATTTATGAAAAATTAGGGTTTATAAGGTGAAAGGGTTTGAAGTTGTTTTGAGGACTATTGGCGCGGCGGCCAAACGGTTAGACCTAATCCTCGGGTGGGTGTAGTGTGACAGAAACAGTGGTAAATGCGTGAGATAATTGAATCATGCAAACAGAGAGATAATGTAAGCAGAAATTTAAAGGCAGAAATTAAAGCGCGATTATTAGGATTCGCGAGATTACATGATAGGAGCAGATACAATAGGATAATGAAAATTTGAATTAAAAATACACAAAAATAACTACTGGCAGCGTAACAAGCTACAGAACGAGGAAACACTGTTAATAAACCGAATCAGACAGTCAACGAATGAATTATGAGACAAAAGTGCAAGATCGGAGATTTTTTTTTATTGCTTATGCGTAATAAGTTAAAAAATGTTAAAATAAAAAAAATTAAGCTTAATTTTTAAAACAAAATAGTTTAATTTAACTATCTAAAAAGTTTTTATTTTTTATGTTATCATTTTCTAAAAGGGTTTAAGCTAGATTTTTTTTAAAAAAAGTTTAAATTATATTATTATTTTTTTTTAAAAACATATGTTTAATTTTTAGAAAAAAAAGTTTTAATGAAAATTTAAAAATAATAAACAAATAAACAAATAAAATAATAAAATAAATAAAATAAAAGATGGTTGGGCCGGGTATCACTTCCGGACCCAACCCAAACGAAACACAAATTGGAAGGGGATTAGGGTTCCCCCCCCCCAGAACCCTAACGGCGCACATCTTTTCTCTTCTTCTCATGTTATCGTTCCTCCTCTCTTTCTTCTTCCTCGATGTTCTCTTCTTCCTCACGCCGTGACCCTCTCTGTTCCTGAAACGAAACCACGAAACCATGTGAGATAACACGTTTTACCTTTGATTTGGCCGATGATGCTGAAGCTGAGGCCGTGGAGTTGATTGCCCGTCGTTCTTTGTGAACGATGAAGGTGATCTCTCTGATGTTATGGATTCGCGTTCAGTGATGGTGATCTCTGAGCGATGACGACGATTGCTTCGTCTGAGCTCACGCTGTGCGATTTCTTCGCTAGGGTTTCTCCTCTCTTTCTCACGGCTCCCCCCTTTTCATCAGGTTGTACATCCCTTTTATAACTAACTTTCTGGGCCTTGGATTTGCAATACTTCTGAGATTCGATTTGATATTATTTGATTTTGTTGTGATTTCCTCAGATGTTGATTGCGATTGGATGCAGATTGAACTCTGTTTCCCCTTTTTTAGGGTTTAATCGATTCCTAGCTGATATTCTGATTCGGTTCAAAGATTTCTATCTCCAGAACTGAACTGATTTGTTTGATTGATTCAGGTTACACGCAAATGGGGATTCGATTTGATTTGATCATTTGGTTTTCAGATTGAGTTCTTTCTGATACGATTGGGATCTTAGTTCATTTTTCTGGTATGAGTTTGACATTAGTTCGTTGATTGATTCGATTTGGTTGGATTTTTGCAGATGGATTGGATTGCCTTTGGATTTCTGTTGACCTGTTGGATATCTGAATTAATTCGAACTGATTTGCTTGATTGATTCAGATTGGGAATCAAAATCTTTCTATTGTTTTTCTGATATGATTTGCTTTCAGATTGGATTTGATTGATATCTGATTTTGATTCACAGAATTCCTTGGAGGATTCGTTTTTCTGCTCTGTTATCGATCTCGAACTGATTCACTTTGTTGATTGATTTGTTTCTTTGATGCAGCTCAGATTCTTTTCCTCTTTTTCTTTCAGAGAGAGCTTGATGTTGTGTTGGTCTTAGCCGCCGAGACGGGTACGCGGTAATGATGACGATGAGTCTGAACCATTTGGAGTAGTACGCTACAATCCTAGTTTTGCTTATGTTACTGCTTCTGATTGAATTGGTGGGGACGATTAGCTTTTATGTTGAGCTGGTGCCGTGTACTTGTTCGTTTGTGGCTACCCCTGTGATTTTGCCGTACATCTGTTTCGTCTTGGTTAACTGGATTTTTATTCTGATTCCATTTGAACATGCTTCTCTGATTTGCTGATAGGCATTGTTGTAGCTCAGAAATTGCTTGAAACGGTGATGATGATTCTTGAATCTGAACCGTTTCTTAGAGGCTAATGTTGCAATGTTGGTGCTTGCGAATGATGCTTGCTCGTAGCTGATATTGTTGATGTGAAAAAACTTGTTGCTGTTGCACTGCGATGCTTACAGCTGATACCACCCTGTTATTGCAGGTTGTAACTCGTGTTGCTTCTCTTTGCTTGCTGTAGTTGATATTGGTTCTATGGTTTTGTTGCCTGTTTCTTGAACTGTACTGTTTTGAACTCTGCTATGAACTTGGGGTTGCTGAATCCGTTGACCTTGTCCTATGTTATTTTGCTGCAGCTTGTTGTGTGTCTCATTCTTTTGTACATGGTTCAGAACTGAGGCTGCTCATGAACTATTTAGGCTTTGAGTTCCAAATTCTGAATCTGACATTGATGCGTGTGTGGCTTTTCAGGTGTTGGAAACTTCGGAACCATAGCGACTCAGACCTGCAGGCATCCGGGTCTGAGTCCAAACTTGCCCATGTTGCCTTATTCTCGTATCAGTTTGGAAATCCAATCACGGCAAAACGAATCAACCCCACTTCTTTTATTTTCTCTATCTCTCGGATGTCCCTTACGATAAGAGCAATGACTACCTGATCTGACGCCGGTGGCTCAGATTGGTAATGGGAGTAGGATGCGGCTTTAGTCGTACCCTCCCGACACTCGATGATGATAATGTTCTGAGAGTGTCAAACAAATCTTCTAACCTCTTTTCCTGTGGTTTGTTTTTGCTTTGATGTGCAGGTGATCAAGAGTCGCGTGAAGAACTCAAGGGAGGAAGATTATGAAGAACACTTAGAAGCTTAGGACTTAGAACTTTTTTTAAAATAGATAGCCAATGTAATGAACCTTTTTATAAACCAGTGGGTATAAAGTTCAAAATTATTTATCCATTTCCATTGTAAACTAAATATTTATGAAATAAAGTTCAAAAATATTTATTCACTTCTTATTTGTAAATAATAATTCGAAAATTATTTAAATTCACTCCTTAGATGTAAATTGCAAATACTTATGAATAAAGCTTCAAAAATATTTAAACTCACCTCTTAGTTGTAAATTATAAATATTCACGAATAATATTCACAAATATCTAAACTCATTTCCCTTTTTGTATTGGACAATATTATGAATGGGATCCACTCTCTTTATATTAGTTGACTGTTTATCGTAACCGGATTAAATCTGACCAAAACTCAAACTGAGTTCCTGCTTTCCAAATAACCTTAACAGTATCTGCTTCCTCTCAGGAATACTGTCCCACTTGTCTCAGAATTACAGACTCCACGTGAAATGACCAAAATGCCCCTGTGGTAATTCCTGAAATAAAAACGCACTCATATGATTGGTTAGTGATTAATGGATGCAAAATGAAATGCTATGTGAAATGAAACTGACTAAATGTAAGGGTAAAATTTGGGGTATTACAGTTGCCCCTATTTAAATAGCTACACCGGATGATTTGAGTGACGGAGACTCGAGGAATCGTGGTGGAGAGATTTAAATATAGATAACCGAAAATTTTGCCCTTATATGCGATGATATGCAATGTTATGGTCAAAACGAGAACAGACTAATGCAGACCATGCCATGAATATGATATGATGCGTATGCTGGGATGATGAATGCGAAAATGCTGACGAAACATGACGACACCGAGACAGACGCCACGAGAAGAAACACCCTGGGGAAAATGACGCGCTGAGACACAGTACATCACTGGGGAATTCTAAAAATGATAGTCAACTGGTGCGAATGACCAATTGTCACTTTTAGAAAAGGAACGAGATCCTCGAAGAGAGATGGTACCTATGAGACGGCCTCCACTGGGGAATCTAAAAATAAAACTGGATCACGTACGATTGTAAGATCGATTACAGAATGCTGGAGCATTGAGCAAGGAATAACATCCAAGCTTCTGTAAATTACCCCTCGTGACAGGATCAAACGGACTTTTCGGAACTCCGTAGCAAATATACAGGGTAAAGACCGACTGTATGCCAAAATAAATGGACTTTGATGGGAACTGCCCTGATAAGCTTCTCGAGGGAGAACTGTCACTTATCGTTGGAAGGGACTTACATGCCAAAATGGATAAGCACTCAAATAAAGAGGCTGCTGCTTATCTGATAAATAAATCTTCTCGCATTCTAAGGTCGGCGCCTGGAATGCGATTCTGATTTTTCTCTTACTGAAGGATAGATAAACTGCTTCAAGATCGTGCTCTCTTGAATATGAAACGGGTAAACTGAACTTCCTCATACTTTCAGAATGAGACTGGCTGACTGAATTTACTCATACTTCAGAATCGTGCTCTTCTGAATATGAAACTGAATGACTGAAGATACTCATATTTCAGAATCGTGCTCTCCTGAATATGAAACTGAATGACTGAAGATACCCATATTTCAGAATCGTGCTCTCCTGAATATGATTCCGTTCCTTCTTTTGCTAAAGGATAAATGAACTTCTTCATAACTTCAGAATCGTGCTCTCCTGAATATGAATTGGTTCGTACCTCAAAACGGCGGGTAAATGGAAGCCCAACTGCTCTATGGAGATGGCCATTTGCTGCGAGTCGTGACGAGGATATGATCGACTTCTTAGGGGAGAAATGTTGTATATTGATGCTGTAAGACGTAGGATTGTAATAATAAATTATCCAGGCATGAACTGGCATGTACCTGTAAGAGATGGTAGTTGATTTTCTTGAAAGATAGTGCAAAATAAATGCACGTCCGGTTGGGGCTCGACGACCGACACGACTGAGATTCAATCTAGGGCCGAGCTAGAAAGAAAACTGGTAATCAAGGCTCCATCGAGGGAATGATCTCGGAGGGTAAATATCTTATCCTGGTGAGGAAAGATAGCTGAAGTAACCGTCATCCACGAGGATCGAGCTCTGTGGGGAAACTGGAAACGCATATGTATTTTATGCTTAGGGCTGACAATCTATTTGGAGAGAATGGACGAACCCAGTTACTCGGTGGTAACAACCAAATGATGGTGAAACGCAATGATCCTGTGAATGCTAATGCGTATGTTAATGTGAATGTATGTTAATGAAATGAGTATGTAATGAGTATGTAATGAATATGTAATGAACATGTAATGAATATATAACGAAATAGGCATGTGATGCTTAGGCCCTTGCGTATGCTGACGAAACAGACTAGAGACGGGACGAGAGATGAAATAAACATCTCGACGGAAATATCCTGCGTTCTCTGCAACCAATACGTCAATCATGGGTAAGAAAGATCAATGGTAGAACCAAGTCTGGTTTTAAAGTTCCGAATTCTCTGGGGAGAAGATAATCTGCTCGGGCGTACAGTATCACGTCTTCATATGGGGAGAAGAAAACCTGAGGGACACTTTTGAGTTACCCAAGAAAAAGTTGTCAGCTTATAGTCTCTCTGGGGACTATCACTGGGCAATGGTTTGAAAGTGTTTCTGCAATAATGACATTTCCGGGGAATGAAGAGATCCTGTCGGAATTTCCACTAGTCAAAGTAATTTATTACATTTCAAATTTGTTTGTTTTTTGAAAAACAGTTTTGAAAAATCTACAATGCACCTTTCATTTTCAAATTTTAAGAATAAACGCATTTTGCATAACAATAGAAAATAAAGAGCAATGCACCAAGGAATGTAAGTAACGAGATGGTATCTTTTATTAAAGGGTGGCTGCTTGCTGAAGGCATAGCTCCACAGATGATTACATTTTGAAATTGGCAACATGGGAAAAAGGTTACATTGAATCCAATAACACCTACTGACACTAATAACTAAGACTAATCCAGAATCCTGCTTTGGGCAAGGATGGAGGAACTGAAACATGGCTCTCATGCGGAAAGTGTGTTCGAGATAATCAGTGTCTTCTGATGCAATGAAATGCCTTTGTCCCTAACTTTTGCCTGGACCGCCCTTTCGGGTTTTCAATCCACCGGGACGCTCTTTTTTGCCTAAGCCGCCCTTTTGGGTTTTCAACTTAGCGAGCTTTTTATTATTATTTCTTTTTTTTCTTTTTCCACCCTTACTTTTGCCTAAGTCGCCTTTTGCAGGTTTTCGACTTAGCGGGTTTTTAGGCATAATATTTTCGGACTGCATCAGAATTCACGGGATGTGCTAGTTCTTCACCGTCCATTGTCGTAAGTATTAGAGACCCTCCGGAGAAGACAGTCTTTACAACGAATGGGCCTTCATAATTGGGCATCCACTTTCCACGCATATCTTTATGTACTGGTAAGATCTTTTTGAGTACGAGCTCTCCTTGACGGAACTCACGGATACGGATCTTCTTATCAAACGCTCTTTTCATCCGTTTCTGATATAATTGCCCATGGCACATGGCTGTCAAACGCTTCTCGTCAATGAGATTCAACTGATCCAATCTGTCTTGAACCCACTCAGCTTCCTCAAGTTCAGCCTCCATTAACACTCTTAGCGAAGGTATCTCTACTTCGATGGGGAGCACGGCGTCCATTCCATACACCAATGAGAAAGGTGTTGCCCCTGTCGAAGTTCTCACTGAGGTTCTGTATCCATGCAAAGCAAACGGTAACATCTCATGCCAATCTTTGTAAGTCACAACCATCTTTTGCAGGATCTTCTTGATATTCTTATTCGCAGCTTCAACGGCCCCATTCATCTTAGGACGGTACGGAGAAGAATTGTGGTGAGTGATCTTAAAATTGTCACACAGCTCTTTCATAGTCTTATTATTCAGATTGGTGCCATTGTCAGTTATTATCCGGCTTGGGATTCCATAACGGCAGATGATTTCTTTCCTGATGAAGCGGGCGACCACTTGCTTGGTCACGTTGGTGTAGGAGGCAGCCTCTACCCATTTGGTGAAATAATCAATGGCAACAAGGATAAAACGATGTCCATTAGAAGCTTTCGGCTCGATTGCCCCAATCATGTCAATGCCCCACATGGAGAACGGCCATGGTGAAGACAAAACATTCAACGGTGACGGAGGTACGTGTATTTTATCAGCATAAATTTGGCACTTATGGCATTTCCTAGCGTATTGGATGCAGTCGGCTTCCATGGTTAACCAGTAATACCCAGCCCTTAACATCTTCTTGGACATAGCGTAACCATTGGCATGAGTCCCGAAGGTCCCTTCATGAATTTCCTGCAGTAACATGTCCGCTTCCCGTTTATCAACACATCTGAGCAGGACCATGTCGTGATTTCTCTTGTACAACACACCATTACTGATAAAGAATTTGGACGCCAATCTTCTCAATGTCTTTTTGTCCAGACCAGTAGCACCATCGGGATATTCCTGCTTGACGAGATAGTTCTTGATATCGTGAAACCAAGGCATTTCATCCACCTCAACCTCTTCGACCGTCTGACAATAAGCGGGCTCAACCTTGCGCTCAATATGGATAAGAGGCGCTTCATTAACGAATTTAACCTTCCACATAGATGCTAACATGGCTAATGCATCAGCTACGTGATTCTCGGATCTAGGAACATGCTCGAACTCTATCTCGTCGAAATACTTGATCAGCTCAATAATATAGTCTTTATAAGGGATCAGCTTCTCATTCTTCGTTTCCCATTTGCCTTGTACCTGGTAGATAACCAAGGCTGAGTCACCACTTACTTTAAGAAGTTTGATTCGGAGGTGAATCGCCGCTTCGAGGCCGAGGATACACGCTTCATATTCTGCGACGTTGTTAGTGCACTCAAAGTCCAATCTTGCTGTAAATGGGGTAAATCCACCCTTTGGGTTCATCAAAACGGCACCTATACCATGCCCATTGAAATTTGAGGAACCATCAAACATCATCTTCCACCAAAGACCTGGTTCTGGACCTTCGCTCGGATCTGGCTCTTCGCAATCTCTTTTAATCAACAAAATATCCTCATCAGGAAAATCGAGCTTAAGAGGCTCATAATCTTCAACTGGCTGGTCTGCAAGATAATCAGATAAAATACTACCCTTAATCGCCTTCTGGGGTACATACTGAATGTCATATTCGGATAACAACATGTGCCAACGGGCTAGCCTCCCGGTTTGAGCAGGTTTTTCAAAAATATACTTGATCGGATCCATTTTAGAAATCAATAGAGTGGTATGACAGACCATATACTGCCGAAGGCGCTTAGCGGCCCATGCCAATGCACAACAAGTTTTTTCTAATGGTGAGTATCTGTTTTCGCAATCGGTAAACTTCTTACTCAGGTAATAAATCGCATGTTCCTTTTTCCCGGTCTCATCATGTTGTCCAAGCACACAACCCATAGACTTCTCGAGAACAGTAAGGTACATAAACAACGGTCTTCCAGGTACGGGCGGGATCAGAATAGGGGGATCTTGCAAATAACCCTTAATCTTCTCAAACGCTTTCTGACAATCAGGGTTCCACTCAACTGTCTGCCCCTTGCAAAGCAACTTGAATATCGGCTCACAAGTAGCGGTCATATTAAAGATAAACCTGGAAATGTAATTCAGACGTCCCAGAAAACCCCTAACCTGCGTCTCGGTTCGCGGAGCCGGCATATCTTGAATGGCTCGGACTTTTTCAGGATCCACCTCAATCCCTCGCTGGCTAACAATGAAACCAAGCAATCTACCGGATCTGACACCGAAGGTACATTTTGCAGGATTCAATTTCAACTGATATTTCCTGAGTCGTTCAAACAGCTTCACCAAATGGTCTAGATGCTCCTCTTCACTCTGAGATTTGGCTATCATATCGTCCACATACACCTCAATTTCTTTGTGCATCATATCATGGAAAAGAGTGGTCATAGCACGTTGGTAAGTTGCCCCTGCATTCTTTAAACCGAAGGGCATGACTTTGTAGCAGAAGGTTCCCCAAGGAGTAATGAAAGTAGTCTTCTCTCGATCATCGGGATCCATCTTGATCTTATTATAGCCAGAGAAACCATCCATAAATGAGAACAACGCAAAACTGGCTGTATTGTCTACCAGTGTGTCAATATGTGGCAAAGGGAAATCGTCTTTCGGACTTGCTTTGTTCAGATCCCTGTAGTCTACACACATCCTAACCTTACCGTCCTTCTTAGGTACCGGCACAATGTTGGCAACCCAATCTGGATATTTTGCGACTGCCAAGAAACCTGCATCCAACTGCTTTTTAACCTCATCTCGAATCTTCAAAGCCATGTCGGGTCTCGTCCTTCGGAGTTTCTGCTTGATAGGCGGACAATCTGGCTTAAGTGGCAACTTGTGAACAACAATATCCGTGTCTAGGCCCGGCATATCTTGATACGACCACGCAAACACATCAACATACTCTTTTAGCAACTCAATCAACCTCGGCCTAATCTCCGTCCCAAGCGTTGCACCAATCTTGACCTCTTTCTTGCTCTTATCCGTACCGAGATTAATTAAGTCCACCTGCTCTTTATGCGGTTGAAGCTCTGTGTACTCGTACTCAATCAATCTTGTCAGTTCCGCGGGTACTTCAAAATCTTCTTCACCCTCGTCCTCAGCTTGATTGATGGGTGCATCCCAGTCAGGAGTGTCAGTAAAGTCATTGGATCCAACAAGGTTTACGATATCTCTGCATGATGGAAGGCTTACTTAATTAAAATGCTCGAAGACATGTAAGAATGAAATGCTGTTTTTTTTATTATTATTTTTTTTTTTTTGAAAAAGGTTGCCAATTTCATTTTTAAAGGTGAAAACGAAAAACGCAAATGAACCAAAGTGGAATTGAACAAAATGCTTTTATTAATATCTTTTTAGAAATGAAAGGTGGCCCGACAAAACAACCCTATAGCCTTGGGCAGAGCTACAGATTTTTATTTGAAAATGTAAATGAAACTTTTTAAAAAACAATTACTTTGACAAGGGAAAGATAACAGGGATCTCTACGGCCTCCCAGTTGTTCAAAACTGCATCACCCTTAAACACCAGGTTGCTCAGCTCTTCATTTTCTTCACAGTCGCTGATGGCATTGACTTGGAAGCCTCCGCTGACAAATACCTCTTGGATAACCTTCGGACGCCCTTCGACGGTTGTGGCAGCTCCATTCTGAGTTGGTTTGTAACCCAACCCAGAGCGATCAGTCTTGGTCTTGACATCAATTACCTCTCCCCAACCTTCAGGAATACCCCTGTCACTTGTTGATTTGGTACTCTTCAGAGATGCAAAAGATGGATTACCCTGACCCACTGTCTCTTCGACCTCCAGCAGAACAGCATTGGCGATCTCAAGTGCTTGAAAGGAGATTTCTAAAGCATTCTCATCGGCCTCGATGTAACGGAAAGAAGACAGGTTACTGACCATCAGATCTTCCTCACCGTGTATAATAACCAACTTTCCATCGATCACGAACTTCATCTTCTGATGTAAAGTTGAGGTCACTGCCCCAGCGGCATGAATCCACGGCCTTCCGAGTAAACAACTGTAGTTGGGATTAATGTCCATGACTTGAAATGTGATATTAAAAACTTGCGGACCAATCAGGATAGGAAGCTCAACCTCCCCCATTACCGATCGGCGAGAGCCATCGAAAGCCTTGACAACCAAAGGAGTAGGTTTCAACACAGTCTCTTTACAAGCCAACTTATCAAGAACCCTCTTGGGTAGAACATTCAGAGAAGAGCCGGTGTCCACTAGCACTCTCGCTAAATTGTCCTCTTGACATTTTACCGATATATGTAAAGCACGATTATGGTTCGGACCCTCCTTCGGTAACTCTTCATTGCTGAAACTGAGAGTGTTACAGGCGGTCAAATTGGCAATCACACTATCAAACCGACTGGTGCTAATATCTTGATCCACATGCGCTTGAGTCAAAACCTTCTGCAAGGCCATCCTATGAGCGGGTGAATTCATTAACAGGGATAGAATTGAGATCTTGGAAGGAGTCTGATGAAGTTGATCAATAACTTTATAGTCACTTCTCTTGATGATCCTCAAAAATTCGGCATCTTCATCATTCGTAACAGCTCCCTTACCCTTGTCTTTGGCAGGCACTGGGATATTAGTGATCTCCTTAGGTGGATCCTCATTAGAACGGGGAGTATACACGCGACCACTGCGAGTCATCCTGCTTACCTCTGCGATATTGGTCACTGTGCCCTTAACCTCTTCATTTGGAATAGTCTTCCCAGACTCCTTGTCAATCACCGTCACGTCATATTTCCAAGGCACGGCTTTAGGATCGCTGAAAGGAAACGGACCCGGTCTTCGAATAACTATAGGCTTAGGCTGATTCACTTCAGGGATATACGACCTTGGTATATCGAACACGAGGTTGGCGGAGCCTGCCCCTGATAAATTAAACACGGGTACCTTACTCTTTGATTCAGGCTGATGGAAAACGGGCTCAACCACAGCGACTACATCCTTCTTGGCTTGGCTTGTCACTTGTAAAACACCCTCATTAATTAATCTCTGAACATCATTCTGAACCACCACACAACCCTTAGTACTGGCTTCACAACTTACACATGCAATGTGGGAAGTATCTACTAAACCAGCTTCAAACAGTTTTGAATGGAACAATTTGAGAGGGGTCTTAATCTGTTCAACGTCAAGGGCATAACCATCCCCCGAATCAACACTAACGGCATTGACACTCTCATGGTTAGGAAAAGGGTTCTTCTTAACATTTGGTTGAGGATCTTCAAATGACAAAATCTTCTTTTCCAATAGGTCCCTGACAATATTTTTGAGAGCATAGCAATTCTCCAGATCATGGCCAGGTGCACCCTCATGAAATAAACAGTGAGCAGCGGCATTGTAATTGGCGGGTAGAGGATTAGGAGGCGGACCCAAAGCCCGAGTGGTGATGAGACCCTGCTTGACCAAAGAGGGATACAACTCGGTAAAAGTCATCGGGATCGGCGGACATGGTTTATACGTTCTTCTGTTCGGAACATTCTGGCGAGGAGCCGGGTTCTTTGGCTGTTGAGGAGCAGGAGTATTGGGTGCCTGTAGATAGTTGACAGGAGGTGGATAAACAGGAGGTTGCTGCATAGGTTGATACATGGGAACCTGTTGATTGAAAGAAGGCGTAATAGCTGCCACATAGGGTTGTTGAGTATATTGGACTGGGTACCCTTGAGGTTGAGCATAACCTTGCGGATGCCGATAAAAGCGTTCCCTTGGTCTACCAGAGGATATAGCATTAGTCTCACTCTCCTTCTTTTTCTGGGAGCTATACGGAGGTTTCTTCGGCTGATCCTTAGAAGTACCATGATTATTTGTCATTTTACCACTCTTCATACCCAATTCAATCTTGACACCCACAGCAACGATGTCGGAGAAATTTGAAGTCACACTACCCACCATTCTCTCGTAAAATTCTGGACGGACTGTGTCGACAAACCAATCAGCTAACTCTTTCTCGGTCAAAGGAGGTTCTACCTGTGAAGCAGTCTCTCTCCACCTTTGAGCATACTCTTTGAATGACTCAGAATTCTTTTGTGACATACTCAGCAATTGTCTTCTGTCAGGAGCCAGATCCATATTGTACTTGTAGTGTTTGATGAAAGCGTCAGATAAATCTTGAAAGCTCTTAACGCGGGACTGGTCCAAAGTTAAATACCACTTGGAAGAAGCACCCTTCAAACTGTCTTGGAAGCAATGAATCATCAGTTTATCATTCTCAACATGGGCGGCCATTTTGCGATAATACATGATCAAATGACTCTTAGGACAGGTGGCACCTTCATAACGATCGAAGTTCGGAGTTTTGAACTTCTGGGGAATAACCAAACCTGAGACCAAACAAACATCCCTTGCAGCAGTCCCAAAAATTTGATCACCCTCCACCTTTTTCAATCTCTGGACGATAGTGTTTACTTCCTCACGAAGCTTATCATGTTTCTCATAACCCTCAACATTCTCATCAAGATTATCAAAAACTGTCTCATTGAAGTACGGTTGCGCACGAGTGTGTACAACAGGTGGTGCAAAGATAGGAGCCCCCCTAGAAACTTCAGAAAACAAGGGCACGGCTTGTTGAACAGGTTGATTAATCGGAACAGTGGCTTGAGGAGGCACAAAACCGGGAGCAAGACCATAAGGTGGGTCCTTTGCTATAGTCACACTTGGTGAAGGGTCCACAGTAACGCCGGTAATCTCAGAAACAACAGTGGGCTGGGTATCCATCTTAGCATTCATGACATGTAACAATTCCATCATACGCCCCATACCCCCTCGAAGGTCTTCAAGTTCATTGCTAAGGCGATCAATCTCTTTTGCCTGATCCTCCATTCTTTTCCGAGTTTGAGCTCTGGTGTTGTATTGGTGCCGAGAACTCAGGGTGACGAAACTGGAAGGTGAGAGAACCGAGTGTGAGAAATCGGGAGACACATGCAATGCAAAAGTATGATGAATGTAAATAAAGGTTTCATGGAATTCAACACATTTACGAATGTCGTGGGGTACCAAAGAAATCTTTTTCTTGGTTTTTCATTTTATACTTTTTATTTATGGTATCCCGCGATATCCATTAATGATGTTTGAACTCCATGAAATACAATGCAATGAGATGCTTTATGGATGCAATGCATGGAAACACACAAGGTTGCATGAGGTTCAAAGGCAAGTACCCTCCCCTGAAGTTAGGTGGTTCATCCTGTCCTACAAAAGTAACCAGGTTCTAAGGGATCTCAATATCATTGATCCTTCACAAGGGTGGTTGTTCAGAAGGCAACTTACTTACCAACCAAAACCCTCCAAGTTTAAGATCTCAATGAGCGTAGTATCGAGTGTCAACCAACTTCAGTCTGCACCAAAGCCGGTTACCTCACTACTTTCTAAAGGCCAAGATGAGTTAACTAGGGTTCTAAAAGTCAGTTAGTGCATTGACAACATATGGCAGCCTCAATATTATCCTCAACTTGACTTAAGGAATATAAGCACCAACCAAGAAGTCGCACTAACTATGGCCACCAGATCAACCGCATCGATATACGTCGTACAGTTTCCTTGGTCTATTGCCATTTACTTAAGGTACACTAGATCCGGGTGTAGGACCTATCTCACAGCACAAGGAACAGTCCCTCAATCAAAGCACAAATATATACATGCAAATGAATAATATCACAGATAGTAATAAATATGAACAAGTTAGGGATAACCCTCAAAAGTTAAAGTTATCTTCCCCAGTGAAGTCGCCATTTTCTGTTGCGGTGGAAATAGGATCACAAACTATTAATGAGTTTGAATCGCAATTCAATTCACAACCGCTCTTTGATTTATCCGAAGGAAAAGGTCAAAAGAGGGAAAACCTATTTTGCATCGTAAACACAATGCGGGGAGATTCTAGGATTCGGGGGTTGGTTAAATTTAGGGAAGGTATTAGCACCCTAAACTTCTGTAGTACTCTACAGGAACCTTTTGTTCAGATGTTTACTATTTGCTTTACTTATTTGCTTAAGATATATGTACAAGGATTAAAAGTGAGAAAAGAGACCTAAGGGGGTTAATTCTAAGTTTACTCGGCAAGACATCGCATCTTGTGCCTACGTATCCTTACGGGAGTGGAATCAGAGTAATCGTAGTTCCCCTCAAAAGGGAGGTTAGAAACGTCTTGACTGTGGCCAAGGTTTCAATGGGGAATAAACGTATCTTAGGGATACGCTTACATGGAGTGTAGAAACTCCAAATCTCTACGTTGAATTGTTAAGTTGTAATTAGGGTTAAATTAGGTTAGGGATTCCACGGCGGGAAATCCTAAAATGAGCGCGGCGGCTCTTTGACCTAATGCTAGGGGTAAAGTTGTAATCTTGCCTGCGGCGAGGCATTTATGAAAAATTAGGGTTTGTAAGGTGAAAGGGTTTGAAGTTGTTTTGAGGACTATTGGCGCGGCGGCCAAACGGTTAGACCTAATCCTCGGGTGGGTGTAGTGTGACAGAAACAGTGGTAAATGCGTGAGATAATTGAATCATGCAAACAGAGAGATAATGTAAGCAGAAATTTAAAGGCAGAAATTAAAGCGCGATTATTAGGATTCGCGAGATTACATGATAGGAGCAGATACAATAGGATAATGAAAATTTGAATTAAAAATACACAAAAATAACTACTGGCAGCGTAACAAGCTACAGAACGAGGAAACACTGTTAATAAACCGAATCAGACAGTCAACGAATGAATTATGAGACAAAAGTGCAAGATCGGAGATTTTTTTTTATTGCTTATGCGTAATAAGTTAAAAAATGTTAAAATAAAAAAAATTAAGCTTAATTTTTAAAACAAAATAGTTTAATTTAACTATCTAAAAAGTTTTTATTTTTTATGTTATCATTTTCTAAAAGGGTTTAAGCTAGATTTTTTTTTAAAAAAGTTTAAATTATATTATTATTTTTTTTAAAAACATATGTTTAATTTTTAGAAAAAAAAGTTTTAATGAAAATTTAAAAATAATAAACAAATAAACAAATAAAATAATAAAATAAATAAAATAAAAGATGGTTGGGCCGGGTATCACTTCCGGACCCAACCCAAACGAAACACAAATTGGAAGGGGATTAGGGTTCCCCCCCCCAGAACCCTAACGGCGCACATCTTTTCTCTTCTTCTCATGTTATCGTTCCTCCTCTCTTTCTTCTTCCTCGATGTTCTCTTCTTCCTCGATGTTCTCTTCTTCCTCACGCCGTGACCCTCTCTGTTCCTGAAACGAAACCACGAAACCATGTGAGATAACACGTTTTACCTTTGATTTGGCCGATGATGCTGAAGCTGAGGCCGTGGAGTTGATTGCCCGTCGTTCTTTGTGAACGATGAAGGTGATCTCTCTGATGTTATGGATTCGCGTTCAGTGATGGTGATCTCTGAGCGATGACGACGATTGCTTCGTCTGAGCTCACGCTGTGCGATTTCTTCGCTAGGGTTTCTCCTCTCTTTCTCACGGCTCCCCCCTTTTCATCAGGTTGTACATCCCTTTTATAACTAACTTTCTGGGCCTTGGATTTGCAATACTTCTGAGATTCGATTTGATATTATTTGATTTTGTTGTGATTTCCTCAGATGTTGATTGCGATTGGATGCAGATTGAACTCTGTTTCCCCTTTTTTAGGGTTTAATCGATTCCTAGCTGATATTCTGATTCGGTTCAAAGATTTCTATCTCCAGAACTGAACTGATTTGTTTGATTGATTCAGGTTACACGCAAATGGGGATTCGATTTGATTTGATCATTTGGTTTTCAGATTGAGTTCTTTCTGATACGATTGGGATCTTAGTTCATTTTTCTGGTATGAGTTTGACATTAGTTCGTTGATTGATTCGATTTGGTTGGATTTTTGCAGATGGATTGGATTGCCTTTGGATTTCTGTTGACCTGTTGGATATCTGAATTAATTCGAACTGATTTGCTTGATTGATTCAGATTGGGAATCAAAATCTTTCTATTGTTTTTCTGATATGATTTGCTTTCAGATTGGATTTGATTGATATCTGATTTTGATTCACAGAATTCCTTGGAGGATTCGTTTTTCTGCTCTGTTATCGATCTCGAACTGATTCACTTTGTTGATTGATTTGTTTCTTTGATGCAGCTCAGATTCTTTTCCTCTTTTTCTTTCAGAGAGAGCTTGATGTTGTGTTGGTCTTAGCCGCCGAGACGGGTACGCGGTAATGATGACGATGAGTCTGAACCATTTGGAGTAGTACGCTACAATCCTAGTTTTGCTTATGTTACTGCTTCTGATTGAATTGGTGGGGACGATTAGCTTTTATGTTGAGCTGGTGCCGTGTACTTGTTCGTTTGTGGCTACCCCTGTGATTTTGCCGTACATCTGTTTCGTCTTGGTTAACTGGATTTTTATTCTGATTCCATTTGAACATGCTTCTCTGATTTGCTGATAGGCATTGTTGTAGCTCAGAAATTGCTTGAAACGGTGATGATGATTCTTGAATCTGAACCGTTTCTTAGAGGCTAATGTTGCAATGTTGGTGCTTGCGAATGATGCTTGCTCGTAGCTGATATTGTTGATGTGAAAAAACTTGTTGCTGTTGCACTGCGATGCTTACAGCTGATACCACCCTGTTATTGCAGGTTGTAACTCGTGTTGCTTCTCTTTGCTTGCTGTAGTTGATATTGGTTCTATGGTTTTGTTGCCTGTTTCTTGAACTGTACTGTTTTGAACTCTGCTATGAACTTGGGGTTGCTGAATCCGTTGACCTTGTCCTATGTTATTTTGCTGCAGCTTGTTGTGTGTCTCATTCTTTTGTACATGGTTCAGAACTGAGGCTGCTCATGAACTATTTAGGCTTTGAGTTCCAAATTCTGAATCTGACATTGATGCGTGTGTGGCTTTTCAGGTGTTGGAAACTTCGGAACCATAGCGACTCAGACCTGCAGGCATCCGGGTCTGAGTCCAAACTTGCCCATGTTGCCTTATTCTCGTATCAGTTTGGAAATCCAATCACGGCAAAACGAATCAACCCCACTTCTTTTATTTTCTCTATCTCTCGGATGTCCCTTACGATAAGAGCAATGACTACCTGATCTGACGCCGGTGGCTCAGATTGGTAATGGGAGTAGGATGCGGCTTTAGTCGTACCCTCCCGACACTCGATGATGATAATGTTCTGAGAGTGTCAAACAAATCTTCTAACCTCTTTTCCTGTGGTTTGTTTTTGCTTTGATGTGCAGGTGATCAAGAGTCGCGTGAAGAACTCAAGGGAGGAAGATTATGAAGAACACTTAGAAGCTTAGGACTTAGAACTTTTTTTAAAATAGATAGCCAATGTAATGAACCTTTTTATAAACCAGTGGGTATAAAGTTCAAAATTATTTATCCATTTCCATTGTAAACTAAATATTTATGAAATAAAGTTCAAAAATATTTATTCACTTCTTATTTGTAAATAATAATTCGAAAATTATTTAAATTCACTCCTTAGATGTAAATTGCAAATACTTATGAATAAAGCTTCAAAAATATTTAAACTCACCTCTTAGTTGTAAATTATAAATATTCACGAATAATATTCACAAATATCTAAACTCATTTCCCTTTTTGTATTGGACAATATTATGAATGGGATCCACTCTCTTTATATTAGTTGACTGTTTATCGTAACCGGATTAAATCTGACCAAAACTCAAACTGAGTTCCTGCTTTCCAAATAACCTTAACAGTATCTGCTTCCTCTCAGGAATACTGTCCCACTTGTCTCAGAATTACAGACTCCACGTGAAATGACCAAAATGCCCCTGTGGTAATTCCTGAAATAAAAACGCACTCATATGATTGGTTAGTGATTAATGGATGCAAAATGAAATGCTATGTGAAATGAAACTGACTAAATGTAAGGGTAAAATTTGGGGTATTACAGTTGCCCCTATTTAAATAGCTACACCGGATGATTTGAGTGACGGAGACTCGAGGAATCGTGGTGGAGAGATTTAAATATAGATAACCAAAAATTTTGCCCTTATATGCGATGATATGCAATGTTATGGTCAAAACGAGAACAGACTAATGCAGACCATGCCATGAATATGATATGATGCGTATGCTGGGATGATGAATGCGAAAATGCTGACGAAACATGACGACACCGAGACAGACGCCACGAGAAGAAACACCCTGGGGAAAATGACGCGCTGAGACACAGTACATCACTGGGGAATTCTAAAAATGATAGTCAACTGGTGCGAATGACCAATTGTCACTTTTAGAAAAGGAACGAGATCCTCGAAGAGAGATGGTACCTATGAGACGGCCTCCACTGGGGAATCTAAAAATAAAACTGGATCACGTACGATTGTAAGATCGATTACAGAATGCTGGAGCATTGAGCAAGGAATAACATCCAAGCTTCTGTAAATTACCCCTCGTGACAGGATCAAACGGACTTTTCGGAACTCCGTAGCAAATATACAGGGTAAAGACCGACTGTATGCCAAAATAAATGGACTTTGATGGGAACTGCCCTGATAAGCTTCTCGAGGGAGAACTGTCACTTATCGTTGGAAGGGACTTACATGCCAAAATGGATAAGCACTCAAATAAAGAGGCTGCTGCTTATCTGATAAATAAATCTTCTCGCATTCTAAGGTCGGCGCCTGGAATGCGATTCTGATTTTTCTCTTACTGAAGGATAGATAAACTGCTTCAAGATCGTGCTCTCTTGAATATGAAACGGGTAAACTGAACTTCCTCATACTTTCAGAATGAGACTGGCTGACTGAATTTACTCATACTTCAGAATCGTGCTCTTCTGAATATGAAACTGAATGACTGAAGATACTCATATTTCAGAATCGTGCTCTCCTGAATATGAAACTGAATGACTGAAGATACCCATATTTCAGAATCGTGCTCTCCTGAATATGATTCCGTTCCTTCTTTTGCTAAAGGATAAATGAACTTCTTCATAACTTCAGAATCGTGCTCTCCTGAATATGAATTGGTTCGTACCTCAAAACGGCGGGTAAATGGAAGCCCAACTGCTCTATGGAGATGGCCATTTGCTGCGAGTCGTGACGAGGATATGATCGACTTCTTAGGGGAGAAATGTTGTATATTGATGCTGTAAGACGTAGGATTGTAATAATAAATTATCCAGGCATGAACTGGCATGTACCTGTAAGAGATGGTAGTTGATTTTCTTGAAAGATAGTGCAAAATAAATGCACGTCCGGTTGGGGCTCGACGACCGACACGACTGAGATTCAATCTAGGGCCGAGCTAGAAAGAAAACTGGTAATCAAGGCTCCATCGAGGGAATGATCTCGGAGGGTAAATATCTTATCCTGGTGAGGAAAGATAGCTGAAGTAACCGTCATCCACGAGGATCGAGCTCTGTGGGGAAACTGGAAACGCATATGTATTTTATGCTTAGGGCTGACAATCTATTTGGAGAGAATGGACGAACCCAGTTACTCGGTGGTAACAACCAAATGATGGTGAAACGCAATGATCCTGTGAATGCTAATGCGTATGTTAATGTGAATGTATGTTAATGAAATGAGTATGTAATGAGTATGTAATGAATATGTAATGAACATGTAATGAATATATAACGAAATAGGCATGTGATGCTTAGGCCCTTGCGTATGCTGACGAAACAGACTAGAGACGGGACGAGAGATGAAATAAACATCTCGACGGAAATATCCTGCGTTCTCTGCAACCAATACGTCAATCATGGGTAAGAAAGATCAATGGTAGAACCAAGTCTGGTTTTAAAGTTCCGAATTCTCTGGGGAGAAGATAATCTGCTCGGGCGTACAGTATCACGTCTTCATATGGGGAGAAGAAAACCTGAGGGACACTTTTGAGTTACCCAAGAAAAAGTTGTCAGCTTATAGTCTCTCTGGGGACTATCACTGGGCAATGGTTTGAAAGTGTTTCTGCAATAATGACATTTCCGGGGAATGAAGAGATCCTGTCGGAATTTCCACTAGTCAAAGTAATTTATTACATTTCAAATTTGTTTGTTTTTTGAAAAACAGTTTTGAAAAATCTACAATGCACCTTTCATTTTCAAATTTTAAGAATAAACGCATTTTGCATAACAATAGAAAATAAAGAGCAATGCACCAAGGAATGTAAGTAACGAGATGGTATCTTTTATTAAAGGGTGGCTGCTTGCTGAAGGCATAGCTCCACAGATGATTACATTTTGAAATTGGCAACATGGGAAAAAGGTTACATTGAATCCAATAACACCTACTGACACTAATAACTAAGACTAATCCAGAATCCTGCTTTGGGCAAGGATGGAGGAACTGAAACATGGCTCTCATGCGGAAAGTGTGTTCGAGATAATCAGTGTCTTCTGATGCAATGAAATGCCTTTGTCCCTAACTTTTGCCTGGACCGCCCTTTCGGGTTTTCAATCCACCGGGACGCTCTTTTTTGCCTAAGCCGCCCTTTTGGGTTTTCAACTTAGCGAGCTTTTTATTATTATTTCTTTTTTTTCTTTTTCCACCCTTACTTTTGCCTAAGTCGCCTTTTGCAGGTTTTCGACTTAGCGGGTTTTTAGGCATAATATTTTCGGACTGCATCAGAATTCACGGGATGTGCTAGTTCTTCACCGTCCATTGTCGTAAGTATTAGAGACCCTCCGGAGAAGACAGTCTTTACAACGAATGGGCCTTCATAATTGGGCATCCACTTTCCACGCATATCTTTATGTACTGGTAAGATCTTTTTGAGTACGAGCTCTCCTTGACGGAACTCACGGATACGGATCTTCTTATCAAACGCTCTTTTCATCCGTTTCTGATATAATTGCCCATGGCACATGGTTGTCAAACGCTTCTCGTCAATGAGATTCAACTGATCCAATCTGTCTTGAACCCACTCAGCTTCCTCAAGTTCAGCCTCCATTAACACTCTTAGCGAAGGTATCTCTACTTCGATGGGGAGCACGGCGTCCATTCCATACACCAATGAGAAAGGTGTTGCCCCTGTCGAAGTTCTCACTGAGGTTCTGTATCCATGCAAAGCAAACGGTAACATCTCATGCCAATCTTTGTAAGTCACAACCATCTTTTGCAGGATCTTCTTGATATTCTTATTCGCAGCTTCAACGGCCCCATTCATCTTAGGACGGTACGGAGAAGAATTGTGGTGAGTGATCTTGAAATTGTCACACAGCTCTTTCATAGTCTTATTATTCAGATTGTATGAGAGCTTTTCTTTGAATTTCTTTCAATTATCGTCAACTGAAGAAGAGAGTTGGAGTCTTGCTTTTATAGGCACAGAAGTCCAAGTTGTTTTCACGTTGAAGGTTGTGTACTGAAAAGGGTTGTAGCCTTTTTGTCTTCACATCACTTGACCTTTCCTAGAAGTAGAATGCACAGAGAAATCCTTTTTGTCTGTGTTCTTGTGTCTAGCATAAATGAGGAAAGAGTCGTTTGGCCAAACCAACGGATATAACTTTGAATTCTTCTTCAACAAGTTTCAGCAAATAACATCAGAGCCTTGAGTGATTAGAGTCTTTGATGTTCATCAGAGTTTGCTGAATCAGAGCATTGCAGCAAGTGTGCTTCAGCGTGTAATTTCATTAGAGCAGAGTTTTATGAATCAGATCCTCAGTACTGGCAGCGTAGTACTATCAGAGTCTTCTGAAATAAACTAAGCTTGAAACTCTTCATACAAAGGTCTTTAATGCTTCAGATGCTTCTGTAGCTTTTGCTTCAGATCCTTCTGTAGACAGCGCTCAGAATCTTCTGTAGGCAGCGTTCAGATTCTTCTAAGAGATGCTTCTGACGCTTTAGAGCCTTGCATAATACCATGTTCAGATTTAATTTGCTTTCTGAATAATATTCATTTTAATATCTGCAGAAAACATACTTAAACAAATTTTAGAGTATATAATTTCTTAATACAAAATTTCGTAAGTGTTATCATCAAAACATAGAGATATAATTAAGAACCAATCTGTGTTCTAACAATCTCCCCCTTTTTGATGATGACAAAAACATAAGAAATTTTGTTTAATAAAAAATATAATTATAACTCCCCCCTGAGATTATGAATCTCCCCCTGAATTGAATACTTAGAAGGAATAGAAACTTCCCTTTTTGCATGAGTATTCTTTTCAGAATCAGAGCCTGATTGTTCCAAAAAAATTAGATCTTGACTTGGATGAGTGTTTCAGAATCAGAGCCTGGTAGGTTTAAAACTTGATCTGGGGATCTCAGAGTTATTTAAAGGACTTTGTCAGATTTTTCATAAGTTCTGAAATACTAAGAGTTCACGTTAGTTATAATTGATATGTCTAAATTTCATTTAGGTAGAGTTTATTTGAACAGTCAGATCCATTTTCTCCCCCTTTTTTGTCATAGTCAAAAAGAAAAATTTAAAGACAAAATAAAAGGAAATAGAGAAAAGATATATTCATGTAGAGAAAACAACATAGTCATTCATTCATTCAGATAAAGATAGACAAATCATCAGATAATAAATTCAAGTACAGGTGCACAAACATCAGATACAGAAAACATAAACTGGGTTTGCTTGGAAAGAATCATCTTCAGAAGTTGGGTGATCTCAGATGAGGATTCTTCTTGCTTTGTCATCCATTTTTCCATGTTCTCATTCTTCCGATCTTGCTTAGCCATCCATGACTTGATCTCAGATTGTCCAGCTTCCAATACTGCAATCTTATCTTCTAAATCTGGGTTCTCTTTCTTGATCTCAGATGAAGAAGGTGGAGCAGATTCTGACGCAGGAATAGAAGCAAAGTCAATTTCCATTGGGGATGCAGAGTCAGGAGCAACAGATGCAGAGGGGTTTTCCACAATTGTCAGAGCCAATGGATTTTCTTCAGAAACAGATTCTGCAAAAGCTTTTGTAATAGAAACTCTAGAAGATGAAGGTACATCTTCAAGAAGAAAAGGTGCAGATCTTTTCATATTCCATATCATGCTTCTGGCAGTCTCAGCAAATCTGAGCTTCGCATCATCAGAACAGACATTCTTCAGATTTGAGGCAACAATATTGAATCTGGTAATGAAGTTATTCCAGATAGCATCAGATTCATTTGCATCCATGGTTGACAAGTATCTCTTCTATACAGAGCCTAAATTCACCTTTATTTCTTTCAGAAAATTAGCAAATAGAGTATCAACGTTTAGCCTAGTTTTTGGTTTGAGAAGGGTTTCCAAAATGAATGGCTTGGGTTGAGGTGGAGGTGGTATGGTAAATTTTGGAATGATGATCAGAGGACGAGGATAGGAAGGAAAATATGGATGGTCAGACGATGAAGTAGCAATTTTGGATCTGGATAAGGCATGAACTAGAGATGGTTTTACACGTGATGAAGAAGGAACGACATCAAATGTAGTGGAAGTGTAGGGAATGAAAACAGAGTTATCAATCAACAGAGGTTCTGATGAACTGATATCTGGCAGTTCTTTTAAGTAGGTTTGAAGAACAAATGGTAAAATAGTGGAAGACTTAGGTTTAAATGGAGTGGTAGAGTCAGATGGTTCTATTCTGGTATAAAAGTTTTTAATCTTTAGACCAGAAGGAAGTGGATCAGAGGGAAGTGGTTTAAAAGAAGCAACTGAAACAAATTTAGATGTCTTGGGTTTTGGAATGGGTTCAGGAATGACAGTTTCAGATGAAACAGGTGGATCTGGTTGTTTAGATACATATTCTCTGAGAGAAGGGGGTGAAATGACATCTGGATGAACATCAGATTTAGAGGAATCAGATGAGGTGGATGGGGTACAAGATGTAGATGATACTTCAAATACAGTCTTGAGAGGTTGAATATCCAGAATCTCAGAGTCAGGTATGTTTGATTCAATAGGATTGGATGGTTCTGGTTGAGGATCAGAAGGTTTGGATGTTGGTGGTTCAGATACAACTGGTTCAGATGCAACTTGTTCAGATGCAAAAGTTTCAGATGCAACTGGGTCAGATTGTATGGGTTCAGATGCAACTGGTTGTTGAATTTCAGGTTGTTGTTGTGTTGTAGGTTGTTCTGTTGATTTTGTTTGTGGTTCTGATTGAGGAATGTCAGATGATTTTAATGGTGTTGTGGAAACAAGATCAGATGAAATTTGTGATGTAGGAATTTTTGGTGGTTCAAAGGTTTGAGATGGAGCAGGAATAGTTTGATTTTGAGTGGGAGGAGGTTCAGGCATAGAACTAATTGTTGATACATTTACAACAATTTTAGAAATAGAAGGTAAAGATGATTTAGTACCTTTTGTCTTGATGCGCTTGGTAGGAACAAAGGGAACTTCTCCAAAAGCTTTTCTC
The DNA here is from genome assembly GCA_963859935.3 of Lathyrus sativus. Lineage (NCBI taxonomy): Eukaryota > Viridiplantae > Streptophyta > Magnoliopsida > Fabales > Fabaceae > Lathyrus > Lathyrus sativus. Next base: position 81,325,963 of record OZ012736.1, read on the forward strand.
TTGATCTGCTTCTGTGGTTTTTCAGCAACTCTCTGTTTCTTCTGAGCAGCAGCTTCGTCTTCCTCTAATTGTCTTCTTTTCCTCATGTTCTCTTCATAAACATCTGGAATAGGTTCTCTAGCACGAATCAGAATATCAGCAGGAATAGGCGTTCCATCTGCTTTGCACATTTCAATATACCTAAGAATAATATCCCTAGGTTCTTCAGCACCAAAAATTGGAAAGTCTTGAACTGGAATCCTTCTCTGACTAACTTCAGTAACATTCAGCTTCTTAGGAGCAGTTGTGAGTTCATCCACAACTTTTAGCCTCTGAAGACTCTTGCCATTCAAGGGTTTTCCAACTATTGTCTCAAGCTCTTCTTTAACTCCAGCTTCATAAAGAGCAGCTACCAGACCATTCTCTGTCAGAATGTCTGAGATCAATCTTCCAAAAGGAATCCACGTCCTGATCTTCTGTCCCTTAGTCTTAATGGATTCTCTGGATGCATTAATGTGATTCCACAGATGCATGAAGAGAATGTATGGCAGATCTACTTTGGCACTCTAACTTAAGCAGTACATGAAATAGAGTTGTTCATTGTTCACATAATCTGGAAAATTTGTGGATTTTATGTGATTGATGCATCCCAGAAAAATCTTTGCCCATATTTTGTAGTCAGGTTTCAGATCCTTAAATTTGTTTGAAGCTTGTCCAGATGCAATAACTTCCTCATAAACTTCTTCCATGTCAACACGCCCAACTAGCAGATGACAAACTCCATCAGTTTCCTCATACCCTATGAGTTTTCTGATGAGATCTTCAGTGATTATGATCTCTTTTCCCAGAACAGAAGAGAGAATGAACTTTGGGTAAACAGATGCATGAATCCAAAATTCCTTTACTAAGTGTGGATACACTGGTCCAAATAATCTATCAAAATAATTAACCCAACCTTGTGCATCAACAATAGAACGCAAATCAAATCCATTGTCAGCCAAAGAATCAAATTCCACCATGGATTCACAAAGAACTTCAAGTTTATCAACAGGGGTTAACAATGTTCTTTCTGGTTCCTTGAAAGGAGTAGCACCTATGTTAGATGATGCAACTGCAGCCATTAATGATTGAAACTGAGCTGATGTTGAGGATGAAGTTGCCATTGTTGTAGATGAAGAAGATTTGGATGGAGGTTTAGGGTTTTGATGAAGACCAAATAGCAAACAGAAATGCATATACTTGTTTGGGAAGTGAAAAGTGTGAAATGGTGTGATTTGTGATATTTATAGAGAGAAGTTAGGGCACACAAACAGACACAATAAGCACGTTCTCACAAAGCAATTAATGGCATTTAATGAAAAGAATAAAAATCATTTCAAAGCATTAATTGATTCTGACAATTTAGGGGGGAAATCAAGATTTTAACTATTCAAACAATACCTCAAATGTCTCTTCAGTAATGTGCACGCCATCTTTTCAGATTCAGAGTGACACGTGTTTGCTTGCATGTGCTTCTGAATTCTCTTTGAGAAATGAAACGTTAGCCAATGTTCAGATCCTCTGAGATTGGTTAGTTCAGATACACACAAATAATAATTCAATAAATCAAATAAATGACAGATGAAATACTTCAGAGTTTTAAACATTTTGCATCTGAGAAGTTTGCTTCTGATAAATATCATTCTGGACAAAAATCCATACCAATATTTTTCAGAATAAACTTGAACCTATCTTCAGCAAGGGGTTTTGTGAAAATATCAGCCCACTAATGATCTGTATCAACAAAGGCTAAGTTTATGATACCCTTCTGAACATAGTCTCTGATGAAGTGATGTTTAATTTCGATATGTTTTTCCTTAGAGTGTAAAATGGGGTTTTTAGACAAACATATAGCAGAAGTATTATCACAGAATATAGAAATATTACTCTCAAAGATCTGATAGTCTTCTAGTTGACTTTTCATCCAGAGCATCTGCGTGCTACATCCAGCAGCAGTAATATATTTTGCCTATGTAGTTGATAGTGCAATTGTAGGTTGTTTCTTGCTGTACCAGGAGATTAAGTTTCTTCCTAGAAATTGACAACTTCCAGAAGTACTTTTTCTTTCCACTCTGTCTCCAGCGTAATCAGCATCACAGAATCCAACTAATCTAAAATCATCAGATTTTCTGTAACACAAACCCACATTAGAAGTACCTTTTAGATACCTTAGAATCCTCTTAACAGCTGTTAAGTGTGATTCTCTAGGATTTGATTGGAATCTTACACACAAGGATACACTGAATAAAATGTCAGGTCTAGAAGCAGTTAAGTAGAGAAGAGATCCTATCATACCTCTGTAGAGTTTCTGATCTACTTTCTTACTTACCTCTTCCTTACCAAGAGTACTTGTTGGATGCATAGGAGTCTTTTCCATCTTACTATCAGTCATCTTAAAATTTTTCAGAAGCTCTTTAACATATTTGGTCTGATGAATGTAAGTGCAATCTGGAGTATGGTTGACTTGAATTCCCAGAAAGAATCTCAATTCTCCCATCATGCTCATCTCAAATTCAGCCTGCATACATTAAGCAAACTCCTTTCCCAGCATAACATTGGTAGATCCAAATATAATATCATCCACATATATTTGACAAATTAACAGATCTTTCTTAAATGTTTTACAGAAGAGTGTTGTGTCCACTTTGCCTCTGATAAAAATTTTCTCCAGAAGGAAATTGCTTAATCTCTCATACATAGCTCTGGGAGCTTGTTTTAAGCCATAAAGAGATTTCTTTAGTTTGAAAACATGTTCTGGAAATTTTTCACTCTCAAAACCAGGAGGTTGGTGAACATAAACTTCTTCTTCTATAATTCCATTTAGAAAGGCACTTTTAACATCCATCTGATATAGAGTGATGTTATTTTGTGCAGCAAAAGAAATGAGTAAACGAATAGACTCTAACCTGGCTACAGGAGCATAAGTCTCTGTATAATCAACTCCTTCTTGCTGGCTATAACCTTGAGTAACAAGCCTTGCTTTGTTTCTCTCAACTTCTCCTTTTTCATTCAACTTATTTCTGAAGACCCATTTAGTTCCAATTATGTTGAATCCTTTTGGTCTTGGAACTAAATCCCAAACGTCATTTCTTGTGAACTGATTGAGCTCTTCTTGCATGGCAATTATCCAGTCATTGTCTTGCAGAGCTTCATAGAAGTTGGTTCAATAACTGACACCAACCCAAATAATGACGCTTCAGATGATCTGAGGAAGGATCTTGTTCTTATGGGGTCATCCTTCTTTCCAATGATCACATCCTCTGGGTGACAAACCTTGATTCTGGAAGATGATCCTCTAACATTTGATTCTTCAGAAATGTTCAAGTTGTTCATTTGAGAAGCTAAAGGAATTGCATCTGGCGTTGCTTCTGGTTCCTTCACTTAAGCTTTTTCTGCCTCTGAGCCTTCAGAGTCTGTGAGAATTACTTCTCTATCTGCAGAACTTTCAAACGGCTTTGGCTTTTCAATGCCAAGCTTATCATCAAATCTAACATGTATAGATTCCTCCACAATTTGTGTTTCAATATTGTATACTCTGTAGCCTTTAGAGTGTTCAGAATACCCAAGCATGAAACACTTCTGTGCTTTAGAATCAAACTTGTTAAGATTTTCTTTAGTATTCAACATATAACAGATACATCCAAAATGATGAAAATAAGAAATGTTGGGCTTTCTGTTTCTCCACAATTCATAGGGAGTCTTTTCCAGAAGAGGTCTTGCAGACACTCTGTTCTGAATATAACAAGCTGTGTTTATTGCTTCTGCCCAAAAATGCTTTGCCAGATTAGTCTCGTTGATCATGGTTCTAGCCATTTCTTGCAAAGTTCTATTTTTCCTCTCTACAACTCCATTCTGTTGTGGAGTTCTAGGGCAGGAGAAATCATGAGCAATGCCATTTTCATTAAAATATTTTTCAAAATATTTGTTTTCAAATTCACCACCATGATCACTTCTGACTTTAATAATTTTAAAATCTTTTTCATTCTGGACTTGTTTGCAGAAGTCAAAGAACACAGAATGTGACTCATCCTTGTGTTTTAGGAACTTTACCCATGTCCATCTGCTATAGTCATCAACAATGACTAATCCATACTTCTTGCCTCTGATGGATGCAGTTTTCACTGGTCCAAACAGATCAATGTGAAGTAATTCTAATGGTCTTGAAGTTGAAACAACATTTTTAGTTTTAAAAGAAGATTTTGAAAATTTTCCTTTTTGACATGCTTCACAAAGAGCATCTGAGTTGAACTTCAACTTAGGAAGTCCTCTGACCAGATTGAGTTTATTAATCTGAGATATGCGTCTCATATTAATATGCCCCAATCTTCTGTGCCAGACCCATTGCTCATCATTAATAGACATAAGGCATTTAACATTTTGAACCTTAAGTTCTAAAAGATTGATTTTGTAAATGTTGTTCTTCCTCTTTCCATTAAATAGGATTGAGCCATCCTTCTGACTAACAGCTTTGCAACATTGTTGATTAAAGATTATGTCATAACCATTGTCACTTAATTGACTTATGGACAATAGATTATGCTTTAATCCTTCTACAAGTAAAACATTAGATATAAAGGGAAGGTTACCATTGCCAATAGTACCAGAGCCAATAATCTTGCCCTTCTGATTCTCTCCAAACTTCACTTCTCCTCCAGATTTAAGCTCCAGGCATTGGAACATAAACCTTTCTCCCGTCATGTGACGTGAGCAGCTAGAGTCCAGGTACCATGATTGGCGTCTTGACTTTTCTGCTAAATACATCTGCAACAGGGATTATCTTATCCTTAGGTACCCAGATCTTTTTGGGTCCTTTTGGGTTAGTTACCTTAAAAGTTGGTCTGAACTTCTGTCTTTTTATAACAGTTTTGTTCTGACTTACTTTTGGTTTAAACACAAGAACATTCTGATCAGAATATGTGTGTTTGATATCATTCAGATGAACAAATTTAAAATGAGAGTATAAGGGATTTTTCTTAATAATAAGTTTATCAACCGGCATTGGATTTAAATCCTTTCCAGAGGAAGATTCATATCCAATTCCTTTCCTGTTGTTTCTGCTAACTCCATAGATCATTGAAGCCATCTTGCTTCTATCTATGCTTTTAGCCAGAAACTTCTGAAAGCTGAAGTCATATTCTTCTAAAATATTTTTGCATTTAGACTTAGCTTCAGATTCAGAGTTTTGTTGAGCTTGTTCAAAATTGGTTTTTATTTTTAGATTGTTTTCATTTAGCTCAGCAACTTCTGACTTTAACAAATTATTCTCAGATTCAAGATTGCATTTAAGCTTCTTGTATTTGAGCTTAATCTGACTATAGTTTTTCAGGACTTCTTCAGAGTCAGATTCAGATCCAGATAATCCTTCATTCTGATCTTCCACGCCTGCCATCAGAGCCATGTTGGCGCATTCATCTTCAGATTCTGATGAGGATCCAGATTCATCTGAATCATCCCATGTTGCCATTAGAACCTTCTTCTTATGCTCAGGCTTTCTTCTATGCTTTTCTTTCTGAAGCTTTGGACATTCGTTCTTGTAATGGCCAGGTTGTTTGCATTCAAAACAAACAACTTCCTTCTTTCCAGATCTTTTTGGTCCAGAGGACTCCTGGCGCCGATTTGGCTTCTTGAAGTTCTTGAACTTCCTCTGTTTGTGCTTCCAGAGTCTGTTGATTCTTCTGGATAGCAAGGACGGTTCATCTTCTTCTTCAGAAGAAGACTCTTCAGAACTTTCTTCTAACACCTGCAAAGCTTTCACAGATTTGTTAGATTTTAAGGCAATTGACTTACCTTTCTTTTGAGGCTCATCTTCCTCAAGTTCAATTTCATGGCTCCTCAGTGAGCTGATTAGTTCCTCCAAAGTGATCTTGTTCAGATCCTTAGCTAGCTTCAGAGCAGTGACCATAGGTCTCCATCTGATAGGCAAGCTTCTGATGATCTTCTTCACATGATCAGCAGTTGAGTAGCCTTTGTCCAGCACTTTTAGACCAGCTGTGAGGATCTGGAATCTAGAGAACATAGTTTCTATAGACTTAGATTCTTCCATTTTGAACGCTTCATACTTCTGTATTAGCGCCAAAGCCTTGGTCTCTTTAACTTGTAAGTTTCCTTCATGTGTCATCTTCAAAGACTCAAACAAGTCAAATGCAGTTTCTCTATTTGTGATCTTCTCATACTCAGTATGAGATACTGCATTTAACAAGATTGTTCTAGCTTTGTGATGATTTCTGAACTACTTCTTTTGGGCTTCAGTCATAGATTTTCTATCAATTTTCTTTCCATCCCCATCAGTGGGATGAACATACCCATCAATGACTAAGTCCTATAAATCAGCATCATAACCAAGGAAGAAACTTTCTATTCTGTACTTCCAATAATCAAATTTCTCCCCATCAAACATAGAGAGTTTTGTGCTGATTCTTTCCCTTTCTTCATATCTGTTGTTGTTGTTAGATGTTGAAGTTTCAGCCATAATAACAACCAAGAATATATATCAAAGTTTTCTCACTGGATCTTTTCTGTCACAGTGAAACACACAGAACCGGAGCTCTGATGCCAACTGAAGGTGAGAAAATACTTAGAAGGGGGGGGTTGAATAAGTATAGAGAAAATATTATGGCAATAAAAACTCAAAGATTTTTATCCTGTTTCGTTGAATTCAACTACTCTAGTCCACCTTATCAAGAGTGATTTGCCTTTCTCCACAAGGACTTAATCCACTATTAATCAAACTGATTACAATAGTAAGCACTAAGAGCAACTGTTCTTAGTCTTCTTAAGAACTACTGACCACAACTGGGTCTTCTTAAGGAACTTTTACAATCAATATGTAAAACTAAACAAGTGTTTAAATGCTTCTAAGAAAGCTATATCACAACTGTGATTTTACACTTAAGTTTAAGAACTATGAAATAAATTCAGCAATGAGAATAAATTGTATGAGAGCTTTTCTTTGAATTTCTTTCAATTATCGTCAACTGAAGAAGAGAGTTGGAGTCTTGCTTTTATAGGCACAAAAGTGCAAGTTGTTTTCACGTTGAAGGTTGTGTACTGAAAAGGGCTGTAGCCTTTTTGTCTTCACATCACTTGACCTTTCCTAGAAGTAGAATGCACAGAGAAATCCTTTTTTTCTGTGTTCTTGTGTCTAGCATAAATGAGGAAAGAGTCGTTTGGCCAAACCAACGGATATAACTTTGAATTCTTCTTCAACAAGTTTTAGCAAATAACATCAGAGCCTTGAGTGATCAGAGTCTTTGATGTTCATCAGAGTTTGCTGAATCAGAGCATTGCAGCAAGTGTGCTTCAGCGTGTAATTTCATTAGAGCAGAGTTTTAGGAATCAGATCCTCAGTACTGGCAGCGTAGTACTATCAGAGTCTTCTGAAATAAACTAAGCTTGAAACTCTTCATACAAAGGTCTTTAATGCTTCATATGCTTCTGTAGCTTCTGCTTCAGATCCTTCTGTAGACAGCGCTCAGAATCTTCTGTAGGCAGCATTCGGATTCTTCTAAGAGATGCTTCTGACGCTTCAGAGCCTTGCATAATTCCATGTTCAGATCTAATTTGCTATCAGATAATATTCACTTTAATATATGCAGCAAACATACTTAAACAAATTTTAGAGTATATAATTTCTTAATACAAAATTTCGTAAGAGTTATCATCAAAACATAGAGATATAATTAAGAACCAATCTGTGTTCTAACAATAAGGCCATCTAGTATGCTTACGCCGCCTAGCGCGAACTCGACTGCCTTTAAATCAATTAAGTCCTGAACTTGGTGCTTAAAAGCTTTGCAATTCTCCACATCATGCCCCGGTGCCCCGGAATGGAAATCAAAGTGAACACTCACATCATAGCTGGGTGGTAGCTTGTCAGGAAACGGAGACAGAGTTCAAAGTTCGACCAATCAAAGTTGAAGCAAGAGTTGCAACAACTGAGCATAAGTCATGGGGATCTGATCGAAGATTCTGTCAAGTTACTTCGTCCTTTGGCCATATCTCCTAACTCTAGGATTGCCTTGAGGAACCTCAGATTGTGCAGAAAATCTTTGGGGCACATCACACTTTGGGAAAGATTCCACAGACAAAGGTGGAATAAGCATTTATGCAGCGGCTTCAGGCGCCTGGTCACCCTCCTTTCTTAGCACATTCATTATCACTTTTGTGATTAGGCCCATCTGAGCCTTCAGCTGATGAACCTCCTACCTAAGCATCTTCTGATCCTGCCACAAATCTTGCATGTACACCATGAATTGTCCTATCTGGCTTCAGACTTCCCTCAACTACGCTTGCATCTGTTTCATAGCCATCTTCTCTCTCTCTACAAGTTGAAGTCTGAAATTCTAAAGAAAAACCAGATCAGGATCACGAAACCTAGCCTCGAACACCTGATATGTAAATGAAATGCAAATGTCATGTTCTAGTATTTCCAAGGAATCTTTCTGCTTTGGTTCATGTTTTACACAGACGAACCACAAGAAAAAGATTTAATGCTCAATAGCGAGTCTCAGAGTTAAGATCCTTAGAAATACAAGAACATGTATGTAAACATGTTATGATGATGCAGATGCAAAGACAAGGGATCAAAATTGTTGTGTTGCTGATTGAGAAGAACCAGCGCTCTGCTTTGACAAGAACATAACATTGTTACTGATAGGAACCCCTTGTACCAAGAACACAGATTCATACTTCAAAGATATTTGGGTAGTCTGAAAGTCAAAGTTTCCTGCATAACCCAATCCCTCTCACAGGTATGGACCTATCACTGACAAGGTTTGGCATCCTATATGTTCATAAGCATCACAGACTTTCGAGAAACGATGATACGTTCACCATTTATGGTTTGGCATCATAATCTCCCGAAGCGGCCTCACTTAGCTGAATCACAAATGATCGGTGCCCAGAGTCGACAATCCTCAGATCCAAAATCCCCTCGAGCCCAAAGGGCAGAAAAGAAATCATCAAAGAGAATCTCGTCTGAGCGCGAATTTCATGGGAACTTGTGCATGCAAAGCATACAGGTCCACCACTACTTTCCACTTCTAATTCTATGTTTGTACTCAAGCCCGGGTCCGGCTTATCTCTCAATGGAACATTTCCCCCCAACAGCACAGCAAAACTGATATATACAATGCTGAAAATAAATGCGAGAAAAATAAAGTACAACACATATATACACACCTAAATGATAAACAACCAAGTGCTAGGATTGACTCGCATAGGGGATGGGAAGTGTCCCCAGCAGAGTCGCCAGCTGTCACATCGCTACGAAGAGGGGCCGGCAAGGACAAAAGAGTCGCCACTGTTCTTTATTTATCCCAAAAGAGGGAAAGGAAACGATTAGAGAAAACCTAACGAAAACGGGAAAAGACAGGTCATCGCAACCATATCTCGGGTTCAGGAGTCGGTTACGCAAGGGGAAGGTATTAGCACCCGTCACGTACGTCGTACTCGATGGGATCCACGCTTTGTTGTCTATCTAAAAGGGTGTTTACTATCTAAGCTACGACTCAGGGACAAAAGAAAAGAAAAGAGAGACTCGATAGAGCATCGCCGCTATATGCCTACGTATTCCCTCGTGCAATGGGAAAGTCAGAGTCAACGTAGTTCGGCTAACTACGGGTGAAGGTGGGGAAGGTTGCTCGCCAAGACATCGTCGTCTTGTGCCTACATATCCTCATCTGGTATGAGAAATCAGAGCAAACATAGTTCGGGCTGACACGACCATAAATTGGTTCAAGTGTTTTAGCCGAGTAAGGTGAAACCTTCGTTCCAGCAGTTAGGGACGATGTCTGTTTGCGGTAAAACCAAAGCTTAACAACACTCTTTTCTGAAAATGATTTCCAATTTAAGATCCCAAAGGATAAAAAGTTTGAAGTTTATTTTTGTGTTTTTTTAGAGTAGAAGTGCATTGATTATTGTTTGTAATTCATGTTGCACTAAAGACTATGACCTAGGAGTGAATGCGTCGCATATCGTCCAAAGGACATACGCTAAACACTCTAGATAATTGAGATGAGGCCCCCCAATCACCATTTTCCAAGTACTTAAGGCTCGTAACGTATAACAATCCTTAACCTTTATTAGATGTTTTAAGAAAGTTTGAAGATGAGAAGAGAGAGACACTCTAAAGGGAGAATAAGACTCAACCTAATGTTCTCATACAAAGTGTACCTATGATTGGGATAAGAGAGAATGCTACCTAATGTTATCATGCATGGATTCAAGCCTAAGGTCTATCATAATCAAGCCTAAGGGAACATGGCAAAGAAAGACAAAAGAAGAAGAAGAAGGCATAAGAAAATGCAAGTATGCAAACATGTAATGCACAATTAGAATGATAGTGAGGGAGGAACAAAGTGTGGGGTAAAGACCACCACAAGCACATCTCAACCTCAAGCATGCAAATGAAAAATGCAAGAACCAAAAGAAAAATGCAAGAAGGCAAGCAAACATGCACATGCAAGCACATCATCCCTTTGAACAACATATACAAGAGCATGCATCCAAGTGGAAATCGAAACGTGTGTCGAAGAAATCATGATTAAACAATCAAGAACAATGACTTATATCCAAAACATCTCACTCCTAATGTATCATATTGATCTATGAAGATTCGAAGTGAAACGATACCAAACCAAGCATGAAAAACAGCAAAACAGGTCTGTTGGCACAGTGTTAATCTATTAACACCAGGCGTTAATCGGTTAACCATTGAAAAATGCTTGAAAGTTTGAAAGTGCATAACGGTTAATTGGTTAACACCCTGGGTTAATCGGTTAACCCTGTACCAACAGCAGAAAAACAGCAACAGAACAACACTTTCAACACATAAGCACTTATCCGATGATCTGGATTATCATATTATCAATTATGCACGAATTTAAACCAGCAAACAGTGATCCAATCAACATGTAAACATATTAAACCAACAAGATCACAAATCATATGAATCAAATTATAAAAATCAATCAAAAATGAAGATCCACATGAGAATTATGCAAATAAGCTCAAAATCAAAATCTGATCAAGAATTCCAACCTACGAAGCAGAGAATTGCTTCGGTTAGTGTTGATTTAGTCCAATTAAGCAGATCCAAGCAAGAAACCCAGAGACTCTTCAAGATCCAAGTGTGTTCTTGTTGTAGGAGTGATGATCAACCAAAATCAAGCCAAAAAAGTCCAAATAAGCTCCTTCAAAGCAACTTCAAAATTCATATCCAAACTTGCACGAAAATTGAATGAAGAAATTGATTCAATAAGGATGGATGAAGGTTTAGCTCTTAGAAATCAATGATTCCAATGGAGAATCAATGAATTCAAACAAAGAAGAGCTTTGGTGAAGGTTTAGGAATGGAGAAGTTGAGAGAAAATTGAGATAGTGAGAATGAATTATGAAATGGAATGGAAATTATGAGGATTAGATGTGTGAGGTTTGGAGCAAATCAATTAAATACCCCTTAGGCTTGGATCCAAATGAGGCTTAGAGTGTGGTTTGTGAAAATTGCTTTGGAATGAGGAGGGGAAATTTTGGAGGGAATTTGAAATGATTTGAAAGTTAACCAAAATTCAAAATAGTTCTAGATCCTTCCCTTGGTGTAAAATCAACTTACAAGTGATCAAAATTGGACCCCAAAGTGGCTTGGCTTGAAAATTCACGTGTAGAGCTTAAATTTGCACTGGTTAATCGGTTAACCATATGGTTAATCGATTAACACCCTTAAAACTTCAACTTTGACCTGATTTTGACTTGGTTAATCGGTTAACCATTTGGTTAATCGATTAACACCTTCAAAATTTGAATTTTAGCACCTTTTGGAGGGAAATCTGCACATTTACCCGTTTTTAATCGTTTTAAGCCCTATTCAGCATTTGAAACTTGTTCTTGAATACTGTAACTGTGAGAATGCTCGATATAGCCTGCATGCTGTCTCTTGCACTGAAAATAACCTGCAAAATAAAATAAAATCGACCGCTCGATCACTGGGCAAAATAAATGTCAGAGCCTCTAATGCTCGGTGTTCAGTCTCTTGCACTAAAAGAAAACTAAGCCATAGAAAAATTTGATCCCCTGCCTCAAGAACAGATGCTATGATATGCAAATGTAAATGCTAGAACAAATGTTAAAACAATAAGCCAAGTAAGGAAAAGTTTGGGCAAATTTTGGGGTACAACACGACCCAAAAATATTTAGGAAATGCACTTTGATTGATCATTGTTCTCCCCAACTCTTCTAAAATACAATTTTTGCGCTTCACAACCCCATTTTGTTGAGGAGTACGTGGAGCGGAGAAGTTGTGATCAATTCCGTGTTTACCGCAATATTCCTCAAATAAATAGTTTTCAAACTCACTTCCATGATCGCTCCTAATTGAGACAATGTTTGTGTTTAATTTATTTTGGGAAAGCTTAGCAAATCTTTCAAAGGCAGTGAACGTATCAATCTTGCTAGCCAAGAAGATAGTCCAACAGAATCTAGAAAAGTCGTCAACTATTACAAAACCATAATAGTTACCATCTAGGCTTTTAATTCTAGATGGCCCGAATAAATCCATATGGAGAAGCTCGATAGGTCTCGTAGTTGAAACGATATTTTTGGATTTAAAAGAGATCCTTGTTTTCTTTACAATTTGGCAAGCATCACAAAGGTGATCCTTGGTGAACTTTATCTTGGGCAGACCTAGGACTAGATCTTTGGAAACTACCTTGTTAAGCAAGTCAAAGTTGACATGTGTTAAACGTCTATGCCATAACCATGAGTCCTCACTCATTGTCATGAGACATTTGTCACTTGTCAAAGATACTTCATTCAAGTCTAGCATATAGACAGTGTTTACTCTTAGGCCATTAAACACACTCTTTATTTCATCATTATGCATAATTTTGCAACACTATTTTGAAAACGATACATTGTATCCTTTGTCGCATAATTGGCTAATGCTAATGAGATTATGTTTAAGACCCTCGACAAGCAATACATTAGATATAGTAGTGGAAGAAGGGTTACCTACACTACCTTTTCCAAGAATTGCATCGCAATTGTTATCTCCATATGTTACATACCCCTTCTTCTTTGCCACGAAGTCGATAAAGAGAGATATGTCTCCCGTCATGTGTCTTGAGCAGTCACTATCGAGAACCCATCTTCTCTCAGTGGTCTCAAGACGTTGTACCTATGAAAAAAATATTAATAAGAGTAGGTACCCAATGGCTTATTGGGTCCTAAGTTGTGAGTGACAAAATGGTCGCATTTGGGCAACCATTGATAAATGCCTTTAGGAACCAAAAATCTCCTAAAACGACATTTAGCAATGGAATGGCCTTTCTTGCAACAATATAAACAAGAAAAGTTAACTTTTGAATCACCTTTGCTATCGTGATCTATTATAACATATTTGTATTTTTGATATGGATTAACCATACTCTTTCTAAAATCAGATTTATCGATGGCAAAAGTAATTTTGGGCTCTAGAGCCTTGTTAAGTTTGGTATTTAGGTTTTTAACTTCATTTTGTCAAATGTAACAAGTGTCACACCCAAAGTTAACTACTCTACTTCTTAGATCCTCACAACTTGCTTTAGTACTTTCCACTATGGAAGCTTTAAGTGCCTCAAGTTTCTTTTCGGACTCACGAGTCTTTTGCTCTAAGTGAGCAAAGATTTGATTATTTGAGGCGACCCTTTTAAAGGCTTCTTTTGCTTCATAATGTAAAGTATTGAAAGCAGCTTGTAATTCAAAATGAGACATTTTATAGGAATTTTCATATTTGGCATGTCGTACTAGTTTCTTTTTGTTCTTTTGATGGGAGGAAAGACAAAGATTTATGGATTCATCTTCATCACTTGAGCTTTCATCCTCGGAGGAATCATTGTCGCTTTCCCAAGCTATATATGCTCCCTTTGGCTTTGATTGCTTCTTATGTGATCTATTTGTTTCCTTTTCTTTTCCCTTTTTGTTCAAGGAACAATCCGGTTTATAGTGTCCGGTCTTTCCGCAAGTATAACATGATCCTCTTGTTTTGTTCCCCTTAGTGTCATCATTTCTAAAGTACCTAAATTGTTTCCGAAAGTTGACAAGATTCTTCTCGGAGTGTTAGATGTTGTTCTTTTTAACATAGTGGTTGTAATGCTTTACAAACAACCCTATATCCTTGCTCTTGTCATCCTCTTCATCGTCACTCGAAGTGTAATCACTATGCTCCTTAGATTGAGACTTTGAGGAAGAAGTCTTGAGAGCAATTGACTTCTTTTCAGTAATTTTTGTTTTATCCTTCCTTTCCTTCTTTTGATGTTGTTCTAGGCTTAGAAGCACTTGTTCGTGCTCTTGCAGCTTTCCGAACAATGTTGTGAGATCCAAAATTATGAGGTCATTAGCTTTTTTGATGGTGGTTACCTTCGATTGCCATTCCCTGTTAAGACATCTCAAAATTTTGTTAGTAGCAACATCATTGGCAACTGGCCTACCTAGTGAATGCAATATATTGATAAGATGAGTGAATCTCTTTTGCATGTTCGCAATGGTTTCCCCTTGCTCCATGTAAAAGAGATCGAACTTTTGTGTTAGCGTATTGATTCTCGCTAGCTTAACATCATTGGTTCCCTCATGGGCAACTTGCAATGAGTCTCACATAGCTTTTTCCGTTAAACAATGAGAACCCCTATAATATTCGTCAACTCCTAATAAGGAGATCAAAATATTTTTGGCTTTCCAATCGTAATTATATTTCTTCTCATTATCATCAATTCATTGTGCTTCAGGCTTAGGCACAATCATATTATTCTCATCGGTCATAGTTATTTCAATTGGACTGTTAAGAATAACATTCCACACTTTTCTATCTATGGAATTAATGTGCACCCGCATACCGTCTTTCCAGTAACTGTAATTTTCTCTATTAAAAACAGGAGCTCTATTATAGGCCCCTTTAGATTCGTTAACCATTTTCTACAAAGTTATACTTGAAACACGGAGTGAATCGGTGCTCTTGATACCACTTGTTAGACAATGGCACAGATCTAGAATGGGGGTTGAATAGATCCCTTATTAAAAAATGAGTTGGCGCTACCAATCAAATTGGTTTTAAGAATTTGTTTAATTTGCGGAAGCGGCCATGGAAAAATTATCGTCTATAACGAACCGTTACTAGAGGACTGGATATGCGTCTAGCTTATGGAAATTGATAATGAGAGATGATAATCACCATGCTAGTCACACTAGCAATTTGATTTAATTCACTACTTGGTATGACTAGTTCCAATGCCTTAAAATGCCAACAAAATAAATGGAAAGCACACGAGAATTTTGGTTCAGACAATTTATCAAGCACTTGGCGTGCGGAGCACTCCAAGTGATTTCGGCTTTGAGTAAGTAGCTCTAGTTTCTTTGTACAATAAACTATTGTACTAGAGTTAAAATTACTTCAGCACTTACTCAAAATAGTCCTAAATTTGATATGATTGTTTGAACGAAAATCACGAAAATATTTAGCAAAATGAAAATGCATAAAGTAAAAGGCACAAGGATTTGTTGAGGTAGTTCCCCCGCCGTCCTTGCTTCGGGGTACGTTTGGCCTCAATTCTAATAATAGAATTGAGCTTGTATAATATAAATGTAACATGTTGTTGAATCGTTTATACAAGAACAGAATAGCAAATGCACAACTAAACTCTCTTGTTGTTGAAGATGCTTTCTCTTCTTGCCCCTTGATTCGAGTCGAATCAAGTCCTTCGATTGCTTGTGGATGAACCTCCGATTATAGCTCCTTGGTTGAACAACCTTACATCTTCAACCCTAGCCCGGCTGATATCAAACACTTGTTAATCAAACCCAAACCTCTCCTTCATAATTCACCGATTACCACTACTAGATCGACGCAACCCACCGCTCCTCGATCACCTTCGCTCAGCTGAATATATGTTGAGAAGATTCGTACCAAAAACCCCCCAAAATTCAGTGAATCTTGGAGGACAAAACCCTCAAGGTTTTATTCAAGAAAAACCTGCCAAAATCTCAACCCGGATCGGATTCCCAATCAACGGCTTTGGATGTTATCACTTCAAACAAACCATAATGCACATCAAAGATTATTGTGTGTGATTGTTGTGGTATGAAATGTAGAAGATGAAGATGATGAAAACTAATGGCACATCTTTCACTTTTCTTGTTTTCCAAATGATTCAATTCTTGTGAAATGAAATGAGCAACTTTCTATTTATATCATGCCAAAAATAACTGACAAAACCACTTTTCAAAATGATAGACAGACTAAAAATTATGCAGCAAACAGCGAATGGTTGACCTATGCAGAAGCCAGCGGTCGACCAGAGCTTAACATGTGAAAACAGATTCTGTAAAATAAACATCTATGCATCGACCGAAACTGGACTATGCGTTGACGCAAAGCCTTCAATTTTTGACAAATAGAAATGATAACAGTATGCGTCGACCGGTAGGTCAACGTGCGCCAACCCGTGGAAAATGCAATTTAGAGATACCTTTTATGAGTCGACCGGAGCAGATGAATGGTCGACTCAAAGACCTGTATTTTGCACAAATGCCTATTTTTATGTTTTTGACTCTTCTAGATGCAACATATAATACACCAATGATGTTTGACTCGAATAACACTAATTTGACGACACAACATGCAAGCAAATGAGACATAAGAGATAAGGTATGCTTATGTCTTGTGGTGATAAAGCCAAGTATCGATTCTTTCATGTAGTTGCGTTTTGACATCATCGAAACACACATGTATAGTATATGAGGCTTTTCCCTCACATACTCCCCCTTTTAAAACACTAATAAAGGATTAAACCTCTAAAAAACTTGGTGCTCTTAACTTTGTGGTTATGCTCTTGGACTATTCTTAGACCTTGGATTTCTTGGACTACTCTTGGACCCTTGGACTTAGAATTAGGACTTTTTCCCTATACTTTTAAGTATTATGGATATTTGCCTTTATTTAGCTTGTTCATTTTCTTATGCTCAAGATGGATGGAATTCTTTTGGCTTGTTGTGGAGTGTGCTACAAGTTAGTTAGATCCTTCTTATCTCTAGCTTTTATTTTGCTTTCTAGGGTAGTCACTTCATCTTTTCTCCTTCTTAAATTTTTAAAATCTCCTCCCTTTTTCAAAAACTTTCTTGCTTTCAAACTTAAAACCGCTTTCATAATAAAACCTTGACTTTTGTCAAGTGATTTTCAAACTTTGTTTCCTTAATAAATGTCAATCAATGTTAATCATATTTTGACAAATTTCAAAAAGACTTAAAAAAGTACAACCTCATTCATACTTTTTGGGCCTTTGTGCACTTTTCATTTTAAATTTTTTTATAAAGTTTAGACATGAGTCATTTCCATAATTGAGATATAATTCTCCTATTCCCCATAGTATTAAGATGTTAACATTTTCCACTTAGATGTTGAGTGATAGACTTGTTGATAATCCAAGCAAAATCCTCCATCTTTAGGTGATGCAAATGTTGTCTTATACTTGTGGGCGACTAGTCGTAGTTTTCTCCTTAAAATGACGACTTGCCTTTACATTTAAAATCAATCAAAACCAACAAACTTTTGTTATTTGTACCACAAACTACGAGGTTTTGATCATATATTGTACTTTGTGGGTACGTAGGCATGAGGCGATAAGTCTCTCCAAACACAAAAATCTTAAAAATAATTCTCTTCTCATCTCCCCAATCTCTTTTCAAACAAACCTTTTTTCAAACCAAAAAGCATAAATATTTCAAAGGGCTCCTATAAAGTACTATAGACGTTTTGGGTGCTAACACCTTCCCATTGCGTAACCAATCCCCTTACTCAAATCTCTATTCTTGTTCTTGTTTTAAAACTCTTTGATTTTGTTCGCTCTTTTTCCTTTCCTTTTTTGGATAAAATAAAAGTGCGGTGGCAACTCTTACATTTTTTTAGTTAAGTTAATCAATAGCTTACACTCACAAATTTCCCCGCTACACCTGTTTCCACCATAAAACGAGAAGCATGCCTTCGATTGTTATGAGGTTGAAATCATTGTAAAAAGAATATAGTACCTTATCAAGTGATGAGAAGAAACCATGGGATGCTATGAGTATTGTGTGAGTTGGTTATGAATGGTCATGAGTCATTGTTGTTTTGGTTATGTGATACCTTTCATAACCTATGCTTGAATTATTGTTGTATCTTGTGATTGTATTACTTGCTTAATAACATGATTAAAACTTATGAGTAAGGTAAACCTAGGAGATTACTAGATAAATGACTTAGTAATACAACTCAGGATATGAAATAGTTTAGATAGTGATGCTTCGTTATTGATTTTTGGATAGGAAGTGCAAGGTTAGCTACATATGTGTGACGGGGCTGCGTGACTCTGTAAGTAGTATGGGAACTCAAAGATAAATCCTAGTTGATTAGAGTTCTTTTAAAGTGTTGGCTCTTTGATGATTTGAATTTCTTGTTGGTACTATTTCTTCAGTTAGTTGTAATCTTGTGTTAGCAGAACCCGTGAGTATGTCAGAACTCCACAAAGAACTTGGATTGGATTATGTCAATAAGGACTAGTGCAAGATGATTCTGAATGTAGTACACTCATATGATTGAAGTTGCGTGACTTCTGCATATCTATATTTTGGCATATATTGGTTCTAATTCTCCATCTTATGTCGAATAGAGAGGTTTCCTACCGGTAGATAATGGTAAGGTTTTAGTATTGTTTTGAGTGGTGGGAACTCTAGAGGATAATTATGAGTTTCTATGAAGGTTGTTAGCTAACCAGTAGTGTCTAGGAATCCAAGGTGTTCCACACAGTTAGAATTAGAGTAGTATAATGGAAGGTGATGAATGAAAGAGTTCAATAAGATGGAGGATCAGAGGGATATCTAATCTATGAATGAAAGTGAGACAACCTTGTGCCTAACGTGTATCTGATTAGAATAGTACGAGAGAAATGAAGCACCAGGGTATGAACTCGTAATGTATAATACCAGGTTAAGTAAAAATGATAAGGATATAAATTAATGGATTATAAAGTTTATCTTAATTTTTGAAGGAACTGTAAAAGAATAGCGGTCAATATTGCATGTAGTATATGAATTAACAAGTTGTCTTATGAAGGTTTAATGAGTATTGTTTGTCCGATCAGAATAAGGTCTCGTGGTTATGATTTTGGTTGACTCAATACAAAAAAAAAAGGAAGTTATGGCTTCTAGAGAGAGTTGTGATTAGGTGATTCAGAGGGGTATGATAGATGAAATAAGTAGGAGCAATGTTAGAAGTTAATCAAATATTGGAATGAGAATATGATTAAGACCAGATTTCAAGAGTTTGTGAAAGAAGGAAATTTGTCAGTAAAGACAAGTTGGAATATTGAGTATTACAAAGCATTGAACTGAAGAAAGTCATATGTTGACCTAGGGCAGTGTTGTAAGAAGTGGTTATTTGTTGAGCAGAGGAAATTTGGGGGAAAATTTCAATCTAATGGGACAAAATGTAATATCTCATATACCCTTAAATGCCCAACTAGTAGTCAGTTCACACTAACCTAATTCATATGTACTCTATCTCTTATTAGCTGGAATAATTTGAGCTCATACGTGCTCTAATTGTTGTCACTTGGGACAAATAGAGTAATTAGAGGACTCTGGAGAGATGAATTCTTATTAAAAGAGAATGATCATTATTAATAAGTACAAAAGGGGACATTTTGGTAACATTAATAATTGACCAATTAGTACTAGAAAACAAAATATCAATTGGGATATTTTTGTATTACTACCTAATATTATAATATTATATTATATGTTATATATTTATGTGGTGGAAAGAAAAGTATGGATAAGAAGAAAGAAAATCAGAAAAGAGAAAGGGAAGAAAGGAAAGAAGAGAAAGAGAGGAAGAGAACGAAGAAAAAGAACTCATGGAAGAAGAAGAGGAAAGTTCATAATCATCATCATCATCAACCCCATCTAAATTTCTTTATCATATCTTTGGATTGAGGTGAGTTTCATAAGTAGTTTAGCTTGGGACAAAACGTGAAAAGATTGGGTTAAGGTTTTGTGTATTGAATCATGAAATTATTATTGTTCTAGATTCTTGAAGCTATGTTGTTATTGTTGTTGTTAATGCCATGTTTCTTTGCATACCTGTTTGTGTTAAAACGTGTTAATTGGTATCAAGGGATGCAATATATTGATGGGTGTTGAAGAAATTGGCCATTTTCCCTTTCCAGGGGCATTTCTGCACTTTCTGGGTTCTGTCAACTTCGCCAGGTGAGTCTCAGGTGAGCTGGTCTTGATGGGTCTTCATCAGGCGAGCACAAGGCATGTTGCTACTGACTTATCTCGCCCCTAGCTCGCCGGACGAGCATGAAAAAACACAAAAAAAAATATTTGGTTCTTGTTTTCACCATAACTCGAGAACCTTAACTCGGAATGACGCATGGTTGGATGCATTGGAAAGATATTTCAATGATCTATTAGATGGTGAAGTAAAAACATGTTTATATTATAATGGTTTACAGGAAAGTGGTAATAAACTATTATGTGCAATATGTTGAAATTGAAGTTGGTTAGAAAATCTGATTTCCTGTTTCCACCATAAAATGAGAAGCGTACCTCCTTTTGTTATGAGGTTGAAATCATTGTAAAAAGAATATAGTACCTCATCAAGTGATCAGAAGAAAGCATGAGATGCTATGAGTATTGTGTGAGTTGGTTATGAATGGTCACATGTCATTGTTGTTTTGCTTATGTGATACCTTTCATAACCTATGCTTGAATTATTGTTATATCTTGTGATTGTATTAGTTACTTAATAACATGCTTAAAACTTATGAGTGAGGTAATCCTAGAAGGTTACTAGATAAATGACTTAGTAAGATAACTTAGGATATGAAATGGTTTAGATAATGATGCTTCGTTAATGATTTTTGGATAGGAAGTGCAAGGTTAGCTACGTATGTGTGACTGGGTCGTGTGACTTTGTATGTAGTATGGAAACTCAAAGGTAAATCCTAGATGGTTAGAGTTCCTTTAAAGTGTTGACTATTAGATTAATTGAATTTATTATTGGTACTATTTCTTCAGTCGGTTGTAATCTTGTGTTAGCAGAACCCATGAGTATGTCAGAGCTCCACAAAGAACTTGGATTGGATTATGTCAATAAGGACTAGTGCAAGATGATTTTGAATGTAGTACACTCCTATGATTAAAGTTGTGTGATTTATGTATATCTATCTTTTGACAGATATTGGTTCTAATTCTCCATCTTATGTTGAATAGAGAAGTGTTCTACCGGTATATGATGGTAAGGTTTTAGTATTGTTTTGATATTTTGATATATTCAAAGAGTAAAGAGGATCATGTTGAGTATCTGAAAATTGTGTTATCAGTGTTGAAAGAGAAACAGTTGTATGCAAAACTGCCAAAGTGTGAGTTTTGGTCAAAGGAAGTGAGTTTCCTTGGTCATGTGATGTCAAGTAGAGTTATTGTGGTTGATATGGCGAAGGTTGAAGCTATATCGCAATGGGAAGCTCCAAAACCTGTTTTTGAGATTAGAAGTTGTCTTGGGTTGACGGGTTATTATCGAAAATTCATTGAAGGATTTTTCCAAGTTATCTTTGCCAGTGACGCAGCAGACTAGGATGGTTCAAGCTTTTGTTTTAGATGTAAAGTGTGAAGAAAGTTTCAAGAGCTTTTGAGAAGGCTGATAATAGCTCATGTTTTGATTTTGCCGAATCCGGCAGAACCATTGTTGTATATTGTGATGCTTCGTTGATGGGATGAGGAGGTGTGTTAATGCAACATCAGCAAGTTTTAGCTTATGCTTCAAGGAAACTTAAAGTGCATGAGAGGAGTTATCTAACGCAGGATTTAGAGTTGGTTGTTGTTGTGATTGTGTCAAAGCTTTAGAGGCATTATTTGTTTGGTTCAAGATTTGAGATGTTTAGTGATCATAAGAGTTTGAAGTATTTCTTTGATAAGAAAGAATTGAGTGTGAGGCAAAGGAGATGATTGGGACTTCTGAAGGATTACGATTTTGGTTTGAATTACCATTCGGATAAAGCAAGCATGGTAGCTGATGCATTGAGTAGGAAATCTTCGCATATACCGATGATGATGGTAAAAGAGTTAGAACTGATTGAACAATTTTGTGATATGAGTTTGATTTGTGAAGAGATTTCTTATGGAGTTAAGCTTGGTATGTTGAAGCTTACTTATTGATGAGATTCGAGAAGGTCAGAAACCTGATTTGAGTTTGGTATATCGGTTGACTTTGATCAATCAAGGTCGAAGTGGTGATTTTTGGATTAATGAAAATGGTATCATGAGATGTCATGATAGAGTTTGTGTTCCAGATATTGTTGAGTTGAAAAAGAGTATTCTTAAGGAAGGACATCGAAGTAGATTGAGTATCCATCTCGGTGCTACGAAGAGGTACCAGGATTTGAGGAAATTGTGAAATTACACGGGATACAGTCGAGTATTGTGTTAAATGGAGATTCGAGATTTACATCGGGATTCTGGAAGAGTTTGCAAGATGCTTTGGGTATCATATTGAGATTGAGTTCTGCCAATCATCCGCAGACAGATGGACAGACAGAGAGAACTATTCAGTCTTTAGAGGATTTGTTGAGAGCTTGTGTGTTGGATCAAGGTGGATCATGGGATAGTCATTTGTCGTTGATTGAGTTTACCTACAACAACAGTTATCATTCTAGTATCGGAATAACACCGTATGAGGCATTGTATGGTAGGAGATGTATGACTCCTTTGTGTTGGTATGAGTCAGGCAAGAGTGTTATGCTCGAACCTAAGATTATTCACCAGACGACTGAAAAGATCAAGAGGATCCAAGAAAAGATGAAAGTTTTGCAGAGTTATCAGAAGAGTTACCATGATAAGAAAAGGAAGTCACTTGAGTTCCATGAAGGAGATCACGTGTTTTTGAGAGTTACGTCGGTAACAGGTGTTGGCCAAGCTTTGAAGTCTCAAAAGCTAACATCGATTTTTGTTGGTCCATATCAGAGTGGCACAACGGAAGCGTGAGAGAAGTAGCATGTCAGATTGCTTTACTGTTGTTGCTTGCGAATTTGCATGATGTGTTTCATGTGTCTCAGTTGAGGAAGTACATTCCAGATCTGTCACATGTGATTCAGATGGATGATATACAAGTGAGAGGTAATTTGACTATTGAGGCATTATAAGTACAGATTGATAAACGAGAACTGAAGCAACTGCGAGGTAAAGAGATTTCCTTGGTAAAGGTAGTTTTGGGAGGACCAGCTGGAGAAAGTTGGGCTTGGGAGCGTGATGATCGGATGAGGGAGTCGTATCCGACTCTGTTCCCTTGAGGTAATTTTTTAGAGCAAAAATTCTTTTAAGTGGGAGAGAGTTGTAACACCCCAAATTTATTAGAATATTTATTTAATTTATTTAAATATGAATATTCGTATTTTTGGTGATTTTCGGTGGTTGGTATGAAATATTGAGAATTATGGATTTTAGGTTATTTATTTAAATAATAGTATATAATATGAATAAATTGGTATTATTATTAGTTTAAATAAATATAAGTGAATTAAGGGAAAAATGGACATTTGAGGAGGAGTTAGTGAGGGTGAAATTGGAAAGCCCAAAGTTAGATTTAACAAAAAAAGAAATTTTAAGGGAATTAGGATTCATTCTTGTTAGAGCGTGAAAAGGGAAGAAATAGAGACCATAGCTCTGAGGAAGAGGATTGAGGCAAAAGCTTCGCAAGGTTTTCAAGAATCAAGGAGAAAGGCTTAGAGTCGGCAGTTAAGGTATGAGGAGTATTGCCTTCATTGTTTTTAATATGTAATTCAATGTGTTTAAAGCTAATTTAAGGTTTAAGGGGTTTTGGGTATTGAATTGTTGTTGCCTTTCTGGTGAGGAGTTTAATGAGTTTGAGGGATTTGAACTGATGATCTGATAGATTTTAGGTTGATTTAAGATAAGGGAATTTAGGCCTTCGTGGCCAAAACCTGTTGTTGAGATTTTAACTGTATAGGGTAATTGATTGTGAGAACTTTAATGACTGTGGTGTATTTGTAAGAGATTATGGGAATTGGAGGCGTAAATATGATACGGGATTGGTGTAACACCCGTTCATTTTTAAATTAAATTATTTATGAATTGTTGGTGCGCCTTTATGTGAGAGTGTGGGTGGATGTCTTTAAAGTATAGGAAACCATTTATTAAATCATTGAGTTTGATAATAATATAATATAATTAATAATGATGATAATTTAATAACTAGTAGTAATAGTATATTATTATTATTATTATTATTATTATTATTATTATTATTATTATTATTATTATTATTATTATTAGTAGTAGTAGTAGTAGTAGTAGTAGTAGTAGTAGTAGTAGTAGTAGTAGTAGTAGTAGTAGTAGTAGTAGTAGTAGATGGAATAAAGGGAATTAGGGGGTTATTAGAGAAGTTGTGGGAGAAAGAGCAAAAGAACGATAAACTGCTAAGAAAACCAAAATTGGAGGAAAAAGGCTGAGAAAAGAGGAAAAAGGATGTGGCTGTGGAGAAAGGAAGAACATAAGAATTAACCGCCGGAGAGAATTGAAGGTTGTTGCAGAAGAGTCACCGGGAGAGCAAACCGGAAGTTTAGAGTTGTCCTCGATCCAAAGGTAAGGGTGGGGTTCAATTCTATAAATGTGGCTATGATGGATTTCATGAAGGGTATGGAATCATGGGGTTAATGTTCCCGTAGTAACGTTACCGTAGTAATGTTCCCGTAGTAACGTTCCCGTAGTAACGTTACCGTAGTAATGTTACCGTAGTAATGTTACCATAGTAATGTTCCTGTAGTGATGTTACCGTAGTGATGTTACCGTAGTAAATGTTCCTGCAGATCGATAAATACTAAGGATTAATGTTCCTGTAGATCGATAAATACTAAGGATTAATGTTCTTGTAGATCGATAAATATTAAGGATTAATGTTCCTGTAGATCGATAAATATTAAGGATTAATGTTCCTGTCGATTGATAAATATTAAGGAGTAATGTTCCCGTAAGTTGAAGAAATATTAAGGATTAATGTTCCCGTAGTAACGTTCCCGTAGTAATGTTCCCGTAAGTTGAAGAAATATTAAGGGTTAATGTTTACCTGTGCATTTCTAAGGGTTAATGCATGTCTGTATATGAATGAGTGTGTTATGCCATTAGTTTTGGGGGAAATTGGGAAACGGTGCCGACACGCGCTATTTTCCCATTTATTAAGAAGTTGTTGTTATTATGTCCCTATTTAATTAAATTAGAAGTTGTAGTTATATTATCCGTATGAAAGTATATGAAAATGTGTTGAGTTCTTATTTGTAGTAATGATGTTGTTAGTTGTCCTCTGACATGAAAATGATGTTGAGTTCTCAATTATAGAGACGATGTTGTTTTTAATTGTTTTCTGCGAAAATATGTTAGATTCTTATTCGTAGGAACGATATTGTTATTTGTTCTCTGACATGAACAGGTTGAAGTGGTGAGTACATGATGTATGCGAAATGTGATGTTTCTGTTATGGATAATTGGTTGTAGGCTTAATGCCTTGTTGCACGGTTGTTATTGTTGTGTTGTAGTCCATAATAGTTGCATCTCATAGGATATAATTTGGCCTGGATTGGCGACGGTTGTGTCTTTAATGACGAAATAAAATGATTTTGGAGTGAGTCTCCCGGATAATTGTGGAGTGAGTCTCCCGGCTAATTGTGGAGTGAGTCTCCCGGATAATTGTGGAGTGAGTCTCCCGAATAATTATGGAGTGAGTCTCCCGGATAATCGTGGAGTGAGTCTCCCGAATAATTGTGGAGTGTTGTCTCCCAAAATGGTACCACATGCATATGCACAGTTGAGTTGCATAGTTGAGTCGTATTTGTTGAAGTGCATAATTGAGTTGTGTCATTATGCATTTGCGAGTAATTGACGAGTTGCTGAATTTTAATGATAGTGGTTGTGGACATGAATATCGGATGGTTGCGGTTTAATAATTGATAACATTTTGCGAACTGCTGGAATTATAATGCTGTGATAATATTCTGACATGACTTTTATCATGTCTTATGTTATATTGTTGATATCTCACCCTTTACGTTGTATGTTACCTCCGTTGGTGGTAACTTGCAGGTAATCCGGAAAAAAGTGTAGCCTTTCGTTTAAGGTTGTTGGTCGCTCTGATACGTAGCACTCTTGGGGGGATGAACGATTGATGTTATTGCTTTTATTTAATTTCCTTGTTGCTAAATTTTATCAAGTAGTTTTCATTAAATTGGTGGCTGCTGTTAAGTGCCAAATGTTGGTTGGATGCACTATACCAATGAATTAGTAGTGCTGATTTTAATGGTTGGAAACTCGTTGTTTATGTTGAATTGATGCAAGATAATTACTTGCTGAATTTTAATGGAGTTTTGTTGCAAGTTTCATGGTCTTGCTTTAATCATGCTAAATGTTGGAAATGTTTTATATTCCGCTGCAAATTAATAAGATGCCTTGTAATCAAAATGTTAATCAAGTTATGGTTGTATGTTCATCCAAGATTTTGTGCTATGTATCATTACTAAATGCATGTTGTCTAATTGAATTGTGAAATGTATGTTTCTATGAGTTAAAATTGTAACGCCCAGAATTTGCTGATGTGACGCTCGTCACAACTTCCTTACGATCATCACGACCGTCACGGTTGTGACAACCCCTTACGACCGTCATGTTTACAAAATTTGTTGCACTCTGATTCTGTTTTCCTTAATTATCCGCACGACAAACAGACTCGCACAGCGAACTTGCTAGCGAACGTAGCAGAGTTTCACGAATTATGTTCTGGTTCAGTGATGTCTTAAATGTTTTGATTTTCCTGATGAATTACTATGAGTATAACTGTGATTCCTATGTGATTAAATGAATGTATGATGAATTACTATGAGTATAGTTGTGATTCCTATATGATTAATACATGGTCGTACGATGAGTACCCATGAGTATAATTGTGATTCTTATGAGATTAATACATGATTGCATGATGAATCCCCATGAGGGACTGTGGTGATTTAGATGTTGATTCCATGAGGTTTTGATGATTTAATGATGACGTGATTCTTATGATTATTTTGATGAATGATGATGCACCTAATGAGATTATAATGAGGATGATGTTGATGTGTGCATCGTGCATTCATATGCATTTCGGACTTCGGTTCAGGACCTTCATTCTTGTGGCTTCAGTCCTATTGTGTGGATGTGAAGTATTTTGTTGTGCTTCGATTCTCGTGTAGAATCAATCTTACTATTGTGGATCTATGGAGGGTTGATGGCCTAGTGTCCATCGAATTTTGTTGCTTGGTACCACATGCATGACTCTTGTTGCATTTGCATCTATGTGACAATTTGGTATAATTTATAATGATGTGGCCTTTGATGTTTCCTTGATGATTATGATGATGTTGAATATGAAAATTACATTATTTTATATATTGATTATTATATATCTTTTTACTCACCCTACCTGTTTGAATGTTGCCTCCACGTGGGTAACGTGCAAATGACCAGGTTTAGCCATGGATGTCGTCGAGGACTTTTTTAAGTTTTTGGATCGTTAGCCATTGTGGTTGACTTAGAGGGTCTTGCTCTGATAGTGTAACATGGGGTTGGGGTCTTTGAGTCAAACTATATTTTATTGAGTTTTTGTTATGTTGATTTCCTTGCAGTATAAGGAAAACTTTGGATTTTCCTTTTTGAGTTCCGTTGTGTAACACCCCACCCTACCCCGTACGCGTATTATAAAATATATACGGAAATTCTACACAAAAATACATCAGAGCTCTCAAACAAGTAGGATGTCACATTAAGTCACTTCATTTTTCATAATTAAACCAATGATGTCTAGCTTTCAATTAAACAACGAAATAAAGTCAATTGTTTAAACATAATCTTCACCACCAGGTGATCATACATCCTCAATCCAACAAATAAAAGATACGTAACAATAAATCAAGAAAATAAGCAAAATATAACGTAATCACGTCATCCCATGTTACGTATCAGAGCGACTCCTAGGACTCGATCAAATAGCAACACACTCCAAGCACTACTCAGGTACTTGGTCATCTGCACTCCCCAAGGAGCACAGACGCAACAAACAGAGAAGGGGTGAGAACTACATTCAATAAATAAGCGGTGAAATACACATGCTAAGGAGTAGTTACACATCACACATAAATTCATAGACATACAACGCACATACACGTGCCACCTCAATCACTCAGCATCAATAGCCCATATTCAAATACAAATATGCAATGTGACTCACTGACTCAACACAATGCATGTGGTACCAACACAAATACATACGGTTCACCCTAGAACCCGGTTCCCGTTAGAATCCGAATAAGTCGTATACGTTCCTAAGAACTACAACTTATCTCCACAACGACTTCCACATGAAGTCCGGATGAAACTAGGCACCCATCATGGATTCCCACCTAGCCATCTCCACAAGACATATGACATGAAATGCATGACAACATAATTATGCAATATAATAATTCGAGCATAATTCACGATCATTGAAGATCCACACGAGCCATCTGCTCACCATAATCCTCTCGAGAATTACCACAATAGCACAAGATTATCCAATTTCGACAATCATGGCTCATACTCATGAAAACACACCCATAAGGGCTCCTACCGATTGAATGGAATTGCGTTCCAAGCAACACTGGACATAAATCATAAAAACTGGGGAAAAGTCATCCCAGACTGCCCATACGCGTACCAAAAGGGTCCATACGTGTATTGCCTGCTGTCATACGCGTATCATCCCTACCTTACGCGTATGACCAGAGGCTTCTGCCTCCCAAAAACCCCTCAGAGTCACCCCATACACATATGACTATGCCCATACGCGTATTTCCTAAGCCCATACGCGTACCATACACGTATCACCAGATGGTTGTGTTGGCACTGGGGACAGGGCACGTCTGCTACGCATACAGCCCCTTGGGAAGTCCCTCATACGCGTATTGACACCCCCAATACGCTTATGACCAGCAGATCTGTCAAAAAACTCAGATCTCATCATTCCCACGAGTTTCTCCTCAAGATCCATCATCATACCTTCCCATTCATCCTAAAACTTAGATTTTAATCGATTTCCATGAATCCTATCTCCTATCTTCTATTCTTTCCAAATTCTATCTATTAGATCTAGTTTCTATTACGGTTAAACTCTTATTTCTCATATCTATTAACTGTCAGGATTACATTACAACATTAATAGATTTCCACACAATTTTTGTATCAGTTCTAAATCCTTTCATCCAACATCAGACCAGAAATATTCAACAATGATAGTAATCACAAGAAACATCACAAAGTTACGAAATCTGCTAAATGAACAAGAGCAAACATAAATTCCTACGAGAGAAAGGACCTCTCACTACCCTCTCATGTTAAATCACTCATATTGAAATCTGTTCTCCCCCTTACCCTGGATTGAAGCTTTTTCCTTGACAACAATGGAGAATTGGTTCTTTTTGCCCTAGCTCTCCTTCTTCTGCCTTTTTCCTCTTTTACGTGTTAACTGACTAATTCCTCCACTAACTCTCTCTTAACCCCTTAATCAGGTTTTAATTCATTTAATTTAATTACTAATAATAATAATAATAATAATAATACTAATAATAACAATAATAATAATAACCATAATTCTATTAATATTATTATTAATAATAATTGAAATAATAATATTAATAATCATAATGCTCCTAATCTTGTTATTAAATTCCCCCTTATTCTAGGTCCACATTACCCCCAACTAAGGTCAGCTTTCACTCTCGCTCTTAACCTCATACCCTTGTCAAAGACATCACACCAATACACATCACATAAAAGTACAAAAGCAACTAAATAGTTTAAATAGGGCGTTACAACTCTACCTTACTTAAAACATTTTTGTCCTCGAAAATGTACCTGCTGGGAACAATTCTGGATACGACTCTCGCATCTTGCTCTCCAATTCCCAGGTCACACTTCCTCCAGCAGCTCCTCCCCAAGCTACACTTACCAACAGAATATCTTTCCCTCTTAATTGTTTCACCTTGCGGTCTTCGATCCTCAACGGCATCGCCTCCACCGTAAGGTTATCTTGAACTTGCACTTCGTCTCTCTAAAGCACATAAGATGAATCAGCAACATACTTTCGAAGTTGCGATACATGAAACACGTCATGCAAATTTGAAAGTTCGGGTGGCAACGCCATTCTATAGGCAACCGCTCCAACCCTCTGCAGAATCTGATACTGCCCAATAAACTTAGGATCCAATTTCTTTGATTTCAGCGCACGACCAACATTAGTCATCAGATTAACTCTAAGAAATACATGGTCACCCTCGCTGAATTCCAAGTCTTTCCTCCTATTATCATGGTAGCTTTTCTGCCTATTTTGGGCCATCTTCATTTTCTCTCTAATCATATGGATTACCTCTGTGGTCTGTTGCACAATCTCGGGTCTGAATACCGTACTCTCGCCTGACTCATACCAACATAGAGGTGTCCTATACCTTCTACCATACAATGCTTCAAAAGGTGCCATTCCAATACTGAAATGATAACTGTTGTTTTAAGTAAATTAAATAAGCGGTAAACAAGTATCCAAAGCGCATCTCCGTTCGAGTATACAAGCTCTCAACAAAGCTTTCAATGACTGAATAGTCCTCTCAGATTCACCATCGGTCTGTGGGTGATAAGTAGAACTCAATTTCAAACTGGAACCCAAAGCTTCCTGCAAGCTTTTCCAAAATCCAGAAGTAAACCTCGGGTCTCTATCAGATACAATGCTCGACGGAACCCCGTGTAACTTCACTATCACTCTGATGTAAATTTACGCTAACTTCGTCAAAGGAAAACTGACGTTAATCGGTATAAAGTGCGCCGACTTCGTCAGTCTATCCACAGTTACTTAAATGGCGTCAAAACCTCTCGCCGTATTCGACAATCCAGTCATAAAATCCATTGCAACACTATCCCATTTCCACTTTGGTATTTCCATCAGTTGCATCAAACCAGATGGTTTCTGATGTTCCACCTTTGACTTCTGACAAGTCAAACAAGCATACACAAACCGAGCTATGTCTTTCTTCATACCCGACCACCAAAATAATTTCTTCAGGTCTTGATACATTTTCGTAGCTCCGGGATGAATACTCAAGCTACTCCTATGGCTTTCTTGCAAAATTACCTTTTTAAATCGGGATTATCTGGCACACAAATTCTTCCTCTGAACTTCAACACACCAGAATCATCTACTTTAAAGTCTTCTTCCTTATCCGTTTCGCCTACGGTCATCAAGTCTACCAATTTCAAATCCAATTTCTGACCTTCTCTTATTTCACGAAGGAGCTCATTATTCACTTTCAGCATCCCCAACATTACACTTTCCGAAGTTAACTCACAAACTATACCCAAGTCTCTAAACTGCTCAATCAAATCCAATTCTCTAATCATCAACGTCGACATATGAATCGTCTTCTGACTCAAACCATATGCCACGATGTTAGCTTTACCGAGATGGTAACTCAAGCTAAAGTCATAGTCTTTCAGAAATTCCAGCCATCTTCGCTGCCTCATATTTAATTCCTTCTCGTCAAACAGATATTTCAAACTTTTATAGTCACTGAACACTTTGAATCTCGACCCGTACAAATAATGTCTCCAAACCTTTAACGCAAAAACCACTGCAACCGACTCAAGATCATGAGTAAGATAATTCCTTTCATGAGTCCTCAATTACCGTGAAGCGTAAGCCACAACTTTGCCATCTTGCATCAAAACACCTCCTAATCCCATTTTAGACACATCGCAATATACCACAAAAGGATCATTCAGATTTGGTAAGGTTAACACTGGTGCAGTAGTCCACCTTTTCTTCAGTTCTCGGAAACTTTCTTCACACAAAATATCCCATACAAATGCCTGGCCTTTTCTAGTCAACTGGGTCAACGGAAGAGCCAAATTAGAAAACCCTTCGATGAACTTACGATAATAGCCTGTCAAACCTAAGAAACTTCTAATCTCTGTCACTGACTTCAGAGCCTCCCACTGAAGCACAACATTCACTTTCGATGGATCCACTGCTATGCCTCCTCCAGAAATAACATGTCCAAGAAAACTCACTTCGCTCAACCAAAACTCACACTTTGAAAGTTTTGCAAACAATTTATTATCCTTCAGCACTTGCAACGCAACCCTCAAATGCTCTACATGATTTGCTTCTAACTTGGAGTAAATCAAAATATCATCAATGAAAACTACTACAAACTGGTCCAAATAAGCATGGAAGATACGATTCATGTACTTCATGAACACACCCGGTGCATTGGACACACCAAACGGCATCACTGCATATTCATAATGTCCATACCGAGTTCTGAAAGCTGTCTTCTGGATATCGTCTTCTTTCACACGGATCTGATGATAACCTGACCTCAAATCAATTTTACTGAAAACATGAGCTCCCATGAGTTGATCCATTAGATCATCGATTCTTGGAAGTGGATACTTATTCTTGATGGTTACTTTATTCAACTGGCGATAATTGATGCACAAGCGCATACTGCCACCTTTCTTCTTTACTAACAAAACTGGCGCTCCCCATGGCGACACACTGGGTCTGATAAACTTCTTGTCCAATAATTCTCCCAACTGAGATTTCAACTTTGCCAATTCTAACGCTGACATCTTGTATGGTACCATAGATATAGGTCTGGTACCAGGGACAAGATCAATCGTAAACTCAACTTCCCTCTCTGGAGGTAACTCTGCAACATCCTTTGGGAACACTTCAGGAAATTCTCTTACAACAGGTAATTCCTCGATCGACGACTTACTGTCGCTACTGCGAAAAATCGGCGCCGGCTGAACAGAAGAGTCGTCACCGTGCGTTATTTATCCCTCAGAGCGGGAAAGGAAACGCTCGAAGTAAACCTCGCAAAAAAACGGGGAAAGGTATGGTCATCGCAACCAAAACCTGGATTCGGGAGTCGGTTACGCAAGGGGAAGGTATTAGCACCCCTCACGTCCATCGTACTCGATGGGATCCACGCTTGCTTGGTTTGTACGGATTACATTTCTATCTAAACTAAAGGATGAGGTCTGAAAAGAAAAGAAAACATGACTCGGCAAAGCATCGCACTTTATGCCTACGTATTCCCGTCTGGAACGAGAAATCAGAGTCAACATAGTTCGCCTAACTACGGGAAAGGAGGGTGAAGGTTGCTCGCTAGGATATCGCATCCTATACCTACGTACTTCCACACAGCATGGAAGATCAGAGCAAACGTAGTTCGGGCTACGCATGACACAAGCTGTTCAAGTGTCTTTTATGAAAAATCTCACCTTAAACAAGGGTTTTCTTATTGCAAAAAGGTTGATGTTTGTTCAAATCTTTTGACGGAAGAAATGAATTCACTTTGTCATAACCTTTATTAGTGTTTTTCTGTTGTTTTTGAAGAAAGAAGAGATGCCACTCTACAAATCCTAGGGTTGAAAAAGGGAATAAAATCTACCCTAATGTTATCATGCATGGGTTAACTCCTAATGTCTATCATGCTCCTCTCTTGCGCAGAGAGAAACAGAGATCCTAAGGGAATAGACGGAAACAGAAACAACAGATATATAATAAAGCAGTAAAATGCATGGATGCAACAATACAAGCGAGGCAAGGGAGTCCCACTCAACCTCGAACCTAGAAAACAATAGGCAAAAGTGA
This sequence comes from Lathyrus sativus, assembly GCA_963859935.3. Taxonomy (NCBI): domain Eukaryota; kingdom Viridiplantae; phylum Streptophyta; class Magnoliopsida; order Fabales; family Fabaceae; genus Lathyrus; species Lathyrus sativus. The sequence goes on from OZ012736.1 coordinate 81,359,768, forward strand.
ACAGGATTCACTTTCAACCCAGCAAGTTAAACAACAAACAATACAGTCCGAGAAATTCACACAATACATCAAGAAATAAAACAGCTAAAACTAAACAGCAAAGCAGTCTTCATCAGCATCAGCAACTATCTTCAGGCTTCCAGCAAGCATCAGTCTTCTATCTTCACTCTCCCAGTGGCTTTTCTTCCAGTCCCAACCTCCAAGCTGAGGAATCAATCACAGGAATGAACTGGGTGTTAAGCAATTAGTTGACCACCAAAGGTGGCAAACATACTGCTATCAACACAAAGAATATTTCTCTCAAGAGTTCTATCCCTTAGACATTAGCACCAAGCCTTTCAAAGGAAGGGGGTGAGTGTCTTAGAGAGACTCTGCATCACAGAGAAGGATGGAGGCAATCAAGACCTTCCATGTTTGAGAATCAAGTTTGCTACTCTAGAGCTCTGCCTAACTCCTAGATCCTACAAACTTCAGTAGCTGCCAGCAAGAGATACTCTTCATCAACTCTGGAAGTTGGTCTTCATTCTCTGATCTTCAAATGGGCTTCATCATCTCAGACTTCAGCTCAAACCCCAAGTCCCAAACAAACCCAATACCCCACACAGACAAAAAGTAACCCTAAAGAGGGCACACCACACAGTCAATCAAATATAGGCAATACACTAATAGCAGTAGGGGAATCCTAATATTTTCTAAGGGATCTATTATCTACCCATAACCCCTATAGTCCCATACCCCAAAATCAAATCAAAACTCCTAAAAGAATTAATCTATCTCACCTATGCTCACTTAAAACCCTAATTTTGATCACACTAATCTCACCTAATCAAATCATCTAAAAATTAATTTCTAAAATTGTGAATTAAATCCTATATACAAGTTGAAGACCTAAACTAATCACTCTAAAAAGAATGGGTCCTAAATCTAAAGGGAACTATTAGATCTAAAATCAACAAATTTAAGTGCTAAACTAAATCCATTAAAATGCTATTTACAAGAAAAATGCATGAAAAATATTAAAACAAAATAAAATGCCATTTTTATTATTGGATATTTTTATTAACAGAATTATTGACCTATAGCAAAAAGAACCAATTAAAACTAAGCTTTTTTCAATTTTTTATGATTTTTTAAAGGTGTTAAAAATATTAAAGAATTAAAAACACAAAAAAGAACTAAATGGGGGAGGGGGTGTTGCCAGCAACTTCGCCCAGTTATTATTGTTGATGGGCCATGGAGATGGGGGCGCGAATATCAGAATAGCAAGGCCCAGCTAGCATCAGAAATGCAATTGAAAAATAAAAGAAAAATGATCAAACTCTCGGTGCAAAAAGCAACAATTCCCAGTGTAAATCCATTGGGCTTCCATATGGGGGGTGGGGATAGGAAGATTTGGATCAGGCCCAGAAGCTTCATTTAGTGAAACGCATCGTTTCACCTTTGTCAATTCCCTCCGTTTCTCTCTTTAAACATGGGCCACACGATGAGATTAAAATGTCAAGAATAGGAAACAATCCAACGGTCATTGGTCGTCGTCCCCAACATGAAGCTAGGGTTTGCAGAATACTCTTCTCCATGCAACCATATTCAAGTCCCTCGTGCTCTCTCCATAGGCCATGAAACCCTACACTATAAAGAGCAAAGTTGCTCTATTCTTTCCCATAAACACGATGGTGCCCTTAGTTTGGATTGAAACTAACCCTAGGATGAAACCCGATAGGTGTAACTTCATGACATACCAACTGTACTCAGCAATGGAACCTCACAATCCTTCCTTATAATTATCCTATCTTGTTCATCATGCTACATTGATCTCAGCAAGCTATTGCATGTTCATTAAAACTCATTATATGACCTAATCTTGATCATCAAAGATTCATCACCATGCTATCAAACTCCATGAAACCCTCTCAATTTCTCTGAAAATAGTCATCTAACCTAACCTAACATTCTTACGCTAATAATCTAACCTAACAACACCTAATTAGGGAGATAGAAATGAAATCACCAACCTGCTTAGCAGCTATGGTAGAGGTGGTTACAGATGGATTCAATGCTTGTAAACCTTCAAGAATGGTCCTTGCTTGATGCTATGGCTTCTGTTTGCAAAAAGTTGTAAGAAAAGTGCTTGGATTGTGAGATTCGAATTTGATATGGATCTATGCAATCTCAACCTTAGAGATTCAATCTTCCATGGATGTGCCTCTGAGCTTACTTGTTCACACTCACAATACACCAAAGACTGAAAATGAAGAACTCTCTTGAACAGAAATGGAAGATTATGATAATTCTCTCACTTTCTTACAATGGAAGCAACCATGAAATTCTCTCTCTTCTCTCCCTCTTTTCACCAACCCCTTGCACCAATGGGTTCAATCCAATATATAGATGATGATGGACAGATCTAGAAGTTTCTAGATCCCCCTAGGATGATTCTAGAATGTGGTGGAAAATTCATGAAAATCTCACTTGATGACACTTTGAAAATATCACTCATCTCATGCATACACCTTTCTAAACTTGTTAAAATCTCTCCTCATGAGATATTGAAATGGTATGTGTGAAAAAAACAAGCCTTTCCTTTCATTATGTTGAGTTTTGCAAGGGTGCCTTAATATGCAAGTAACAACATTACAAAGCAAGTCCAATTTTTAAGCCCTAACTCAAAAAATTGGCTGAACCAATGTCTTCAAAACATTGTTTGGAATCAATTTGGTATATTGGATGACCCATTTTGGATTTGTAGATCTCTCAAACCAATTTTTCATTTCAACTTTTTCAACTTATATGCCTTTTTTAGGTCATTTTCCACCAACTTTTATCAAGTCTTATTCTATGCATTTCCAAACTTCCATGACCTATTTTATAGACTTAAAATGACACTTTGAGCAACTTTGATGTTGTGAAGTTTTCCATTTGAAGCTTTCTTGTATGAGTTTTAGGCATAGGTTAAGAATGACCTGTAATCCTCAGATGACCAAAATACCCTTTGCTTGCCAAGACCATAAGTAGAGTTCCACAAATCATATGAAGGCATAACATACCTTTCTAGAAAGCTAAGACAATAAGGAATAACTCGCCATAAATCCATTTGAAATCTCCTTGAAGGTCAAAAGTTGCTTGGAAGACAGACAACTTTCACAGACAAATTTCAGTGCCCTCAAATGACCTGTAACTTGAAAGAGCTATAACTTGAGTTCTATAAATCATCTTGATGACTTCCACCGCTCAAATTAAATCTATGAAGATACTCTACAAGTTTCATGTGGACCAAGAATTCATATGAAGCTTTCATCTTGAGTTACACTGCTTTGAAGTTTGACCTAAATCAGGGGATTTTACACTGAAACCCTAACTTGGTAACTCCTCTTCTCCTTGACTCCTCTTGATTTTTCTTTAGCACAACATCATATCCATATCCATATAGCAAATAATGAATCCCACATTCTTCAAATGATCCTTGATGCCCTTCAAAACAATTCTTTAACTTAGGATTGACCTAGTGTTGACCCAGACAAAACCCTAGTTGACTGGCTTCAACTGAGGCTCTTGCAATCATCCCAATGACTTGGTTCTCCTCAAAAATGATCATCTAGGCTTTTCATAACATCCCTACACACCTCATGCTCTTGGCTCAAAGCTTACCCTTCCTCTGATGATCCCCAAACAACCTCAAGATAGGAGAGAATTCACTGATCAACCTGGCAACACTTCCAAGCTCAAATTCTTCCCTGATGACCTGGGTAGTCTTGAATATGAATGAAACCCTTGAATATGCCTCTTAAGATAAGAATAGCACTTTGATCCCCTGATTAATATAACTTGCTTATGCTATGCAATGCAGATGAATACACTATGTACATGATGACAATGCAAATGATTATGCAATTGAAACATAAGCCTAGGTTAGAAAAGGTTGGGCAAATTTTGGGGTGCAACACTTACCCTCCATAGATAACGAAGCGAACACTGCAAATACTTTAGCTTCGTCTTCTACCAAGATTCTCAACTCCTTGGTAGATATAAGACTAGCCATTTCTTCTCCTTCAGGAGTCAGGAATAACAGCCTCTTCCTATAACAATCAATATAAACATAATTGCTCTCGAGCCAATTCATCCCTAAAATAACATCCAGCTCGCTGAGTGGTAGACAAATTAAGTCCACTCCAAAATCCTTACCAAATATCGACACAGGAGAATTCAAACACACTAAAGATATAGTGATTGATCCAATAGATGGAGTATCAACCACCATCCCTCTACTCAAAGTAGACGACACAAGCCTCAGTCTCCTCACACAATCCACAGAAGTAAACGACTGAGTTGCACCTGTATCAATAATAGAAATCAAAGAAGTGTTGTGAATGTAACATGTACCTTTGACCAAACGATCCTCACTAGTAGGCTAAGCTCCCACCAATGCAAACACCTTCCCACTTGTCTGAGACTTCTTCGGTTTTTGACAGTGGGTACTGATATGACCTTTCTCACCACAGTTGTAACAGGTTGGTATGTTGGTTCTACAATCCGCGACCACATGACCTGACTTTCCACACTTAAAACACTTCTTCACCTCATTTTGACATTCATTCGCACGGTGACCCACACCACTAAATCTGAAACACTTGACAGGATTGAGAGGATTTCCTCCCCCACTTAGTTTCTTCCCAGCAACATCTTTCTACTTTCCTTTATCAGCCAGTGCACTGTAAGGTGTATTTCCATGCCTCGATTTGCTTCTTCTGTCACTTAGATTCTTATAGTGAGAGATTCTAGCTCTGTTGTCTTCATCATAGATTCTACACCTATTCACCAACTCAGGAAAGTATCTGATCTTTTGATAACCGACACCCAGTTTGATCCCGGGACGCAACCCGTTCTCAAACTTGATGCACTTCGAACTCATAGCTGCATCAGTATTGTAATAAGGACAATACTTTACCAGCTCTTCAAACTTAACCGCATACTCTACCACTGTCATGTTCCCCTGTTTCAGCTCAATGAATTCAATCTCTTTCTTTCCGCGAACATCTTCGGGAAAATACCGTTCCAGAAACTCTGCCCTGAACACTGTCCAATTAATAGGACCCTCACCTGCTTCTAATCTCTGGCGGGTGTTGTCCCGCCAATCCTCCGCCTCACCTTCTAGCATATGGGTACCAAACTGTACCTTTTGATCCTCTAAGCATCTCATGACTCTAAAGATCTTCTCAATATCCTTCAGCCATTTCTGTGCTACATCTGGGTCATGTCCACCTTCGAACTTAGGTGGCTTGTTATTCTGGAACTTCTCCAAATTACTGAACTCTCCGTTTCCAGCATTACGATTCATATTCTGACCAATGTTCTCCACTGCCTGCACAATAGCTTGTAACGCAGCAACCATCGCAACATCATTCCTACCAGCCATACTGCTCAACATCCACGAAACACAGGTTAGAAAAACACATGACTATAGACATCTTATAGTAAGACTCTACTACAACACTGGCCGGATGGATCGACCTGCTCTGATACCAATTGTAACACCCCATCCTACCCCGTATGCGCGTTATAAAACATATACGAAAATTCTACATAAAAATACATCAGAGTTCTCAAACAAGTAGGATGTCATATTAAGTCACTTCATTTTTCAAAACTAAATTAATGATGTCTAGCTTTCAATTAAACAGCGAAATAAAGTTAATTGTTTAAACATAATCTCCACCACAAGGTGATCATACATCCTCAATCCAAAAAATAAAAGATACGTAACAATAAATTAATAAAATAAGCAAAATATAACGTAATCACGTCATCCCATGTTATGTATCAGAGCGACTTCTAGGACTTGATCAAATAGCAACACACTCCAAGCACTACTCAGGTACCTGGTCATATGCACTCCCCAAGGAGCACAGACGCAACAAACAGAGAAGGGGTGAGAACTACGTTCAATAAATAAGCGGTGAAATACACATGCTAAGGAGTAGTTACACACCACACATAAATTTATGCAATGTGACTCACTGACTCGACACAATGCATGTGGTACCAACACAAATACATACGGTTCACCCTAGAACCTAATTCCCGTTAGAATCCGAATAAGTCGTATACGTTCCTCTGAACTACAACTTATCTCCACAACGACTTCCACATGAAGTCCGGATGAAACTAGACACCCATCATGGATTCCCACCTAGCCATCTCCACAAGACACATGACATGAAATGCATGACAACACAATTATGCAATATAATAATTCGAGCATAATTCACAATCATTGAAGATCCACACGAGCCATCCGCTCACCGTAATCCTCTCGAGAATTACCACAATAGCACACGATTATCCAATTTAAACAATCATGGCTCATACTCATCAAAACACACTCATAAGGGCATACACATAACATTTCACATCCTCTCGATTTAATTCATTACTAATATTTCTTAAGTCATTTTAGTTCTATTAATCCTACCAATTGAACGAAATTGCGTTCCAAGTGAACACTGGACATAAATCACAAAAACTAGGGAAAAGTCATCCCAGACTGCCCATACGCGTACCAACAGGGTCCATACGCGTATTGCCTGCTGTCATACGTGTATCAGCTCTACCTTACGCGTATGACCAGAGCCTTCTGCCTCCCAAAAACCCCCCAGAGTCACCCTATACGCGTATTTCCCAAGCCCATATGCGTACCATACGCGTATCACCAGATGGTCGTGATGGCACTAGAGACAGGGCACATCTGCTACGCGTACAACCCCTTGGGAAGTCCCTCATACGTGTATTGACACCCCCAATACGCGTATGATCAGCAGATCTGTCAAAAAACTCAGATCTCATCATTCCCACGAGTTTCTCCTCAAGATCCATCATCATACCTTCCTATTCATCCTAAAACTTAGATTTTAATCGATTTCCATGAATCCTATCTCCTATCTTCTATTCTTTCGAGATTCTATCTATTAGATCTAGTTTCTATTACGGTTAAACTCTTATTTCTCAGATCTATTAACTGTCAGGATTACATTACAACATTAATGGATTTCCACACAATTTTCGTATCAGTTCTAGATCCATTCATCCAACATCAGACCAGAAATATTCAGCAATGATATTAATCACAAGAAACATCACGAAGTTACGAAATCGGATCAATGAACAAGAGCAAACATAAATTCCTACGAGAGAAAGGACCTCTCACTACCCTCTCATGTTAAATCACCCATATTGAAATCCGTTCACCCCCTTACCTTGAATTGAAGCTTTTTCCTTGACAACAATGGAGAATTGGTTCTTTTTGCCCTATGTAACGCCCGTTCATTTTAATTAAATTGTTTATGAATTGTTGGTGTGCCTTTATGTGGGGGTGTGTCTGAAAGCGTTGGTGGGTATCCTTAAAGTATAGGAAACCATTTATTAAATCATTGAGTTATATAATAACATAATATAATTAATAATGACGATAATTTAATAACTAGTAGTAATAGTATATTATTATTATTATTATTATTATTATTATTATTATTATTATTATTATTATTATTATTATTATTATTTGGAATATTAGTGGATGGAATGAGAGAAGGGAGTTATTAGAGAAGTTGTGGGAGAAAGAGGATTATCACCATAAACTGCTCAGAAAACCAAAATTGAGGAAAAAGGTTGAAGAGAAGGAAAAAGGAACGTGACTGTGGAGAAAGTAAGAACAGAAGAATTTCCATCGGTGAAATTGGAAGAAAGTTGCAGGAGAGTTACCGTAGAACGGAACCAGAACCAGAAAGCTTGGAATTGGCCTCTATTCAAGGTAAGGGTGGGGTTCAATTCTATAATTGTGGGTATGATCGATTTCATGTAGGGAATTGAATCATATAGTTAATATTCCTGTAGGTCGATAAATATTGATAAATATTAAGGGTTAATGTTTCCGTAGTAACATTCCCGTAGTAATGTTCTCGTAGTAACGTTACCGTAGCAATGTTCCCGTAAGTTGAAGTAATATTAAGGATTAATGTTCCCGTAGTGATGTTACCGTAGTAACGTTCTCGTAGTAATGTTCCCGTAGGTTGAGAAATATTAAGGGTAAATGTTCCCGTAGGTTGAGAAATATTAAGAGAATATTAAGGGTAAATGTTCCCGTAGGTTGAGAAATATTAAGGGAATATAAGGGTAAATGTTCCCGTATGTTGAGAAATATTAAGAGAATATTAAGGGTAAATGTTCCCGTAGGTTGAGAAATATTAAGGGTTAATATTTGTCTACGCCTGCATCAGTGTTTATGTCCTTAGTTTATGTAGTAATGTTGGGAATCGGCGCCGACACGCGCTAATTTCCCCTTTGTTGAGAAAAGGTTATTATTAGGCTCTTACTTGATCGACTTCAGGTAGGGAATCAAATCATAGATATAGTTCCCGTGACTCGATAAATGTTAGGGACAAGTTTTTCTGTGTAGGAATAAATGTGTTATATTGTCAGTGTTGTACGATGCTGTATGGTTGCCCCTAATGAGGCAAGATTAGTTGCCCCGTAGTTAACGAACCTTTTCAGGAACTATAATTAATTTAGTGAGTAAAAGTTATAATGTTGTCCTTACGATAATATGTTGAATTCTTAATTTTCGAAAGTATGTTGTTATTGTTCCCCTACACAAACAGATTGAAATGATGAATACTTGATGCATATGAAGTTGTTATGTCACTGTTGAGAAAATGTTATTATAATATTCTCCTTGGATTATGTGGGTAAGTTGTAGTTATATTACCCGTGTGAAGGTATATGAAAATGTGTTGAGTTCTTATTTGTAGTAATGATGTTGTCAGTTGTTCTCTGACATGAAAATGCTGTTGAGTTCTCAATTGTAGAGACGAGGTTGTTTTTAATTGTTCTCTGCGAAAATGTGTTAAAGTCTTATTCGTAGGAACGACAATGTTGGTAGTTCTCTGATATGAACAGGTTGAAGTGGTGAGTACATGATGTATGCGAAATGTGATGTTTCTGTTATGGATAATTGGTTGTAGGCGTGATGCCTTGTTGCACGGTTGTTGCACAATTGTTGTTGTTGTTGTGTTATAGTCCATAATAGTTGCATCTCATAGCATATCATTTGGCCTGGATTGACGACGGTTGTGTCTTTAATGACAAAATAAAATGATTGTGGAGAGTTGTCTCCCGAATTATTGTGGAGAGTTGTCTCCCAAATTATTGTGGAGTGTTGTCTCCCGAATTATTGTGGAGAGTTGTCTCCCGAATTATTGTGGAGAGTTGTCTCCCGAATTATTATGGAGTGTTGTCTCCCAAAATGGTACCACATGCATATGCACAATTGAGTTGCATTGTTGAGTCACATTGTTGAGTTGCGTCATTGAGTTGTTTTGATGAGTTGCTGAGATATGATGATAATTGTTGTGGTTATGAATAAAGGGTGGTTGTAGTTTATTATTACTAATATTTATGCGAACTGCTGGAATTATAATGTTGTGATAATATTCTGACATGACTTTTATCATGCCTTATGTTATGTTGTTGATATCTCACCCTTTACATTGTATGTTACCTCCGTTGGTGGTAATTTGCAGGTAATCCGGAATAAGTGTAGCTTTCCGTTTAAAGTTGTTGGTCGCTCTGATACGTAGCACTCTTGGGGGGATGAACAATTGATGTTATTGCTTTTATTTAATTTCCTTGTTTCTGAATTTTATCAAGTATTTTTCATTAAATTGGTGGCTGCTGTTAAGTGCCAAATGTTGGTTGGATGCACTATACCGAGGAATTAGTAGTGCTGATTTTTATGGTTGGAACTCGTTGTTTATGTTGAATTGATGCAAGATAATTACTTGCTGAATTTTCAATGAAATATAGTTGTTGAATTTATCATGAGTTGTTGAAAGTTTATTAAGTTCCGTTACGAAATAAAAGGGTGTTTTATTATTAAGATGCTGAGCATTTTGTCGTTACTTGTTCATCCAAAAATTTGTGCTATGTATGATACTGAATGAATAATTGCAAGTGCATGGTTTCTGTTCAAGTTGAAGTGTAACATCTCTGATGCGTCCAGTTTTTGTGAGTGTGACGGTCGTCACGACTCCATTACGGTCGTCATGCAGTCTGTTTTTATGAACTCTGATATTTCTGAATTGTTTATGTTGTTTATCTTATTTTTCCGCGATAGTTTAGAATGGGGTGTTACACCCTAACTCCCCTTCTTCTACCTTTTTCCTCTTTTACGTGTTAACTGACTAATTCTTCCACTAACTCTCTCTTAACCCCTTAACCAGGTTTTAATTCATTTAATTTAATTACTAATAATAATAATAATAATATTAATAATAACAATAATAATAATAATAATAACCATAATTCTATTAATATTATTATTAATAATAATTGAAATAATAATATTAATAATCATAATGCTCCTAATCTTGTTATTAAATTACCCCTTATTCTAGGTCCACATTATCCCCAACTAAGGTCAGCTCTCACTCTCGCTCTTAACCTCACACCCTTGTCAAAGACATCACACCAATACACATCACATAAAAATACAAAAGCGATTAAATAGTTTAAATGGGGTGTTACACGCGGCCATTTGAGCACCTTTGAGTAATTTTGAGAAAACTTGTTGCTTACGGAGCATTGACCTTGATTTGAATTTATTAAGAAATGTGTGCCTTTTATTGATGATTGTATTGCGTTCAATATTTTACTCTGATAAATTCGATTATTTTGCCATAATATTCGTTGGGTAGAAAAGAGTGTTACATGAGTTGGTTATGAATGGTGACGAGTCATTGTTGTTTTGCTTATGTGATGCCTTTCATAACCTATGCTTGAATTATTGTTGTATCTTGTGATTGTATTAGTTGCTTAATAACATGATTAAAACTTAATAACATGATTAAAACTTATTAGAGTCCTATAGGAAGCGACGATTCTTGGAGTGGATGTTATCACTTGGAATCTGAAGTCCATACGTATGTCAAAGTATACACCCATACTTGAATTACCTGGTTTGAGTCCCAAAGGCGGCGGATCTCAAAATCGAGTGAGTTTCACATGGGCAAAAAGCTTGAAATGGGTTTGGAGTCCCATAGGAAGCAACGATTCCTAAAGTGGATGTGATCACTTGGAATCCGGAGTCCATGCGTATATCAAAGTATGATACAAGGATCCGTGACCCGAGTCGATAACTTTAAACGTAGAGCTTGCTACAGAAATATACTTTGAATTGGTTTGCGATCAGTGATTGTTGAAGTTGATGAACTCAAGAGACATGCATTCATACATTGTGAGTTTTGTGAACTCAAGCCTTCTCCCCTTCTAACTTGAGTTAGGATTTAATTAGAACCATCCTGTAAAGGCGAGTGAACCCATAGGATGTGGGAACTCACTGAGATTATTATCTCACCCCAATATTGTTGTTGCTTTTCAAGTATTTGTTTGCAGGTTTAGTATATAAGAGGAGTTGTGCATCAATGTTTCAAGGGAAGCTTTTATTGTGGTCTTCCGCTGTGGATTTTGTACAATTTTGTACAATTCTTAGATTTTTATTTAGGTACGATTGTATGACATGTGTCATATGTTGTATTTTATTTATAGACCTGTATATAAAAATGATGTTAGTCACTTATGTTGTGACAGTACCAAAAATTAACAATTATATGATATTATTCTAGATATATATTATACGGGTTGTTACTGTAGCTTAGAATTTAATTGTTTGAATTCAATTGTTGTTGAACAATTTGTGTTCGTTATCATTCTATTGTGTATCTTTATGTATATCCGAGCTTTTCAATAGTAGGTTTGGTTAGATGATTCAATTCAGGTTGTTTCTGTTGTACCATAAAACTTTTAAAAACTATTTTTGTCAAAACTTTAAATTTTAAATTTGTGATCTATTAACCCTCTTTATATCAAAATTTATCGTCTAACATTTTTCATATTTGATTTTCTTTTACCAAATCCTTAATGAGAATAAATGGCATTGACATTATTAAGAAATAAGCTGCAGAATGTATCAAAATCGATTTCTAAGTAAAAAATGACAATTACAAACCATATGCATATGAAAATGAAAATCATGTTGTTCAGTATTCTAAATAATAACGAAATCATTGAACAAATAAAATGAAAAACACTTAAACAAACCAAATAAAAATCTTGTTTTAGGATAGTTATAACGAATTTGACATGTTCGATATTTCTTTGTTCTATATTTTTTAAAAATAGTTTTTACATATTTGCTTCGATAACTAATATTTATAAGTTTTTAAACTCCTCACTCTATATTATTTTAATTTTATTAAAGACGAAGAAGTTGTAGTAAATTTGAATTTGGATTCTCTGCATGCTGCATTCAAAGTGTAATTAAGTAAAAAATATTTGGAAGTAGATAGAATTAAAATGATTTGGAAGGAGATAGAATTAAAATATGTAATGATAAATATAACCTTCAAAATTCACTAAAAATGAACTGACTGCTGTGTGTCATTTGTAATTGCAGGGGATTCAAATCCATTTTACACAATATTTGTTTTTAGTAAAATAAAATCAAAGGACATATTTTGAAGGCTGAAATGGCATAATCTAGACCTTTCAAATAGACACAAATGCTGCCAAATCATTTACTTATTTCTAGAACCATCCGCCATATCTCTCATAAACCCTACTCTCGCATTCCACTTTCAATTCAAAAGGGTTTTTTCATTTCCAATTCTCTCTCTCTCAAAAGAGATAACGTTAACAATACACACAACAATGGCCCCTGTGCTTAGCAGAAGCATGACAACCGCCTCTCTTGCCACCATCCCTTCTTCCTCCTCCTTTACACTCTCCAGATCTTCTCCCTCTCTCAGAACTGCTTTTCTCCCCCCTCAACCCCCTCGCAGAAAGTGTTCTTCCAACGCAGCCGCGTTGAAGTGTAAGCACCATGATAGAAGACGAAACGGAAGATTTTCCGTACGTTGTGAGGCTGCTGTTGCAGAGCCAGAAGAGGCCACCGCCGAGAAGTTTGAGTACCAAGCCGAGGTGAGTTTTGAGTTCTCAAGTAACTAATCAGCTTATGTAATTTTTAGAACTTATGGGTCACGGTTTTTGGATTGTTAGTTGGTTAAAGTTTCGTTTTTATTGTCGATTGTTTGAAATTTCTACTTGTGATCGGAAATTAAAGGGTTAGTGAGTTTTGCTTCGGAATTCAATTATAGTTTGTTGTTTTTTTTTTCTTTCAGGTGAGTCGGTTGTTGGATTTGATAGTTCATAGTCTTTACAGTCACAAGGAGGTTTTTCTTCGAGAGCTTGTGAGGTAATTTGAAATTTTACAGCCTAATCCATTTCATTCTTACACTGATTTGAAGAACGTTACATTTGACTTAACTGTTTACTGCTATTAGTTTATTAATTCTCTGTGTTTGTTGCGTGAAACTTCATTTGTGTTTGTTTGTTACTTTTGTTTCTTTCCTATTTGACTTTAGCATCAATGTTTCATTATAATTACATGTGTGTGCAGTGCGGCAATTTGATTCTGTTTCATTGTTTTTTCCTTCTTCTTGATTTCAGCAATGCTAGTGATGCTTTGGACAAGTTGAGGTTTTTAAGTGTGACAGAGCCTTCTTTGCTTGGAGAGGCTGGAGAGCTAGAGATACGCATCAAGGCCGATCCGGACAATGGAACTATTACTATAACGTATGTGTGTTTGTTATTGTGGCTTCTATTTTGCCTTATTTTTCAGGGATTGTGTGAGGATAATTTTACTGTGATTTTGCAGAGATACTGGTATTGGAATGACCAAAGAAGAGCTCATTGATTGTCTTGGAACTATTGCTCAGAGTGGTACCTCAAAGTTTTTGAAGGCACTTAAGGTAATTTGGTATTGATTAGAAAGGTCATTCTGTGTGGTACTTTGATGACTCAAATCTTTAACACTTATGATTTTTCTCTAATTTGTTCAGGAAAACAAGGATCTTGGAGCAGATAATGGTTTGATTGGTCAATTTGGTGTTGGATTCTACTCTGCATTTCTTGTTGCTGATAAGGTATGGTGTGGATTTTGCAAGTGTTTTTCTCTATGGTCGATATTTCTGATTTCAATACTTCAGATTTTATTGTTATTGATTGGGTGAGTATGTATATGTATGAATCTGTAAATGGCAATCAGGTTGTTGTTTCTACGAAGAGCCCTAGATCAGATAAGCAATATGTATGGGAAGCTGTAGCTGACAGCAGCTCTTATGTGATAAAGGAAGAAACTGACCCTGAAAAGCTTCTGCGCCGTGGTACACAGATTACACTTCATTTAAGAGTGAGTGATATTTATTTATTTATTTTTTCATTTTCTAGTAGACAGTATCTGTATAATTTAAGATGTACTATCATCTCAAATTCATGTGTTATATATAGTGTTAAATTACTCTGTGCATTGCGATGTCATTTTAATGCAACAAAAAAAGGTTCAGATTTGTTTATTGCGATAACATTTCAATGCAAACTTGTAGTTAGATCGCTAAATTCTTGCTTTATTGGCCTAGTGATTGATAATAATGCATTTTCAAATGTTATATTTTTAGTGTCATCTCAAAATTTATTTAGTTATTTATAAGTTATTATATACATTAATTGTTGAACCTTTTTTATTTTGTTGCTGTCCAGCCGGATGACAAGTATGAATTCTCAGAGCCAACCAAAATTCAGAGTTTGGTGAAGAATTATTCGCAGTTTGTTTCCTTCCCCATCTATACATGGCAAGAAAAATCTAGAACTGTGGAGGTAAGAAACTTTCTCGTTACAGATTCCTGTCATGCTATTGGCTGGGATTATTATTTTGCTAATTCTTGCATGTGCTAGTGGTAGTAACAACACGCGCGCGCGCACACCCACACACATCTATTTTAGTATTAAAAGTATGAATACACACACATCTAATTTAGTATTAAAATGATCAGGTGGAAGAGGAAGAACCTAAAGAAGGGGAAGAACCGAAAGCAGAGGTAGCTAGTGTGGTATTTCTGGATATCAGTGTTGTACTGTCTATTTTTAACTGTTATCGATACCAAAAACTTTTTTTTGCTGTTTTATCAGGGTGATGCAAAGAAGACCAAAACGACAAAAACTGAGAAGTATTGGGACTGGGAGTTAGGCAACGAGACAAAGCCAATATGGGTGAGTTTGAGCTACATTGGAGCGCCAATGCGCACTTTGCGACTTTGCCTATAATTTATTTTTAGTGCCTCCACGATTGACTCACTTTTGCCACGAATTTGTAGATGCGTAATTCAAAGGATACTCAAAAGGAAGAGTACGATGAGTTTTACAAGAATGCTTTTAATGAATTCTTAGAACCACTTGCATATACTCACTTCACTACTGAGGTAAGTTGATATACTTTTTGCTCTTAGCAAAGGAGCATTTCTCTTGGGTATTTGTTGATTTGACTGAGTCTCATTTCTCTTGGGTATTTGTTGATTTGACTGAGTCTCAAATTGTGCAGGGCGAGGTTGAGTTCAGAAGCATTCTATATATTCCAAGTATGGGACCTCTAAACAATGAGGAAGTAGTGAACCCTAAAACAAAGAACATACGCCTGTATGTAAAGCGCGTGTTCATCTCTGATGATTTTGATGGTGAACTGGTGAGTTTACTGGGAGCTTCAAAGTTGAATTTAGTCTTGTATTATGTCAAATCACAAGTCATTTGTTTGCATCTACATGTTTAAAACATTTGCAAAATTTAAGTTAAGTCACTTTTGTGCTTAAGTGCTTCTTGCATACACTGAGAAATATGAGCAAGAAGCATTGAAGAGCACAAACAAGACATACATTAGCACTTGTATTCTTCAATGTTATGCTTCTATTCATTGTTCAGTTGCCCTTTGCTGTAACTTTTCTGATATTTTGGCAGTTTCCGCGTTACCTGAGCTTTGTGAAGGGTGTGGTCGATTCAAATGACCTTCCTTTGAATGTTTCCAGAGAGATCCTTCAGGAAAGCAGAATTGTAAGAAAACTACTCATCTTATCTTGATAACGTGGCCAACTTTTTGTGTGATGAATATGAATGAAAGATATGATTGTTTTGGAATCATTTATGCATTTTCCTTTTTCTCTCACACCCCAAAATGTGTGGTGTTGATATTGTAATTTCAGGTAAGGATAATGAGGAAGAGACTTGTCAGGAAGACATTCGATATGATTCAAGACCTTTCTGAAAGGGAAAACAAGGAGGTTGGTGTGAACAACTCAGTTTCTCTACTTTTTCAACCTGTATATCGAGTGTCGTTATGGACTAATATAATCTACTCCGTTTTCAGGATTACAAGAAATTCTGGGAGAACTTCGGGAGGTTTATTAAATTGGGATGCATTGAGGACAGTGGAAATCATAAGCGCATAACACCACTTTTGAGGTTTTACACTTCTAAAAGTGAAGAGGAACTTAAAAGCCTAGATGAGTATGTTGAAAACATGGGTGAAAATCAAAAGGGTATCTATTATTTAGCAACTGACAGCTTGAAAAGTGCAAGGACGGCTCCGTTTTTAGAAAGATTGGTTCAAAAAGATATTGAGGTATTTTCAGTCATAAATTGTAATTTGTTCATAAATTGAGTTGATAATATCACAAGTGGAAACCCCCTGCTACTATACTCACATTTCTGTGTTACAATCTATATTGGATCTATGTTGTTAATCTCAGATAATGTTGCCTAGCCCCGGCCCCCAATAAATGCTATAGGGTAATGCGTGATAGCTGCTATTGCAAAGACTAAAATTTAGTGTCTTATGAACTTTTATCAATCAAATTATTTTTGATATATCTCATTAACCTATCAAATACTTTCAGATTAATGTTATGTACTCATTTACTCATTTACCTACTGGAATGCATACTTTATGTTAACTGTACTCATTTACTTATATGTTTATTATTATTATAGGTTCTTTATTTGGTTGATCCAATTGACGAGGTTGCTATTCAGAACCTACAAACATACAAAGAAAAAAAATTTGTTGATATCAGCAAGGAAGATTTGGAACTGGGTTTGTATTGTTTTTCTATGTAGCTTACAAATGCTTAAATACTATTTGCTTGCTAATTGCTAACTGGGATTCAAATGTGGTTATCACTGTATTTTCTTATATTAGGTGATGAGGATGAAGTCAAAGATAGGGAAATCAAGCAAGAATACACTCTACTTTGTGATTGGATAAAACAACAGCTCGGTGATGAGGTGGCAAAAGTTCAAGTATCTAATCGTTTAAGTTCATCTCCTTGTGTGCTTGTATCTGGCAAGTTTGGTTGGTCCGCAAATATGGAAAGGTTAGACATGTTCTTCAAAAACCATGCTGCATCACAAGAAGTTTTTCATTCTAGTTGTATAAGGCTTACTTACGCAATCTGTGTTTCCCTTTTTTCAGATTAATGAAGGCACAGGCTCTTGGAGACCAGTCAAGTTTGGAGTTTATGAGAGGGAGGAGAATATTGGAGATTAATCCAGATC
The DNA here is from genome assembly GCA_963859935.3 of Lathyrus sativus. NCBI lineage: Eukaryota > Viridiplantae > Streptophyta > Magnoliopsida > Fabales > Fabaceae > Lathyrus > Lathyrus sativus. The sequence continues at coordinate 81,377,249 of OZ012736.1, forward strand.
ACCCCATTATCAAAGATTTAAGTGTAAGTTATTGTTATCAGTTTGGATTCATTGATTTTTGCTACATTCACAATCTTTATTTACCTCAATGACTGAGATTCCTTATTAATATCTACCTCAATGACTGAGATTCCTTATTGATATCTTTATTGTATACAATAATGCATGGCGGTAAAAAAAAAATTTACTTGTGACTTTTACCCTATTTAATGAATTTTGTTTTTCTTCTAGGCTGCCTGCAAAAATGCCCCTGACAGCAATGAAGCTAAGATAGCCGTAGACCTCTTATACGATACAGCACTAATTTCAAGTGGATTCTCTGTAAGTAGAAAATCAGGATTTAGTTTTTCTTCATGTAATAACATAATATAAAGCAACTACTACTGATGGAGTTTCTGAATTATGCAGCCGGAGAGCCCTGCCGAGTTGGGAAATAAAATTTACGGAATGATGGCATTGGCCTTGGGAGGAAGATGGGGTAGAACAGAAGAAGAGGGAGATGCACCAGTTGAGGCTGCTGCTGATTCAAATGAAAGTGAAGGTTCAGAGACTGAAGTTTTTGAACCATCTGAAGTTATAGCTGAAAATGATCCCTGGACAAATTAAGAGTCTTATTCCTCTCAGCTTTCAAATAGCATAAATTAGTTATAATTTTTGGCAATATACTGAGGCAATAGGAATGGGAGAGGCCATGAATCTTCATATGATTTCTTAGGGCTGAAAGGAAGAAACTTGTAATATCATTATATGCCATAAAGGAGTTGATCCTATGGGCACATTCCCTATAAAATTATGATCCAAGTGTCTGATTAGTTCAGAACATTTTTGTTACTTGGATGTGTTATTCTATCATTTTTTAAGGTGTAGAATGTTTAATTGAAATTTGATGAATTTAGCAAGTATTTTATGCAGTTGCATACATTGAAGCCTGGTTCTAATAAAAATTATAAGTATTTTATTAGTATGAATAATACTTCATATATGTTTTAAAAACTTAAATGAATGAATAATAATTATAATTAATTTTGTATATAAAAGAGAAATTTATATCGGTGAAATTAAAAAGACAAAATTTGAGATTTGGAAGAAAAGTGAGTAATAACTTGTTAAGGAATAATAAGAAAATAAAAATTAATATTTTAATAAAGTTTTAAAGTGATTTATAATTTGAGATTATCTTTTGACAAAAGGATTTATAGTTTAAAATAAGCAATGTTCTACAATGCTGTAAAATTATTTGAAAATGGTATAAATGCGGAAGTTTAGTTTAACATTAATGCTTGGGATTTGATGGTTAGTTTGGGAAGCCGGATACAACGGTTATTGCATTTTTGCATTTTTAGAGAATTTCTTATGCGGTATGTGAATTTTTAAATATCTTTTTTTGATTTCGGAGATACATCTTTGAACGCATTCAAGAACATGTTTAATAAAGGTCATTTTAAATTATATTCTTTTTTATTTAATTTATTTTAGAGATACATCTTTAAAATACTTTCGTAATTACATCTCAAGAGGCACATTAGAAACATATCCAACAAAAAAATAATTTTTTAAAATAAAATTGACATTAAAATGATCATTGCAATGATGATTTTAACAAAAAATTTAATATTAAATTTTAATATTTCGATGGACGCTTGCATATTTTCAGGATATCTTCGACCGATCTTTGTAGCATCGATTCCAACTCGAGCGTAACTTTCTCTTCAAAATTGAAACGTATCTCACATAGCCTTAACACCCACTTGTGTCTTGAGTTCAAATTTGGTGAACTCAATCTTTCCTCCGTTGTCAATTGATGACGAACGGTATTCGAGTTACACAATCTTTCAATTGCCCTTGTAAGGTAGGCGAAGGTGAATTCCGTCTTTGATATCTTCGAGGGAGGTGAAGTCGGTGAGCTTGCACATTCGACCGGGTGTAGAGCCGGAGAAGGACACATTTGCGACATACTAATTGATGTTTATTTATGACATTTGAGACATTTTGAGATTGTGTGAAAGATAACATTAGAGCACCTAAATTTATAGAAGCCGTAAATCAATTTGGACCAATCATTAACTGTAATATTGATTTTGAAGATATATCTCCAGAACCACACCCTATTATTGTTTCGGAGACACATCTTCGGAACTTGTCCTGAACCAATTTCAAAACAAAACCATATAACAAAACCTTTTTTTTTTTTTTTCCATTGACAAGATAATAACACATGTTGATATGTGGAAGATAAAAAATGCATAAAGATAAAATATGAACAAAAGGTGAATGTATAACACTTCATTTATATTGAGACACAATTACATACAATTTGTCTGATTAAAAACATGTGCCGCCGACTAAATCTATAGGTGATACCCCTTTGGACTTTTGTGCATTTGATTCTTTTTCAATGTTGCTCAATCTCTCAAATTCTTGCATCCTTTCCACAAAATGATCCAACCATGTCTCGGATTTTGTGGTTGAATGAGCTGTCCACTCCAGTGATGTAAGTGGTATAGGGCATCCTGGTTTCAAGCAAACTTGAACAAAATGACTTGATTTTAAAAGTCATCCAATACACATGTGTCGCTACTGCGAAAATCGGCGCCGGCTGACAGAAGAGTCGCCACCGTGCGTTATTTATCCCAACGGAGGGAAAGGAAACGCTCGAAGTAAACCTCGCAAAAAACGGGGAAAGGTATGGTCATCGCAACCAAAATCTGGGTTCGGGAGTCGGTTACGCAAGGGGAAGGTATTAGCACCCCTCACGTCCGTCGTACTCGACGGGATCCACGCTTGCTTGGTTTGTCTAAAGGATGCAAAAACAATCTATCTATGGCTGCTAAATCTAAACGGAAGGGAATTGACTCGATAGAGCGTCGCACTCTATGCCTACGTATTCTCAAGAGAGAAAGTCAGAGTCAACGTAGTTCGGGACTACGGGGAAAATTGGCTCGCCAAGACTTCGCGTCTTGTGCCTACGTACTTCCACACTGCAGGGAAGATCAGAGCTTTACGTAGTTCAGGCTAACTACGGCTAAACAGGGTATTCTCACACAGCAGTGAGAAAAACAACTGGCTTCACAGGTACGGGAACCTATGGGCAAAACTATGGCTTTGGTCTCAAATGCACTCGGGTAAGAGAGAAAAAGGGTAACAATTAATCGTCAGCGGGGAAGTCTCGATCGCACAGCAGCGGGAGAACAGAAAGTCAGTTGTTAGTGTGCTCGCTAGGATATCGCATCCTATGCCTACATATCCTCGTCTGGTACGAGAAATCAGAGCAGCTGTAGTTCGGCTACTTCGGGACCACAACTCAAATCTCGTTTTATTAACATTCTGAAAATGATTACAATGAGTGAACACTGAAAATAAATCTCCTAGGAAATACTATCCTATCCTATCCTGAAAAATCGAATGGAAAATAGCCCCCTAACAAGTGGGCTTCTAAACTATCCTAAAATGGTGTAAAAGAACTTCTATGAAAAATGCACTCTAAAAAATATTAAGTCTACTTTAATATTTTTTTCTCTTTTTCCTTCTTTTCTCTTCAACTATTTTTCACTTCTTTTCTTTTTCACTTCTTTTCTTTTTTTTCAAAATATTTTTCTATATATTTTTCTCCTTTTTCTTTTTTTCAAATTCTTCTTCAATATTTTTCACTATTTTTCTCTACATATTTTTTTCTCTTTTTCCTTTACTATTTTTTTTTCTTAAAATATTTTCCTCTATTTTTTCAAGTATTTTCTCAAGTCTTTTTTCTTTCTCTTTTTTTCAATATTTCTTTTTTTTTTTCATTTCTTTTTCATAAAACTATATATGAAAAATATAAAAGAAAAGAAAATAAGGGGAGGGGGGTACACAACCCAGCTGGGGGTTTATAAGCAGAAAACATAAAAAATAAACTGGGCCCAGCCCATAAGCTAATGCTGCTAAAAAAGACCAAACAGAGGGGGGTGATGCCAACAGAAACGCTGGGTGCTAGCTCGTTGGGCTTGAGCCCATCAGCAAACAAAAACAATAGGCAAAAAACGGGGGAAAGAGGAAAGTGGGGGTGTAGTCAGCAAACCCCAATTGGGCCTAAGCCCACACGGTCCAACAAATCCATCATCCATTCTCAGCAAACAACCCTAATCCAGTCTCCCCCTTGCACTGTTCACCTTCCTCTTTTGCAAACCCTAACGGCGCCGCCGTCTTCCATCCCCGAACTCCCTCTTCTCAAATTCTCTATCGTCCTCAAATCTCTGTATCTCTTTCTCAACATCCCTCTTTTCTATCATCTCAAAATCATCCTCGTTTCAAAACCTGCACAACAGATGAATAAACAAAAAAAAAACAATCGCAATTTGGAAACCTCCTTCCTTGACATTCTTGAAGACCAGACGTGAGGGAAGTTTCTGGACGAAATTAAATCATTGAAGATCTTGAAGTTTGAACGAATAAAGATGTGTGCGTCATGATGAAGACATTTCGTTTGATCTGGATTTGAATGAAGTTGCGAGATCGTGCGAAGACGGTTGATGTTGAAGATCAGCACATCTGATGATTCCTTGATGGGAGCAAATGCATGTGTACATCCGAGGAAGAATGACTGTTGATGAACGCAGCTCCAGACGATGATGACTGTTCGCGACGAATCCGGATGGTGAATGATGAAGATCGACCGTGAATGAAACTCCCGCAGTGGTTCTTGACCTGGGAGATTTATTCTTGAGGATGAACAAAGAAATTGTGAGCTGTGGGCTGAGTATGGGGAATAGCTAGACATCATGGGAGACTTAGAAAGTCATTTGGAGAAAGAGACAAGTCATTGGTGTAGTCACAAGAGTTGGGGATGAAGACAGTCAACTAGGGTTTCATCTGGGTCAACCCTAGGTTAAAGGATTGATCGAAAGGCATTGAGGGCTATTGAGGAGATGTGGGGTTTATCATTTGACATGAAGAATAAGGATATGTTGTTATGCTAAGAAGAATTCAAGAGAAATCAAGGAGAAGAGGAGTTTCTAAATTAGGGTTTCTGTGTAAAATCCCCTAGTTTAGGTCAAATTTCAAAGCAAGATAAGTCAAAATGAAAGCTTCAAATGGATCCTTGGCCAACATGAAACTTGTAGAGGATATCAAGACCTTTAATTTGGGTGGTGGAAGACATCAAGTAGATTTATAGAACTCAAGTTATGGTCCTTGCAAGTTACAGGTCATCTGAGGTATCTGAACTTTTGTCTGTGAAAGTGACTTGACTTCCAAGCTATTTTTACCCATCAAGGAGATTTAAAATGAATTTCTGGTAAACATAAGAATTGTTCCTCATTGTCTTAGCTTTCTATAATGGTATGGTATACCTTCATATGATTTGTGGAACTCTACTTATGGTCTTGGCAAGCAAAGGGTATTTTGGTCATCTGAGGATTACACGTCATTCTTAGCCTATGCCTAAAACGCATACAAGGGAGCTTCAAATGAAAAACTTCCCAACATCAAAGTTGCTCAAAATGCCATTTTAAGTCTAGAAAAGAAGTCATGAAAGTTTGGAAATGTATGGATTGAGACTTGACCAAAGTTGGTGAAAAATGACCTAAAAAAGGCATATAACTTGAAAAAGTTCAAGTTGGAAAATGGTTTGAGAGATCTACAAGTCCAATATGGGTCATCCAATATACCAAATTGATTCCCAACATCATTTTAGAGACATTGGTTCAGCCATATTTTTGAGTTTAGGCTTAAAAATTGGACTTCCTTTGTAAATGTGTTTCTTGCATTATAAGGCAACATGGCAAAACTTAACACAAGGCAAGGAAAAGCTTGGTTTTTCATACATACACTCCTAATATCTCATGAAAGGAGATTTTAACTCAAGTTTACCCAAGGTGCAAGCATGATATGAGATGATTCAAGATACCATCAAATGATAAGTTCATGAAATTTCCATAAGTTTCTAGATCACTCTAGGACCAATCTAGAAGCTTCTCATTCTGTTAATCCTCACCTATATAAGGAAATGAAGCCATTTGTGCATTGGTTGGTGATTCTTTGAGCTTGCAAACACTACTTTGATTCCTTCACTCCCATTTGCATTTTTTCTTCAAACTCCATTGAAACTTCATCAATCATCTCAATTTCTGTTATCATCATCATCCACCATTATCATAGAGTAATTGGCAAAGGAAATTGAAGGGAATTCGTGGCTGGTTAGGGTGATCCAAGTTTACACTCCAACTTGCATGAAGAGGGGGATAAGGTGATTCAAGAAGATTGAGCAACAACTATTGCAAACAGAAGAATCAACATCCATTGGAGATCAACATTGGAGGTTAACAAGTCTTGAATTGCAGCACAACTACACCTGCCATCATCACTTGCAAGGTATGCAAAACCCTTCAAATCTCCTTATTTATTCAGTTGTAGATCATGTGGTTAGGATAAAGATGCTTAGAGACCATAGGGGATTGAATTCTGAGAATTATGGAGACTTCTATGAAGTTTCATGGCAGGTCACCATTTCTTTAATTTCCAAGAACTAGCTGTGCATTAGGTTTTAATTGATGTGGGATAACATGGAATGATGAGGGTAGCATGTAGAACAATTTTAGATCATTAGGATTGAGTTCTAGCAAGGTTGATGTCAGAAGAGCATGGTGAAACCCTAGCTTTCGTGCCCTCTGTTTGGGATCTACAAGGAGAGTTAGCAAAAACTAAGATCAAGAATGGATTCCCTGTGATTAGTAGATCATTTTAGGGTTTTGAATTTTTCATTTTCATCAAGTGATCATGGAGAACGATCTGGTTGAATTTTCGCGCATGAATTATGGTCTGATGAAACCCTAATGGCATTTGGAGAAGACAACACGAGCACCGTTGGATCATTCTGGGCAATTGACTTAATCCTCTCATCGTGCGGCCACAATTTAATGCTGAAAACGGAGGGAAAATTTAAATCCTCAAACGCATCGTTTGATTTAGTAGCCAGTCTGGGCTCAAATGCTTTTCGCGCCCCCCACTCTTGCTGGGCCCAACGTGTATCAAGTGTTTTTCTTACTTTTCATACCCCCCTGCCTTTTATTTCATTTTAATTTCTTTTCATTTTCATGCATTTTCAAAAAATCATAATAAATCGTAAATTTCATATTTTTTAATGGTTCTTTTTGCATTAATTTCTTCAAGATGTCTAGAAAATTATAAAAAATAAAAATTGCATTTTATTTTTTATTTGATATTTTTCCCATATTTTCCAAATAAATGCCTATTTTAGGTGTTTCATTTCATACATGAATTTGATAATTTTTGTTCTAATAGTTGCTTTAATATTTTTAGCCCATTCTTTTTAGGTTGATTAATAGACATTGTTAGCTTGTACATACAATTTAGTGCATATTTTTAGGAATTAATTTTAGGTGATTGGTTTAGGTTTGAATAACATGAATAAAATTAGGGTTTTAAATCAACTTAGGTGAGATAGTTTAATTCTTTTAGGAAATTTTCATTTGATTGTTGGGGTATGGACTATAGGGGTTATGGGTATAGGATAGATCCCCTTAGAAATCACTAGGATTCCCCTACTGCTAGTATATACTGCTATATTTGATTGATTGGTGTGGTGTGCCCTCTGGGGATTATTGATTTGTCTGTGTGGGTATTGGGATTGTCTGGGTATTGGGGGAGCTGAAGACTTGTGATGTTGAAGCCATTGGAGATCCAGAGCTTGAAGACCAACTTCCAGAGTGGATGAGGAGATTCCTGCTAGCAGCTGTTGAGGAGATTAGGGTTTAGGAGCTAGGCAGAGCTCTAGATTAGAAAGCTTGATTCTCAAACATGGAAGGTTTTGACTGCCTCCATTCCTCTCTGTGATACAGAGTCTCTCTAAGACACTCACCCCCTTCCCTTGGAAGGCTTGGTGCTACTGTCTAAGGGATAGAACTCTTGAGAAAAAATATCTTATGTGTTAGTAGCAGTTGGTTTGCCACCCTTGGTAGTCAACTAATTGCTTAACACCCAATTCACTCTTGTGATTGATCCCTCAGCTTGGAGGATAAGACTTGAAGAAAAGCCATTGTAGACTGAAGATTGATAACCAAAGCCCTTGCTTGAAGACTGTGGAGATGGAGAGTGATGCTTGCTGAAGCTTGTAGCTGATTGGAGATGACTTGAAGACTGGTGTGATGCAGAGCTGCTGATGCTGTTTATTTTTTGCTGTACTTCATTCTTGATGTATTGATTGGTTTTCTGGACTGTATTGCTTGCTGTTTACCCTGTTGGGTTGAAAGTGAATCCCATTCACTTTTGCCTATTGTTTTCTAGGTTCGAGGTTGAGTGGGACTCCCTTGCCTCGCTTGTATTGTTGCATCCATGCATTTTTACCGTATTACTGTATATATCTGATATTGTTTCTGTTTCCGCTTATCCCGTAGGATCTCTGTTCCTCTCTGTGCAAGAGAGGGGCATGATAGACACTAGGTCTTAACCCATGCATGATAACATTAAGTTTGTTTGATTCCCTTTTCAACCGTAGGTTAGAGTTCTGTCTCTTCTTTCTCAAAACAAACAGAAAATACAATAAAATTTCAAACACAATAAAAGACACTTCTTCCGTAAGAGAATGTGAACCCATCAAGACGTCATTTTTGTCCGCTTGGACTGCTGATCAGAAAAACCTTTTTCAGAAGGAATAAAATCAACCAAGACAGACTTGTGTCATACGTGGCCCGAACTACGTTTGCTCTGATCTTTCATGCTGTATGAAAGTACGTAGGCATAGGATGCGATATCCTAGCGAGCAACCTTCCCCTCCTTTCCCGTAGGTAGGCGAACTACGTTGACTCTGATTTCTCGTTCCAGACGGGAATACGTAGGCATAAAGTGCGATACTTTGCCGAGTCATTTTATTTTCATTTTCTTTTCTTTTTTAACCCTTGACCTGTAGAGTAGATAGCAATAACAATCCATACCCGAAAACAAGCGTGGATCCCGTCGAGTACGACGAACGTGAGGGGTGCTAATACCTTCCCCTTGCGTAACCGACTCCCGAATCCAGGTTTTGGTTGCGATGGCCATACCTTTCCCGTGTTGTGCGAGGTTTACTCTGAGCGTTTCCTTTCCCTCCTGTGGGATAAATAACGCACGGTGGCGACTCTTCTGTTCGGCCGGCGCCGATTTTCGCAGTAGCTACAGCTGGCGACTCTGCTGGGGATCCAACGTCCCCTGGCTGCTAAGGACTGCGATAGTTCTTATGCATTTGGGATCCAACGTCCCTTAAGAGAGTCAATCCTAACGCTTGTTTTCCCGTCGAGGATTTTGTATGGATTTATATTTCTGACCTTTATTTTCAGCATTATATATTGATTATTATTGCTGTATTGGGGTGTGACGGGTGTTCTGATACTGAGTGAGAAGCCGGACCTGGGCTTGAGTGCACCTAGAATTAGAGTAGAGATTAGTTGGCGCCCGCTTGCTTTGCTTGCCTTGGTGTCCCGCGAAATCTACACTCCGACGAGGTTCCTCTGGTTGGCCTCCTGCCCCTTCCTTTGGTTGGCGTGGGTTGCTGGTTAGTTGAATTGTCGACTCTGGGGACCGATCATTTGGAAGTTGGCTAAGTGAGGCCTCTTCAGGATTTGATGATGCCACTCCTTCTGGGAATCGTATCATCAACCCTGAAAGTCTGTGACGCCGACGACCGCATAGGATGCCATACCTTTGTCAGTTACTAGGACATCCACCTGTGAGAGGGTTTGAGGGTTATGCAGGTAACTAGACTTTCAGATACCGGTTATTTCTTGATCAGAGATCCTGGGTATTTATGGAAGGTTATGAGGTCTGTCAGAGACCATTTGGAGATGTGTTATGAGGTCTGTCAGAGACCAGTTCGATAGTTCCGAGGTCTGTCAGAGACCAGCTGGAGATGTGATTTGAGGTCTACCAGAGACCAGTTGGAGTTATGGTTGGAGGACTGTCAGAGACCATTGTTGGAGCTTTGTTTTAGGTCTATCTGAGACCAGGGTTTGAGGCCTTCTAGAGAATCTATCTGAGACTTCGTGATATGGTTCAGGCTATTCAGCTACGGCAGTTGGTCCCCGTTGCATGTTACTTGCATTGCATTTGTTTGCATACTCATCATCATTGCATCCCTCTAACGTGTGTCTGTGCTGCAGGTGCATTTGCATTTCCCTAGTTCTAGTGTCCGGATTTCTGAGTGATTGGTCATGGCCAGCTTAAGAAGGACAGTTGCTTACAAATTGCCCACTCCTGATGTTGTTCCCCTGCTTGGGTTGATCTCTCTGGCTGATGAGGATGCTCGTAGGAGCTTCAGAATGAGCTATGGAAGACTATTGAGATTGGTGCGCAAACCCACGGAGATAGAGCTAGATGGGCTGTACGCTTTGATGCAATTCTACGATCCCGCATTGAGATGTTTTACATTTGCTGATTTCATTATGGGGCCTACCATTGAGGAGTATGTGGAGTTTACGGAGTTACCCGTGCAGAACCAGGTTCCATTCATTCATTCTGGCGTTAAGCCCAAGCCGGAAGATTTGGCAAAAGCTTTGCATGTGGATGCTTCTGAACTGTTGACTACTGTTTCCCGGGGGGTGCCAGGATTCTCGCTCCAGTTCTTGATTGGTAAAGCCCAAGAGTACGCTAAGAGCGGATGTTGGATTTCCTTCAATGCTGTGCTGGCTCTGTGCATTTACGGCATAATATTGTTTCCCAATGTACCGGATTTTGTGGATTTCGATGCCTTCTACTTGTTTGCCGCTGGTAATCCGATACCTACCTTACTCGGAGATTTCTACTACTCACTGCATTACAAGAATGAGAAGGGAAGAGGAAAGAATGTTCATTTCTGTGTACCATTGCTGGATATGTGGTTTAAAAGCCACCTTCCCATGAAGGGATCTTTCGTGAAGAGTGCAACCACAACTAGCTGGTCAGAGCGCCTGATGAGGCTATCTCCCGAAGACGTCGAGTGGTTTGATCGAGACCTGCTAGGATCTGAGCTTATATTCAGTTGTTCTGGATACCCTAATGTTCCGCTGATAGGAAGAAAGGGGTGTATCAATTACAACCCTTCTCTGTTCGTCCGTCAGTTCGGATATGCGCTGAAGAACCCACCCAAAGAGGAGGAAGTACAAGAATCTCTGTACTTCACCGGTGATTTGAAGGGAGAGTTATTGGCCAAGTTGTAGCATGCCTGGACGCGTATTAACCGAAGAGGGAAGCCGTTGTTAGGGAAGAATGACTGTCAGGCCTATGCACCTTACAAGGTTTGGATCCAGGAGAGAGCAAGTCAGTTGCGGATGCCATTTCCAGATGCACCAATCCTTGTTCCTATTCTGGTAGCAGAGCCAACTACTGTTTCCAGGGAGGCCTACGAGCAAGTTGTGAAAGAAAAAGAAGCCTTGATGAAGATCAACGAAGGGTTAGAGCAGGAGCTAGCCCAGATACGCAGTGAGAAAAACAAGGCCGTGTATGCTTTCCAACAGCAGATTGAGCTAATGAACAGGTTAGGGGCCGAGTTGACTGAGGAGAGGAAGAAGCGCGAACGTCTGGGGCAAGAGTTCAGAAGCTCCCATGACATGCTGGAATCCAAAAAGAAGGCGCTCGACGCAGCACACCGAGAGATCTCTTCTTGCAATAAGACCTGGAATGCCACGCTCACCAACAATAAGAAGAGGGAAGATAAGTTGAAGCAGCAAATCTCCGACCTCGAAGAGCAGTTGAAGTCCAGCATCAAGAAGTGTGAAGAATAAGTGATGACCCGGTATAGTCTCCAGAACGCACTGAACAAGGCCATCAAAGGCAGAGATGAAGTTGTGTCTCAGAAGCGTAAACTAGAGGATCGCTTCGGAGAGGGGGCATGGGAAGAAACTGCTGAAGACGTACGCCGTGTTCTTAAGAAAAGGAACCAACTTGTTGAAGGGCTGCTTGCTCGACCAAGTCATCCGGAGACTAAGAAGCTGCTAGAAGAGTACCAGACTTATGGGAGGGTTTGATCATTTCATGTAGTAACTTGTATGCTTTATTTGCATAATGCTGACCATCACCAGGATTGTTGGTTGAGGTCATGCCTTCTTGTTGTACTCTCAGTGATATTGTATTCCGGGCTTATTGATTTCTTTGCAATATATGAGGCTTTCTGTGATTCAACTCCGATCTTTGTATTACTAACACTGTCACTGCACCGGCACCTTCACACTAGAATCGGGGAATGAATCTCCCTAATGCACAGACACACATTGCATTGCATTCATATTCATATTGCATTACAGGTAATCTTTGGATGGTGTCTTATTTCCTGCTCTGTATCAGGTATTTCCAGGATTGCAGATCAGCACCCGCACCGCTATTCCACTCGCTCCAACTGTCGAAGAATCATGGATCAAATACAGAACGAGATGCAAGATGTGCGCGAGAAGCTAGCTCTCTTTATGCAGACCATGGAAGCTATTGCAAAAGGTCAGGAGAATTTTCAAGCCATGGTCCAACCTCTGTTGGCCCGAAATGCTGGTCACGGTAACGAGGATCATCAGTCTGTGCGAGTCGATAATGTTCATGGAGATGGCACTCCCACGCCAGTGGCTCCACCTGTAGTCAATATACCTGCCGCTAATGTCAACAACACTACCGCTGCTGTGAACGGTAACGTCGGAGTCAGGAATGAGACGGCTGTCCATAACGTTGGGCTTGGTGATGTCAACTTGGGTGATAATATGGGAGGCAACGGCTTTGGCAATACTGGATTTGGGTTCAACGATCAGGGATTCGATAATGCTGGGAAATATGGTTTCAATGCTCAAGGCTTTGGGCAAGATGGTTATGGTGTGGCCAATCAGGGTTACGGAGGTTTCGGAAATGGAAACGGCGCTGGGTTAATGGCTTTTGGGCCTGCTGGAGGCGTTCAAGGGTACGGCAACAGAGGCCGAGGCCCAGTGATGAATCAAATTAGAGCTGGCCGCAATAATGAATATGATGGGTATGGAGCTGGGAATGGTATGTGGCAAGAAGATCAGCAGGAGGACGCTTTCTCCGGCGGAGGCTTTCAAGGGCCGATGGATAACTCCCAGAAGATCAGAATGCTAGAAGAGCAGATGAGGGGGGTCCTGAACCAAAGTGCTGTGGGCTTGGACATGGCAACAATGGGGCTGGTACCTGGCTTGAGGGTGCCAATCAAATTCAAAGCTCCTGCGTTTGATAAGTATAAAGGGGACACCTGTCCGAAAGTGCACGTACGGGCTTATTACAGAAAGATGTCTACATACTCAACTGATGAGAGAATGCTAATGCATTTCTTTCAGGATAGTTTGTCAGGCCCTTCCCTAGAGTGGTACATGGGGTTGGAGCCAACCAATATCAAGACATGGAAGCAATTGGCAGAGGCATTTGTAGCTCACTACAAGTACAACAGCGACTTGGCGCCCAATCGGGTCCAATTGACAGGGCTGTCGCAGAAGAAGGGGGAGAGCTTTAAAGAGTACGCGCAAAGGTGGCGCGATATGGCTGCCAGGGTCCGCCCTCCTTTAGAAGACAAGGAAATGAATGACATGTTCGTCGGCACATTCACAGGCTTGTTTCATGACATGTTGTTTCATACATCTCTGGCCAGTTTCTCAGACTTAATTCTGATGGGAGAAAAGATTGAACGTAACATTAAGCAGGGAAAGTTCCAAGTCGAGGAATCAACTGCATCTGGCAGTAATAGGAAGGCTTTTGGTGGGCGCCGTCAGGGCGAGGCAAGCGCAGTGTTTGGAGGCCGAGGCCGAGGCCGAGGCAGAGGTCGAAACCAATATCATCAGCCGCAGCAGGTGGCGAGTGTTACTATTCCGTATCAGCAACAATCACTTCAACAACAACAACAACCGTTTCAGCAGCAGCCAATGCAGCAGCAGCAACAGCCATTTCAACAACAACAGCAGCAGCAGCCACCGCAGGGGGCACAGCAGGCTCAACGAAGATTCCAGGGTGGTAAACCAAGAAGAGTGTTTGAGAAGCCTCCCTCAACCTATGCAGATTTATTGCAGACATTGTTGGGTTTGAACCTGGTAGAGAAGAGAACTCTGGCACCGATAACGGGAACTCCCCCGTATGGTTATGATGCAAGCAGGCACTGTGAGTTTCATTCTGGGGCTCCGGGCCACGATATAGAGGGTTGCCATGCTTTTAAGCACGTTGTGCAGGATCTTTTGGACAATAAGACTATCAATTTCGGAACGGCAGGTCCGAATATAGTGCAGAAACCCATGCCTAATCATGGGGCGAACGCCATTCTGACTGAGGAAGGGTTGAATCTGATTATGAATGTCGACGATTTAAAGACACCGCTGGGCGAGATAAAAAGCAGATTGTTGCAAGGGGGTGTTTATCCAGGATGTGACGAGTATTGCTTAGAATGCTGGACCCTAGCTGGGGGGTGTGATGATTTGAAGAAAGGCATTCAGGCTTTAATTGATGGAGGCACATTGCAGTTTGACCGAGCAGCAACTGAAGAGCCTGCAGGGGCAGCAGCAGATGATCAGAGGGATGTGGCCACTGTAACGATTCCTCGAAAGACAATCACTATTGCAGCACCGGTCCAGCGACCACCGATCACCATAACTAAGGCCGGACCAATCCCGTACGAGAACACGAAAGCAGTCCCATGGTCATATGGGTTGGCGGTGTTTTGTGACGGGATAAAGATTGATGTTAATAAGCAGCCAGCTGAGACTGTCGATAACGTTGTTGGTTCAGGAGGTATGACAAGGAGTGGTAGGATCTTTATATCACCTGAAGTGGAGGCCGAAAGACTAGCAAAAGGAAAAGGGAAGATGGTTGAGAATGTCCCAGTGCAAGCAAGCGACAAAGAAGCGGCATCGAAAGACGTAGAAGAGTTCATGCGCTTGATTCGAAAAAGTGATTATAAGATTGTGGAGCATCTGCAACAGACGCCCTCCAAGATATCTATCCTGTCATTGCTACTATGTTCTGAAGCTCACAGAAATGCTTTGCTGAAGGTCCTGGATACTTCCTTTGTACCCCAAGACGTCTCCGTGAATCAGCTGGAAGGAGTGTTGGCACATGTAAATGCAGGCCACAACTTAGGTTTTACTGACTTTGACCTGACCCCGAAAGGGAGGGATCATAATATGGCGCTGCACATATCTGTCGAATGTAGAGGATCAGTAATGTCGCATGTATTGGTCGACACCGGATCGTCTTTGAATGTGATGCCTAAGAAAGCGATGATGAAGCTGGATGTCAGAGGAATCCTGTGCACGCCCAGTGACTTGGTAGTTAGAGCCTTTGACGGCACGCGAAGAACAGTCTTTGGGTCGATAAAATTGCCCCTGCAGGTGGGGCCGGAGGTGTTTGCGACGGAATTTTATATCATGGATATACAGCCCGCATATAGTTGCCTTCTCGGACGACCCTGGATTCATGGGGCTGGGGCAGTCACGTCTACCCTGCATCAGAAGTTGAAATATATGATCGGAGACAGCGTAGTCACCATATGCGGAGAAGAAGACATCCTGGTCAGCCATCTGTCGTCATTTAAATACGTGGAGGTCGACGGAGAGATCCACGAAACACCTTGCCAGGCATTTGAAGGTTTGCGTATCAAGGACAAAGGTCCCGGGCCGAGCAAAATGTCAGAGATAGCCGTCTCGTCGTATAAAGAAGCTCAAGCTCTAGTGGAGGCAGGAGAAGCAACGGGCTGGGGCAAAGTGCTGGATATTCCTGTAAAGATGGACCGATTCGGGCTGGGATACCAACCGTCGTCGTCGACACCTGCTGTGGAAGCACCCCGTTTCAGAGGGCCAATTACCATCTCTGCCAGTGGAGTATGTCATGAAACCATCAACGCTGCTTCGGAGTCTGACGAAGGAGACAGCGACTGTGATATGGATGCCTGGATTCAGCCAAGCACGCCAGGACAGGGACTGTGCAACTGGTCCATTCAGGAGCTTGTCCCTGTGACTCTTAAACAGTAATGCTTTGCTTTATTAATTGTTGAACAATCTGATGTCTTGCCCGGGGCATCAGGATTTGCTTAGGGTTGTGTTGTTATGAACATTGCGTGTTAATCATTAAATAAATGGCGTTTTTTCATGTGCAAATACTGTAATCTCTGTCTTTCTTGTTTTGTATTTTTCAATAAAATGGCAACGTGGTTATTTGCTTTATACGCATTTTGAAGCACTTAACCATTCCTTTTGTAGGATAACATTTTCAGATGACATCCTTGAACCACCTATGACTCGTCCCGACTTTGAGCACCCAGTATTTCAGGCCGAAGAAGAGATTGTCGAAGATAGCGACGTTCCTGAAGAACTGTTTTGGTTGGTGAAGCAAGAGGAAAGAGCCATTCTGCCTCACGACGAGGTCATCGAGATTATCAACTTGGGGTCGGAAGGGGTTGAGAAGAATATTCGTATCGGGGCCGCACTGCAGGGTGATATCAAGCGAAGACTGGTTGAAATGCTCCGAGAGTATAGTGATGTATTCGCTTGGTCATATGAAGATATGCCAGGGCTCGATACAGACATGGTCGTGAACCGTCTGCCACTGAAAGAAGAATGCCCGCCAGTCAAACAAAAGCTTCGCAGAACTCGACCGGACATGGCAGTAAAGATCAAAGAGGAAGTTCAAAAACAGTGGGACGCTGGTTTCCTGGCTGTAACAAAATATCCCTCATGGGTTGCTAACATCGTACCAGTGCCAAAGAAAGATGGCAAGGTTCGGATGTGCGTGGATTATAGAGATTTGAATAAAGCAAGCCCAAAAGATGATTTTCCACTTCCTCATATCGACGTGCTAGTTGATAATACTGCTCAATACTCCGTATTCTCCTTCATGGATGACTTTTCAGGCTATAATCAGATTAAAATGGCGCCAGAGGATATGGAGAAGACCACTTTCATAACGCCTTGGGGAACATTTTGCTACAAAGTGATGCCCTTTGGTTTGAAAAATGCTGGGGCAACGTATCAGCGTGCGATGACGACTCTTTTCCATGATATGATGCATAAAGAGATCGAAGTTTACGTTGACGATATGATTGCCAAATCCCAGACGGAGGAAGAGCATCTGGTGAATCTGCTGAAGTTATTTAAAAGGCTTAGGAAGTTCAGGCTGAGACTGAACCCTAACAAATGCACCTTCGGGGTGAGATCGGGTAAGCTGCTGGGGTTTATCGTAAGCGAAAGAGGAATAGAGGTCGATCCTGCTAAAATAAAAGCGATTCAAGAAATGCCGACGCCAAAAACAGAAAAAGAGGTGCGCGGGTTTTTAGGGAGGTTGAACTACATCGCCCGGTTCATATCTCACCTAACCGCTACGTGTGAACCATTATTCAAGCTGTTGAAGAAAGATCAAGCTGTAACGTGGAACGAAAATTGTCAAAAGGCGTTCGATAAGATAAAGCAGTATTTGCAGGAGCCTCCTATTTTGATACCCCCAGTGGCAGGTAGACCCTTGATAATGTATTTGACGGTTCTGGAGGGAAGCATGGGTTGTGTTCTTGGTCAACACGACGAGACAGGGAGAAAAGAGCATGCGATCTACTACTTGAGCAAGAAATTTACAGATTGTGAATCTCGATACTCAATGCTTGAGAAAACTTGTTGCGCGCTAGCCTGGGCCGCTAAGCGTCTGAGGCAATACATGCTGAATCATACAACCATGCTCATCTCGAAGATGGATCCTATCAAATATGTATTCGAAAAGCAGGCGTTGTCCGGAAGAATTGCCCGTTGGCAGATGGTCTTGACTGAATATGACATTCAGTACGTCTCGCAAAAGGCTATAAAGGGGAGTGTGCTATCTGAGTATCTGGCGGAGCAGCCCATTGAAGATTACCAATCGATGAGGTTTGATTTTCCTGACGAGGATATCATGTACCTAAAAATGAAAGATTGTGAAGAGCCGTTGCCAGACGAAGGGCCAGAGTTGGGTTCCAAATGGAAGATGATATTTGACGGAGCTGTGAATGCTTACGGTAGTGGAATAGGGGCAATTATCACCACGCCACACGGGTCGCACATCCCGTTTACTGCCCGATTGACCTTTGCCGTTACCAATAATGAGGCCGAATACGAAGCTTGTATAATGGGGCTTGAAGAAGCCATTGATTTGCGAATCAAAAAT
Source organism: Lathyrus sativus (assembly GCA_963859935.3). Classification (NCBI taxonomy): domain Eukaryota; kingdom Viridiplantae; phylum Streptophyta; class Magnoliopsida; order Fabales; family Fabaceae; genus Lathyrus; species Lathyrus sativus. The sequence goes on from OZ012736.1 coordinate 81,395,345, forward strand.
CTAGACGTATACGGAGACTCAGCTCTGGTAGTGAATCAGATAAAAGGGGAATGGGAGACACGTCAGCCCAACTTGATACATTACATGAACTATGCAAGGAGATTGTTGCCTTTCTTCGACAAGGTTGAGTTGCATCATGTACCGCGGGCCGAAAATCAGATGGCTGACGCCCTGGCCACATTGTCTTCCATGTACAAAGTCAACTTCTGGAACGAGGCTCCCAGAATTATTATCTCTCGGCTTGACAGGCCTGCTTTCGTATTTGCTATTGATGAAGCATCCGACGACAAACCATGGTATTTTGATATCCTTAATTTCCTAAAGAATAAAGAGTATCCGGCTGGGGTATCCAGTCAAGATCAGAAGACTCTCAGGAGATTAGCGGGTAATTTCTATTTGAATCCGGATGGCGTCTTATACAGAAGAAACCACGACTTGGTGCTGTTGCGTTGTGTAGATGAAAGAGAGGCGAAACTGCTCATGGAGGAAATACACGAAGGTACCTTTGGTACGCATGCTGGTGGGCATGCTATGACGAGAAAGCTGCTGCGGGCAGGTTATTTTTGGCTGACTATGGAGACTGACTGTTTCAAGTTTGCGAGGAAGTGCCACAAGTGCCAAATCTATGCTGATAAGATCCATGTGCCTCCGAGTCCTCTGAATGTAATGTCATCGCCATGGCCATTCTCGATGTGGGTAATCGATATGATTGGAAAGATCGAGCCGACAGCTTCTAACGGGCATCGGTTCATCCTAGTAGCAATCGATTATTTCACCAAGTGGGTCGAGGCGGCGTCTTACGCAAATGTAACGAAGCAAGTGGTGGCCAGATTCATTAAGAGAGATATCATTTGCCGATATGGGATTCCCGAGCGGATAATCACGGACAACGGTTCAAACCTAAACAACAAAATGATGAAGGAGCTCTGTCAGAATTTCAAGATCGAGCATCACAACTCCTCCCCTTACCGACCCAAGATGAATGGCGCTGTCGAGGCAGCCGATAAGAATATAAAGAAGATCGTCCAGAAGATGGTGGTGACCTATAAGGATTGGCATGAGATGCTACCTTTTGCTTTGCACGGTTATCGTACGACGGTACGCACATCAACCGGGGCAACCCCGTTCTCGTTAGTATACGGAATGGAAGCGGTATTACCATTGGAAGTTGAGATCCCTTCTCTGAGGGTATTGCGGGACGTTCAGCTAGACGAGGCAGAATGGGTGAAAGACAGGTTGAATCAACTGAGTTTGATGGATGAGAAGAGGCTAGCTTCTCTAGCATACGGTCGTTTGTACCAGAGCCGAATGAAGAAAGCATATGATAAGAAGATACATCCGCGAAGCTTTCAGACGGGCGACCTTGTGCTGAAAAGGATTCTCCCGCCGCAAGCAGATCACAGGGGCAAGTGGACCCCCAACTACGAAGGGCCATACGTTGTCAGGAAAGTCTTTTCAGGAGGAGATTTGTTGTTATCCACGATGGATGGTGAAGACTTCACGTCGCCTGTGAATTCGGACGCAGTTAAAAAATACTTTGCTTAAAATTGACCCGCTGGACAGAAAAAAGAGAGTCCAGGCAAAAATGGGGCATCCTGGCGAACCAAAAACAGAATGAAAGGTTCGGGTAAAAGTTAGGGATAAAATTGAAAAAATATACACCCGCGAAGTTGAAAACCTACACTGGGCGGCTTCGGCAAAAAGGGGTATCCCGGTGAACTGAAAACCCGTAAAGGGCGGTTCACGCAAAAGTTAGGGATTTGAAAAGCAAATGACTGCGGTCCGAATTTGATATTGCAATGAGCATCAGTGCGGGAGAATACCTGAGGGGTCGATTATCAGATACAACCGCTTCGGAAGTATGGATACTAGGAAAGCATTAGAGTCGGATGAGTCATAGGAGGATCAGTTCGTGGTGTTCGTCTGCATCCCGTTGCCGACATGTGTACAAAATTTAATTTGTCAAAATATTTATGCTTCTTGTGCATACTTGTATATTTTGCCTTGCGTAGCTTCCTCTTTTCAGGAGTTACATCCCGTGTACAAAAACTTCGCCCATTCAGGGGCCCAATCATAAAATATGTTATTCAGTACTTGATGCTGGTTCTTTACTGTTTTGTGCATGATAAAACGCCTAAGTTTATTGAAACTAGCATGTGCATAACATCACCGACCCTTGCCAACAATTGCTAAAGCTTTGAATTAACTGAAAATAACGTCACTAACCTGAATCGATTTGGTTGCATAGGCTTGTCTTGTCTTGTTTGTGTTGTTGCAGGTTTCATAACCGTACGAGGAAGATGATCAAAAGATTGCAATAACGAAAGACTGGATCTCCACGCAGGTCATGTTCTTCCTGAAGAAGGATCAAATTCCCCAGCTAGTTGCAGCTTAGCCGAAGGACATTCTCCAGCAAAGTCGTTTATCCTCAACAGAATTAACGATTCCAAGATCATAAGGCTGTATTCAGACAGTATGGTGTCCCCCAGGAGGATTCCTTATCTCAAGCAGAGTTGGTCTAGCCTCAGAAAATTAATATCGGTGAGCTGTATTCAGGCAGGTTACCTTTTCCCCGCAGGGTCATTTATTCTCCCCTAGCGGAGTCAGTTGGTTTTCCCAAGAGAATCATCCCATCCCCAGCGGAGTTCTCTTCCCAACCAGGGTCTTCATTCCTCCCAGTGGAATTCGAAGATTGAGACTCTCCCCGGCAGAGTTGGTGTCGCGCATTGGCATTTATTTTGACAGAATACCGTGTGATATCCGTTCATTTTCCAGCAGAAGTTCGATCATACCAGGCGCATCTGCCATTCTCCAGTAGAGTTATATTCCCAGCAGGGTGTTACTTCAGTGAGGTGTTTGGTTCAAGTTCCCAATTTCTCAGCTGAGTCGACTTCATCCTTCCAGCATTTATTTTGCTGGAATAATTCTGTAGCACCTGGCTATCCCCAGCGGAGTTGGCATTATCTTCAGCATTTATTTTGCTGAAGCCGTTTCTGTACCCAGCAGTTCGGGGCTGCATTTGCATTGGCATATAGTGTCATATTTGCATTGGCATATAGTGTCATATTGGCATCGGCATATAGTGTCGTACTTGCATCCACCAAATAAAAGCGTAGCATTTCCATGTCAAATGGAGCATTGCATCATTGGCGAACGCATGCAGTTTGAAGCATAAACTAGGTTGGCTGACCTTTTGTTTCAAGTATTGTTTCTCTTACAGGTAGAGAGAGCCCTTGCTCAGGAGAATCAATAAAACATTCAGGATCTCGACGTGAGACATTCGACGAAGTGTCAGCTTTGGCACTACTCACCACAGAGTCAGCAGGATAAATTTCTCTTTGTCCCTAAGCAGAGTTACTTATTTCCCCGCCAGGGTTCTTGTTGAAGTTTCTCTAGTCCGACCAGCGGATTGTTTCCTTCAAGGTTGTTGTTACGTCAGCATTAAAAGGTTTCATGAACCAGAATTTTAGAGGCTACCGCCAGTTATCAGAACAGGCCTCCGGTAGTTTGGTTTCCAAATATCCCCAGTAGAGTCATCCTCAAAGTTGCTGTAACGTCGGTGATAAGAAGTTTGCGGACCAATGGAAGGATGAGTCATAACGTGGACAATTTCTTGACAGGTTTTCTTCGTGCTAGAAAAGCGGAGTCCTTACGCGGACAGTTTTAATTCCCCGGGCTGATGGGAGGTGCTAGTCCTAACGTGGGCAGGTTCGATTTCTCAGAATTGATGGAATGTGGAGTCCTAACGTGGACATTTCTTCCAGTTTGACGGTATGTGTTAGTCCTAACGTGGACAGCTTCGAGTTCTCGGTATTGATTGAGTGTAGGGTCCTGACGTGGACAAGTTTATCCTTCTTCGTGTTGTGGGCAAAGTATGAGTCCTGACGTGGACACAGTCTTATTTCCCCAGCAAGTCGAAGACACGCAAGTCCTGACGCGGACAAGTTTATTTCTTCAGCAGGTTGAGATATGGGTCCTAACGTGGACAAGTTTTATTTTCTCAGTAAGTCAAGAGGCGAGTCCGGACGTGGACAAATCAAGACGAAACGAGAGTCCTGACGTGGACAGGCCTATTCCTTACATGGAAAGAGAAGTTGTTTCCTTACGTGGAAAAATTTAGTCCTGACATGGACAGATCAAGAATTTTATTCCTTACGTGGAAGAAGATTGGTTTCCTTACGTGGAAAGAAGACAAATTCCTTACGTGGAAAGATGGGAGTCCTTACGTGGAAAAATCAGAAAGAGTTTCCCTACGTGGAAAGATTGTGGTTTCCTTACGTGGAAAGATGTGATTCCTTACGTGGAAAGATTGAGTCCTTACGTGGACACCTCAAGTGGGAGTCCCGACGTGGACAGATCAAAGTTTGATTCTTAACGTGGAAAGATTAGAGCCCTTACGTGGACACATCAAGAGCATTCCTTACGTGGAAGAAAAATGGTTTCCTTACGTGGAAAGACGAGTTTATTCCTTACGTGGAAAGACTGAGTCCTTACGCGGACATATCAAGATTGACTCCTGACGTGGAAAGCAGAGGTATTCCTAACGTGGAAAGATTTTATTCCTGACGTGGAAGAATTTAGTCCTGAAGTGGACAGGTACAAAAGAGTTTATTCCTAACGTGGAAGGGTGAGTCCTAACGTAGACGATGTATTCATAGCCTAGAAAGTTTAGTCCTAACGTGGACAGATCTAGACGATGTTTATTCATGACGTGGAAGAGCTTAATCCTGACAGAGGCAGATGAGATGATTCCTTACGTGGACGGTGTTATCCCTAACGTGGAAGAGTTTACTCCTAACATGGACGATTTATTCCTGATGAAATGCAGACAAATAATCCCCAGCACGGTCGCGCGAGATCAGTGGGTTGCCGTAACAGTCAGATTCAGCTGATGAATGTCATTCCCCAAGCAGTGGCGCAGTTTATTTCTGCGGTTGGCAAATTTCCGGGTTCTTAGTATTCAACCGTCTCGTACCGCGAATGTTTGAAGGCCGTTCGCTCTTCACCCAATCGGGTCCAAGTCGCTTGAATAGGGGCAGCTGTTGCACCCTAAAATTTGCTCAACCTTATTCACTTGGTTTATGTTTCAATATCATTAGCATTTGCATATAGAGTCATGTACATAGGTTACTCATCTGCATAGCATAAGCATAGCAAGTCATTCAACAGGGGACCAAGCATTATTCTCATCTCTAGAGGCCTATCAAGAGGTTATTATCTTGATGCAATCTCATTCAAGTCATCAGAAAAGAATTTGAAAGCCATCAAGTCAATGGATCAAGCAAGTGCATCCATCTCCTATCTGAGGATCCCTGAGGATCAACAAAGAAATTGTGAGCTGTGGGATGAGTATGGGGAATAGCTAGACATCATGGGAGACTTAGAAAGTCATTTGGAGAAAGAGACAAGTCATTGGTGTAGTCACAAGAGTTGGGGATGAAGACAGTAAACTAGGGTTTCATCTGGGTCAACCCTGGGTCAACCCTAGGTTAAAGGATTGATTGAAAGGCATTGAGGGCTATTGAGGAGATGTGGGGTTTATCATTTGACATGAAGAATAAGGATATGTTGTTATGCTAAGAAGAATTCAAGAGAAATCAAGGAGAAGAGGAGTTTCTAAATTAGGGTTTCTGTGTAAAATCCCCTAGTTTAGGTCAAATTTCCAAGCAAGATAAGTCAAAATGAAAGCTTCAAATGGATCCTTGGCCAACATGAAACTTGTAGAGGATCTCAAGACCTTTAATTTGAGTGGTGGAAGACATCAAGGAGATTTATAGAACTCAAGTTATGGTCCTTGCAAGTTACAGGTCATCTGAGGTATCTGAACTTTTGTCTGTGAAAGTGACTTGACTTCCAAGCTATTTTTACCCCTCAAGGAGATTTCAAATGAATTTCTGGTCAACATAAGAATTGTTCCTAATTGTCTTAGCTTTCTATAATGGTATGGTATGCCTTCATTTGATTTGTGGAACTCTACGTATGGTCTTGGCAAGCAAAGGGTATTTTGGTCATCTGAGGATTACAGGTCATTCTTAGCCTATGCCTAAAACGCATACAAGGGAGCTTCAAATGAAAAACTTCCCAACATCAAAGTTGCTCAAAATGCCATTTTAAGTCTAGAAAAGAAGTCATGAAAGTTTGGAAATGTATGGATTGAGACTTGACCAAAGTTGGTGAAAAATGACCTAAAAAAGGCATATAACTTGAAAAAGTTCAAGTTGGAAAATGGTTTGAGAGATCTACAAGTCCAATATGGGTCATCCAATATACCAAATTGATTCCCAACATCATTTTAGAGACATTGGTTCAGCCACAGTTTTGAGTTTAGGCTTAAAAATCGGACTTCCTTTGTAAATGTGTTTCTTGCATTATAAGGCAACATGGTAAAACTTAACACAAGGCAAGGAAAAGCTTGGTTTTTCATACATACACTCCTAATATCTCATGAAAGGAGATTTTAACTCAAGTTTACCCAAGGTGCAAGCATGATATGAGATGATTCAAGATACCATCAAATGATAAGTTCATGAAATTTCCATAAGTTTCTAGATCACTCTAGGACCAATCTAGAAGCTTCTCATTCTGTTAATCCTCACCTATATAAGGAAATGAAGCCATTTGTGCATTGGTTGGTGATTCTTTGAGCTTGCAAACACTACTTTGATTCCTTCACTCCCATTTGCATTTTTTCTTCAAACTCCATTGAAACTTCATCAATCATCTCAATTTCTGTTATCATCATCATCCACCATTATCATAGAGTAATTGGCAAAGGAAATTGAAGGGAATTCGTGGCTGGTTAGGGTGATCCAAGTTTACACTCCAACTTGCATGAAGAGGGGGATAAGGTGATTCAAGAAGATTGAGCAACAACTATTGCAAACAGAAGAATCAACATCCATTGGAGATCAACATTGGAGGTTAACAAGTCTTGAATTGCAGCACAACTACACCTGCCATCATCACTTGCAAGGTATGCAAAACCCTTCGAATCTCCTTATTTATTCAGTTGTAGATCATGTGGTTAGGATAAAGATGCTTAGAGACCATAGGGGATTGAATTCTGAGAATTATGGAGACTTCTATGAAGTTTCATGGCAGGTCACCATTTCTTTAATTTCCAAGAACTAGCTGTGCATTAGGTTTTAATTGATGTGGGATAGCATGGAATGATGAGGGTAGCATGTAGAACAATTTTAGATCATTAGGATTGAGTTCTAGCAAGGTTGATGTCAGAAGAGCATGGTGAAACCCTAGCTTTCGTGCCCTCTGTTTGGGATCTACAAGGAGAGTTAGCAAAAACTAAGATCAAGAATGGATTCCCTGTGATTAGTAGATCATTTTAGGGTTTTGAATTTTTCATTTTCATCAAGTGATCATGGAGAACGATCTGGTTGAATTTTCGCGCATGAATTATGGTCTGATGAAACCCTAATGGCATTTGGAGAAGACAACACGAGCACCGTTGGATCATTCTGGGCAATTGACTTAATCCTCTCATCGTGCGACCACGATTTAATGCTGAAAACGGAGGGAAAATTTAAATCCTCAAACGCATCGTTTGATTTAGTAGCCAGTCTGGGCTCAAATGCTTTTCGCGCCCCCCACTCTTGCTGGGCCCAACGTGTATCAAGTGTTTTTCTTACTTTTCATACCCCCTGCCTTTTATTTCATTTTAATTTCTTTTCATTTTCATGCATTTTCAAAAAATCATAATAAATCGTAAATTTCATATTTTTTAATGGTTCTTTTTGCATTAATTTCTTCAAGATGTCTAAAAAATTATAAAAAATAAAAATTGCATTTTATTTTTTATTTGATATTTTTCCCATATTTTCCAAATAAATGCCTATTTTAGGTGTTTCATTTCATACATGAATTTGATAATTTTTGTTCTAATAGTTGCTTTAATATTTTTAGCCCATTCTTTTTAGGTTGATTAATAGACATTGTTAGCTTGTACATACAATTTAGTGCATATTTTTAGGAATTAATTTTAGGTGATTGGTTTAGGTTTGAATAACATGAATAAAATTAGGGTTTTAAATCAACTTAGGTGAGATAGTTTAATTCTTTTAGGAAATTTTCATTTGATTGTTGGGGTATGGACTATAGGGGTTATGGGTATAGGATAGATCCCCTTAGAAATCACTAGGATTCCCCTACTGCTATTAGTATATACTGCTATATTTGATTGATTGGTGTGGTGTGCCCTCTGGGGATTATTGATTTGTCTGTGTGGGTATTGGGATTGTCTGGGTATTGGGGGAGCTGAAGACTTGTGATGTTGAAGCCATTGGAGATCCAGAGCTTGAAGACCAACTTCCAGAGTGGATGAGGAGATTCCTGCTAGCAGCTGTTGAGGAGATTAGGGTTTAGGAGCTAGGCAGAGCTCTAGATTAGAAAGCTTGATTCTCAAACATGGAAGGTTTTGACTGCCTCCACTCCTCTCTGTGATACAGAGTCTCTCTAAGACACTCACCCCCTTCCCTTGGAAGGCTTGGTGCTACTGTCTAAGGGATAGAACTCTTGAGAAAAAATATCTTATGTGTTAGTAGCAGTTGGTTTGCCACCCTTGGTAGTCAACTAATTGCTTAACACCCAATTCACTCTTGTGATTGATCCCTCAGCTTGGAGGATAGGACTTGAAGAAAAGCCATTGTAGACTGAAGATTGATAACCAAAGCCCTTGCTTGAAGACTGTGGAGATGGAGAGTGATGCTTGCTGAAGCTTGTAGCTGATTGGAGATGACTTGAAGACTGGTGTGATGCAGAGCTGCTGATGCTGTTTATTTTTTGCTGTACTTCATTCTTGATGTATTGATTGGTTTTCTGGACTGTATTGCTTGCTGTTTACCCTGTTGGGTTGAAAGTGAATCCCATTCACTTTTGCCTATTGTTTTCTAGGTTCGAGGTTGAGTGGGACTCCCTTGCCTCGCTTGTATTGTTGCATCCATGCATTTTTACCGTATTACTGTATATATCTGATATTGTTTCTGTTTCTGCTTATCCCGTAGGATCTCTGTTCCTCTCTGTGCAAGAGAGGGGCATGATAGACACTAGGTCTTAACCCATGCATGATAACATTAGGTTTGTTTGATTCCCTTTTCAACCGTAGGTTAGAGTTCTGTCTCTTCTTTCTCAAAACAAACAGAAAATACAATAAAATTTCAAACACAATAAAAGACACTTCTTCCGTAAGAGAATGTGAACCCATCAAGACGTCATTTTTGTCCGCTTGGACTGCTGATCAGAAAAACCTTTTTCAGAAGGAATAAAATCAACCAAGACAGACTTGTGTCATACGTGGCCCGAACTACGTTTGCTCTGATCTTTCATGCTGTATGAAAGTACATAGGCATAGGATGCGATATCCTAGCGAGCAACCTTCCCCTCCTTTCCCGTAGGTAGGCGAACTACGTTGACTCTGATTTCTCGTTCCAGACGGGAATACGTAGGCATAAAGTGCGATACTTTGCCGAGTCATTTTATTTTCATTTTCTTTTCTTTTTTAACCCTTGACCTGTAGAGTAGATAGCAATAACAATCCATACCCGAAAACAAGCGTGGATCCCGTCGAGTACGACGGACGTGAGGGGTGCTAATACCTTCCCCTTGCGTAACCGACTCCCGAATCCAGGTTTTGGTTGCGACGACCATACCTTTCCCGTGTTGTGCGAGGTTTACTCTGAGCGTTTCCTTTCCCTCCTGTGGGATAAATAACGCACGGTGGCGACTCTTCTGTTCGGCCGGCGCCGATTTTCGCATTAGCGACAACATGATATAATCATTTGGATTTTGGGGTGGAACGGTGTGCAGTGAGAAAAAGGTTTTCGAAAAACCGTAGTTTGTCAGGTCAACACGCGCTATATCGTACGCACATGCTATCAGGTGACACATATCAAGGAAGCGAATTCATTTTGCCTCCGGTTCCAGACCGCTCAAGCAAGGAACAAAAGAATCATAAACCGCATCGAATTTTTCTCTCTTTCTGTACAACCACATGTATGATTCTTTATGCGTCTTTAACTCTTGGATAAGTTGATGTCGGACAAGTGTATGACTATCTACTCCTTTGTCGAGTAAAGCTGAAATGGCTCGGTAACCGTAATTACCGTCCCCCACAACATTAATGATCCACTCGATATATTTGTGCATAAAAATAAATATCTCATCAATGAATGGAATCTTCGGTCGATGCAGCGTCGGAGGTGGTTTTCTAATGCGGGCTCCTTTTATAACATTTTTTTAAGACTTTGAAGTTGGTGAGTCGGGAATTTTTTTGTCAACGTGTTCAAAATATGAAGGAGATTGTGTAGTCAAGTTGTCATTCAATGCATACTTCATTTTCTTCGGAGCACCTTTTGTTTTTACCGGTTGAGAATGCAGTTTCATGTCGATGGTTTTCAGATAGGAAATCTTCCTCAATTGTTCTTTGATGTGAAGTTTTACGTTGTCATCGACCTTCAAAAATCTCTCTTGTATCACTTTCCATTCGGTCAAAATAGATATATTTGATTTACCGTCATCCATGCATCCATCATCATCAAACCCAAGTCTCTTACAATGAGTGCAAACCTCGTCCATTATTATTGGTTCACCAAATTTCATTTTTGTAACAATAACACAAGCACATGTAAGACCATATATTTTCACAATTGTGCATCCACACTTTGTGATATCAGAGCCTATATTTTCAGCTCATTTAACCTCGTAAAAAATATAGTTCAAACCCGCCAGAGAGATGTTACCAACCAACTGAGAATATAGAATGTTGTCTTTAAATCTGTGTTCCAAAACTGTGATGCTCTGACCAAATGTTGTTTGTATCTCATTATGCTGGTTTTGAATCATGTGGTTCACGGAGTCCCAATCTCTACACAAATTCCCCTTACTATTTCCCAACCAAAATTTCAAATTAGCATGGGCCGCCTCAACTTTGTTAGTTGTTGTATTTCCAAGGTGTCTAACATTATCAGTGCACGCATAAACTATCCTCTCCTTTACTTGGTCAAGAATTGTGCTTTCAACATATTTCAACAAATCTGGATACTTTTCACACACTTTCCTGAAATGAATAACGAAATCGGCATATAGTTCTTTTGTGGAAGAATTTATTATACGATTCCATGCGTCCATATTTTTTTCCATAATCACACCCGCGTTCACCAATTTTCCACCTTCAAACTCTATTAGTTTTGTCCCTACCGCAGGCTTAACCCGAATTCTCACATTCTTTATTATGCGATACATACAAAGTAATTCATAAGAAGAAGGAAATACCGTTGCAACCAAATTCATCAATGCAGTATCGCAGTCGGTAACAATCGCTTTAGGCATATCACCTTGGACCTTCAAAAGTGACTGACACACCTCTAATGCCCAAGTAAAATTGTCCTCTTTTTCACACTCAAGAAATGCAAAACGAACAAAATATGTCTTCTCTGTTGAGGTAACACCAACCATCTTAAATAATGGAAGTCTATACTTGTTGGTCTTGTAGGTTGAATCAAGTATGAGCACCGTAGGAAACATGTTGAACAACTTTATGAAATCAGGATGAGTCCAAAAAATATCTCTAACCGTAACTCCATCATCGCGCATTCGGTACCTGGACACGTAACTGTTATCATCCAACAGTTTTAAAATTTATTGCATCTCAGTTCTATCCTCCTAAGCACCTTGTTAGTGAGGTACCAAATATTATACACTTGCTTGATATTTGATATACTGTCGGGTCGTTTTCGTTTCAATGTTGCAAGTATATTTTTTGGTTGAGGAAGATTCAAGATCATGTCAGCAATACATTCCTTCTCTTCCGACTTGAGCCGACGAACAGTAGGATGACCGGATAATTTTAAACATAAATCATGGCTATGAAAACCATATATCACATTATATCTCCAATTTTTTTGCCAACACATGTAACCACGAACCTTAAACAGACACTTACATTTTCTTGTACCTGTGTCGTCTCTTTTAAAATTTCAGAAAGGATTTCGATGTTTCTTGCTTCTTTCGCACGTCATTGTCACAAATACATTATCAGGCCTTCTGACAACCACGCCGAATCTAAGTTTAGAGGCCTCCATACGTATCCATTCATCCATTTGATCACGAGATTCAAACTCTTGCTTGTTTTTAAAGTCGTTGCCAACATCTACCGCCTTTACAACAACACCTTGAACATTTGGAGAAACAACTTATTTTGGAAAAACATCGGGGTGCACCATATCTAATTAAAACAATTATAACAATAATAAAACATAAGGTCAACCCCTGATGCAAAATGCCTTCAAAAATGAACACATACACATTTGGACAAGTTCATACACAACATAAACTTTTCAGGAAAAATTGATGATTGATGTGAGCAATGCAAAGGGAAAAGAACAATATTTACTTGCAATTCTATCTTCTTTTTCTCCCTGTGATATGTTGAAGCAAAATGATGGAGATTTGGAGTGAAAAAATGGATTGAGAATAAAGTGTTTTTAGGGTGAAGGGTTTGGTAAAAAATCAAGTATGTCAACAACAGAGGAGTGATCATGTAGCTGAGTTCTATATCATATCTTTCGGGAGATGCATCTCCAAAAATTCCTGACATGCAAAGGTGGCAGAAAATTTCAAAATGCCGCCCATAATTCCGGAGACGCATCTTCGGAATTTCTACTGAACTGGACAATTAAAATGTTTTTCTTAACATATTCCGGAGATGCATCTCTAGAATAAAAATAATCGGACGACTCTCAAAATGACCTTTGTTGAGTGTGCAGGAGGTGCGTCCAGAGATGCATCTCCGAAATATCTACTGAACTGAACAATTAAAATGTTTTTCTTAAAAAGTTTTGGAGATGCATCTCCAGAATAATATTAACCTAATATATGGGGTGACTCTCATAATAACCTTTGTTGAGTGCGCAAGAGGTGCGTCTGGAGATACATCTCCGGACACGGGGGTATTTGAGAAAATTCACATGGCGCATTAGAAGAGTCTAGGGTGCATTAAGAAATCTCCTATTTTTATCAAACTTTCTTTTTTTTGATCGAGGGGCATTTGTATATTTTAAATCCTAAAAACTATCATGGTATTATAGTGCAAGCTAGGGAGTTTTTATCCTGCCGCCCCATATCCCGCCACTTTGATATGACACTCCCACATAAGTAGTGCTTTTACTTTAATATCCTTTGTGAATTTTATGTTTTTAGAAAATATTCGTGTCTATTGAATTTTATGTACAAAATGTTTTTGAAGTTTATGAGTTTTTATTGAATTTTTAAAAATAGATGTAAAAAAAACTTTTTACACCTGGTTTTAAAAAACAGATGTGAAGTCATATATTCATTTTTAGAAATTTATGATTTTATACCATATTTAAAAAAAAATGCTGGTGTAAAATATGTAGTAAGGAAAACATTAAAAAATAGAGTGTGTGAAAACGGTTACCTCACTATTAGGATGATTTGTCCATGGTCAGTCGAGACTTGGATAATGAAATAGGAGATAAACAAAGTGTAACACCCATTTTAATTATTTAGTCTTTTGGTGTTATTTTATTTTGGGTGTGTCCTTGTGGGGGAAGTGTATCTGAGCGCGTGGGTGGGTGTCCTTGAGTTATAGGAGTTTTTTAATAAAATATAAAGTTTAATAATAATATAATATAATTAATAATGATGATAATCTAATTATTATTATTATTATTATTATTATTATTATTATTATTATTATTATTATTATTATTTGTATTATTATTATTAGATTAATAAAATAAAAATAAGAATTTGAGGGGTATTAGAAGAGTTTGGGGAAAAGGAGAGAGTTAGAAACACGATAAACAAGTTTTAGAGAGAAGAGTAAAGAGGAAGAACAATGAGGAAGAGAAGAAGGCTAGGGCTAACGATTCTTCAGGTTCTTCGTCAATCGGAGCATTAATCGAGGTAAGGGGGGAGAAACTGATTGGGATTGGTAATTGCATGAATTGGGTAGTTGGGGATTCCTTAACCCCGTAGGGATTTTGAGGAGCATGATTTTCATGTTGATGAATTGGTGATTATGTGTTTATAATTGTTACTGTTATGATGAATTTCGTGTACATTGATGTGTTTATGAGTATTGTTGCCATTGATGAAATTGAGCATGTGTTGTTGTGAGATTGGTGAGGTTCTGTGTAACTTCTGCAGTAGTAGTGATGAACATGAATATTGGTTCCGGAGAGAAAGTTTAAGGGAGAGAATGATTAGAGTAGTGTGTGATAGTTGTGGTAATGATAGGGAAGAGGATAGCTGAATGAGTAGAAGTTTATGTAGGGAGAAAACCCTAGATTTAAAATTGTGGACTAATGGTGAATGAGTAGAAGTTTATGTAGGAAGAAAACCCATAGAATACTCATGATTTAATGGATTTTCGAGTTTGGTGAATACCCTAACATGTGGGGATTGATTGTGGTAGCAAAGAGGGAAGGGTTGGTGAAAAATACCATTTTCTGCATAATTTTTCGAAACTACACAGTAAGAAATCGATTGCGCTAGTACAACAATCGATTGCACAACAAAACAGAGGCTAAAATGTGAAAAATTGGGTCAAGCAATCGATTGCACTCATACAACAATTGATTGCATGCTGTATAAAAGTTGAAAATTGGAAATTTCTGTTCCGACGATTTTGGCCATAACTTTTAATCCGTAAGTCGGTTTTAGTTCCCGTTTGAAGCGTTGGAAAGCTAATGAATAGATTTATAACATAGTATAGATAATATAATTATTTTCCAAATATTTTTATATCCAATATGTTTGGTGAGGTGATCAGCAGAATCGTGTGCCCTTAGTGTGCTTGTGTTTACTTGTTGTGTAATATATATGATGTTTGGTGATGTGATCAAGGGATTGTATGCATCTTGTGTGCTTGAGTTCATTTATTGTGCATTTGGTGTTGTGCATATCATGGTGTTTGGTGGGACGAATCATTGCTCAAGAGGAGTGTATGTGATTCATCCGTACTCCATTGCGGAGAATGGTGGGGATAGATCATGGCCAAGGATGGGTGTATGTGATCTATCCAGGGTTTGATTGAATGAACCAATGAGTCGGTACCGCATGCATGGTGTTGAGTTGCATAATTGCATTATGGTGTGTTGTGTTGATGTTGGACAGTAGGTCGTGTTTGATGAATGTTGGGTGATGAATTGTAGGATTACTACCTTTATTTCATGTACTATATTACCGATAATTTCAATCATGATTTCTCACCCCTTGTTGTTGTTGTGGTATGTGCTTCTTCGGAAGTACAGACAATCCAAGTACTTAGCTAGCTTGTATAGAAGTGTGCGATTCGAGTCTTAGGATGCTCTGATACGTATCACGAGACTTGGGCGTTTTCTTTTGATTTAGTTTAACTTGTGTTACTTTCCTGTGACGTATCATGTGTTGGTGAATTTTATGAATGAATATTTTCATGTATTGGCGGATGGCCGAGATTGATGAACTAATGAATATTTTTCGCTGTTTTGATTTGAAAACCTTCTGATGAAGAGTATGTTAAATTATGTTGATGTGATATCCCACTCTTGTGGAGAACTCTGATGTTTATTCGAATTAATCGTATTTTATTTTAATTCGGGAAAGTGGGGTGTTATAATTGGTATCAGAGCAGGTCGGTCCGTCCGACCAGTGTAGTTGTTGAGTCTGTCCTTAGGATAGAGATTGTGTATCTTTTAACCTGGTGTTGTTATTGTTGAGCAGTATGGCAGGAAGGAATGATGCTGCTTTGGCTTCTGCTATGCAAGCGATAGCGCAGGTGGTTGCTAATCAGAACCAAGTTGCGGGTGCACAATTTGGGGATTTGGCACAGTTTTGGAGTAACAAGCCGCCAATGTTTGAAGAAGGAGTTTTGGATCCTGAAGCTGTGCAAAAGTGGCTGAAGGCGATTGAGAAAATTTTCTGGACAATGGGTTGTAGTGATGAGCAAAAGGTGAGGTTTGGTACTCACATGCTAGAAGGTGAAGTTGAGGCTTGGTGGGACAACAGTTGCCAGAGATGGGTGACTGCAGGAACTGCGATCACTTGGGATGTAGTTCGAAAGGGTTTTCTGGAGAAGTACTTCCCGGAAGACATACGAAGTGCTAAGGAGATAGAGTTCCTAGAGCTGAAGCAGGGTAATCTGACCGTGGCAGAGTATGCTGCGAAATTTGAAGCGCTGGTGCAGTATTGTCCTCATTACAATACTGAAGATGCGATGACCTCTAAGTGTTTGAAATTTGAGAATGGGCTGCGTCCGGAAGTTAAGTTGGGGATTGCTTGTCAGAAGATCAGGAATTATCCTGAGCTGGTAAGTAGAAGCAGGATTTATGATAATGATAACAGGGCCATGATTGCACATTATAAGGTTGTGAATGACCGTAAAGGTAAACATAGATTTGGTGGTACTCCTTACAGTGTTCCTACTGATAAGGGAAAACATAAGGCTGCTACTGATAAGAAACCCAGAGAGGGGAAAGCATCTGCTGAATAGAAATGTTTCCGGTGCGGTGGCACGGGTCATCGTGCTAATGAGTGTCCTAATGAGGTGAAGAAGTGCTTCAGGTGTGGTAAGCCAGGCCATGTAATAGCTGATTGCAGAGTCACTATGCCTACCTGTTATAACTGCGGTGAGAAAGGTCATATCAGTACACATTGCGAGAAGCCGAAGAAGTCTCAGGCGTCTCAGGCCAGTGGTAAAGTGTTTGCTGTAGTGGGAACTCAAGCTACCAGTGAAGAGCGTTCTATCAAAGGTACTTGTTTCATCAATAATATTGCTTTGACTGCTATTGTTGATACGGGTGCAACCCACTCGTTCATTTCTGTTGATTGTGTGAAGAGGTTAGGATTGGTGCCATCCATTCTTGATCGACGGATGACTATTGAAACTCCCTCTATTGGTTCAGTGACTACTTCTTTAGTGTGCTTGAAGTGTCCACTGAATATCTTCGGTAGAGACTTTGGGGTAGATCTGATTTGTCCGCCACTTGGTAATTTGGATGTCATTCTGGGTATGAACTGGTTGGAGTTCAACCGAGTCTATATCGATTATTTTCGGAAGGTGTTGTTGTTTCTTACTCCACAAGAGGAAGCATTGGCGGATTCCTTGTCTAATAAGGAATTGAGGACCCTGTTGGAGGACGAAGCTAAGATGTTTGCTTTATTTGCATCATTGTCCGTTGAGAGCAAGACATCAGTGGAAGAGTTGGCGGTGGTGAATGAATTTCCTGAAGTATTTCCTGATGACATTACGGAATTACCTCCGACGAGAGAAGTTGAATTTAGCATTGATCTTGTTCCTGGTAGAAGGCCTATCTCTATGGCACCGTACAGGATGTCGACAGTGGAATTGGCTGAATTGAAATCTCAGATTAGAGAATTGTTGGATAGAAAGTTTATCAGACCGAGTGTGTCTCCGTTGGGAGCTCCAATGCTGTTGGTAAAGAAGAAGGATGGCAGTATGCGTCTGTGCATCGATTACCGTCAGTTGAATAAAGTGACCATTAAGAATAAATATCCTCTTCCAAGGATTGACGATTTGATGGATCAGTTGGTGGGAGCTAGGGTGTTCAGTAAAATTGACTTGAGGTCGGGTTACCATCAGATTAGAGTGAAAGAAGGTGATATTCAGAAGACGGCATTTAGAACTCGATATGGAAATTACAAATATGCTGTAATGCCTTTTGGAGTGTCTAATGCGCCGGGTGTGTTTATGGAGTATATGAACCAAATTTTCCATTCTTATTTGGATCAGTTCATTGTTGTGTTTATTGACGACATACTGATTTATTCTAAGTCTGATGAAGAGCATGCAGGACATTTGAGAATTGCTTTGTAGGTGTTGAAAGATAATAAGTTGTTTTCTAAACTATCAAAGTGTGAGTTCTGGTTGAAGACAGTGAGTTTCTTGGGGTATGTAATATCCAGTAATGGTATATCGGTGGACCCATCGAAAGTGAGTGCAGTGTTGCAGTGGGAACCGCCAAAGACAACAACAGAAATTAGAAGCTTTTTGGGTTTGGCAGGATACTACCGAAGGTTTATTGAAGGGTTTTCTAATTTGGCATTGTCATTGACTCAGTTGACGAGAAAGAATCAAGTTTTCGTGTGGGATGATGCTTGTGAAGAAAGCTTTGAGGAACTGAAAAAGAAATTGACTACGACACCGGTGTTAGTGTTGCCGACTCCGAGTGAACCTTTTGTGGTGTACTGTGATGCGTCTAAGATGGGATTAGGCGGAGTTATTATGCAAGATGGTAAGGTGGTAGCGTATGCTTCACGGCAACTGAGGGTGCATGAAAGGAATTACCCTACTTATGACCTCGAGTTGGCTGCGGTAGTTTTCGTGTTGAAGATGTGGAGGCACTATTTGTATGGTTAGAGGTTTGAGGTATTCAGTGACCATAAGAGCCTGAAATATCTGTTCGATCAGAAAGAGGTAAATATGAGACAGAGAAGATGGTTGGAATTCTTGAAAGATTATGATTTCAACTTGAGTTATCATCCAGGAAAGGCGGATGTAGTAACAGATGCCTTGAGCAGGAAAGCAATTCATATGTCGGCTTTAATGGTGAAAGAGATGGAACTAATTGAGCAGTTCAGAGATCTGAGCATGGTTTGTGAGGCTACGGACGATGGTGTGATGTTGGGGAAGTTGCAGGTGAATAACGATTTCTTGAATATGATTAGAGAAAACCAAAAGCTAGATGTGAAGTTAGTACATTTGATGCATGGAGTAGGAAGTGACTCCGATAGTGATTTTAAGTTGGATAGTACAGGAGTGTTGAGATTCAGAGGCAGGATTTGTGTGCCGGACAATGACGAACTGAAGAAGTCAATTTTGAATGAGGGATATCGTAGTAGTCTGAGTATCCATCCGGGAGCTACGAAGATGTACCATGATTTAAGGAAGTTATTTTGGTGGTCCGGTATGAAAAGTGATATAGCTCAATTTGTTTACGCCTGTTTGACATGTCAGAAGTCGAAGGTGGAACATCAGAGACCTTTTGGATTTATGCAACCGTTGGAAGTTCCGGTTTGAAAATGGGATTGTATAACCATGGATTTTGTTACGGGTTTGCCGAACACGGCGAGGGGATTTGATGCTATTTGGGTAATTGTGGATCGACTTACGAAGTCTGCAAATTTTATGCCGATTAATATCAGCTTTCCGTTGGTGAAGCTAGCAGAGATTTATATTCGGGTAATTGTGAAGCTACATGGTGTTCCATCGAGTATCGTGTTGGATAGAGATCCAAGGTTTACTTCAGAATTTTGGAAGAGTTTACAGGAAGCTTTGGGTACTAAGTTGAAGTTGAGTTCGGCTTATCATCCGCAAATTGATGGTCAGTCGGAGAGGACTATTCAGTCGCTGGAAGATTTGCCGAGAGCTTGTGTGTTGGAAAAGGGTGGTGCATGGGATACTCATTTACTGTTAATAGAGTTCACGTATAACAACAGTTACCATTCTAGCATTGGAATGGCACCGTTTGAGTCTTTATACGATAGGAGGTGCAAAACTCCTCTATGTTGGTATGAAACAGGTGAGAATATGGTATTGGGACCAGAAATTGTACAACAAACTACTGAGACCATTCAGATGATTCGTGAGAAAATGAAAGCGTCTCAGAGTAGGGAGAAAAGTTACCATGATAACCGGAGAAAAGATCTGGAATTTAGTGAGGGTGATCACGTGTTCCTAAGAGTTAACCTAGTGACTGGTGTGGGTCGTGCATTGAAATCCAAGAAGCTGGATCCTAAGTTTATTGGACCGTATCATATTTTGCAGAGAATTGGTGCTGTAGCTTATAGAGTGGCGTTACCGCCTGAGTTTTCGAATCTACATGACGTGTTTCATGTGTCGCAACTTCAAAAGTATGTCTCGGACCCATCTCATGTGATTCCGAGAGATGAAGTTAAAGTCTGGGAGAATCTTACTGTTGAGGCGATGCCGTTGAGGATCGAAGATCATAAAATGAAACAACTCCGAGGGAAGGAGATACCCTTGGTGAAAGTAGCTTGGGGTGGTGCTGCAGGAGGCAATGTGACCTGGGAATTGGAAAGCAGGATGCGAGAAGCGTATTCAGAATTGTTTGCATCAGGTAATTTTCGAGGACGAAAATAATTAAAGTGGGGGAGAGTTGTAACACCCATTTTAATTATTTAGTCTTTTAGTGTTATTTTATTTTGGGTGTGTCCTTGTGGGGGAAGTGTATCTGAGCGCGTGGGTGGGTGTCCTTGAGTTATAAGAGTTTTTTAATAAAATATAGAGTTTAATAATAATATAATATAATTAATAATAATGATAATCTAATAATTAGTAATATTATTATTATTATTAGTATTATTATTATTATTATGATTATTATTATTATTATTATTATTATTAGATTAATAGAATAAAAATAAGGATTTGAGGGGTATTAGAAGAGTTTGGGGAAAAGGAGAGAGTTAGAAACACGATAAACAAGTTTTAGAGAGAAGAGTAAAGAGGAAGAACAAGGAGGAAGAGAAGAAGGCTAGGGCTAACGATTCTTCAGGTTCTTCGTCAATCAGAGCATTAATCGAGGTAAGGGGGGAGAAGCTGATAGAGATTGGTAATTGCATGAAATGGGTAGTTGGGGATTCCTTAACCCCGTAGGGATTTTGATGAGCATGATTTGCATGTTGATGAATTGGTGAATATGTGTTTATAATTGTTACTGTTATGATGAATTTCGTGTACATTGATGTGTTTATGAGTATTGATGCCATTGATGAAATTGGGCATGTGTTGTTGTGAGATTGGTGAGGTTCTGTGTAACTTCTGCAGTAGTAGTGATGAACATGAATATTGGTTCCGTAGAGAAAGTTTAAGGGAGAAAATGATTAGAGTAGTGTGTGATAGTTGTAGTAATGATAGAGCAGAGGATAGATGAATGAGTAGAAGTTTATGTAGGGAGAAAACCCTAGATTTAAAATTGTGGATTAATGGTGAATGAGTAGAAGTTTATGTAGGAAGAAAAACCATAGAATACTCATGATTTAGTGGATTTTCGAGTTTGGTGAATACCCTAATACGTGGGGATTGATTGTGGTAGCAAAGAGGGAAGAGTTGGTGAAAAATACCATTTTCTGCATAATTTTCGAAAACACACAGTAAGAAATCGATTGCACTAGTACAACAATCGATTGCACAGCAAAACAGAGACTAAAATGTGAAAAATTGGGTCAAGCAATCGATTGCATGCTGTATAAAAGTTGAAAATTGGAAATTTCTGTTCCGACGATTTTGACCATAACTTTTAATCCGTAAGTCGGTTTTAGTTCCCGTTCGAAGCGTTGGAAAGCTAATGAATAGATCTATAGCATAGTATAGATAATATAATTAGTTGCTAAATATTTTTATATCCAATATGTTTGGTGAGGTGATCAGGAGAATCATGTGCCCTTAGTGTGCTTATGTTTACTTGTTGTGTAATATATATGATGCTTGGTGATGTGATCAGGGGATCGTGTGCACCTTGTATGCTTGAGTTCATTTATTGTGCATTTGGTATTGTGCATATCATGGTGTTTGGTGGGACGAATCATTCTTCAAGAGGAGTGTAAGTGATTCATCCGTACTCCATTGCGGAGAATGGTGGGGATAGATCATGGCCAAGGACGGGTGTATGTGATCTATCCGGGGTTTGATTGAATGAACCAATGAGTCGGTACCACATGCATGGTGTTGAGTTGCATAATTGCATTATGGTGTGTTGTGTTGATGTTGGACAGTAGGTCGTGTTTGATGAATGTTGGGTGATGAATTGTATGATTACTACCTTTATTTCATGTACTGTATTACCGATAATTTCGATCATGATTTCTCACCCCTTGTTGTTGTTGGGGTTTGTGCTTCTTCGGAAGTACAGAAAATCCAAGTACTTAGCTAGCTTGGATAGAAGTGTGCGAGTCGAGTCTTAGGATGCTCTGATACGTAGCACAGGACTTGGACGTTTTCTTTTGATTTAGTTGAACTTGTGTTACTTTCCTGTGACGTATCATGTGTTGGTGAATTTTATGAATGAATATTTTCATGTATTGGCGGATGGCCGAGATTGATGAACTAATGAATATTTTTCGCTGTTTTGATTTGAAAACCTTCTGATGAAGAGTATGTTGAATTATGTTGATGTGATATCCCATTCTTGTGTAGAACTCTGATGTTTATTCAAATTAATCGTATTTAATTTTAATTTGGAAAAGTGGGGTGTTACACAAAGTCTCTTTGAAAATTTATTTGGTAAACACATACAAGAACAGAGCGATTCTTTGAAGATATCAAATTTGGATCCTCAACCATAAGTGAAATAGATGACAATACCAATTATAGATTTGTGATTGCAAATCAGTATAAAGCCATTCTTGTCACATGTGGTTTTTATTTATTACATTAGTTTTGTCAATCAAAATCATTTATTTAAGTAATTAGTTTTGTTAAATTAATTACTTGCTTTTGTTATAAATTAATTACTCTTTTATAAACTAATTACTTAATTTTTTAATGTTATTTTTAATCAAGTTAAAATGAAGCAAGGATTTATTTAACTAGAAATCACATTGAATTGAAAGAAATTTCGTTTTTTGAGAGCAACATCTTTGATGTTAGGATTTTTTAGACAACTACAACATTGACAACAATTTAAACATGTAGTCCAAAACATGTTAACTTAGAATAATTTTATTGATATTATTTATGTATGTTATATTCTGTTAGATGTTATTAACATTATGTCACATTAGATGCTATTGACTTAATACACAAGTCTAAAAAATAAACGTCTCAAATAAGTATCAAAATAATAATACATAGGTCTTAAATATAATAATACTTTAATTCTGAAAAATAATTTTATCCTTGAGCTAAGTGTAATTCTCGAAATAAGTATATAACTTGGGATTGACCTCATCACTATTTAATAACATTGAAGTTGGTTTACAATCTCTGATAACCTTAGATTTGACGAACCTACATCATAGTTAGGAACATGCAATGCTCTCCATACTTCCTAAGAGGTGGTACCAATAGAAGGTATGATACTTTATAATACTACTCAATGTATCCATAATCAACCTCAAATATTTTGGAAGTGGAAGGTAGTATTAAGAAGAATTGACTTAATCCTATTAACTATAGATTTTAGTGCCATTTTCTTTCATCACATCACACATATATGTTTCTATAAGCACTAGGGTACATAAGATTCTTAATCAAGTTATTTTTTGCGACAACATGCTTACAAGTTATTATGATGCGAAAATGGTGGTGTCGAAGTTGTGACTACAATTAAAAATGGCTGATTTTTGCATTGAAGATTGCATGTTTTTTTAATTATGATAATGAGTTTGGTATAAATGAATGAGTTTGGAGGAATGTAAGTTTCGTAAGAGTACAATGTATTTAGTTCACAATAAAGCCATTGATCGTAAGCAAAAATAGGTCGAAGTGAATTTCATGTTTTATCTCCGAATAATACCAAGATTTCAGAGAATGTTTGCATCAATGCATGGTATAAGTCAAATGCCATGACATCATACAAAAAAATTAGTGCAGGTATGATACAACATCCATCTGATTGCGAAACATGTAAGCACTTTGATCAGATACACCCTAAATTTGTTGCTAAATCCAAAATTTTAGACTTGGATTATGCTCTGATATTTTTTACTTTGTATATCCAAGCGTAAAAAATTATATATTCTTGTTGGATAGTTATTGTTACCCCTTAAAATATCTCTCCTGAGATGTGCATGATAAAACCTTACATATTTTTGACTTGCCTCATTCCGGGACCATGAGTTCAAGAGCTGGAACTGATGTATACTTACAACCTTTGATTGATGATTTAAAGAGGTTGTGACTTGTAGAAATAACACATGATACATCTCGCAAACAAATTTTTTATATTTAAACTTCTTTGATATGGACTATTAACGACTTTCTTGCATATGACATGTTGTTCGACTGAGGTACACATGAAAAAAATGGGATATCCACATTGCATGGAATATACAATGGCATTTACCTTAAAAAAGGTGGAAATTTTTTGTGGTTTTACTGTCACTGAAGGTTCCTACACGAAAACCATGTGTTTAAAAGAAATAAGAATGCTTTCAAAAAAGGAGAAAAAACAACATATCAGTCGCCCCCTCGGTTGTCACCGGCTGGAGTATGAAATAAAGTTTGTGAACTATCAAAATTCATAGATTATGGAAAAGATTTCACTATTCTTGGATACATGGACAAACACAATCGGACAAAAAGAAATATTTTTTGAGACCTCTTTTATTAAAAGAATATTTTGTTGCGAGATTAACTTATGTTATGAACATTGAGAAGAATTTTTTTTACAAGCATTTTTTTGAAAATGTATTAACATAGTGATGGATGTCCAAGAAAAATAAATTTTATTTTAATATTTATATTATCTTAGCCTTTCAAAAAATATTTATATTATTATAATTATAATAAATGAGTCTTTACTAATAAAACGTCAATACGTTTTCTAGGGTTTGACCCCTTACAAATTTTAAAATTATCATTGTATTTTCAGGATTTTTGCCCCTCACAAAATACGTCACATCATTATGTACCCATATCTGCATGCTAGCGAAATAACATGTCATGGATTATAATTTGTAAGGGATTTTATCCCTGAGAATGTTACAAGGGATTTTATCTCTAGCAAACAAGTTGCGATGACCATCCTTCTAAAATTTTTTTGCCCTTCGAATAATCATGTCTTGTGGAGGATTTTTGTACTTTGTGTGTGTGTGTGTGTGTGTGTGTGGGGGGGGGGGGGGGGGGGGGTTATCCTGAAAAAAATGCCTTTTCTTGTAGTAAGTATCATGCTTTCATATCCATCACTTTATGATATGAGAGTTTAACTTTCTAGACCAACATCTATATTATATACATTAATAAAAAGAATTCCATTCAAACAACTTATAATATGATCTTTTACAAACACATTGAGATTGAAATTGATTATCTCTTCATATTTTCCCACCTTCAATATGAAACATTTACTTATGGTTTCTTTCTCCTTCTGGATTGACGACTTGGTCTAGAAAAAATACACTATTAAATGTTTTCATTTCATACTATAGATTCTTCATATTAGTTCATTGTGAGTATGAAAACAAATGTGAGAAAATATATTATATTTTTTATATTATTCTTGTTTGAATTTGGGGATGTCAATTTGTACCCGCTAGTAGGGATTATTGAAAAAATATGAGATAGAGAAAATAAAAGAATACAATAACAACACAAGGATATAACATGGAAACTCTAAAACCGAATAAAAAATCACATTTATTCTCAAATGAAAAATCAAAGAATAACACTATGTGAAAATTATTGCACACACGTAATATACTCCTAACCATCCCGAGGTCCATCACACTTACACCATCAAAAGAAAATATTTAACTACATCTCATAACAATATATCACAAGAGTATATGAGAATACAAAATGTGAAATTCAAGTTTAAAGTGCTTTTGACTGGTGCATTTTGCAATGAAGAACTTGAATAATTTATCTAGCCTTCGGTTTTCTCTTCCTTTATTAAACTAAGTGATTTGAGACTTTTCAACATGTATATTTTAAACCAATCCCAACATTATCCACCTTGAATGAAAATAATACATAAGCTTTCATGGTCTTCACCGACAATCATACTTCAAAGAGAACTATCATACTCCATCATAAAGAGTATAATCACTTAAAGCTACACCACTCTAAGAATTTTTCTACTGTCTTCACTGATAATCATAGTTAAAAAATTATCTTGCTCTACCATGAATAATATATTTCACATGTAGCTAAACTAGTACAATAATTTCACAAGTAAAAAATGAGACTAAAAATTTATGGTGCAACTTCCATGTTTGTTGGAAGCGCTTCAACCATCGACATAATATCATATTACACCTTGTGTAATCTTGGTTGTATTAACACATCTTTGACTTAAACTTTCCGCAGGTAAAAAAATTTCTTCCATCAATTTTCTCTAGTTTAAACTGCACAACGGAACTTGTGATTGTAGCTCAACAACTCTTTTATAACACTACCGTTCTTTTGTGATGTGGAAGATTAAACAAAGGTATAACCACATAGCATACTAAGAACTCTTATCCCTGGATCAAAACAAAAGCTTTAGTGCCATTTATTGGGAAAAAGCGACATTGAGAAAATAAAATAATACAATAACAAAACAAGGACATAATGTGAAAACTCCAAGACTAGAGAAAAAACATCGATCATTGTCAAATGATAACCAGAGAACAAGCTATG
The DNA here is from genome assembly GCA_963859935.3 of Lathyrus sativus. Classification (NCBI taxonomy): domain Eukaryota; kingdom Viridiplantae; phylum Streptophyta; class Magnoliopsida; order Fabales; family Fabaceae; genus Lathyrus; species Lathyrus sativus. The sequence continues at coordinate 81,421,683 of OZ012736.1, forward strand.
TGAAAATTGTTACAACACATAATATACCTATTCTGGACTGGGCCGGGAACCACCCCTCAGTTGGGCAGGCCCAACCCAACACTACGTTGGGGAGGCCCAATAAGGCCCAATCCTCCTACGTCAGACACAAGCTATATATGTCGGGCAAACGACTCCCTTGATGTGCAGACTCACACGTTTCTCCCACGTTCTCCACGTGCCCCCCCATGCGGGGACACGTCATCAGACAACTATCCACCTCCGAAAAAGTGGGTCAGCCCACCTTCCGAAGATCACGGGGCAGTTGATCTAGAGAGAAGACCATGTGCTGGTCTTCACTATGCCACATAAGCCTTGGAAATTGCTTGGGTTGGGCCTGGCAGTCTGGTCAAATACGATGTAACCGTTGGCTCTACGCTAGGGTCTCTATATAAATACCCTCTTTAACTAGAGGGTCAGGTACCTTATCCTTTACACATACTTCTCTATATTTTCTCTCCCACTTTGATCCTTTAATCACTTAAGCGTCGGAGTTCCTTGCAGGTACACCCTCTCTTTCTCCCTAACTCCGGTGAAAGCTACAATCCAACGACGTGTGGCAAAACATTGATCCTTTCTGGTCAGGTGCAATCAGTGGCGCCGTCTGTGGGAATCTCAGCTTCTCTGTTCTTTTTCCTGTCCGAGCACAGAAGCTCAAGAACTAAAGCAAAATCAACCTTTAACTTCCTTTCAAATCATGGTCAGCTCATACAATAAACATGCCTCAGGATCTGCCGTTACCCTCTTGCCCAACGGGGACGACCACGACCCTAACACGGTCGTCCATAATGAGGAAGGTAACCACAGGGACGGGCACACCGCCTCCCCCTTCTCAGAAGAAGCAACCTTCAACTTCGCCCAGTGTTTAGACAACTCGACTGTCTACCAGCCCATTCTGGCACCGGCGGACCCCGACCCTACCGTCACGGTCCTGTTCACGGCGATCAATCAAACCAACCTGATGATATTTGGGCAAAACGAATGGATAAGGATGCTTGAGAGAGAACAACCGTCACGCTCTCCCCCACGGAGACACCATTGCCCGGTTTCTCCCAGTCCATCTCCTTCCCCATGAAGACATGGTCGATGGCACTCTATCAGCCTCTCTCCCCCAAGGAGACACTATCGACAAATTTCTGTCAACTTCCCTCCCCAGCGGAGACACCGTCTCCAGGCTTCCCTCAGTCCCTCATCTCCTCCACGACAGACACGGTACATGGAGGACTCCAATAGCCCATTTCCCCGACCGGTGGGGCGCCGTCCCCGCCTGGAGCGACCCTAGCCGATGCTTTCTCACAAGAGGGACATGTCCCCTCCTTGAGAAGAGCGATGCTCTCCGACTTCGAAGAAGAACAAAGTAGCTACAACCTCTTCCAGACCGAGGGTCCAGCCGAAGAGCCCACGCTGGTGACGAAATCACCTGGATTCAGGGAAGCACCGTTGTCCGCCGGGATGGAGAAACCCCACATCTTGGCAACCTACGATGGGATGACCGACCCAAATGACCAAATCGAAAGCATAAATGCGATGCTGGACTACAGAAACGTCAGGGGAGCTATCAAGTGCATACTGTTCCCCACCACCTTGAGGAAATGGGCCATGGCATGGTAAAAACGCCTTGTACTCGACTCCATCGCCTCATGGGGAAAACTGAAGCGCCAGTTCTCTAGGCACTTCACAGCGTCCCGACGCCATCCAAAGACAATGGCGGTCCTGGAGGCCATTTTTCAGAGGAAGAACAAACCTCTTAGAGACTACATTGAGAGGCTCAATCGCGAGGCCATCCAAGTGTCCATGACGGACGACATGAAGAAATTCCTGATCCAGAGGGGCATAAGGCCGCACTCCGACTTCACAAAAGCCGTCGGCCTCACACGCCCCCTTACTCTGAACGCCCTCCTCCATATGGCTCAGTCACACATCGAGTATGAGGAGATAAAGGCTGCAAACACCGCCCAGGCCGGGCACAACCACGAGGCCCCCAAAAGCGCGAGGTGTGAGGATACCCACCTGCTCCTTCTCGACGAAACGAGCAAAAAAGGTGCGAAGATCTCCCCCGGGAACAAAGTGGCCCAACAACCTGGTTTACTGAGTACACGCTACTCACAGCCCCCCGCGAGTGCAACCTCACCAGTGTATCAATTCGTATTTTAAGCGGGGAGGTGTCCGGTTCCCAAAACCAACAGCCCCGAAGCCCAACATGGACAAGTCCAAATACTTTCGGTTCCACCGGAGCCATAGACAGGTGATAGAAGATTGCATTCACCTCAAGGATGCAATCAGGATTTCAATCAAAGAGGGGTATCTGAAATAGTACACCTGGAGAGGAGAAGCCCTCCAGCCTGAGACCTGCGAGGCGAATAAGGTCGAAGAGGCGTCAATTCCCTCCGATGAAGCAGGACTGGAAGTGGCCCTATGCGTCTCTCGACCAAAGGACTTCTCTTTCAGTGAGCCCTCCAGGCCACTGACAACCCTCAACTCGTGGGAGGACTTGCCGACCATAACAGTAATTCGGGTGGGGGACCAAATCAGTTATCGGTCGGGTCCGTCAAGAGAAAAATCGAGAAGCTCAACGTTAAGAGCTCGAAGATGAATGCTACCCTCGACAATTTCAAAGGGCAGTCAAACCCGATCACCTTTTATCTAGAGGAGCTTCTCGGAGGGGGATCTAACACCAGCATTCCCCTCCTGATTAGAGCGCAGATGGAAAATTTTGACGTCTGCCGAATCCTGGTCGACCAAGGAAGTTCGGTGGACATCATTGTTGCAACTGCGAAAAACACTCGGCGGAAAACAGAAGAGTTGCCACCTTTCGTTATTTATCCCACAGAGAGGGAAAGGAAACAATCAGAAAAACCTAACGAAAAAAGGGAAAGACAAGGTCATTGCAACCAAGTCCTGGATTCGGGAGTCAGTTATGCAAGGGGAAGGTATGAGCACCCCTCACGTTCGTCGTACTCGACAGGATCCACGCTTTTTGTCTATCTAAGGGTGTGTTTAACTATCTACGCTACAGGCTTGCGGGACAAAAGAAAAAGAAAAGAGAGACTCGGTAGAGCATTGCCGCTCTGTGCCTACGTATTCCCTTGTGCAATGGGAAAGTCAGAGTCAACGTAGTTCGGCTAACTATGGAAGAGAAGGGGGGAAAGTTGCTCGCCAAGATATCGCGTCTTGTGCCTATGTACTTTCATTTGGTATGAAAGATCAGAGCAAACGTAGTTCGGGCGGAAAAGAAACCACAGGTTGATTAAGTGTTTTAACCGAGTAGGGTTAAACATCCGTTCCAGCAGTTAGGGACTAAGCCTGTTTGCGGTAGAACCGAAGCTTAACAACACTCTTTTTACGAAAAAGGTTTTCCGATTAATCCCGAAGGAAAAAGGTTTGATGTTTTGTTTTGTGCTTTTTAGTAAAGTGAATTAATTGAGTTTGTGATTCACATTGCATAAAGACTATGACATGGGAGCGAATGTGTCGCGTATCGCCCCCAAACAGGACGTACACTAAACACTCTAGGCAAGCGAGAGGAGACCCTTCACTCATCATTCCCCATGTAGCTTAAGGCTCGTAGCGTACAACGTTCATCGTATTTATTAGATGAGTTAGAATTATTTTGAGATAAGAAAGAGAGACGCATGGAAGGTCTAAGGGAAACTCGGCCCTAACATTGTCATGCAAAGTGGTCCTAAAGTTTGGATGAAAAGGGGAACATCTACCCTAATGTTAGCATACTTAGATTGAACGCATAATGTCTCTCCTACACCCATCCTAAACGGAGGGACTAGGAATCCTATGGGGATCATGGCAAAAAGCACAAGAAGAACAGAGGAAGGATCAATCACAAGTAGGAAAATGCAAACATGAAAATGCACATAACCCTCTTCACCGCACCTATAACATCTCACCGGAGTAGAAACTCCCCCACTTGGCCTCTTGCCATAACCCATTCTCTGCTTCCCTTTGTCCGCAGGAGTCACATAAGGTTTTCCTCTGAATTGACCTCTTCCTTTCTTATCACTTAGGCTCTTGTAGTGGCTAGACCTAGCCCTACTGTCTTCATCATAAATTCTGCTCTTGTTAACCAACTCAGAAAACCGCCTGATTTCCTGGTATCCAATAGCTTGTCTAATCTCAGGTCTCAAACCGTTCACAAACTTGAGGCACTTAGACCTCTCAGCATTACCAGTATTATAGTGAGGACAAAATTTGATCAACTCCTCAAATTTCGCCGCATACTCAGCAACCGTCGAATTACCTTGCTTCAACTCAAGAAATTCGATCTCTTTCTTCCCCCGCACATCCTCTGGAAAATACTTCTCCAGAAAAGTTTCTCTAAACAAATCCCACGTAATCACAATATCATCTTCCTCAAATCTTTGGCGAGTATTACCCCACCAATCTTCAGCTTCTTCTTCGAGCATATGAGTCCCAAACTGCACCTTCTGTGCATCCGAGCAATTCATAACTCGAAAAATCTTTTCCACAGCTTTCAACCAAATTTGTGCCTTGTCCGGTTCATGAGTTCCCTTGAAGACCGGAGGGTTATTCTTTTGGAATTTCCCCAAAGCACGGAATCCATCATCAGCATGATTCCTCACATTCACATTGGCCGGAGGATTCTGCCCAATTGCCCCCGCCAATCTTGTCAATGCCTCCGCAATCGCTTCGTCGTTCCTTCCTGCAACCATCTTACTAATTCCAACCACAGAACCACGTAAGAACAACCAATATTGATAATGCAACACACGCATATCAATAACACACAGGAAGAAAACACTCTAACAACTAGGCCGGACGGACCGACCTGCTCTGATACCACTATTGTAACACCCCCTTCTATACCCCAAATAAATGCATATAAAACAATTAAGCACATACAAGTTATCAGAGTAAAAAGGTTTTATAATAAGGTATAAAAGAAGAATGCCACAATTTCACCAATAAAACACTTTCACAATTTGCTCCATAAAATATGTAACATTTTCAATTTAAGCGGAAGATAAAATCATTTGATCGTTTTCAAAATATTAATCCACGTACACATAAGCTATCTAAATTAATATATCATATCAGTTAGATTTACAGAACCACATAAGCTGATACATCGCAATGTATCACAAAAGAATGACTATACTAGTCTAACTACCCGGTGTTACATATCAGAGCAGTAGACTCAAAAGAATGAAGACTATTCTTCACAAAAGGACTCCAGCATCCTAATCTGCAATGCCTCATAGAGCATTATAAAACAGCAGAAGGGTGAGAAATATAACCATAATAATCAAAGCATAAGATTACGTATATATATAGGTATCATATAACACATATTCACATTTCTCACCACACTTCGTTCTCATAATCATAATCATATCACGTTCACATATATCAGCATTATGAACATTCACAAGCACATCCCTTCATGCTTAATTTCACAATCATTCACAAGCACATTTATACCACAACAATATTATGAAATGTGACTCAACATATCCAATGCAACTCAATGCTATGCGGTACCGACATTAGTTATCTTTTTTCGGTTTTCACTCTAACCGGGTCCACCCTTCTAGACCGATAACTTGTTATCATTTTTCGGTTTTTACTTTAAACCGGGTCCACCCTTCTAGACCGATAACAACCAAGCCCGTCCCCTAGGCTTCAAACCCACCCTTCTAGGTTTGGGACAAGCCACTAGTTTCCACGAAACTAACAGACATTGCCTCTTGACTGAATGATGCATGTACAATCAACCAATCACAATAAATGCACTTAAGACCGTTCCCGCGTCTTAATCCCATGCATTCGAATAATTCACCCCTTCGAGAATTTCATCATGATTGCACATACAACATATATCAAACATTTATCAATGTATTCATTTCACACATCATCATATTCAACCACAATGCACACATATCACATATGTTCCCATGCATTCACACAACAATCAAACATTCACAACTCATCAATTAATACACACATAATCATCATTATGTTCTCATGTATTTTAACCGATTACAATTAATCATTCATATCACAACTCTAGGATTCACGCCCGAAGGCTACCCACAGCACATGTTATCATGATAGTTCACATACTCATTCATAACATAGAAGTATAAACATATGCGAATCAACCAAACAATCACCATTTGGATAACACAGCAAAGAAAATATACTGTCACATTCGCCTTCATTCGCCTGGCGAACCCTCGCAGCGAACCTTCGCCTGGCCTTCGCCTGGAGAACTCTCTCAGCGAACACTCGCTAGGCTTCGCCTGGCGAGACTTCCCAGCGAGCCCAAGTCAGTAGCTACTGACTTCATTCGCCTCCATTTGCCAGCACCTTCGCTGGGCGAACCTTCGCTGTCCCACTTCGCCTGGCGAACCCACCAGCGAAGTCTACTGGGACTTAAATATAATTATTTGCCAACATTCGCTAGGCTTCGCCTGGCGAAGCTTCGCCTTCGCTCGCCTGGCGAGAGCCAGCGAACCTGCGCAGAACAGAACCCTATTCTGTTCCACCTCCACCATCCACCATCATCCAACTTCTCACACAACAAAATCAGTACAAACAGCATCAACACATGTTACCCAACTATTCTATGGCATTATTGCTCAGTTTCAAACGATTAAATCATCAATCTACCGATTATTCCAACTTTTGCCCTAATTGGAAAGTGATGAAAACTCTACCAAAACCCCAACCCAACATACATAACATCATACAATGATCAAATAGAAACATTTCTCACCCTTACCTCGATTAATCGGAGCTTTGATGTTGGTTCTTGATGATTTCCACTTTTCCTCTTCTTCTCTTCTCTTTCTCTCCTTTCTTCTTCTTTCCTCTTTCTTTCCAAATGTTTTCTATCTTTCTTTTCTTTTCTTTCTCTCTTATATATTCCTTTATTTTCCTTCCTTCCAATTTCCTTCTCAATTCTCTATTAATTCCAATTAATAAAAATTAATTCCAACATTAATAAAAATCCCACTAAATCAATTAATTACTATAATTAATTATTTAATGAAATTTGGGCTGTTACAACTCTCCCCCACTTTAGGAATTTTCGTCCTCGAAAATGTTACCTGATTCAAACAGTTCTGGATAAGACTCTTTCATCCGACTCTCAAGCTCCCAAGTAACATTTCCACCAGCCAATCCTCCCCACGCGACCTTCACTAAAGCGATCTCTTTACCTCGAAGCTGCTTCAATTTCCGATCCTCTATCCGCATAGGTGATGTCTCAACAGTCAGGTTATCTCTCACCCGCACATCATCTAATTGGACTACATGAGACGGATCCGCAACGTATTTCCTCAACTGAGATAGATGGAATACGTTATGAAGATTAGCAAGCGACGGTGGTAAAGCCACACGATAGGCCACTTCTCCTATCCTTTGCAAAATCTGATAAGGACCAATGAAACGCGGCGACAACTTGCGCGACTTCAGTGCCCTACCAACACCTGTCATTGGAGTGACTCGAAGAAACACATGATCTCCCTCTTGAAATTCAAGTGCCTTCCTCCTCTTGTCATAATAACTCTTCTGACGACTTTGAGCAACTCTCATCTTCTCTTGAATCATCTTGATCTTATCAGTAGTCTGTTGAACTAACTCGGGTCCAACAACAGAACTTTCTCCGGACTCGAACCAACACAATGGTGTCCTACACCGTCTACCATACAACGCCTCAAATGGTGCCATACCAATACTCGAATGGAAACTGTTGTTGTAGGTAAACTCAATCAAAGGCAAGTAGCTATCCCAAGCTCCTCCTTTTTCCAATACACAAGCTCTGAAAAGATCTTCAAGCGACTGAATCGTCCTCTCCGTCTGACCATCAGTCTGAGGATGATACGCTGAACTCAGACGCAACTTAGTACCCAAAGCACTTTGCAGGCTCTCCCAAAATCTCGAAGTAAACCGCGGATCTCTATCCGAAACAATACTTAACGGAATACCATGCAGACACACAATCCTCTCAATATACAACTTAGCCAACTTCTCCAAAGAGTAATCCATACGCATAGGGATAAAGTGAGCAGATTTAGTCAACCTATCCACGATAACCCAAATAGCCTCAAAATTACTCGGCATCCTCGGCAAACCCGATACAAAATCAATGGAGATACTATCCCATTTCCACTCAGGAATAAACAACGGCTTCATCAAACCCGATGGCTTCTGATGCTCAACCTTTGACTTCTGGCAAGTCAAACAAGAATACACAAATTCCGCAATATCCTTCTTCATACTAGGCCACCAAAATACTTTCCTCAAATCCTGATACATCTTAGTAGCACCCAGATGAATACTCAATCCGCTACGATGTCCTTCCTCAAGGATACTCTTCTTAAGCTCAACCACATCTGGAACACAAACTCGATCCCGACATCTCATAATACCATTCTCATCAATCTGAAAATCACCACCTTGGCCTTGGTTGATTAAAGTCAACCGATCAACTAAGCTCAAATCTGATTTCTGTCCTTCTCGAATTTCATCCAAAATACCACTCGTAAGCTTTAACATACCCAACTTAAATCCAAAAGAAGTTCTCTCACATACCAAACTCAAATCTCGAAATTGCTCAACCAATTCTAACTCTTTCACCATCAATGCCGACATATGCAATGATTTCCGACTCAATGCATCCGCTACTACATTCGCTTTACCCGGATGGTAATTCAAGCCAAAATCATAATCCTTCAAAAGTTCAAGCCATCTTCTTTGTCTCGCATTCAATTCCTTTTGATCAAAAAGATACCTCAAACTCTTGTGGTCACTAAACACTTCAAACCTCGCACCAAACAAATAATGCCTCCAAAGCTTCAACACGAACACAACGGCGGCCAACTCTAAGTCATGCGTCGGATAATTCTTCTCATGCACTTTGAGTTGCCTCGAAGCATAAGCTACAACTTGGTTATTCTGCATCAACACACCTCCTAAACCCATCAAAGAAGCATCACAATACACAACGAATGGTTTTTCTGGATTTGGCAGGATCAAAACAGGAGATGTCGTCAACCTTCGCTTAAGTTCTTGAAAACTCGCTTCACACTTGGCGTCCCAGACAAAGGCTTGACCTTTCCTAGTCAACTGCGTCAACGGCAACGATAACTTAGCAAATCCTTCAATAAACTTCCGATAATAACCGGCTAAGCCAAGAAAACTTCTGATCTCAAAAACTGACTTCGGAGTCTCCCATTGCGACACCGCTTCAACCTTCGACGGATCGACCGCAATACCATTACTCGAGATCACATGACCAAGGAAACTAACCTCCCCCAACCAAAACTCACACTTAGAAAGCTTTGCGAACAACTGCTTCTCCCTCAGCACAGATAACACAATCTTCAGATGCTCGGCATGCTCTCCTTCGCTCTTCGAATAAACCAAGATGTCGTCGATAAACACCACCACAAACTTATCCAAATAAGGATGGAAAATCCTATTCATGTACTCCATAAATACACCCGGTGCATTAGTCACACCAAATGGCATCACGGAATACTCATAGTGTCCATACCTCGTCCGAAAGGCCGTCTTCTGAATATCCTCAGCTTTCACACGGATCTGATGATACCCAGATCTCAAATCAATCTTGCTGAACACACTTGCACCAATCAACTGATCCATCAGATCATCAATCCTCGGAAGTGGATACTTATTCTTAATAGTCGCCTTGTTCAACTGTCTGTAATCCACACAGAGCCTCACAGAACCCTCTTTCTTCTTAACCAACAACACCGGGGCACCCCACGGTGACACGCTCGGACGAATAAACCTCTTTTCAAGCAAATCCTCAAGTTGACTCTTCAACTCTTTTAACTCTGAGGCCGACATACGATATGGAGCCATCGATATCGGACTAGTTCCAGGAATCAAATCTATCGAAAACTCCACTTCTCGCTCCGGCGGTAAATCCTTTATCTCATCAGGGAATACTTCCGGAAAATCTCTAACAATGGGCAAAGCATCAATCTCTTCACTTTCACTAGTCCTCAAAGTTGCCATAAGCATAAATACCTTAGCCCCATCTTGCACCGATTCTTTCACTTGTTTCCTCGTCATAAACAATTCCCCTTCAACATCCGAGTCGGGAAAAATAACCGTTTTGTCAAAACAGTTAATATACACACGATTGAATTTTAACCAATTCATTCCAAGAATGACATCAAGTTGATCCAAATGAAGACACACTAAATCTATCCCAAAATCTCTACCGAAAATACTCAACGGGCAATTCAAGCAAACATACGGTGTAGTTACCGAACCCATAGCAGGAGTATCAATAACCATACCGCCACCAATCACAGACAACTCAAGATTCAACCTTCTAACACAATCCAAAGAAATAAAAGAATGCGTAGCTCCGGTATCAATTATAGCGATCAAAGGTATACCATTAATAAAACACGTACCTCTGATCAATCGATCGTCGCTAGCAGTCTCAGATCCAGATAGAGCGAACACTTTCCCGCTCCCTTGATTCTTCTTCGGCTTATCGCACTTGGTACTAATGTGCCCTTGCTCACCACAATTGTAGCAAGTCACGCCCGCACCACTTCTGCATTCCAGAGCCTTGTGGCCTGGCTTGCCACACTTAAAACACGTCTTCTCAACACTTTTGCATTCAGGAGCACGATGTCCCTCTTCACCGCACCTATAACATCTCACCGGAGTAGAAACTCCCCCACTTGGCCTCTTGCCATAACCCATTCTCTGCTTCCCTTTGTCCGCAGGAGTCACATAAGGTTTTCCTCTGAATTGACCTCTTCCTTTCTTATCACTTAGGCTCTTGTAGTGGCTAGACCTAGCCCTACTGTCTTCATCATAAATTCTGCTCTTGTTAACCAACTCAGAAAACCGCCTGATTTCCTGGTATCCAATAGCTTGTCTAATCTCAGGTCTCAAACCGTTCACAAACTTGAGGCACTTAGACCTCTCAGCATTACCAGTATTATAGTGAGGACAAAATTTGATCAACTCCTCAAATTTCGCCGCATACTCAGCAACCGTCGAATTACCTTGCTTCAACTCAAGAAATTCGATCTCTTTCTTCCCCCGCACATCCTCTGGAAAATACTTCTCCAGAAAAGTTTCTCTAAACAAATCCCACGTAATCACAATATCATCTTCCTCAAATCTTTGGCGAGTATTACCCCACCAATCTTCAGCTTCTTCTTCGAGCATATGAGTCCCAAACTGCACCTTCTGTGCATCCGAGCAATTCATAACTCGAAAAATCTTTTCCACAGCTTTCAACCAAATTTGTGCCTTGTCCGGTTCATGAGTTCCCTTGAAGACCGGAGGGTTATTCTTTTGGAATTTCCCCAAAGCACGGAATCCATCATCAACATGATTCCTCACATTCACATTGGCCGGAGGATTCTGCCCAATTGCCCCCGCCAATCTTGTCAATGCCTCCGCAATCGCTTCGTCGTTCCTTCCTGCAACCATCTTACTAATTCCAACCACAGAACCACGTAAGAACAACCAATATTGATAATGCAACACACGCATATCAATAACACACAGGAAGAAAACACTCTAACAACTAGGCCGGACGGACCGACCTGCTCTGATACCACTATTGTAACACCCCCTTCTATACCCCAAATAAATGCATATAAAACAATTAAGCACATACAAGTTATCAGAGTAAAAAGGTTTTATAATAAGGTATAAAAGAAGAATGCCACAATTTCACCAATAAAACACTTTCACAATTTGCTCCATAAAATATGTAACATTTTCAATTTAAGCGGAAGATAAAATCATTTGATCGTTTTCAAAATATTAATCCACGTACACATAAGCTATCTAAATTAATATATCATATCAGTTAGATTTACAGAACCACATAAGCTGATACATCGCAATGTATCACAAAAGAATGACTATACTAGTCTAACTACCCGGTGTTACATATCAGAGCAGTAGACTCAAAAGAATGAAGACTATTCTTCACAAAAGGACTCCAGCATCCTAATCTGCAATGCCTCATAGAGCATTATAAAACAGCAGAAGGGTGAGAAATATAACCATAATAATCAAAGCATAAGATTACGTATATATATAGGTATCATATAACACATATTCACATTTCTCACCACACTTCGTTCTCATAATCATAATCATATCACGTTCACATATATCAGCATTATGAACATTCACAAGCACATCCCTTCATGCTTAATTTCACAATCATTCACAAGCACATTTATACCACAACAATATTATGAAATGTGACTCAACATATCCAATGCAACTCAATGCTATGCGGTACCGACATTAGTTATCTTTTTTCGGTTTTCACTCTAACCGGGTCCACCCTTCTAGACCGATAACTTGTTATCATTTTTCGGTTTTTACTTTAAACCGGGTCCACCCTTCTAGACCGATAACAACCAAGCCCGTCCCCTAGGCTTCAAACCCACCCTTCTAGGTTTGGGACAAGCCACTAGTTTCCACGAAACTAACAGACATTGCCTCTTGACTGAATGATGCATGTACAATCAACCAATCACAATAAATGCACTTAAGACCGTTCCCGCGTCTTAATCCCATGCATTCAAATAATTCACCCCTTCGAGAATTTCATCATGATTGCACATACAACATATATCAAACATTTATCAATGTATTCATTTCACACATCATCATATTCAACCACAATGCACACATATCACATATGTTCCCATGCATTCACACAACAATCAAACATTCACAACTCATCAATTAATACACACATAATCATCATTATGTTCTCATGTATTTTAACCGATTACAATTAATCATTCATATCACAACTCTAGGATTCACGCCCGAAGGCTACCCACAGCACATGTTATCATGATAGTTCACATACTCATTCATAACATAGAAGTATAAACATATGCGAATCAACCAAACAATCACCATTTGGATAACACAGCAAAGAAAATATACTGTCACATTCGCCTTCATTCGCCTGGCGAACCCTCGCAGCGAACCTTCGCCTGGCCTTCGCCTGGCGAACTCTCTCAGCGAACACTCGCTAGGCTTCGCCTGGCGAGACTTCCCAGCGAGCCCAAGTCAGTAGCTACTGACTTCATTCGCCTCCATTTGCCAGCACCTTCGCTGGGCGAACCTTCGCTGTCCCACTTCGCCTGGCGAACCCACCAGCGAAGTCTACTGGGACTTAAATATAATTATTCGCCAACATTCGCTAGGCTTCGCCTGGCGAAGCTTCGCCTTCGCTCGCCTGGCGAGAGCCAGCGAACCTGCGCAGAACAGAACCCTATTCTGTTCCACCTCCACCATCCACCATCATCCAACTTCTCACACAACAAAATCAGTACAAACAGCATCAACACATGTTACCCAACTATTCTATGGCATTATTGCTCAGTTTCAAACGATTAAATCATCAATCTACCGATTATTCCAACTTTTGCCCTAATTGGAAAGTGATGAAAACTCTACCAAAACCCCAACCCAACATACATAACATCATACAATGATCAAATAGAAACATTTCTCACCCTTACCTCGATTAATCGGAGCTTTGATGTTGGTTCTTGATGATTTCCACTTTTCCTCTTCTTCTCTTCTCTTTCTCTCCTTTCTTCTTCTTTCCTCTTTCTTTCCAAATGTTTTCTATCTTTCTTTTCTTTTCTTTCTCTCTTATATATTCCTTTATTTTCCTTCCTTCCAATTTCCTTCTCAATTCTCTATTAATTCCAATTAATAAAAATTAATTCCAACATTAATAAAAATCCCACTAAATCAATTAATTACTATAATTAATTATTTAATGAAATTTGGGCTGTTACAACCGGAGCCTGAACGCTCAACAAAGATTGACCAGAGCCTGAACGCTCAACGAAGATTGACCGGAGCCTGAACACTCTACAGACGAAGAAACATTCATTATGATCTGAATACCACTTGATTTTGCAAAGATATCACCCATCAACATTTGACGACACCGCTGGGGGAATAACACAAACCGGGGTCTGAATATCACGCGGGAGTTGCCATAGTCTGGATACTATGTGAATTTAAAAATACCATCTCTTAACTGCCGGAGTCTGAATACTACACGGACAAAATGAATCAATGAAGTTTGCCAGAGCCTGAATGCTCGATGACATCGACCAGAGTTTGCATACTCAACAGACAAAGAACACATGTCTGACATTACCGTGGTCTGAACACCACAACTATCTTTACCGGAGCCTTAGTACTCAACGAAGAGAGCCAAAAACATCACCAACTAGGGACTAACTGGAGTCTGGGTACTCGACGGACAGAGCCATACATTGCAAACACACATCATGATCTGACTATCAAATGAGTCCCAAAACAACATAATCAGCTGAAATCCGATGCTACTGCTGGGAAATAACGTAGGCCAGGCTCTGGATACCACGCAGGCCAACAAAAGCTACCATGGTCTGGATACCAAGGATCAATTTTCCGGGGAAAACACCTGAAACACAGAGATAACAACCTGGCTTATGTTTCACATGCGTATGTTAGAAAATGGCGTAATGCTCCATACGAAATGGAAATGCTACGCGTTCGGGAGGATGTTAATGCAAAATGCAAATGCAAAGGAACCACTCTACCACTTACTATGTCGAGGGAATCAGCAACTGCACTCTGCTGGAGAAAATTCTGAACGTCAACCCCGTTGGGAAAGGGCGTCACCGACGTTGCCTCCGTTGGAGAAGAAAACTGATTTACAAACCACCTTGCCGCTGAGGGAATCACTTCCATCTTGCTCTTCCAGGAACAAACTCCACCATGCTGGGGACTCACTTTCTCACTGAAAATTTTGGCCTGCCCGTGATGGATGTTCTAACAGAGGTTATAACATCCACTGTGACATTCACTACAGATCTACTATTATGCAGTAATAACAAAGCAGTAAATGAAACAGTTAGTTGTTGACCCAGTTCAGTGCAAAACACTTACATTTGGGGGCTACCAAGCCAGGGAGGAATTTTACTATCAGCAGTATCAATTCAGAGTCAAACCTCCAGTTTGCACTCTTCACTTAATCACTACCCAATGACAATTTAACCTAGAGACACTCTAGACCTGAGTATACCCATTCACTCCCTACACTCACACAACAGTGATAATAA
The DNA here is from genome assembly GCA_963859935.3 of Lathyrus sativus. NCBI lineage: Eukaryota > Viridiplantae > Streptophyta > Magnoliopsida > Fabales > Fabaceae > Lathyrus > Lathyrus sativus. The sequence goes on from OZ012736.1 coordinate 81,436,847, forward strand.
CAAGTTACAATTTAAACTGTAGATTGAAGAGACACTTCACCTACACATACACACCTTGATCTTTGCTTCAAAGCTTTGATCAAGGAACACACACTCTTGCTTAACAGCTTCGAGTGTAACACAGTCTAGAAACTACCTAACCAAGGCACTCAATAGTTGCTTGGGTTACACGTATTCTTAAGACACAAACGTGAAGAACAAACTCTTCACTTCTAAACCACTATAGTGATTTCTCTGCTTCTCTATCTTTAACAGCTGCCTTCTAGGATTGCCTCGCCTGGTATTTGTAGCAACAAATCAGTTCTTGGGCTTGGGCGCATACATTAGGTTTTATCCATCATAAAACCTCACTTATGTATTCTGCAGGCTTGCCTCTTTAATCAGGTACATTTTAGTTCCCCTAGGGCGTCTAAAATGTCTCCTGCATTCCAGCAGGAGCTTCTGAGTTCTTTTCAGAGTTATAGCTACCAGAAAAACAAACTTCCGCTTGATGTCATACGACCTATGTCATAACATTGAGTATGACATCCAACTTAACTTATAGTTAGCTTAGTTAACTTACCCTGCACAGTCCATATTATGAATGTAATAACATCAAGCATAACATTCATATATGTACTTATATTTTGCCACAAAATGCAGCCAATCAAGAGCACTTACAAACTCCCCATTTGGCAAATTTTTGGCTAAAACACTCTGTACTTACATCAGAGATTTCCTACACAGCAGAAGACTTAACAATGGTCCTGTCATGCAGGTAATTCACTTGCTTCTTAAGCTCTCAGAATCCTCACAGTTGGTTTTCAGCCCCGTTAGCACTCACTTTGTTAACACTCTGTAGACTTCTACTACAGATGACACTCTTAGCTTGTTTGAGTAACAGAGTTACTCCCCCTCAACTGATGCACTTATCAGCTGGGTAATATATAGTCTGAACTGGATGCTATAACCTTCAGCATGACCTTCTAATGTCACACATTTGTGCTACTCCCCCTGCAGGGATGCATTCTGCTTCTTGCACATAATTCCTTAGCATCTTGTTATGATCACCCATGTTAGTACCTACAACATGTCAGTCCTAGTTCTAACATACATGGCATACATATCATATCTGTAACAGCCCAAACAGCTGTTATCACACACAAATCTCACCAGTCAGCATCACCTGCACACTAATATCATAAGCACTATGGTGCATATGCTCAATCACAATTACTTCTCATGGCAGTCTTGTTCTTCCACCTGCATCTGTTACTACTACATAACCTATGGTACTCATATTGGTTATCCACCAATTCTTCCATCTGTATCTGCTATACCTGCTGCTATTTATCTAACACTCTCTCCCCCTTTTCAGCCACAAATTAAAATCCAACCAACCATAGTATAGATCATAAATTGTACCAATACATAAAGATGGGGTTACATTACAAAACTGCTCATAGAGATCTTTACCAATTATTCATGTAAGAGCAATTAAAAATTGATCAGTCGCACACTTCATTACCAGCAGCATTCTGAGGTACATACCCAATTCTCAAGGTTCTCCGTCCGAGGAAGAGCTGGAGTCACTGCTATCCAAGTCTGAGAGGGAGATGTCTTGGTTTCCATCATATGAGTCTTCTTCGGGAAGATCCTCATCTGGACTCCGGCGAGCCAGGGGCACGGTGAAGCCCTTAACAAGCAATCCTTTCCTGATGATGTTATCAGCAATTTCCCCCATGGATTGATTCACGTAGGCTGTGCCTTCCCTGTTCAGAATGCTCCTCATTTCTTCTTCAGTGGGAGGAGGATACTTGCATTTTGGTTTCTCAGTCGTGGGAGGTGGATCTTTGGTGACTTTGGGGGAGGATTTAGACGAATATCCTTCATGATGCAAGGCCATGTTGTTGTCTGGACTTAGGGTCTGGAAGGGATGTTGACCAATACTAGGGGCAGAGAGGCACGTTTGTGTGGGATGGAGAGTTTTATTGTTCAAATATTTTGACTGCATTGATATCCTAAAACTCTCTCGTGACATTAATTGCTATTCAACCTCATACATGCAAATACCCAACTTCCCTCTAAGATTTTCAAACTGGGAAGCATCTAGAGCCTTTGTAAAGATGTCAGCTAGCTGTAGCTCAGTGGACACATGCTCCAAGGAAATGACTTTGTCTTCCATAAGGTCTCTTATGAAGTGATGCCTTATATCAATGTGCTTGGTTCTGCTATGCTGGATGGGGTTCTTGGAAATGTTAATAGCACTAAGATTGTCATAGTATAATGTCATGACATCCTGAGTGACATTGTATTCAGTTAACATTTGCTTCATCTAGACTAGCTGAGAGCAGCTGCTGCCAGCAACAATGTATTCAGCCTCCGCAGTGGATAGTGAAACACAATTTTGCTTCTTGCTGAACCAGGATATTAGGTTGTTACCTAAGAAGAAGCATCCACCAGATGTGCTTTTTCTATCATTTGCACTGCCATCCCAATCTGCATCACAGTAACCTGACAAGATAGGGGTACACCCGTGAGAATAAAGTATGCCATAGTCACACGTTCCATTCACATATTTGAGAATCCTTTTCACTTTGTTCATGTGACTGATTTTAGGATCAACTTGATATCTGGCACATACTCCAACAGCAAATGCAATGTCTGGTCTGCTGGCTGTTAGGTATAGTAGGCTTCTAATCATACTTCTATATAGCCTTTGATCCACACTGTCGCTACTGCGAAAATCGGCGCCGGCTTGACAGGAGAGTCGCCACCGTGCGTTATTTATCCCTCAGAGAGGGAAAGGAAACGCTCGAAGTAAACCTCGCAAAGACGGGAAAAGGTATGGTCATCGCAACCAAAACCTGGATTCGGGAGTCGGTTACGCAAGGGGAAGGTATTAGCACCCCTCACGTCCATCGTACTCGATGGGATCCACGCTTGGTGTTTATAAGGAAAAGGATGTGTTTATCTATCTACGCTAATGGTCAGTCTGAAAAGGAAAATAAAAGGACAGGACTCGACAGAACATACGGTGTTCTGGGCCTACGTACTCCCTCATGCAATGGGAAAGTCAGAGTCAACGTAGTTCGACTACCTACGTCTAAACGGAAAAAGGTTGCTCGCCAGGACATCGCGTCCTGTGCCTACGTACTTCCACACAGCATGGAAGATCAGAGCAAACGTAGTTCGACTAACTACGGCTAAACAGGGGGTTCTCAAACAGCAGTGAGAAAAACAAACTGGTCTCAAAGGTTCGGGAACCTATAACTACGATCTGGTCTCAAATGCACTCAGGCAAGAGAAAAGGGTAACAATCAGTCGTCAGCAGGAAAGTCACGATCGCACAGCCGCGAGAGAACGAAGGTTAGTTGTTAGTGTGCTCGCTAGGATATCGCATCCTATGCCTACATATCTTCGTCTGGTACGAGGAATCAAAGCAGCTGTAGTTCGGCTAACTACGGATCAAGCTACTCAAAAGCTCCTACTGAAAGGAAAGGGAAAAGACACCCTAAAACTATAGCTGGAAAAGGGGAATCTACCTACTGTTATCATGCCTGGTTGACCATCCTAGTGTCTATCATAACGACTCCACAGCGGAGAAGTCAGAGCTCCTAAGGGATCATGGCAACAGGACTAAACAACAAACGGGAAATACTACAAAGTAAAGAAATACTGGAAATATGCATGAATGCAATGACTAAACAAACAAGGCGCAAAGGCCGCAAACCACAGAGGTAAGGGAGCTCAGCTCTACCAAATACCAACAAGCAAAGTCACTCAATAACAAACAAGCAGAAGGAGGATCACCTCGACTTCTCATGCACACAAAGTCTACTTCTAGGGTGCACCTACCTCAGAACTATCTAGATGAATCCCTAAGTCTAATGCAACACAACACCATACAAGTCAAACAACACAAAGAGACTAACCCTGAGCAGGGCCCCTAAACAAAACCTGAAACAAGCCCCTAATCTATCTCTAAACAAAACCCTATGCAACACCTTCAGCAAAGATCTAAGTAAAACTCTAATCAAAACCCTAAGCAAGAGGAATCAATCCCAGTCTCCAAGCTTCAGAACAAGCTTACCAAAGAAAGGGAGCTAAGCAGACAAGCTCATAGTGCCTTCCTCAGGAAAGTACCAGGAGGTTACTACTCAGGAGTCATATCCTATGCGGCTCGACAACTGTGATCAGTTTACATTCCTCCTCAGGAGAAACTAAACTCACATGAAGGCTCCGGCATCATTGGATACTTGAGAAAGCCTATAAGAACTAGGGGAACTAAGTGGGCAGACCCATAGGACCTTCCTCAGGAAAGTACTAGGAGGCTGACACTTAGGAATCGTATCCTATGTGGCTCAACAACTGTGATCAGTTTACATTCCTCCTCAGGAGAAATTAAACTCACAAGTTGGCTCCAACGTCATTGGATACTTGAGAAATCCTAGACGAACTAGAGGAACTAAGTGAACAGACCCATAGGACCTTCCTCGGGAAAGTACTAGGAGGCTTCCACTTAGGAATCGTATCCCATGTGGCTCAACAACTGTGATCAGTTTATATTCCTCCTCAGGAGAAATTAAACTCACATGAAGGCTTCGACATCATTGGATACTTAAGAAAGAGGTGAGAAGAAAGAATGAAAGTCGTTCATAGTGCCTTCCTCAGGAAAGTACCATAAACTCCCTTCAAACTTCAGGATCTCAAACCTCACAAACAGAGAACAAGCTCCTAGACTAAACCTCAATCCACTGCATCCTTGCAAGCTCCAACAATACTTTATCCAGCCTCCATCTTCAAGAAGAAACCACAGACCACCAACCCACAAGAAACTATCTCTGAAGTTCAACCACAGTTGAACTTCAAAGTCCGAAGCCATCAAGACTTCTCCTATCCTCCAGCTCAGACTAAAACATATCAGAACATCCTAAAAAAATCTATCAAAAATCTATGGGAAACCTACATTAGTCTAGTACAACATACTAAAAAATCAGAGCAAAACTCATTACCAGATGAAAGAACTAAAATCAACAAAGCAGACATATCCACAAACCAATTATTCAATATCAAAACAATACAAAAAATGCAATTAAAATGAAAATGCATGATTAAGCTAATGTTTTTGTACTATAAATTCTACATTGAATTACGAGTCTACAGAAAAAAGAATGGAATTATTTGATCGAATCTACTATTTTTTATGAATTTTCTAACAATATGCATGCACTAAAAAATATTAAAAATGTTATTTAAATGGAAAATATGCTAAAAATAGTAAACAAAAATAAAATGGCATTTTTATTTTTATACAATTTTCTAGACATCATTATGAGGTGGTAGGAACAACAAGAAATTAAAAATCAATTGTTTTCATTTTATTATGAATTTTACAATATGCAAGAAAATATTAAAAGAAAATAAAGAAAACAAAATTGGAAAAAATGGGAGGGGGGTTCAAACAGCATGCTTTTCAGTTAAAAGCCTAAGTGGGCCAGGATGGGGGTGGTGCGCCTAGCAAAAGGCGCAGGCCCACTGCCATCAGAATCCAACTACAAACTAAAAGAGAAAAAAAACGCATGGGGGGTGTAACTAGTAAGCTTTTCAGTTCGTTTCCATTGGGCTTACGCACCAGGGGGGTGCGAATAGCAGTGGGCATAAGGCCCAGCCCAATCATTCTATCTCCTCTCTCACAAGGGGGGGGGGGGGTGTGAACGAGTGAACGGGGAGTGACACTTCAGCAAAACACAATTGGGCCTTGAACCCAGCCCAAACCCTAACCAGAAACCCTAACAACAAAACCATACTTCCCTTCAAACTCTCTGATCACTGTTCACCGTCTAACCTAGCCGTCTTCGTCTTCCTCACCCTCTCTGCATTCTATTTCCAGAAAAAAACCCAGACAACCTTCACTCAGCTCAAACTCTACAAATCAACCCTAACATCTTGCTTCTCAAAACAAGAAACCCTATACTAGTGCATGGACAGTAATGGAGATTATGAGAAAGGAACGAACCTGAGACGATGAAGTTCTGGGATCCCTTGAAGGCTCAGCGAAGGTCGCCGAGAGAGAAGAAGATCTTGGCGTTTTCTTGACTACTGAATGGGCTCGCGGAGGTCTTGAAGGGAACGTTGACGCTTGCTCGAAGATTTCTGGGCAAACAGTGAAGAACTCAATGAGTTCTATGAAGATCTGGGAAGAAAACTTCAAGAACTGATGAAGACGATGATTCCGAAGCTGATAGATCTTGAAGGTCCTTTGAGTTGCTTGGATATTCTGAGGAAGATCTTCAGAAGATCTTTGAATATCTTGATGAGGGAGGACGAACCACGAGGATCATCTTCGAAGGTTGTTGACGTTCGTTGGTTGATGGAGGTTTCTGGAAATTCCAGATGAACGATGAATGTTTGATGATGTTCTGGAAAACTTCTTGAAGAACGATGAAGCCTTGCTGATTTTCTGGAAAACTTCTTGAAGAACGAAGGGGGTTTGAATGTTCTGGAGAATTGGTTGAAGCTTCCGGCGGTGGTTGGATTTTCCGGTGAGGAGAAGATGAAGGGGGACGGAGGAGGATCAGAGAAGAACGAAGGGTTTGGATGATTCTGGGTTGAAAACCAACTCCGGCGGGTGGTTGCGGCGGCCGGAAGGTGTTAGGGTGGCCGGCGGTGAGAGCTCAAGGTGGATGCATGGCCGGCGGCAGGGTTCCGGTGAGGCTCCGGTGAAGGCCTGGGGGTTGGACGCGTGGTGAGAGGTGCTGGTTGGGGGGAGACACGTGTGAGATGCGTGGCAGACTCTGGGAGTTTCTGTGGTGTGGTGGTGGGGTCTGAGAGCAACGCGTGGCCTGACTCTTATAGTGACAAGTGTCACTCTCTGGACCAAAGCTGACAAAAAACTGGACTGAAGAGCAAATTGGGCCTCCAAAAAAAATGCCTCCTGGGCCCATACGAAAATGCACAAAAAACCCTAAAAAACTGAAAAAACTGATTAATAAAAAATATTAAATCTAATTAACCTAACTAAGACTAATCCTAATTAAACTAAATGCAGATTAACTATCCTAATTGACCTAAACATGATTAAAATCCTAATTAATCTGATTAAACCTAAAAAACAGAATTAACACCTAATTAAACTAATTACCCTAATTAACTCTAAAACTGATTAAAAATCTAATTAACTCTCTATTAATAAACTTCTACTAATTTCTATTAAAATTCTACAAAAGTCTATACCATTTTATAATATCTATTTAAAAGAAAAACTATATTAAAACAAATTTTATTTATTTCTATTTAAAACTATTAAAATCCCTATTAACATAAAAGAAAAATCTATAATATTTTCTATATTATCTAAAACAATTAAAAACAAACTTAAAATCTAATATATTCTAAAAATTATTAAAAACTATTAAATCTATTTAAAAACTCTATATAAAATTCTAAAAAGAGATTTAAGCTATTTAAAATTCTAAAAAAGATCTATTTAATCCTAAAAAAAATCCTAAAGCCTATTTAAAATCCACAAAAGCTATTAAACCCTGAAAATGCATACAAATGCAAATGACCACCATAAAAGAGCGCACGAGACCAGATCGAATCGAACAGAGAACCTCGGGCATCAGAATATCCCAAAATCACTATGCAAGCTAAAAATCACCGAGGAGCGCACAATTTCCCGAAAATAAAACCCTGATGATCTGGACTGGATCTGCCGTATCTGATAGACGAAAACTAAGCTGTAACCCTGATATCCTCTGTCTGTGCACAAATATCATGCGTCTGATTTGCGAATATGAATTTAAACCACGAGTCAGATAGGAGAATCGGTTGGTCAAATTTTAGGGTGCAACAGCTGCCCCTATTCAAGCGACTTGGACCTGAAGGGTTTGAAGAGCGCTCAGCCTTCAAACATTCAGAGGTACGAGACGGTTGAATACAAATAAAACCCGAAAATTTGCCAACCGCGAGAATATACTGTAAACTGCTTGGGGAATAAAGTCCTGAAAACCGAGTCCAGTCATTACGGCGCCAAACTGATCAATCATCTGGTAAAGAACCCCTGATTTTAACGCCAATTACCTGTGATACCCCATATAACAAACCCGAGGGTTGCAACAGAACACCTGATCCTTTCACATTGTCTACTGATAGGCAGGAAGAGAAATATACTCACATCGTCCAAGGATGGACGGGAAGACACCCTGAATGGAGGAAACACCAATACTTACATCGTCTAAGGGTAGACGGGATCATCCTGATTGATGAAACAAATCAAAATTCACATCGTCTAAGGATAGACGGAAAGAAATTCATAATCTCCATACCCACATCGTCTAAGGATAGACGGGATCATCCTGATTGATGAAACGAATCAATATTCACATCGTCTAAGGATAGACGGGAAGAAATAATCTCCATACTCACATCGTCTAAGGATAGACGGAAAGACACCATTAATCTCCATACTCACGTCGTCTAAGGGTAGACGGGATCATCCTGATTGATGAAACGAATCAATATTCACATCGTCTAAGGATAGACGGGAAGAAATAATCTCCATATTCACATCGTCTAAGGATAGACGGGAAGAAATTCTTACGCAATTCAACACCATCCCTCGAATTTCAGAATCCTTCTGTCTACGGGAATTGATGGAAAGATCGATATCCTTGAAGGGGCCACATCGTCAGTATGGACCGACGGGAAGAACCACCTTTTAAAGAACCATGTCGTCAATAAGAATCAACGATCACGAAAACTGAACATTCTTCGAAGAGCCTCGACATCAATAAGGATTGACGATCAGAAAAGTCCCTCTTGAAACGTCATCTCCTCCAATAAACAGAAAGAAAACCACTATCCGAAATATCGTTTTGAAACCCCTCAACAATCAAAGATAGCCGGAGGAGACTCACTGGGGAAACACCCCATCTGCATGATCTGACAATAAGAAACCTGCTGAACGATACCCTGAAACTTCACATCGTCTACTGATAGACGGAAAGAAATGCCACTTGCTAGAGAAACCCCATATTGAAACCCCATCTGAGAAAAAACACCTGAACCTTCACATCGTCTACTGCTAGACGGAAAGAACATCACATATTAGAGAAACCCCGTCTTGAAACCCACTGAAAATCACCCAAAACTTCACATCGTCTAAGGATAGACGGAAAGAAAACCATGTTCAAACTCAAGACGTCTAATGATAGATGGAGAAATCCACTTATTGGAGGAACACATCGTCAATATGAATTGACGGGAAGAAAAGCCGGCCGATACCAGATGACTGATTGATCAAAGCACAACTATTGTATGATCTGGAATACAAATAATCCGCTGAATTGTCTGAACACTGCTGCTGGATAAATGCCCCTAAACTGATCACAGAGTAATTCACGCGCCATATGAGGCTGGTAGAAAACTTGACTTATGCTTCGTATGCATATGCATATGCTTTAATCTTTCTATGGCGTAATGCTCCATTCAGGATGGCAATGCTACGCATTTTGACAATGACATGCAAGTATGATGATGCATGCAATATGCTAATGCAGGCTCGAGCTGCCGGAGAAAGTCGGGTACAGAAAACCATTTCAGCAACATAAATGCTGAAGACGAAGCCAACTCCGCTGGGGGATAAACCGGGTATCACAGGATTAACCCAGCAAAATAAATGCTGGGGGAGTGAAATCCACTCCGCTGGGGGTATTGGGGACCTAACCGAACACCTCGACGAAGTAATACCCTGCTGGGGAATATAACTCCGCTGGGGAATGGCAGATGCGCCAAGTGTGATTGGACTTCTCTGGGGGTAGCTCACCCGTACCAATGAAAAATTGGACTTTGCTGGAGAGAATAGACGGGGTCTTCCCGCGTACTGCCGAAGATTGGATTTGGAAACTGATGCGCCAACACGGATGGGCTTCACAATGATCGCAAACATGGATTTGAACTCTTAGGCTATCTGTGATGGGTCAGGTACAACTGACGCTGGAAAACATTCTGCCTGAATACACAGTCTTTTAATGGAAGAGTCAAAGGATAGTGACACGACTTCCCGAATTCGTCTTGCTCTCGAAAATCGACTGAATCTGCTCGAATAACTCTGAATGACCTTGCTGATACGGAGAAGACCAATCCTTTTGCTTCTGATGTGCCCCAGCCTACGGGATCTCCGTGGGGATAGTCCTCGAAAGGAAATCTGCAAATCTGAGCCCTGATGGTCTGATATGACATGCCCCGACGTTCTGAACTTCGGAGAAATACTTCCCCTCAAATGCTTCTCGAATAAAGAACTTCTGCGCTCTTACGATGGCCTGCCCCTGACTGCGCTGACCTTGCCCCTGATTATCTGATTCAGAGTAGTGCCCCTGACTACAACACATTTACCTGAATCTCAACCTGATTACCCCAGGATAGCTGACTTCGAAAGGCTGACCTGACTGGGGACCACAATAATAGCTTGCCCCTGCTCTCGGAACATTCGGGCGTTCTGCATTCTATCTTGACCATATTTTCCACTGTAGGAAGCTTTTCTGCTGTCAAGCGCTTACTCGCAAGTAAAACAAGTTGTTCTGCATAAAAGATGTATTAATGCAACACATATGACAGCTTTGACATCCAATCTGTTCACTGGGAAAAGGAAAAAACAGTTTATGGCATAAAACGCACAAAACATTTATCAACATTAGTACCAATCATGGTAAGAGGAACCCTTTTAAGAGTCAGAATCGACGCGACCTTTACCGTAGCATGCTTTCGAAACAACCTGCTTCAATTAGGACTTTTGAAGGTTGTAACGTGGTCAGGTTCACGGTTTTGAAAGAAAGGATAAAGGCTCAAAGTTTATTTTAACCCACCCATTCTCCTTGATGTTCTCCGATCCTATGTTTAACTAATTCGACCTTAGCGCTCACCTCTCAGAGGTTGAAAGGTAGGAGTGATAGTTCGAGAAACTTTCGGGTTTCGGAGTGACAGCCACTCACTTTTCGTCTTTTGACACTTGAGGTTGCACGACTCGTATTTCCTTTGAGGATTTTTCTTTTGATCCTTTTCATCTTTTTCTTTTCATATCCCTAACTTTTGCCTGGACTGACTCTTTTGAGTTTCTTTTGATTCTTTTAAGTCCAACGGGATGCCCTCGTTTTTTGCCTAAGTCAACTGTTTTCTTGTCTTGACTTAGCGGGCTTTTGATTCTTTTTCCTTCGTTTTTTCTTTCGAACAAGTCGTGTGACACTGGTTGTCTGACTCTTTGGGGAATGATATGACTGCCCCACTCTTGATTGGATCATTGTGGTCTTTTAGGCACAACCTCTAGGGACGTGATTGATCCTCGAACGGACACTCCTTTTGTAATTTGGACGCTCGGTCAAATTAGCTAACACCTACCCTGCCCCAGGTTAAGATTGAGGGTTTTTCGCTTTCAGAAAGAACTCCTACTACTAGGCTCAAAGGGGTTGACAAGGGATTATCTTCCTTATAGCTCCGGTGTTTAGGAATTTGAAACAATGCCTGTACATCATCAGCAGGTTTTATTTCAAAAGCATACAATCGGAATTTTGCACGTCGTTCATTTTCGTCATCCTCCCCAGATCCTTCTTAACCAAGCGTTGAACATTTGTAACACAATTAGTGAACACGAATGGATTTAATCAAAACATGCATATTTATTTCATTATCATCAATTGAATGAAAACAACCAGTTTTACAAACAAGCTTGCAATTTAAACAGGAAAGAAACTACAAATGTAAAGACATGACAAGATAAAACAAGAAAAAATGCTAGCTTCCGAGAACCGGGCTTTCATATCTGTCCTGCTGCTGAACCAGCTATCTTCGCAAACAGTTATTAGAGACAATTCGATGCTGTCCTGATCTGCTTTCAACGACTCAACCAAGTTATAGAGCCCTTCCTCCTTCATTCAGATGACTTTGGGACTTCCCTGCCCGAAGCTGATTGCTGCACTATCAAGTAGATCCTGCACTTTGTGCTTGAATGACAGACAATCTTCAATGTTGTGCCCCTGTGCTCCTGAATGGAAATCACAGCGCTCCTTGATATCATAACCTGCTGGAGGTGTACCTGTCAGCGGAGCTAACTTCCTCTTCTCAACCAACTGCAATCGTAGCAACACCTGAAGAAGTTCGGCATACGGCATCGGAGGCACCTTAAATACCCTCAATGGCTTCTGATTTTGAGCTTTTCGCTGATTGGGATACTGCTGCCCTTTCCACTGTTGAGATCGTTGCTGTTGTTGCTGGTATCGGGTTGACTCTTGAACACCCTTCGTAGCAAATACAACATCGGTTTCTTGACTTTCACTGTACTGATTAAAGCCCTCATTATGCTTAGCCATTTTCTTCCTCAGATCTGCCCCAGGAATAGGCAACAGTTGTGGGCCTGGAGATTCTGACGCCGTGGAGTCCAGGATACGTTTCTGACCCACTGCAGCTTTAGAAACATCTGTCATCTTAGCATCGGCTGAGACAGGAGCAATACGTACAGCTACGCCGCTCGGCGTGAATTCAATATCGTGCGAGTCAATCAGGTTTTGAACATTGTGCTTAAAAGCATGGCAACCCTCGATGTCGTGTCCGAGTGCCCCAGAATGAAACTCACATTGCTTACTGGCATCGTACCCATGAGGAAGCGCCCTCGTGGGTGGTTCCAACGTTCTCTTCTCAACCAGATTAAACCTCAATAAGGTCTGCAAGAGTTCAGCATATGTTGTAGGCGGCGCCTCAAATATCCTCTTTGGCTTCCCCTCCTGGATTCCCCGTTGAGCCGGATGTATCCTCTGCTGCTGCTGCTCAGGTTCCACAGGCACAGACGGCACGAGCTTCTTCATTGCGGCTTCAAATAGCTGATCATCCTCTTTCCTAAGCACATTCTTGACTACTTCCATGATCAAGCTCATTTGGGCCTTCAGCTGACTGTTTTCCTCTTTGAGAATCTTCTGCTCCAAACGCATCTCTTGCATGTCTCTCATCATCTGCCCTAGCTGGCTTCGGACTTCAATCAATTCAATCTGATTCTGTTCCATATCTCTGAAGGAATTCCTGCAACAAACTGGACGATGAGGAAACGAGACCCACGGTTTTGATGTACCTGTTAAATCATAATGCAATGCGGAAAGCAAACACATATTCAAGACAAGGCGAATAGAAACTCAAGCTATAAGCACACAGACGAACATCTCCCACACGTGTATAACCAACAAAAGCAGCACGTAGGCACAAATGAGTACGAATACAATGACCCCAGCCAACAATCCTGGTGGTGGTCGACAAATACTAATGCACAAAAGCTAAACGGGTTATGCAGGGAAAACAGATGCGACCCCCGGTACCGAAACCTCTAGAAACTTCTCCCATATTCAACTGAACTCTCAGATTGACAATCTTCAGAGCACACACTTCCTGTGGAGTCTTCCATGACATTAACTGACGAACCCACACAACTGGAGGATGGAAAATCATTAATCTGAACAAAACCCTGAGGAGTGATGCAAATACGGCTAGAGTCTAACAGATCTTGAACCTGGCTTCTAAGCACCTTACAATCATTTGTTGAATGCCCCTGTGCCCCAACATGGTACTCACAGCGGGCGCTGGAATCAAAACTTGGAGGATACGGTGGAATCACCGACTTAGTCTTTTTCGGCACTATCAATCCGCTTCTGACCAGATCTGGCAACAACTGACTGTACGACACCGGTAGCTGAGTAAACTGCCTTTCAGGCTTCCTTGGTCTTCGTGGGGCGTGCTGACGTGACCGACGGTAGGATGACCGTTAACTTGAAGTGTCTGAAAACCGATCCTGAGATGCTAGAGATTCTGATATGACGTCATTTCCTTCTTCCCATTCTTCTTGAGAACTGACAACTGACTCAATCTTATCAACTGGGAAATGAGGAACATCTCGAAACTTTCCACTCTTGAGTCCTCTCTCAACAAGCTCTCCCATTCTCATCAGGCCCACAAAGCTTGTGCAACCGAACAATTTGTCAAAATAATGGCCCTTCAGAGTACCCAAGAAGATGTCAACCATTTCTCTTTCCGGAAGCGGTGGTTGAACACTAGCAGCCAATTCTTTCCATCTTCGCAAATACCCTCTGAATGATTCATCCTCCGCCTGAGACAATTCTTGCAGATGTACGAGGCTAGGAGCCAAATCCAGGTTGTAATCGTACTGCTTCATGAAAGCTCTGGCTAAATCCGCCCATGATCGAATCTGATTACTCTCTAATTGCACATACCACCTCAGAGATGCCCCAGTCAGGCTATACTGGAAGCAATGGATCATCAACTTGTCATTTCGCACAAACGAAGTCATCCTCCGACAGAACATCATCAAATGCAGCTTCGGACAGCTATCTCCCGTGTACTTTTCGAATTCCGGCACTTTGAACTTGTACGGCAACACGAGATCAGGAACCAAACACATGTCTACAACATCCAGGTTAACAGCATCTTTCAATTCCAAGGCTCTTATCCCTTCTTCCAACGCCCGGAGTCTTCTATCCTTTTCAAGAGCTCTTGGATCTACCATCCCGGCCATTGGAATATCTCCTTGGTAATTCGTCACAGGGAAAGCAACGCCTTGGTTGTTAGCAAGAGGATGACGTTCATTTCGGGCAACAAACTGCTCATGTCGATCTCGGTTCTGGACAGTAGGATGTACGACTTGGTCTGCAGCAAGGTTGTTCGGGAAGTCTTCCATAGAATCATACTGAGGGTTGGACGCTGTAGTAAACCTTGCCAAGGTGTTAGGAGCCTGGAAATTGCCTTCAGCCATAGCTACCAATTACCTGTAACGGACTACACTGCTTGATTCTGCTCAACTCTGCTTCATCCCCTTGGTCGTCTTCGACACTCCACTCCTGCCTCAAACAATCCCCGAGAATCACCCTCTGATGGAAACAAAAGGCTGGATAAGTGCTCTGGCCTGCTAGAGTAATGCTATGCAATATGATTTATGCAAACAGAAATACAAAAATGCTAACGTGCATGTGTGCATTGGAGATATTTCCCCTCCAATTCCAGTGTCAGTGGTAGCAAGACAAGATAAACCATAAAGACAATACTTAGAAAAACCCTCATATATTTATTAGAATAACAGTCTTGTCAAGAGGTTACATAACTATGCTCCATACAGCTGATATGATAAAGGAGGATCCCAGCCAACATGTTTGGTGGTGATCTCAACACAACAGAATACAAGAGAGAAATCAAGTACGGGTACGGTTGCGGAAATCCTCAACCATCTTCTTTGTCTCTGCGTGATCCGGCCGATAAATCAAACCTTCTATCAGCTGATCCCTTTTCCTGACCGTTCCCTGGATATCTCTGACAAAGTCTTCCCAAGCCTTATCATTGGCACCATCCCCAGGTTTGGGTCTCTTGGCGTCTGCTCTATGCTGAAAATCCTCCAAATTCTTCATGGCATCTGTCAGTTTGCGCTCGGCCTCGTATCGGCGACATGCTTCTTCTTCAAGCTCTTCAGTCTTCACTTTGACCTGTTCTTCTAACTGAGCTACCTGTGTCTTTAGCTCTTCGTCCCGCTCTTTGCGCTTGGCCATAGTGAGATCCCAGTGCTCTCTGAACTTAGCTAGCTTCGTGTAGGCCCTTTCCAGCTCTTGCTTCTTAGTAGCCAGTACACTGCTAACTGAGTCTACATCTAACTCCAGACGCTTCTTGGCTTCAGTCAACTCCAATAACGTAGTCTTCAGATGTTTCAGAGTTTCAGCCTGTTGCTTAGAAAAATATCCTGTCTCAATCTTTTCATGACGAAGCTGGGCATTCTCCTGCTCTAAAGCCTCTTTAGCCTTTGCTAGCTCTTCTTTCTCGGCCATCAGCTGCCTGTATACCTGTATGTCCACAGTGGTAGGCTCCTCCACCGGAGAAGGATGCAATGGCTGAACCGCTGGATAAGGCATAAGGAATTTCACAGCTCGCTCACGAATCCATTCCACATACGGGCCAGGAACTCGAGTATCCCCCCTGCTACCTGAAGGCTTCCCTCTCTTGTGCAAGTTCTTCCATGCCTTCTCAAGCTTGGTCAGCATCTCTTTCCCTATTGCCCCAGTGAGATACAGAGATTCCTGTATCTCCTCGGGCTTCGGCGCTCCCTGAGGTACATACCCAAATTGCCTGATCAATAAGGAAGGGTTGTAATTGACACACCCTTTCCTTCCTATTAACGGAACATTCGGGAATCCTTCGCATTTGAGTATGACCTCAACTCCGAATACCTCTTCGTTAACCCATGCGACATCCTCGGCAGTCAACCCCATCAAGCGCTCGGGCCATCCTAGAGAATCAATAGAGGTGACAAAAGGGCCTGACTTAGGCATATGGCTGGTGAACCACCTGCACAAGAGAGGTACACAACAAGACACATTCCTTCCTCGCCGCTTTTCATTCTGGTAGTGAGTTGAATGGTGGATATCTCCCAGCAAGGTAGGAACTGGGTTCTTCGCAGCCAAAATATAGAAGGCATCTGAGTCAACAAAATCAGGAATGTTCGGGAACAACACGATGCCATAAACACATACAGCAAGGATGACGTCAAAAACAACCCAGCCACCCTTCTGGGCATACTCCCGAGCCTTCTCCACCAAGACATCCAATGGAAATCCCCACACATCTCCTCTTCTGATCATCTTCCCTGACATCTCAGATTCTCTTAAGTACAGGATGGCAGAAAGCTCAGCCAGATTAGGCTCAGCGTCCGTACGATAGAAAGGCATCTGCTCGCGGATCGGTACATCCAAGAGTGCAGAATACTCCTCCAGGGTAGGAGCCAAAACAAAGTCAGGAAATACGAAACACCTGAGCTCCGCATCATAAAACTGTAACAGGGTATAAATGCCGCTGATCTCGTAGGCCGATGGCTGATAAACATAGGTCAGAATCCTCCCATATCTCTTTCTGAAGTCACCCATTACCCTCTTCTTAGCAATAGTAATCAACTCTAACAACAGACTGATATCCGGAGACGGAAACTTGTAGGGCAACACTCTCTTCGTGGCTTCCATGTCTTGCTAGGAACAAACACCAGAACTGGGAGGGAAAATATGTACCTGCAATACACACACGTTAGTTGAGTGCAAATGGTAATGCAATGATGCAATATGATAAATAATGCAATCTGTGAACACAGGGGCTATGCTGTAGCCTGAAGAGGAACATCTCTGTGATCAAGAACAGAAAACCACCATAGTTACCAGAACCTCATGACACTAACTATCATCTGATACTCAAAATGTCAATCCCCTGGTAAGAAAACCATCTGAACCTCTGTATCTGACGAGAAAACCATCTGATAATAGCATCAACCTCAGATAAGAAACCCATCTGACCCAGACAACACACCTGGAGATGAATCAAGAACACCATCTGATAACTACTGAATCATGGTTTCTGAAGGCCAGTTTTCCTGCAATAACCCAGTCCCCCTCACAGGTATGATAGACCTAATCCATGGACAAAGGTACGACATCCTATGCGGTCATCAGCGTCACAGACTTTCATGAGTGATGATACGATTCCCAGAAGGAGTGGCATCATCAAGTCATGAAGAGGCCTCACTTAGCTGACTTCCAAATGATCGGTCCCCAGAGTCGACAATCCTCACGTCTGGACTCCCCTCAGATCCTCAGGACCAGAAAGGAGCACCTCTGCGAGAACCTCGTCTGAGCGCAGATTTCGTAGGGAACTGTGCCTGCTCAGCAGACAGGTTCGTCTACTACTCTCCGCAACTATGTCTAGGTGCATACTCAAGCCCAGGTCCGGCTTCTCACTCATAGTAACATCCCCCTTTCTCACAGCAATAATCACAATAATATAATGCTGGAAGTAAATGCGGAAAGGAAAAGGTGCAAGAAAGTAAAGTGCGGAAAAGTAAAACACAATATGCACCACACCCAACAAATAAACACCCAAGCTCTAGGATTGACTCGCGTAGGGGATGGGAAACGGTCCCAGCATAAGGGATGGGAAGAGTCCCTAGATGCTATAAATCCCCAGCAGAGTCGCTAGCTGTCGCTACTGCGAAAATCGGCGCCGGCTTGACAGGAGAGTCGCCACCGTGCGTTATTTATCCCTCAGAGCGGGAAAGGAAACGCTCGAAGTAAACCTCGCAAAGACGGGAAAAGGTATGGTCATCGCAACCAAAACCTGGATTCGGGAGTCGGTTACGCAAGGGGAAGGTATTAGCACCCCTCACGTCCATCGTACTCGATGGGATCCACGCTTGGTGTTTATAAGGAAAAGGATGTGTTTATCTATCTACGCTAATGGTCAGTCTGAAAAGGAAAATAAAAGGACAGGACTCGACAGAACATACGGTGTTCTGGGCCTACGTACTCCCTCGTGCAATGGGAAAGTCAGAGTCAACGTAGTTCGACTACCTACGTCTAAACGGAAAAAGGTTGCTCGCCAGGACATTGCGTCCTGTGCCTACGTACTTCCACACAGCATGGAAGATCAGAGCAAACGTAGTTCGACTAACTACGGCTAAACAGGGGGTTCTCACACAGCAGTGAGAAAAACAAACTGGTCTCAAAGGTTCGGGAACCTATAACTACGATCTGGTCTCAAATGCACTCGGGCAAGAGAAAAGGGTAACAATCAGTCGTCAGCAGGAAAGTCTCGATCGCACAGCCGCGAGAGAACGAAGGTTAGTTGTTAGTGTGCTCGCTAGGATATCGCATCCTATGCCTACATATCTTCGTCTGGTACGAGGAATCAGAGCAGCTGTAGTTCGGCTAACTACGGATCAAGCTACTCAAAAGCTCCTACTGAAAGGAAAGGGAAAAGACACCCTAAAACTATAGCTGGAAAAGGGGAATCTACGTACTGTTATCATGCCTGGTTGACCATCCTAGTGTCTATCATAACGACTCCACAGCGGAGAAGTCAGAGCTCCTAAGGGATCATGGCAACAGGACTAAACAGCAAACGGGAAATACTACAAAGTAAAGAAATACTGGAAATATGCATGAATGCAATGACTAAACAAACAAGGCACAAAGGCCGCAAACCACAGAGGTAAGGGAGCTCAGCTCTACCAAATACCAACAAGCAAAGCCACTCAATAACAAACAAGCAGAAGGAGGATCACCTCGACTTCTCATGCACACAAAGTCTACTTCTAGGGTGCACCTACCTCAGAACTATCTAGATGAATCCCTAAGTCTAATGCAACACAACACCATACAAGTCAAACAACACAAAGAGACTAACCCTGAGCAGGGCCCCTAAACAAAACCTGAAACAAGCCCCTAATCTATCTCTAAACAAAACCCTATGCAACACCTTAAGCAAAGATCTAAGCAAAACTCTAATCAAAACCCTAAGCAAGAGGAATCAATCCAAGTCTCCAAGCTTCAGAACAAGCTTACCAAAGAAAGGGAGCTAAGCAGACAAGCTCATAGTGCCTTCCTCAGGAAAGTACCAGGAGGTTACTACTCAGGAGTCATATCCTATGCGGCTCGACAACTGTGATCAGTTTACATTCCTCCTCAGGAGAAACTAAACTCACATGAAGGCTCCGGCATCATTGGATACTTGAGAAAGCCTATAAGAACTAGGGGAACTAAGTGGGCAGACCCATAGGACCTTCCTCAGGAAAGTACTAGGAGGCTGACACTTAGGAATCGTATCCTATGTGGCTCAACAACTGTGATCAGTTTACATTCCTCCTCAGGAGAAATTAAACTCACAAGTTGGCTCCAACGTCATTGGATACTTGAGAAATCCTAGACGAACTAGAGGAACTAAGTGAACAGACCCATAGGACCTTCCTCGGGAAAGTACTAGGAGGCTTCCACTTAGGAATCGTATCCCATGTGGCTCAACAACTGTGATCAGTTTATATTCCTCCTCAGGAGAAATTAAACTCACATGAAGGCTCCGACATCATTGGATACTTAAGAAAGAGGTGAGAAGAAAGAATGAAAGTCGTTCATAGTGCCTTCCTCAGGAAAGTACCATAAACTCCCTTCAAACTTCAGGATCTCAAACCTCACAAACAGAGAACAAGCTCCTAGACTAAACCTCAATCCACTGCATCCTTGCAAGCTCCAACAATACTTTATCCAGCCTCCATCTTCAAGAAGAAACCACAGACCACCAACCCACAAGAAACTATCTCTGAAGTTCAACCACAGTTGAACTTCAAAGTCCGAAGCCATCAAGACTTCTCCTATCCTCCAGCTCAGACTAAAACATATCAGAACATCCTAAAAAAATCTATCAAAAATCTATGGGAAACCTACATTAGTCTAGTACAACATACTAAAAAATCAGAGCAAAACTCATTACCAGATGAAAGAACTAAAATCAACAAAGCAGACATATCCACAAACCAATTATTCAATATCAAAACAATACAAAAAATGCAATTAAAATGAAAATGCATGATTAAGCTAATGTTTTTGTACTATAAATTCTACATTGAATTACGAGTCTATAGAAAAAAGAATGGAATTATTTGATCGAATCTACTATTTTTTATGAATTTTCTAACAATATGCATGCACTACAAAATATTAAAAATGTTATTTAAATGGAAAATATGCTAAAAATAGTAAACAAAAATAAAATGGCATTTTTATTTTTATACAATTTTCTAGACATCATTATGAGGTGGTAGGAACAACAAGAAATTAAAAATCAATTGTTTTCATTTTATTATGAATTTTACAATATGCAAGAAAATATTAAAAGAAAATAAAGAAAACAAAATTGGAAAAAATGGGAGGGGGGTTCAAACAGCATGCTTTTCAGTTAAAAGCCTAAGTGGGCCAGGATGGGGGTGGTGCGCCTAGCAAAAGGCGCAGGTCCACTGCTATCAGAATCCAACTACAAACTAAAAGAGAAAAAAAACGCATGGGGGGTGCAACTAGTAAGCTTTTCAGTTCGTTTCCATTGGGCTTACGCACCAGGGGGGTGCGAATAGCAGTGGGCATAAGGCCCAGCCCAATCATTCTATCTCCTCTCTCACAAGGGGGGGGGGGGTGAACGAGTGAACGGGGAGTGACACTTCAGCAAAACACAATTGGGCCTTGAACCCAGCCCAAACCCTAACCAGAAACCCTAACAACAAAACCATACTTCCCTTCAAACTCTCTGATCACTGTTCACCGTCTAACCTAGCCGTCTTCGTCTTCCTCACCCTCTCTGCATTCTATTTCCAGAAAAAAACCCAGACAACCTTCACTCAGCTCAAACTCTACAAATCAACCCTAACATCTTGCTTCTCAAAACAAGAAACCCTATACTAGTGCATGGACAATAATGGAGATTATGAGAAAGGAACGAACCTGAGACGATGAAGTTCTGGGATCCCTTGAAGGCTCAGCGAAGGTCGCCGAGAGAGAAGAAGATCTTGGCGTTTTCTTGACTACTGAATGGGCTCGCGGAGGTCTTGAAGGGAACGTTGACGCTTGCTCGAAGATTTCTGGGCAAACAGTGAAGAACTCAATGAGTTCTATGAAGATCTGGGAAGAAAACTTCAAGAACTGATGAAGACGATGATTCCGAAGCTGATAGATCTTGAAGGTCCTTTGAGTTGCTTGGATATTCTGAGGAAGATCTTCAGAAGATCTTTGAATATCTTGATGAGGGAGGACGAACCACGAGGATCATCTTCGAAGGTTGTTGACGTTCGTTGGTTGATGGAGGTTTCTGGAAATTCCAGATGAACGATGAATGTTTGATGATGTTCTGGAAAACTTCTTGAAGAACGATGAAGCCTTGCTGATTTTCTGGAAAACTTCTTGAAGAACGAAGGGGGTTTGAATGTTCTGGAGAATTGGTTGAAGCTTCCGGCGGTGGTTGGATTTTCCGGTGAGGAGAAGATGAAGGGGGACGGAGGAGGATCGGAGAAGAACGAAGGGTTTGGATGATTCTGGGTTGAAAACCAACTCCGACGGGTGGTTGCGGCGGCCGGAAGGTGTTAGGGTGGCCGGCGGTGAGAGCTCAAGGTGGATGCATGGCCGGCAGCCGGAAGGTGTTAGGGTGGCCGGCGGTGAGAGCTCAAGGTGGATGCATGGCCGGCGGCAGGGTTCCGGTGAGGCTCCGATGAAGGCCTGGGGGTTGGACGCATGGTGAGAGGTGCTGGTTGGGGGGAGACACGTGTGAGATGCGTGGCAGACTCTGGGAGTTTCTGTGGTGTGGTGGTGGGGTCTGAGAGCAACGCGTGGCCTGACTCTTATAGTGACAAGTGTCACTCTCTGGACCAAAGCTGACAAAAAACTGGACTGAAGAGCAAATTGGGCCTCCAAAAAAAATGCCTCCTGGGCCCATACGAAAATGCACAAAAAACCCTAAAAAACTGAAAAAACTGATTAATAAAAAATATTAAATCTAATTAACCTAACTAAGACTAATCCTAATTAAACTAAATGCAGATTAACTATCCTAATTGACCTAAACATGATTAAAATCCTAATTAATCTGATTAAACCTAAAAAACAGAATTAACACCTAATTAAACCAATTACCCTAATTAACTCTAAAAATGATTAAAAATATAATTAACTCTCTATTAATAAACTTCTACTAATTTCTATTAAAATTCTACAAAAGTCTATACCATTTTATAATATCTATTTAAAAGAAAAACTATATTAAAACAAATTTTATTTATTTCTATTTAAAACTATTAAAATCCCTATTAACATAAAAGAAAAATCTATAATATTTTCTATATTATCTAAAACAATTAAAAACAAATTTAAAATCTAATATATTCTAAAAATTATTAAAAACTATTAAATCTATTTAAAAAATCTATATAAAATTCTAAAAAGAGATTTAAGCTATTTAAAATTCTAAAAAAAATCTATTTAATCCTAAAAAAAATCCTAAAGCCTATTTAAAATCCACAAAAGCTATTAAACCCTGAAAATGCAGACAAATGCAAATGACCACCATAAAAGAGCGCACGAGACCAGATCGAATCGAACAGAGAACCTCGGGCATCAGAATATCCCAAAATCACTATGCAAGCTAAAAATCACCGAGGAGCGCACAATTTCCCGAAAATAAAACCCTGATGATCTGGACTGGATCTGCCGTATCTGATAGACGAAAACCAAGCTGTAACCCTGATATCCTCTGTCTGTGCACAAATATCATGCGTCTGATTTGCGAATATGAATTTAAACCACGAGTCAGATAGGAGAATCGGTTGGTCAAATTTTAGGGTGCAACAGCTGCCCCTATTCAAGCGACTTGGACCTGAAGGGTTTGAAGAGCGCTCAGCCTTCAAACATTCAGAGTTACGAGACGGTTGAATACAAATAAAACCCGAAAATTTGCCAACCGCGAGAATATACTGTAAACTGCTTGGGGAATAAAGTCCTGAAAACCGAGTCCAGTCATTACGGCGCCAAACTGATCAATCATCTGGTAAAGAACCCCTGATTTTAACGCCAATTACCTGTGATACCCCATATAACAAACCCGAGGGTTGCAACAGAACACCTGATCCTTTCACATTGTCTACTGATAGGCAGGAAGAGAAATATACTCACATCGTCCAAGGATGGACGGGAAGACACCCTGAATGGAGGAAACACCAATACTTACATCGTCTAAGGGTAGACGGGATCATCCTGATTGATGAAACAAATCAAAATTCACATCGTCTAAGGATAGACGAAAAGAAATTCATAATCTCCATACCCACATCGTCTAAGGATAGACGGGATCATCCTGATTGATGAAACGAATCAATATTCACATCGTCTAAGGATAGACGGGAAGAAATAATCTCCATACTCACATCGTCTAAGGATAGACGGAAAGACACCATTAATCTCCATACTCACGTCGTCTAAGGGTAGACGGGATCATCCTGATTGATGAAACGAATCAATATTCACATCGTCTAAGGATAGACGGGAAGAAATAATCTCCATATTCACATCGTCTAAGGATAGACGGGAAGAAATTCTTACGCAATTCAACACCATCCCTCGAATTTCAGAATCCTTCTGTCTACGGGAATTGATGGAAAGATCGATATCCTTGAAGGGGCCACATCGTCAGTATGGACCGACGGGAAGAACCACCTTTTAAAGAACCATGTCGTCAATAAGAATCAACGATCACGAAAACTGAACATTCTTCGAAGAGCCTCGACATCAATAAGGATTGACGATCAGAAAAGTCCCTCTTGAAACGTCATCTCCTCCAATAAACAGAAAGAAAACCACTATCCGAAATATCGTTTTGAAACCCCTTAACAATCAAAGATAGCCGGAGGAGACTCGCTGGGGAAACACCCCATCTGCATGATCTGACAATAAGAAACCTGCTGAACGATACCCTGAAACTTCACATCGTCTACTGATAGACGGAAAGAAATGCCACTTGCTAGAGAAACCCCATATTGAAACCCCATCTGAGAAAAAACACCTGAACCTTCACATCGTCTACTGCTAGACGGAAAGAACATCACATATTAGAGAAACCCCGTCTTGAAACCCACTGAAAATCACCCAAAACTTCACATCGTCTAAGGATAGACGGAAAGAAAACCATGTTCAAACTCAAGACGTCTAATGATAGACGGAGAAATCCACTTATTGGAGGAACACATCGTTAATATGAATTGACGGGAAGAAAAGCCGGCCGATACCAGATGACTGATTGATCAAAGCACAACTATTGTATGATCTGGAATACAAATAATCCGCTGAATTGTCTGAACACTGCTGCTGGATAAATGCCCCTAAACTGATCACAGAGTAATTCACGCGCCATATGAGGCTGGTAGAAAACTTGACTTATGCTTCGTATGCATATGCATATGCTTTAATCTTTCTATGGCGTAATGCTCCATTCAGGATGGCAATGCTACGCATTTTGACAATGACATGCAAGTATGATGCAAGTATGATGATGCATGCAATATGCTAATGCAGGCTCGAGCTGCCGGAGAAAGTCGGGTACAGAAAACCATTTCAGCAACATAAATGCTGAAGACGAAGCCAACTCCGCTGGGGGATAAACCGGGTATCACAGGATTAACCCAGCAAAATAAATGCTGGGGGAGTGAAATCCACTCCGCTGGGGGTATTGGGGACCTAACCGAACACCTCGACGAAGTAATACCCTGCTGGGGAATATAACTCCGCTGGGGAATGGCAGATGCGCCAAGTGTGATTGGACTTCTCTGGGGGTAGCTCACCCGTACCAATGAAAAATTGGACTTTGCTGGAGAGAATAGACGGGGTCTTCCCGCGTACTGCCGAAGATTGGATTTGGAAACTGATGCGCCAACACGGATGGGCTTCACAATGATCGCAAACATGGATTTGAACTCTTAGGCTATCTGTGATGGGTCAGGTACAACTGACGCTGGAAAACATTCTGCCTGAATACACAGTCTTTTAATGGAAGAGTCAAAGGATAGTGACACGACTTCCCGAATTCGTCTTGCTCTCGAAAATCGACTGAATCTGCTCGAATAACTCTGAATGACCTTGCTGATACGGAGAAGACCAATCCTTTTGCTTCTGATGTGCCCCAGCCTACGGGATCTCCGTGGGGATAGTCCTCGAAAGGAAATCTGCAAATCTGAGCCCTGATGGTCTGATATGACATGCCCCGGCGTTCTGAACTTCGGAGAAATACTTCCCCTCAAATGCTTCTCGAATAAAGAACTTCTGCGCTCTTACGATGGCCTGCCCCTGACTGCGCTGACCTTGCCCCTGATTATCTGATTCAGAGTAGTGCCCCTGACTACAACACATTTACCTGAATCTCAACCTGATTACCCCAGGATAGCTGACTTCGAAAGGCTGACCTGACTGGGGACCACAATAATAGCTTGCCCCTGCTCTCGGAACATTCGGGCGTTCTGCATTCTATCTTGACCATATTTTCCACTGTAGGAAGCTTTTCTGCTGTCAAGCGCTTACTCGCAAGTAAAACAAGTTGTTCTGCATAAAAGATGTATTAATGCAACACATATGACAGCTTTGACATCCAATCTGTTCACTGGGAAAAGGAAAAAACAGTTTATGGCATAAAACGCACAAAACATTTATCAACATTAGTACCAATCATGGTAAGAGGAACCCTTTTAAGAGTCAGAATCGACGCGACCTTTACCGTAGCATGCTTTCGAAACAACCTGCTTCAATTAGGACTTTTGAAGGTTGTAACGTGGTCAGGTTCACGGTTTTGAAAGAAAGGATAAAGGCTCAAAGTTTATTTTAACCCACCCATTCTCCTTGATGTTCTCCGATCCTATGTTTAACTAATTCGACCTTAGCGCTCACCTCTCAGAGGTTGAAAGGTAGGAGTGATAGTTCGAGAAACTTTCGGGTTTCGGAGTGACAGCCACTCACTTTTCGTCTTTTGACACTTGAGGTTGCACGACTCGTATTTCCTTTGAGGATTTTTCTTTTGATCCTTTTCATCTTTTTCTTTTCATATCCCTAACTTTTGCCTGGACTGACTCTTTTGAGTTTCTTTTGATTCTTTTAAGTCCAGCGGGATGCCCTCGTTTTTTGCCTAAGTCAACTGTTTTCTTGTCTTGACTTAGCGGGCTTTTGATTCTTTTTCCTTCGTTTTTTCTTTCGAACAAGTCGTGTGACACTGGTTGTCTGACTCTTTGGGGAATGATATGACTGCCCCACTCTTGATTGGATCATTGTGGTCTTTTAGGCACGACCTCTAGGGACGTGATTGATCCTCGAACGGACACTCCTTTTGTAATTTGGACGCTCGGTCAAATTAGCTAACACCTACCCTGCCCCAGGTTAAGATTGAGGGTTTTTCGCTTTCAGAAAGAACTCCTACTACTAGGCTCAAAGGGGTTGACAAGGGATTATCTTCCTTATAGCTCTGGTGTTTAGGAATTTGAAACAATGCCTGTACATCATCAGCAGGTTTTATTTCAAAAGCATACAATCGGAATTTTGCACGTCGTTCATTTTCGTCATCCTCCCCAGATCCTTCTTAACCAAGCGTTGAACATTTGTAACACAATTAGTGAACACGAATGGATTTAATCAAAACATGCATATTTATTTCATTATCATCAATTGAATGAAAACAACCAGTTTTACAAACAAGCTTGCAATTTAAACAGGAAAGAAACTACAAATGTAAAGACATGACAAGATAAAACAAGAAAAAATGCTAGCTTCCGAGAACCGGGCTTTCATATCTGTCCTGCTGCTGAACCAGCTATCTTCGCAAACAGTTATTAGAGACAATTCGATGCTGTCCTGATCTGCTTTCAACGACTCAACCAAGTTATAGAGCCCTTCCTCCTTCATTCAGATGACTTTGGGACTTCCCTTCCCGAAGCTGATTGCTGCACTATCAAGTAGATCCTGCACTTTGTGCTTGAATGACAGACAATCTTCAATGTTGTGCCCCTGTGCTCCTGAATGGAAATCACAGCGCTCCTTGATATCATAACCTGCTGGAGGTGTACCTGTCAGCGGAGCTAACTTCCTCTTCTCAACCAACTGCAATCGTAGCAACACCTGAAGAAGTTCGGCATACGGCATCGGAGGCACCTTAAATACCCTCAATGGCTTCTGATTTTGAGCTTTTCGCTGATTGGGATACTGCTGCTCTTTCCACTGTTGAGATCGTTGCTGTTGTTGCTGGTATCGGGTTGACTCTTGAACACCCTTCGTAGCAAATACAACATCGGTTTCTTGACTTTCACTGTACTGATTAAAGCCCTCATTATGCTTAGCCATTTTCTTCCTCAGATCTGCCCCAGGAATAGGCAACAGTTGTGGGCCTGGAGATTCTGACGCCGTGGAGTCCAGGATACGTTTCTGACCCACTGCAGCTTTAGAAACATCTGTCATCTTAGCATCGGCTGAGACAGGAGCAATACGTACAGCTACGCCGCTCGGCGTGAATTCAATATCGTGCGAGTCAATCAGGTCTTGAACATTGTGCTTAAAAGCATGGCAACCCTCGATGTCGTGTCCGAGTGCCCCAGAATGAAACTCACATTGCTTACTGGCATCGTACCCATGAGGAAGCGCCCTCGTGGGTGGTTCCAACGTTCTCTTCTCAACCAGATTAAACCTCAATAAGGTCTGCAAGAGTTCAACATATGTTGTAGGCGGCGCCTCAAATATCCTCTTTGGCTTCCCCTCCTGGATTCCGCGTTGAGCCGGATGTATCCTCTGCTGCTGCTGCTCAGGTTCCACAGGCACAGACGGCACGAGCTTCTTCATTGCGGCTTCAAATAGCTGATCATCCTCTTTCCTAAGCACATTCTTGACTACTTCCATGATCAAGCTCATTTGGGCCTTCAGCTGACTGTTTTCCTCTTTGAGAATCTTCTGCTCCAAACGCATCTCTTGCATGTCTCTCATCATCTGCCCTAGCTGGCTTCGGACTTCAATCAATTCAATCTGATTCTGTTCCATATCTCTGAAGGAATTCCTGCAACAAACTGGACGATGAGGAAATGAGACCCACGGTTCTGATGTACCTGTTAAATCATAATGCAATGCGGAAAGCAAACACATATTCAAGACAAGGCGAATAGAAACTCAAGCTATAAGCACACAGACGAACATCTCCCACACGTGTATAACCAACAAAAGCAGCACGTAGGCACAAATGAGTACGAATACAATGACCCCAGCCAACAATCCTGGTGGTGGTCGACAAATACTAATGCACAAAAGCTAAACGGGTTATGCAGGGAAAACAGATGCGACCCCCGGTACCGAAACCTCTAGAAACTTCTCCCATATTCAACTGAACTCTCTGATTGACAATCTTCAGAGCACACACTTCCTGTGGAGTCTTCCATGACATTAACTGACGAACCCACACAACTGGAGGATGGAAAATCATTAATCTGAACAAAACCCTGAGGAGTGATGCAAATACGGCTAGAGTCTAACAGATCTTGAACCTGGCTTCTAAGCACCTTAAAATCATTTTTTGAATGCCCCTGTGCCCCAACATGGTACTCACAGCGGGCGCTGGCATCAAAACTTGGAGGATACGGTGGAATCACCGGCTTAGTCTTTTTCGGCACTATCAATCCGCTTCTGACCAGATCTGGCAACAACTGACTGTACGACACCGGTAGCTGAGTAAACTGTCTTTCAGGCTTCCTTGGTCTTCGTGGGGCGTGCTTACGCGACCGACGGTAGGATGACCGTTGACTTGAAGTGTCTGAAAACCGATCCTGAGATGCTAGAGATTCTGATATGACGTCATTTCCTTCTTCCCATTCTTCTTGAGAACTGACAACTGACTCAATCTTATCAACTGGGAAATGAGGAACATCTCGAAACTTTCCACTCTTGAGTCCTCTCTCAACAAGCTCTCCCATTCTCATCAGGCCCACAAAGCTTGTGCAACCGAACAATTTGTCAAAATAATGGCCCTTCAGAGTACCCAAGAAGATGTCAACCATTTCTCTTTCCGGAAGCGGTGGTTGAACACTAGCAGCCAATTCTTTCCATCTTCGCAAATACCCTCTGAATGATTCATCCTCCGCCTGAGACAATTCTTGCAGATGTACGAGGCTAGGAGCCAAATCCAGGTTGTAATCGTACTGCTTCATGAAAGCTCTGGCTAAATCCGCCCATGATCGAATCTGATTACTCTCTAATTGCACATACCACCTCAGAGATGCCCCAGTCAGGCTATACTGGAAGCAATGGATCATCAACTTGTCATTTCGCACAAACGAAGTCATCCTCCGACAGAACATCATCAAATGCAGCTTCGGACAGCTATCTCCCGTGTACTTTTCGAATTCCGGCACTTTGAACTTGTACGACAACACGAGATCAGGAACCAAACACATGTCTACAACATCCAGGTTAACAGCATCTTTCAATTCCAAGGCTCTTATCCCTTCTTCCAACGCCCAGAGTCTTCTATCCTTTTCAAGAGCTCTTGGATCTACCATCCCGGCCATTGGAATATCTCCTTGGTAATTCGTCACAGGGAAAGCAACGCCTTGGTTGTTAGCAGGAGGATGACGTTCATTTCGGGCAACAAACTGCTCATGTCGATCTCGGTTCTGGACAGTAGGATGTACGACTTGGTCTGCAGCAAGGTTGTTCGGGAAGTCTTCCATAGAATCATACTGGGGGTTGGACGCCGTAGTAAACCTTGCCAAGGTGTTAGGAGCCTGGAAATTGCCTTCAGCCATAGCTACCAATTACCTGTAACGGACTACACTGCTTGATTCTGCTCAACTCTGCTTCATCCCCTTGGTCGTCTTCGACACTCCACTCCTGCCTCAAACAATCCCCGAGAATCACCCTCTGATGGAAACAAAAGGCTAGATAAGTGCTCTGGCCTGCTAGAGTAATGCTATGCAATATGATTTATGCAAACAGAAATACAAAAATGCTAACGTGCATGTGTGCATTGGAGATATTTCCCCTCCAATTCCAGTGTCAGTGGTAGCAAGACAAGATAAACCATAAAGACAATACTTAGAAAAACCCTCATATATTTATTAGAATAACAGTCTTGTCAAGAGGTTACATAACTATGCTCCATACAGCTGATATGATAAAGGAGGATCCCAGCCAACATGTTTGGTGGTGATCTCAACACAACAGAATACAAGAGAGAAATCAAGTACGGGTACGGTTGCGGAAATCCTCAACCATCTTCTTTGTCTCTGCGTGATCCGGCCGATAAATCAAACCTTCTATCAGCTGATCCCTTTTCCTGACCGTTCCCTGGATATCTCTGACAAAGTCTTCCCAAGCCTTATCATTGGCACCATCCCCAGGTTTGGGTCTCTTGGCGTCTGCTCTATGCTGAAAATCCTCCAAATTCTTCATGGCATCTGTCAGTTTGCGCTCGGCCTCGTATCGGCGACATGCTTCTTCTTCAAGCTCTTCAGTCTTCACTTTGACCTGTTCTTCTAACTGAGCTACCTGTGTCTTTAGCTCTTCGTCCCGCTCTTTGCGCTTGGCCATAGTGAGATCCCAGTGCTCTCTGAACTTAGCTAGCTTCGTGTAGGCCCTTTCCAGCTCTTGCTTCTTAGTAGCCAGTACACTGCTAACTGAGTCTACATCTAACTCCAGACGCTTCTTGGCTTCAGTCAACTCCAATAACGTAGTCTTCAGATGTTTCAGAGTTTCAGCCTGTTGCTTAGAAAAATATCCTGTCTCAATCTTTTCATGACGAAGCTGGGCATTCTCCTGCTCTAAAGCCTCTTTAGCCTTTGCTAGCTCTTCTTTCTCGGCCATCAGCTGCCTGTATACCTGTATGTCCACAGTGGTAGGCTCCTCCACCGGAGAAGGATGCAATGGCTGAACTGCTGGATAAGGCATAAGGAATTTCACAGCTCGCTCACGAATCCATTCCACATACGGGCCAGGAACTCGAGTATCCCCCCTGCTACCTGAAGGCTTCCCTCTCTTGTGCAAGTTCTTCCATGCCTTCTCAAGCTTGGTCAGCATCTCTTTCCCTATTGCCCCAGTGAGATACAGAGATTCCTGTATCTCCTCGGGCTTCGGCGCTCCCTGAGGTACATACCCAAATTGCCTGATCAATAAGGAAGGGTTGTAATTGACACACCCTTTCCTTCCTATTAATGGAACATTCGGGAATCCTTCGCATTTGAGTATGACCTCAACTCCGAATACCTCTTCGTTAACCCATGCGACATCCTCGGCAGTCAACCCCATCAAGCGCTCGGGCCATCCTAGAGAATCAATAGAGGTGACAAAAGGGCCTGACTTAGGCATATGGCTGGTGAACCACCTGCACAAGAGAGGTACACAACAAGACACATTCCTTCCTCGCCGCTTTTCATTCTGGTAGTGAGTTGAATGGTGGATATCTCCCAGCAAGGTAGGAACTGGGTTCTTCGCAGCCAAAATATAGAAGGCATCTGAGTCAACAAAATCAGGAATGTTCGGGAACAACACGATGCCATAAACACATACAGCAAGGATGACGTCAAAAACAACCCAGCCACCCTTCTGGGCATACTCCCGAGCCTTCTCCACCAAGACATCCAATGGAAATCCCCACACATCTCCTCTTCTGATCATCTTCCCTGACATCTCAGATTCTCTTAAGTACAGGATGGCAGAAAGCTCAGCCAGATTAGGCTCAGCGTCCGTACGATAGAAAGGCATCTGCTCGCGGATCGGTACATCCAAGAGTGCAGAATACTCCTCCAGGGTAGGAGCCAAAACAAAGTCAGGAAATACGAAACACCTGAGCTCCGCATCATAAAACTGTAACAGGGTATAAATGCCGCTGATCTCGTAGGCCGATGGCTGATAAACATAGGTCAGAATCCTCCCATATCTCTTTCTGAAGTCACCCATTACCCTCTTCTTAGCAATAGTAATCAACTCTAACAACAGACTGATATCCGGAGACGGAAACTTGTAGGGCAACACTCTCTTCATGGCTTCCATGTCTTGCTAGGAACAAACACCAGAACTGGGAGGGAAAATATGTACCTGCAATACACACACGTTAGTTGAGTGCAAATGGTAATGCAATGATGCAATATGATAAATAATGCAATCTGTGAACACAGGGGCTATGCTGTAGCCTGAAGAGGAACATCTCTGTGATCAAGAACAGAAAACCACCATAGTTACCAGAACCTCATGACACTAACTATCATCTGATACTCAAAATGTCAATCCCCTGGTAAGAAAACCATCTGAACCTCTGTATCTGACGAGAAAACCATCTGATAATAGCATCAACCTCAGATAAGAAACCCATCTGACCCAGACAACACACCTGGAGATGAATCAAGAACACCATCTGATAACTACTGAATCATGGTTTCTGAAGGCCAGTTTTCCTGCAATAACCCAGTCCCCCTCACAGGTATGATAGACCTAATCCATGGACAAAGGTACGGCATCCTATGCGGTCATCAGCGTCACAGACTTTCATGAGTGATGATACGATTCCCAGAAGGAGTGGCATCATCAAGTCATGAAGAGGCCTCACTTAGCTGACTTCCAAATGATCGGTCCCCAGAGTCGACAATCCTCACGTCTGGACTCCCCTCAGATCCTCAGGACCGGAAAGGAGCACCTCTGCGAGAACCTCGTCTGAGCGCAGATTTCGTAGGGAACTGTGCCTGCTCAGCAGACAGGTCCGTCTACTACTCTCCGCAACTATGTCTAGGTGCATACTCAAGCCCAGGTCCGGCTTCTCACTCATAGTAACATCCCCCTTTCCCACAGCAATAATCACAATAATATAATGCTGGAAGTAAATGCGGAAAGGAAAAGGTGCAAGAAAGTAAAGTGCGGAAAAGTAAAACACAATATGCACCACACCCAACAAATAAACACCCAAGCTCTAGGATTGACTCGCGTAGGGGATGGGAAACGGTCCCAGCATAAGGGATGGGAAGAGTCCCTAGATGCTATAAATCCCCAGCAGAGTCGCTAGCTGTCGCTACTGCGAAAATCGGCGCCGGCTTGACAGGAGAGTCGCCACCGTGTGTTATTTATCCCTCAGAGCGGGAAAGGAAACGCTCGAAGTAAACCTTGCAAAGACGGGAAAAGGTATGGTCATCGCAACCAAAACCTGGATTCGGGAGTCGGTTACGCAAGGGGAAGGTATTAGCACCCCTCACGTCCATCGTACTCGATGGGATCCACGCTTGGTGTTTATTTGGAAAAAGATGTGTTTATCTATCTACGCTAATGGTCAGTCTGAAAAGGAAAATAAAAGGACAGGACTCGACAGAACATACGGTGTTCTGGGCCTACGTACTCCCTCGTGCAATGGGAAAGTCAGAGTCAACGTAGTTCGACTACCTACGTCTAAACGGAAAAAGGTTGCTCGCCAGGACATCGCGTCCTGTGCCTACGTACTTCCACACAGCATGGAAGATCAGAGCAAACGTAGTTCGACTAACTACGGCTAAACAGGGGGTTCTCACACAGCAGTGAGAAAAACAAACTGGTCTCAAAGGTTCGGGAACCTATAACTACGATCTAGTCTCAAATGCACTCGGGCAAGAGAAAAGGGTAACAATCAGTCGTCAGCAGGAAAGTCTCGATCGCACAGCCGCGAGAGAACGAAGGTTAGTTGTTAGTGTGCTCGCTAGGATATCGCATCCTATGCCTACATATCTTCGTCTGGTACGAGGAATCAGAGCAGTTGTAGTTCGCCTAACTACAGATCAAGCTACTCAAAAGCTCCTACTGAAAGGAAAGGGAAAAGACACCCTAAAACTATAGCTGGAAAAGGGGAATCTACCTACTGTTATCATGCCTGGTTGACCATCCTAGTGTCTATCATAACGACTCCACAGCGGAGAAGTCAGAGCTCCTAAGGGATCATGGCAACAGGACTAAACAACAAACGGGAAATACTACAAAGTAAAGAAATACTGGAAATATGCATGAATGCAATGACTAAACAAACAAGGCGCAAAGGCCGCAAACCACAGAGGTAAGGGAGCTCAGCTCTACCAAATACCAACAAGCAAAGCCACTCAATAACAAACAAGCAGAAAGAGGATCACCTCGACTTCTCATGCACACAAAGTCTACTTCTAGGGTGCACCTACCTCAGAACTATCTAGATGAATCCCTAAGTCTAATGCAACACAACACCATACAAGTCAAACAACACAAAGAGACTAACCCTGAGCAGGGCCCCTAAACAAAACCTGAAACAAGCCCCTAATCTATCTCTAAACAAAACCCTATGCAACACCTTAAGCAAAGATCTAAGCAAAACTCTAATCAAAACCCTAAGCAAGAGGAATCAATCCCAGTCTCCAAGCTTCAGAACAAGCTTACCAAAGAAAGGGAGCTAAGCAGACAAGCTCATAGTGCCTTCCTCAGGAAAGTACCAGGAGGTTACTACTTAGGAGTCATATCCTATGCGGCTCGACAACTGTGATCAGTTTACATTCCTCCTCAGGAGAAACTAAACTCACATGAAGGCTCCGGCATCATTGGATACTTGAGAAAGCCTATAAGAACTAGGGGAACTAAGTGGGCAGACCCATAGGACCTTCCTCAGGAAAGTACTAGGAGGCTGACACTTAGGAATCGTATCCTATGTGGCTCAACAACTGTGATCAGTTTACATTCCTCCTCAAGAGAAATTAAACTCACAAGTTGGCTCCAACGTCATTGGATACTTGAGAAATCCTAGACGAACTAGAGGAACTAAGTGAACAGACCCATAGGACCTTCCTCGGGAAAGTACTAGGAGGCTTCCACTTAGGAATCGTATCCCATGTGGCTCAACAACTGTGATCAGTTTATATTCCTCCTCAGGAGAAATTAAACTCACATGAAGGCTCCGACATCATTGGATACTTAAGAAAGAGGTGAGAAGAAAGAATGAAAGTCGTTCATAGTGCCTTCCT
Organism: Lathyrus sativus; assembly: GCA_963859935.3. NCBI lineage: Eukaryota > Viridiplantae > Streptophyta > Magnoliopsida > Fabales > Fabaceae > Lathyrus > Lathyrus sativus. Next base: position 81,472,206 of record OZ012736.1, read on the forward strand.
CAGGAAAGTACCATAAACTCCCTTCAAACTTCAGGATCTCAAACCTCACAAACAGAGAACAAGCTCCTAGACTAAACCTCAATCCACTGCATCCTTGCAAGCTCCAACAAGACTTTATCCAGCCTCCATCTTCAAGAAGAAACCACAGACCACCAACCCACAAGAAACTATCTCTGAAGTTCAACCACAGTTGAACTTCAAAGTCCGAAGCCATCAAGACTTCTCCTATCCTCCAGCTCAGACTAAAACATATCAGAACATCCTAAAAAAATCTATCAAAAATCTATGGGAAACCTACATTAGTCTAGTACAACATACTAAAAAATTAGAGCAAAACTCATTACCAGATGAAAGAACTAAAATCAACAAAGCAGACATATCCACAAACCAATTATTCAATATCAAAACAATACAAAAAATGCAATTAAAATGAAAATGCATGATTAAGCTAATGTTTTTGTACTATAAATTCTACATTGAATTACGAGTCTACAGAAAAAAGAATGGAATTATTTGATCGAATATACTATTTTTTATGAATTTTCTAACAATATGCATGCACTAAAAAATATTAAAAATGTTATTTAAATGGAAAATATGCTAAAAATAGTAAACAAAAATAAAATGGCATTTTTATTTTTATACAATTTTCTAGACATCATTATGAGGTGGTAGGAACAACAAGAAATTAAAAATCAATTGTTTTCATTTTATTATGAATTTTACAATATGCAAGAAAATATTAAAAGAAAATAAAGAAAACAAAATTGGAAAAAATGGGAGGGGGGTTCAAACAACATGCTTTTCAGTTAAAAGCCTAAGTGGGCCAGGATGGGGGTGGTGCGCCTAGCAAAAGGCGCAGGCCCACTGCTATCAGAATCCAACTACAAACTAAAAGAGAAAAAAAACGCATGGGGGGTGTAACTAGTAAGCTTTTCAGTTCGTTTCCATTGGGCTTGCGCACCAGGGGGGTGCGAATAGCAGTGGGCATAAGGCCCAGCCCAATCATTCTATCTCCTCTCTCACAAGGGGGGGGGGGGTGAACGAGTGAACGGGGAGTGACACTTCAGCAAAACACAATTGGGCCTTGAACCCAGCCCAAACCCTAACCAGAAACCCTAACAACAAAACCATACTTCCCTTCAAACTCTCTGATCACTGTTCACCGTCTAACCTAGCCGTCTTCGTCTTCCTCACCCTCTCTGCATTCTATTTCCAGTAAAAAACCCAGACAACCTTCACTCAGCTCAAACTCTACAAATCAACCCTAACATCTTGCTTCTCAAAACAAGAAACCCTATACTAGTGCATGGACAGTAATGGAGATTATGAGAAAGGAACGAACCTGAGACGATGAAGTTCTGGGATCCCTTGAAGGCTCAGCGAAGGTCGCCGAGAGAGAAGAAGATCTTGGCGTTTTCTTGACTACTGAATGGGCTCGCGGAGGTCTTGAAGGGAACGTTGACGCTTGCTCGAAGATTTCTGGGCAAACAGTGAAGAACTCAATGAGTTCTATGAAGATCTGGGAAGAAAACTTCAAGAACTGATGAAGACGATGATTCCGAAGCTGATAGATCTTGAAGGTCCTTTGAGTTGCTTGGATATTCTGAGGAAGATCTTCAGAAGATCTTTGAATATCTTGATGAGGGAGGACGAACCACGAGGATCATCTTCGAAGGTTGTTGACGTTCGTTGGTTGATGGAGGTTTCTGGAAATTCCAGATGAACGATGAATGTTTGATGATGTTCTGGAAAACTTCTTGAAGAACGATGAAGCCTTGCTGATTTTCTGGAAAACTTCTTGAAGAACGAAGGGGGTTTGAATGTTCTGGAGAATTGGTTGAAGCTTCCGCCGGTGGTTGGATTTTCCGGTGAGGAGAAGATGAAGGGGGACGGAGGAGGATCGGAGAAGAACGAAGGGTTTGGATGATTCTGGGTTGAAAACCAACTCCGGCGGGTGGTTGCGGCGGCCGGAAGGTGTTAGGGTGGCCGGCGGTGAGAGCTCAAGGTGGATGCATGGCCGGCGGCCGGAAGGTGTTAGGGTGGCCGGCGGTGAGAGCTCAAGGTGGATGCATGGCCGGCGGCAGGGTTCCGGTGAGGCTCCGGTGAAGGCCTGGGGGTTGGACGCGTGGTGAGAGGTGCTGGTTGGGGGGAGACACGTGTGAGATGCGTGGCAGACTCTGGGAGTTTCTGTGGTGTGGTGGTGGGGTCTGAGAGCAACGCGTGGCCTGACTCTTATAGTGACAAGTGTCACTCTCTGGACCAAAGCTGACCAAAAACTGGACTGAAGAGCAAATTGGGCCTCCAAAAAAAATGCCTGCTGGGCCCATACGAAAATGCACAAAAAACCCTAAAAAACTGAAAAAACTGATTAATAAAAAATATTAAATCTAATTAACCTAACTAAGACTAATCCTAATTAAACTAAATGCAGATTAACTATCCTAATTGACTTAAACATGATTAAAATCCTAATTAATCTGATTAAACCTAAAAAACAGAATTAACACCTAATTAAACTAATTACCCTAATTAACTCTAAAAATGATTAAAAATATAATTAACTCTCTATTAATAAACTTCTACTAATTTCTATTAAAATTCTACAAAAGTCTATACCATTTTATAATATCTATTTAAAAGAAAAACTATATTAAAACAAATTTTATTTATTTCTATTTAAAACTATTAAAATCCCTATTAACATAAAAGAAAAATCTATAATATTTTCTATATTATCTAAAACAATTAAAAACAAATTTAAAATCTAATATATTCTAAAAATTATTAAAAACTATTAAATCTATTTAAAAAATCTATATAAAATTCTAAAAAGAGATTTAAGCTATTTAAAATTCTAAAAAAAATCTATTTAATCCTAAAAAAAATCCTAAAGCCTATTTAAAATCCACAAAAGCTATTAAACCCTGAAAATGCAGACAAATGCAAATGACCACCATAAAAGAGCGCACGAGACCAGATCGAATCGAACAGAGAACCTCGGGCATCAGAATATCCCAAAATCACTATGCAAGGTAAAAATCACCGAGGAGCGCACAATTTCCCGAAAATAAAACCCTGATGATCTGGACTGGATCTGCCGTATCTGATAGACGAAAACCAAGCTGTAACCCTGATATCCTCTGTCTGTGCACAAATATCATGCGTCTGATTTGCGAATATGAATTTAAACCACGAGTCAGATAGGAGAATCGGTTGGTCAAATTTTAGGGTGCAACACACACTAGTGCCATTTTCATCTCTAGTTAACTTTAGATGAGTGGGAGCAGGTGTTCTCTTGTGACTGGCATTGTCCATTCCAAACTTTTTGACTATATTTTTGGTGTATTTGCTTTGGGAGAGGAAGATGGAGTCTTCCATTTGTTTGACTTGTAGTCCAAGAAAATATGTCAATTCTCCACACATGCTCATTTCAAATTCAGACTGCATGTGACTGAAAAATTGCTTTACCATCCTTTCTGATACTCCACCAAACACTATGTCATCTACATAGAACTGTGTTATCATAATTTCTCCACCTTCATTTTTCACAAACAGAGTTTTGTCAATTCCGCCTTTTCTGTATCCATTGGTGGTGAGAAATTCAGTGAGCCTTTCATACCATGCTCTAGGTGCCTGTTTCAATCCATACAGAGCCTTCCTTAGCTTGTAGACATGGTCTGTCAGGTTAGGGTCCTCAAACCCCTTGAGTTGTGCCACATATACTTCCTCACTTAGATATCCATTCAGAAACACACTCTTTACATCCATTTGAAAGAGTTTGAATTTCAGGATGCAGGCAATTCCTAACATTAGCCTGATAGCCTCAAGCCTTGCAACTGGGGCAATGGTTTCATCAAAATCAATTCCTTCAACTTGAGTGTATCCCTGTGCCACTAGTCTAGCTTTGTTTCTGACTATGATTCCTTCTTCATCTGACTTGTTCGTGTAGATCCATTTGTTCCAATGATATTGGTCCCTTCAGGTCTAGGCACCAGTTCCCATACCTCATTCCTCTTGAACTGTTCCAATTCATCTTGCATTGCCTTGATCCAGTATTCATCAGAGAGGGCTTCCTTTACATTTTTGGGTTCAACCTTGGACACAAAACAAGAGTTTGAGATGACATCTCTTGTTTTGGTCCCCACTCCACTGCTGAGGTCTCCAATGATCAGGTCTTTGGGATGATCTTTCAGAAGCCTAATAGAAGGTTCCTTGGTAGTTGTATCTGCTTCAGTACTTGGGCTTGCTTGGGATTCTTCAGTCTCCTCAGATGGAGTCTCAACCAATGTTTCCACATCCTCTATGACATTGACTTCATCAATATCATCATCAATGAAAACATTTATGGATTCTATTAATACTTTAGTTTTGGAGTTATATACTCTGTAGGCTCTGCTATTGGTAGAATATCCCAAGAATATTCCTTCATCACTTTTGGGATCCACTTTCCTTCTTTGTTCACGATCTGCCAAGATGTAGCATTTGCTTCCAAACACATGAAAATACTTCACATTAGGCTTTCTTCCTTCCCACAATTCATACAGAGTGGAGGATGTTCCCTTTCTTAGAGTTACCCTATTGTGTACATAGCATGCTGTATTCATAGCTTCAGCCCAAAAGTGCATAGGCAACTTCTTTGCATGAATCATGGCTCTAGCAGATTCTTGAATGGTTCTGTTCTTCCTTTCAACTACTCCATTTTTCTGAGGGGTGATAGGCGAGGAAAATTCATAGCTTATGCCTTCAGCTACACAGAATTCAGCAAACTTAGAGTTTTCAAACTCCTTACCATGATCACTTCTGATCCTGATAACCACACACTCTCTTTCTCTTTGGAGTTTGATACACAATTCTTGGAAGACTTCAAACACATCAGACTTTTCTATGATAAATCTTATCCAGGAGAATCTGGAGTAATCATCAACCACCACATATGCATATCTTTTCCCACCAAGGCTTTCTATTTGCATTGGTCCCATCAGATCCATGTGCAGTAGTACCAGACTTCCTGAGGTGGTTAGATGTCCAACTCTAGGATGAGAAGTCTTGGTTTGTTTGCCCACTTGGCATTTCCCACACACTTTTCCCTCATCAATGGTCAGTTTAGGTATCCCTCTCACAGCCTCCTTGGAGATGATCTTCTTCATTCCCCTTAAATGAAGATGTCCAAGTTTTTGGTGCCACAATTTTACTTCCTTTTCTTCTCTTGCCATAACACAGATAGTGGATTTACTCATGTCCTGAGGCTGCCACAGATAGCAGTTATCCTTGGATCTATGTCCTTTCATGACTACTTTATTCCCATCATTAGTGACCACACATTCTTCCTTAGAGAACTTCACACCTAGTCCTTGATCACAGAGCTGGCTGATGCTGATCAGGTTGGCAGTTAGCCCTTTTACCAACAACACATTGTCTAGAGTAGGAACTCCAGGGCACTCCATTTTTCCAACACCTTTGATCTTTCCTTTTGCTCCATCACCAAAAGTCACATAGCTGATGGACTGTGGTTTGATGTCTATCAATAGACTTTTTATGCCAGTCATGTGCTTAGAGCAGCCACTGTCAAAATACCAGTCTTCTTTGGCTGATACTCTTAGAGAAGTGTGAGCTATGTGTGCAATCGTCTTGGCTACCTATTTTCTTTGCTTGTTAGGCTCTTCCCTCATTGGTTTGGCATGATGATGTCTGTTGCCATGCATACCCTGTTTGGTTTTTCTTTGACTGGGGAAACCATTCATCCAGAAGCACACTGCTTTAATGTGCCTAAGTTTTCCACAATGGTAGCATCTATGCCCTTGGAATTTTCTCTTGATTTGCTTCCAGTTTCTATATGGTGAATGTTGTCTCATTGGTCGTGACATCCAGTTTAACATTTGAGACTCAGGCTGCTCCCTCTTGAGGTTCAAGGCAGAGGTTTGTTTCTCAACAAATCCTATACCAGACCTATTTCCTGCAGTATGCTCACTCTGAAGGATCTTCTCTAGGGTGTCAGTCCCAGAGTTGAGCATCCTTATGGATTTATCCATTTGATCCTTCTCATTTTTCAGATCATTTACCTCACCTCTGAGGGAGTGTATCGTGGCTAGGTGCTCTTTCCTTTCAGCTTCTAAGACCTTGATAATTTCCTTCTGAAGTTCTCCTTGTTGGTACAGTTCTACACTTCTGATGTGAAGCTTCTGATATGAGGCTGTAGGGTCTTCAAAACTCAATTCCTCTTCACTTGAATCACCATCAGATAAGTACACCCTTGAGGGAGTAGTGACATGTTTGGCTGTTTCTTCTTCTAATTCACTGTCAGAATCAGTCCATGTGATAATTAGGCCTCTTCCTTTTTTCTTGAGGTATGTTAGACATTCCTTTCTGATATGACCATACCCTTCACACTCATGGCACTGAACAATACTGATTTTTTCTTCATCCTTTTCTTTGGAATAAGGTTTAGACTTGGCATCTATCCTTTTGACCAGTTTGTTGAACTGTCTCCCAAGTAGGGCTATTGCCTCTAATAGATTCTCCATTTCTTCCTCATCTGACTCCTCTGCAGAGTTTGTGACAAGGGCTATACTTTTGTTTTTTTTCCTCCACAACCTGATCACACATCCCCATCTCAAAAGTTTGAAGAGATCCAATCAGTTCATCCACTTTCATGCGGAATATGTCTTAAGCTTCTTCAATGGCTGTGACCTTCATTGCAAACCTTTTAGGTAGTGACCTTAGTATCTTCCTTACAAGTTTTTCTTCAGTCATCTTTTCTCCCAAAGCTCCTGAAGTGTTAGCTAGTTCAAGAACATTCATGTAAAAGTCATGAATGGTCTCATCTTCTTTCATTCTTAGACTTTCAAATTTTGTGGTCAGCATTTGAAATCTTGACATTTTGATCTTGGAAGTTCCTTCACGAGTAGTTTTGAGAGTGTCCCAAACAGTCTTTGCTAGTTTACAGTGGTGGACCAGTCTAAAGATATTTTTGTCTATACCATTAAAGAATGCATTCAATGCTTTAGAGTTACCAAGAGCCAATGCCTCTTGCTCTTTGGTCCATTCCTCTTCAGGAATTTGCACAGATAATCCATCCTTGTCAGTCTTCACAGGATGTTCCCATCCAGAGTTTGCAGCTCTCCAAGCCTTGCTGTCTAAGGACCTTAGGAAGGCAATCATCCTAGGCTTCCAATAGTCATAATTTGAACCATCCAGAATTGGAGGTCTATTGGTGAATCCAATATATTTATCCATAGTACCAGAATTTTGTTTCCCTAGATCTCACCCAGTAATAAACAGGCAGGGTGTCTGCTCTGATGCCAATTGAAAATTCTGGCCTGCCCATGATGGATGTTCTAACAGAGGTTATAACATCCACTGTGACATTCACTATAGATTTACTATTATGTAGTAATAACAAAGCAGTAAATAACACAGTTAGTTGTTAACCCAGTTCAGTGCAACACACTTACATCTGGGGGCTACCAAGCCAGGGAGAAATTTCACTATCAGCAATATCAATTCAGAGTCAAACCTCTAGTTTGCTCTCTTCACTTAATCACTACCCAATGACAATTTAACCTAGAGACACTCTAGACCTGAGTATACCCACTCACTCCCTACACTCACACAATAGTGATAACAACAAGTTACAATTTAAAGTGTAGATTGAAGAGACACTTCACCTACACACACACACGCACCTTGATCTTTGCTTCAAAGCTTTAATCAAGGAACACACACTCTTGCTTAACAGCTTCGAGTGTAACACAGTCTAGAAACTACCTAACCAATGCACTCAACAATTGCTTGGGTTGCACGTATTCCTAAGACACAAACGTGAAGAACAACCTCTTCACTTCTAAACCACTATGGTGATTTCTCTGCTTCTCTATCTTTAACAGCTGCCTTCTAGGATTGCCTCGCTTGGTATTTGTAGCAGCAAATCAGTTCTTGGGCCTGGGCGCATACATTAGGTTTTATCCATCATAAAACCTCACTTATGTATTCTGCACGCTTGCCTCTTTAATCAGGTACATTTTAGTTCCCCTAGGGCGTCTAAAATGTCTCCTGCATTCCAACATGAGCTTTTGAGTTGTTTCCTGAGTTATAGCTACCAGAAAAACAAACTACCGCTTGATGTCATACGACCTATGTCATAACATTGAGTATGACATCCAGCTTAACTTATAGTTAGTTTAGTTAACTTACCCTGCACAATCCATATTATGAATGTAATAACATCAAGCATGACATTCATATATGTACTTATATTTTGCCACAAAATGCAGCCAATCAAGAGCACTTACACTCACGAAGACAATGTTTTGTTCTACTGGAGATACACCATTTCAAACTTTCAATCGGACTCTGCCGGGGAGAGGACACAACTCTGCCGGAGAGAAGGTGACCACTTCACTGGGGAAGCAAAATCTCTGCTATGGGAAGCAGAACTCTTCGTTGCTCATGCCTGATTGCACTTAACCTGCGGGGAACAAGTCCATTCTGCCGGAAGCATCACACTTAACCTGCTGAGAATACCCAGATAACAACAATTGCCACTTGCTGCGATCTTGCGCTGTTGAGGGTAAGGAAATCTCACTCGGCTGAGATAACCCTGTTGACCTGCAACAAAGTAAAACACCAGAAATGTTTTATATGTGAAATGGTTACCTCAGTTACCATCCATGATACTTGTCGCTCAAGCAAAGTCAGTGCTTTCGTTATGCTCTGTACAACCTCTTGCTTTTACCTGCAATGTTTACCAAAATAACAGACATTTCGTAAACAAAACAGTAAAACAGACAAGAAAAAGAAAGCTCTTTGACTGAAGTGAATACTTTATTGATGAAAGGCCTGTAAATAGGCGAATTGCAATTCAGATGCAATTCCTAAAAAGAGGTAATTGCTCAAAAACAAGAAAATAATACAATATAAAAATGTCAGCAATGTGGAAACAGACAACCACCATATGTCGATTCGGCTATGACCTGTATGTCTTTGATGTTCCCCATGCTTCGTCTTCTGACAAGATTGACTGGACTGATTCCTTTCCTTCGGGATAACTGCTCACAAGCTTACAGATCGAACGAAAACCGTGACCATTTGCTTTTTAAATCCCTAACTTTTGCCTGGATTGCCCTTTCGGATTTTCAATCCATTGGGATACCCATTTTAGCCAAAGTCGCCTTTTCAGGTTTTCAACTTCGCGGGTTTATTTTTTTCTTTTATCCCTAATTTTTGCCCGAACCTTTTCTTTTTATGGTTCGCCGGGATGCCCCATTTTTCCTGGACTTTTCCTTTTGTGTCTAGCGGGTCTCTTTTAAGCAAAGTATTTTTTTAACCACGTCCACGTTCACAGGGGACGAAAAATCTTCACCATCCATGGTAGATAGTAATAAGGCTCCGCCAGAGAAAACCTTTCTTACCACATACGGACCTTCATAGTTAGGAGTCCATTTTCCCCTGTGATCGGTCTGAGGAGGAAGGATCCTTTTCAACACCAAATCACCTGTCTAGAAGCACCGAGGACGCACTTTCTGATCAAAGGCTTTCTTCATCCTGTTGCACCCCAAAATTTGCTTAACCTTTTCTTGCCTGATTTATGTTTCGTTGCACTTCATTTGCATAATTACATCATGTACATAGCTTAACCATTTGCTTATCATAGCATAGCATGAATCCAACAAGGGATCAGGGTGTTTATCAAGAGAAGAGCCTAGCAAGGTGTGTTATCCAAGATGAGAAGTCATCCAGGCCATCAAGAAAGGATTTGAAGTCTTGAGAAGTTTGAGTGCCTACATGTGGGTTTTGCTCCTGTCTTGAGGAATGTTGAGAATCATCAGTGAGATGAGAAGCATGTAATGTGAACTTGAGGTGTGTATGGATCTCATGGAATGCCTAGAGGGCCCTATTGAAGCTGAGACAAGTCATTGTATCAAGTTCAAGAGCCATGGTTGAGGTGTGTACAAGTAGGGTTTCATCCGGGTAACCCTAGGTCAAGGAGAGCAAAGAAAAGGCATCAAGACCTATCTCTAGGCCATGGAAGTCATGGATTGATATGTTGAAGCATGTGTGTGGATGAGACAAGACCAAGTTCAAAATAATCAAGAGTGGGTGGAGGTGTTTTAGACAGGGTTCCTAGGGTAAAATCCCCTGTATAGCACTGGACTTCCAAGCCACATAAGTCTAAATACAAGTTTCAAATGGATCTTTGGCCAACATGAAACTTGTAGAGCATCTCAATAACTTTAATTTGAGTACTAGAAGTCTTCAAGAATATTTGTAGAACTCAAGTTATGGTCTTTGCAAATTACAAGTCACCAGAGGACACTAAACTTTATCTGTGAACGTCACTTGACTTCCAAGCAACTTTTGCCCCTCAAGGAGTTTTCAAATGGATTCTTGGCCAACATAAGAGTTGTAGGTATTGATCTTAGATTTAATTTGAGTACCATAAGTCCTCAAGAAGATTTGTGGAACTCAAGTTATGATCTTGGCAATCCAGGGGTATTTTGGGAAAGTTGAATTATAGGTCATTTTCAAGAATGTGACAAAATCTCCATCTTCCACTCCTCAAATGGAAAATTGTTCAACATGAAATGTGCTTGGAATGATGTTTTTAGGTCAAATGTGAAGTCATGGTGGGTTGAATGATCTTGTATCAAGAAGTGTTCCAAAATGGCCTAAAAAGAGGGATTTTTCAAATGATTCAAAGGAGGGAAATTGAGATTTTAGAGAAATTGCATTTTAGAGAAATTGGCATTGGCACAATTTTGAGATGAGCCCTAATTTCATGATTTGCTTTGTAAAGTGATTACTTCATTTATAAGTTACAATTCCAAAACAAGAATCAGGGTATTTCAGGATGAGATAGCTATCCAAACATACTCTGTGATCAATTTGTAGTTGGTTAGAACATTCTAGAGCAAGCTGGGAGCTCAGAATCGTGACTGTCACATTGGATTTTCAAGAGAAAATCAGAAATTTTGGATCACTGAATTGGGCCTGAATTGGATTACAAAAGCCCACAAACACTTCATATTTAAGTCCTAGAATGAGTTCGGATTGGGTTTGGTGCTGATTTCGTGGAGGAGAGGGAGATAGCAAGTTGAGTTTCAAGAGCTTCAACTGAAAACGATTTCTGAGTTTGGATCAAGATCAAGCCAAATTGAAGATACTAGAAGCTTTATCTTGCATTCTTGATCGTGTCTGGAAGGTTTGGAAGGTTGAATTGAGCTACAACTACCTCTGTTCATCCAATTTCTTCAGGTATGTAACTCTCAAGTTTCCTCATGATCTAGGCTGAACTAGGTAGATTCTTGCATGTGGTTAGGGTTTAGATGGAACTTAGGTCATTTCTGGATAGAAATTTGAGCAGTTAGAGACATTCCAAGATGACATGTGATTTCTGTTTGAGCACGAATTGAGTTGATCCTAAGGTTATGAACTGATTTGGATAGATCATTATGATGTACAAAACATGAGGATCATTCCTATGGTTTTAGATTAGAGTTTAGTGGTGATCATTCTTGTGGTGGCATTTCTATTTTCCTTCGAATTTCAAAACCTAGGAAGATCTAGATGAAATGGAGGTGATATTCGTGATCCTGGTGATTTTCTGGTCAAGATTGATATAAACTTTGTTTCGTTTGGCCACCTGAGTTTGGAATCTCACCGGAGAAGACGGTGTTTTCCACCGTGAACCACCGTCTGAGAATTGCCTCAGGTTACCTGAGTTTTAGGGAAGACAAAGCCTGAAGCGTTGGATCAGGTTGACTCATTGACTTGGAAGCATGATCGTGTGGATATGATTCAAACTCAGCTTTCCCTCTTTAACCAAATACGCTGCGTTTCATTAATCCCAGTCAGCGTGTGACTGGGATGCCATCTGGATCCTCACGTGGGTAGCCTCAGGGCTCTTGGATTTGATTACCCAGTCTCATGATCCTACGCTCCCTGTTTTATTCAGCATTTTATTTTCTTTTTATTCTTTTTGGATTTATTTTAATTCATTTGATTTCTAAAATCCATAATAAATCCAATATTGATCCAAAAAATATTTTAAAAATACCTCAATGATCTTGGATTTATTTGTGATTTTCTGAAATTAATAAATCTCATTTTCATCCATTTTTTCAATTTAATTTGATTTTCTCCATTTTATTATTTTCTTTGATTTTGTATATTTGCTACATGTTTTTGCTGATTTTAGTGTGAATAATTGGTGATGAAGTTTGAGCTGATTCTTTTTGGGATAGATAGCTTAGATATGCATGTACCCATAGTAATTTTATCATATTTTTGTGAGAGAAGTTTAGGCTAGTTTGAGCATTGGACATTAGAGGGTTTAGAATTAGGGTTTTACGTTGATACCTTTAGGTTTAGGGCATAGTTTTAGGTCCAAATAAATGGTTAATCCCCTGGTTTTTGTATGAGAGGTTCATAAGAGGTTTAGAAATCCTTAGTAATATTTGTAGGATTTTTTAATCACTTTTGGTATTTTAAGTAAAATTAGTTTTAAGACTAACTTCTAGGTGTTTTTCCGATGAACTAATTTGGCTAGTTTAATTCAATAGTTCCCCTTAGACTAGGGTGGTGTTGCTCTTGTGCTTGGGTGATCATGAAGATCAATTGAAGATGCTTTGGAGAGCTTGAAGAGCTTGGATGTGAAGATTCTCTCATCTGTTGGAGTGCTTGTCAGGAGCTTAGGAAATTAGGGTTTTAGGAAGAGCTTTTTAGACTTAGTTCATATTTTGCCTCAAACATGGAATGTTTTATTTGCTTCCATCCTATCCTATGATTCAAGGTCCTCTTAAGGAAGCCCCATATCTCCCTTGGAGGGATGAGTGGTATTCCTTAAAGAGTAGAACTTTTGAGGATACCCTTCTTTGCAGATGATGGTTTCTAGTGATTTCCTTTGGTTTTCACTGGTTTTCATCCATTATAAATTGATCTCAATAACCAATCTTTCTTGGTGGAGCTTGCTAGAGCTTGGGGATGAAGATCTAAGATGTTGAAGATGCCTTTCATAAGGTCTGCTTGAAGATGGGAGTTGTTGCACCCCAAATTTGTCCTACCTTTACATAGTTTCTAGTGCCACTTTATTTTGAATGAATAAAATGGCACAATTGGCAAGAGACCGTGTGTAAGGAGTTGTGAGTGTGAGAGGTCGAGAGTTCAAATCCCACCTTCTTCACTTTTTGTTTTTCTTTTATTTTTGTTCTAACTTTTCTATTTTTCATAAAAAAAAATAACAAAAATAGTTTGTTTAATTATTTAATTATTATTTTCGTATTTTATTTAAATTATTTTTTTAAAAATATTATTTTTCACTTTTTTCCATATTATTCATAAAAAAACATCAAAAAATCAAAAAATTAAAAATATTAGAAAATATTTTATTATATTTAGTAAATAAATAGAGTTTTAAGTTGTTTTAAGTTTGTTTTAATTTAGTTTTGACTAATTCTTTAAGTTGGGCTTTAAAGTGGGAATTAGGTTAGAGCTAACCCTAATTTGTTACCTATATAAACATAAGTGATGGGAGGAAACTTCATTCACATCAGAAAATCAAGAACAGGTCATCAGAAAAGGAGACAAAAAGAAAAACGGCGGTCGTCAAGATCCGGAGGTTCAGAAGAGTTTCGAAGCTCATCATCATCACCTCCATTTGAGAAAGAGGAAAAGAGATCCAAAGAAGTTCGTCGAGAACCATTGCCGCCGGCGAAGAACAAGCGAAAGCATCACCAACCGGCAACTGAAATGTAAGCTTTTATGTTATCCCAATTAAAACCTCTTCCAAATAATTAAACTCTCATTTCATTTTTTAAACCTTTTCTTTTTTTCTAACTAAAAACCCTTTTTGTGAATTATAACTAAAACCAGTTTTTGATTATAATTACAGTAAGTAAAAAACTTAAAACTTTTTCTTAATTAAAACACTAACCACTAATAAATTTTTTAATAAATAAACAGTGTTTAAAACACTTTTATAGTTAAGTGAAAACATTTTTACTAACTTAAAATTAACCCAGTCCTAAAATTAAAACTTTTTTTTAAGTATTAAAATTAACATTTTTTTTTAAGTTTTAAAGATTAAAAATTAAAACATGTTAGAAAGGGTTAAAACTTTTTTCTAAAACTTTCTTTAAAATTTTAAAACTAACATTCTTTTAAAGCAAGACTAACGAACCTGTTTTTTTATGTAAACTTCTTCTTTTAAAAAAAAACTTATGATTAGAGTTTTTTTTTAATTTAAGACTTTCTCTTTTAAAAATTAAAATTAAAATTAAAACTTTCTAAAGATAAAAAGTTAAAACTAAAGTTTTGTTTATTTAAAAATTAAAACCTTTTAAAATTAAGACTAAAATTTTAATAAAAAAAATATAAAAATTAACAAAACAATAATAAAAATTCCAAATTGCATTTTCGTGTTTCTTTTAATATAAAATATGTTTGCCATATTTTCGTCTAACTTTTCACTAACGTTCTCTGTTTCTCTCCTCAGATTATACATAGATTATGATTCATATTTATTTTAATTTATTTTGTTCCATGGATGTAATTTACGCGAGGCCATGGTCGCGATTTATTTTGTTTTTGTTTTTTTTGGGATTTGTAATTTACGCGAGTGATCGTCGCGACGCTTTCTTTACTTTCCGCACTTTAATTTTGCCGTATAATATTTTGTCATGTTTGCATGTTTTACCGTTAGAATTCCCTCCGAAGGAATTAGGTCTAGTTGTTCGACCGCCGAGTCAATAACCCTAGTTTTAGCCGTCTCAAACCCTAATTAACCTAGGCGTCCCGCCGTGGACAAAAATACCCTTTACCCTAGTTTTAGGTCAAAGAGTCGCCGTACTTTGTTTTAGGGTTTCCCGCCGTGGAATCCCTAATTTCAACCCTAAATTTTTAATTAACAAATTCAACGTAGAAATAGGAGTTTCAAAGACTCCACATAAGCGTGTCCTTAAGATACGTTTATTCCCCATTGAAACCTTGACCACAGTCAAGACGTTTCTAACCTCCCTTTCGAGGGGAACTACGATTACTCTGATTCCATTCCCTATCCAGGATACGTAGGCACAAGACGCGACGTCTTGCCGAGTAAACTTAGGACTAACCCTTAGGTCTTTAGGTCACTCTATCCCTTAGCAATATATTTCAAACAAATAATAAAATAAAAAAGCATACAATAAACAAAAGGTTCCTGTAGAGTACTATAGAAGTTTAGGGTGCTAGTACCTTCCCTAAGCTTAACCAACCCCTTACCTAGATCTCTTCCTGCATTGTCTTTACGATGCAAAATTAGGTTTTCCTCTTTTGACCTTTTCCTTCGGATAAATCAAAGAGCGGTTGTGAACTAAAGATGCGATTCAAATTAATTAATAATTTGAAATCATATTCTAACCGCAACAGAAAATGGCGACTTCACTGGGGACCCTCCTAATTTTTAAGGGTTGCCCCTATTTTGTTTATAGTATGATATTTCTATTTTATTTTATTATCTGTATATATTGTACCTTGCTTGGGGTATCTTTGTTGTGAGATAAGTCCTACACCCGGACTTGAGTGACATTATTATAGGAAGGTGATATATTCGACGAGGCTTATAGGGAGTTGAATTCCGACCAAGCTGACTTGAGAATCACCGCTCAGTTGAGACCCTTTCGAAAATGGTTCGGTTGAACGAGTAATCGTGAAAACTTTTACTATTGTCGATTGGAGTCTGTGATACTGGGGACCGTAGTACCTTAACACCACTTTAGCCTTATCTAGGACGTAGTTCGGGAACTATGAGGGAGTAATCCCAAAATAGTTGCTACGCGATACTACACTCAAAAGAGGCTCTCTTGAGGATATTATTAACCACTGAGTCAATTGGGAAATTGATAATATCCGAAAGATGGACTGATGACTTTGGGCACCTCTTTAGAACCTTATTCTGCAGGTACAACTACCCCATAGTACATACCTTTTGGGAAGGGTAGACCTTAACTCCATTCATTGTTCCTCTAACCTAGGACTTTGTTGTTTGTGTGTATTTGTGCATGGCATTCATAAAGCATCTTTCCTAGTTTCAAGGAATTCAACAGTACTTTGCGAATTCAAAAGTCCTATATTTCAAAGTTTAAAATTGTTTCCAAATTTCCTAAAAAAGAAATGTTTGCAATCGACCGTTGAAGTTCTTGAAACTATTGCATTGCATTAGCATCATGTCTTGCATGGCATCTTTCCCCGGGTTTCTCATGTCCAGTTGTCTTTATCTTCCAGTGTTCCGTTGAGTCGTCAAGCTGATTCCTCGACACAGATATCAGACTAGAGCTAACTATAGACGCCAAATGTCAGAACAAGAGGAACATAATGCGGAGGTCCGAATGGAGATTGATGAGTTGAAAGCAGGCATGACCAGGCTTACCGAGATGCTTCAAGTGTTGATTGCCAGAGGAGAGCCACCTCAGAGGACTGTCATTCAGGAAGTTTCAAGTGTTGATCCACCTCTTGTTTCAGTGCCGCCCTCTAGTTGGCCTGAGTTTGGTTTACCTCCTAACTACTCTCCACCTGTTGCATCTGTTGCTATGATTGGTCAGGCTGTCAGACCGATTTTTCAAGCTCCTGTCCTTACCGAGGCCCAACCTGTGGTCCACACGGTTAATCAGACTATCCAAGCTCCCGTTGAGAATCCTCCCTATGAGTACAATGTTGCCGATATTCAAGAAGATGTTGTTGAGCCTGAGATCACCCGTGAACAGTTTCAGATCATAAACAAGAGACTCCAAGCTGTCGAGGGTACTGATTTCTTCAATGTTGATGCCGATAATATGTGCCTAGTTTCTGGTCTTGTTTTGCCTGCCAAGTTCAAGACTCCTGAGTTCGTGAAGTATCAAGGTCATTCATGTCCAAGAGCCCATCTAGTCATGTACTTCCGAAAGATGGCAGCTTACACCAACAATCAGAAGTTGCTCATTCATTGCTTTCAGGATAGTTTGAGTGGTGCTTCTCTTAAATGGTATATGAACTTACAGCATAACAGTGTCCACTGCTTCCAAGATCTCGTCAACGCTTTTATGAAGCAATACAAATACAATTTGGATATGGCTCCCGATCGTCGTCAGCTTCAAAGTATGTCTCAGAAGGAAAAAGAGTCGTTCAAGGAGTATGCTCAGCGTTGGAGGGAGTTAGCTTCTCAAGTCGAACCCCCTATAGCAGAGAAGGAACTGACAGAAATATTCATGGATACTTTGTCTCCTTTCTATTGGGAAAAGATGATTGGGAGCGTCTCTTCAAGCTTTACAGATCTGGTGACTATTGGCCAAAGGTTAGAAGAAGGTTTGAAAAATGGGAAGGTATCCAAAGCTGCCGAATC
This sequence comes from Lathyrus sativus, assembly GCA_963859935.3. Taxonomy (NCBI): domain Eukaryota; kingdom Viridiplantae; phylum Streptophyta; class Magnoliopsida; order Fabales; family Fabaceae; genus Lathyrus; species Lathyrus sativus. The sequence continues at coordinate 81,489,556 of OZ012736.1, forward strand.
TTCTAATGGTGCAAAGAAATCCTATGGGAATTTCCATAAGAGGAAGGACGAGCAGACCAATGCTGTCATGACTGAATCAAGAAAGCCTCGCCAGGGATCTCAACCTGTTGTTGCTCCGCAGCCAGCTCAGAATCCTCAACGTCCAGTTATTAGACAAGACCAGTATCAAAATAGGAATCAATTTGATCCTATTCCCATGACTTACACAGAACTTTATCCTTACCTGGTTCAACAAGGGCTGATCACTACAAGGGCTTTACCACCTCCTCCTAATCCTCCTCCAGCTGGATTTAGGGCTGATTTCCAGTGCGCTTTTCATGAGGGTGCCTTAGGCCATGACTTGGAGCATTGTTTTGCACTGAAAGCCAGAGTGCGTGAGCTGATGAGAGCAGGGATACTTGATTTTCCAGACAATCCTCCAAACATCCAGAAGAATCCTTTGCCAGGGCATCAGAAGTGAAGCTTCAGGCTGACCTCAGTGGGCTATTTATTTGTTTTAGACATGACAGTTTATCTTTGTATTGTTTTAATCACAGACCTTTGTTTCTCATTGTTTGTATTTTCCTTATTTTATTAGCTGTTTTCTTTCGAAACTATGTTTGTACTTTTATATCGATGAACTGAGCATTGCAACTTTTGATTTAATTAATTTTATCTATTATTTTTATCTCTATGCTTTATCTTTCAAATATTTACCTTTGTCCGAATTTTTGGTATGCAAAGATTGGAGGGAGGATGACGAAAACGTTATACCCATAACTGCTGTCAGTATGCTTTCAATCAATCCTTGTTGACGATGTGAGGCATTGTTTCAACTCCCAAACACTGGAGAAATAAGGAAGTTATCCCCTTGTCACCCCCTTCGAGCCTAGAAGTTGGAGTTTCTTTCTTTACAAAAAAACCCGCAATCTTAGCCTGGGGATGGGTAGTTCTCAGTTAACTCGGTTGTGCTTTCATGCAATACACCTTTCATATAAAGGTTGAATTCATAAGTTTTCCTTCGTACACAGCAAGTAAGTGTCGAAGATGTTTTCCAATTCAAAAGCCGATGATGGTTCATCGTGATCATTAAGCTAGGCAGTCACTTTCTTTCAAAAAAAAAAAGTCTGCTAAGTCAAAACCTATAAAGGAGACTTAGGCAAAACTGGGGCATCCCGATGACTGTAATCTTCACAAGAAACAGCTCAGGCAAAATTTAGGGATAATGCAGAGAGGAGTTTTAAATCCTTACCCTAAAAATCCTAAATGTCAAAACAACCAAATGTTATAGGAAAGTAGTGACGACCATCTCAAGAGTCCCTTGACTTTCGAACCATCATTACTACCATCAGTGCAATTCCTAACCTATAGGAACCTGAATGCATAATATGAGTTAACTGAGCGTAGGATTGAAGATTATCACGTAGATTGGGTGGGAACAAACAAATTTTGAGCCTTTATCCTTTGTTTCATAAACCGTGAACCAGGCCACATTACAACCCTCAAAAGACCTAATTGAAGCAAGGTTATTTTGAAAGTATACTACAGCAAGGTTGCGTAACCTGAATCCTAAAGATCTTTGTGAATCATTTATTTTGGCAGTACACCTTTGTTTTAAACTTTGAGCGTCTTGAACCACCGTGTTCTGACTAACGACTCATGTATTTTCCATCTTTCAAAAATAATTTTGATTTCAAAAGTCGCATGAACTTTGCATTACCATGTTTGTATGAATATTTTTGTTTGCAAACTGGCTTTCCTCTAAGGAATTTTCAAACAATGAGAAACTTGGTCAAGTGATCTTATCAGGGGCAAGTTCCTTTTACATCCTGTCAAAGAATCAGTTCAAGATTTGTTCAAGGCAATATCTTCTCAGATTTGGTTTATCCAGAGAATTGTTCAAGACTCAGACTGGGGCAAGCCCTCCGAGGATACAACAAAACAGTCGATTCCACGAATCAGACAGCTGAAGCAATTATCAATTCATTTGACCTGGGGCAGTTTACTTGCATAATCCCCAAGCAGTTATTCATCATTCCTACAGTGACTATCAACTTGATACAGTTTAACAGAATGACAATGATCTCCGTGTTGAGGAATCAGTCCTCCAGTTTTGTCATCTCACAGAAAGAGTCGAGTCTTGTCGTCGACGTCTGCATTTGCATTTGATCATATGCCATAGCATAATTCCTATACATGTGCACATCTTGGGTGCTTTACTCCCCATTTACATTTCTATCTTGGGTGCTTTACTCCCCATTTACATTTTTATCTTGGGTGCTTTACTCCCCATTTACATTTCTATCCTGGGTGCTTTACTCCCCATTTACATGTCTATCTTGGGTGCTTTACTCCCCGCTTACCTTCTATCCTTGGGTGTTTTATCCCCCATGTACCTTTATCCCGGGTGTTTTATTCCCCGTTTACCAGATATTCCTGGGTTTACCTAACATCATGGTGTTTTAACCCCATTTACTTTTTTTTCCCTGAGGTCGTGTTTTACTCGCGTCTTACCTTGTGGGCAAAATTTATTTACTTGGCATCATGGGTGTTTTATCCCCATTTGCATTTTGCTCCCCGAGGTCGTGTTTTATCCGCGTCTTACCTTGTGGACGAATTTAGTTACTTGGCAGCATGGGTGTTTTATCCCCATTTGCATTTTTCTCCCCGAGGTCGTGTTTTATCCGCGTCTTACCTTGTGGACAAAGTCCAGTTTACTTGGCACCCATCGACTATTTTGTGTCATGTCTATCTGACGTTCTTCCAGATACGATGTGTCTCCTTTTCGACGTTCTTCCGAAATGTTCTGATGTTTGTCTCTCCCTATATGTTTTCCGGTGAGTCCTGAAGATCCCGCTCGATCTCTTCAAGGAATGTCCCGAAAACTCTAGCGTTTGTCGTTTACCTGGTCCTGTCTCCGTGTGGATCCTATGTTACCTTGTCACCACCGCATGTCTACTTCCCCAGTGCAATTCTTCGTTGCGCTGTCCCCTATGACATCGTGTCGTCTGCATCCTTGCATTCATCATTCCATCATACGCATCATATTAGATTCATGGCATTGTCAGCATTATAGTTCGTGTTATTTTGTCCATATCATTGCATATCACTGCATCTAGAGGCCAAATTTTCGGTTATCTGTATTTAAATCCCTTTCACCGCGATTTCTCGAGTCTCCGCTGCTCAAATCATCCGGTGAAGCTATTTAAATAGGGGCATCTGTTGCACCCCAAATTTGTCCTACCTTTACATAGTTTCTAGTGCCACTTTATTTTGAATGAATAAAATGGCACAATTGGCAAGAGACCGTGTGTAAGGAGTTGTGAGTGTGAGAGGTCGAGAGTTCAAATCCCACCTTCTTCACTTTTTGTTTTTCTTTTATTTTTGTTCTAACTTTTCTATTTTTCATAAAAAAAAATAACAAAAATAGTTTGTTTAATTATTTAATTATTATTTTCGTATTTTATTTAAATTATTTTTTTAAAAATATTATTTTTCACTTTTTTCCATATTATTCATAAAAAAACATCAAAAAATCAAAAAATTAAAAATATTAGAAAATATTTTATTATATTTAGTAAATAAATAGAGTTTTAAGTTGTTTTAAGTTTGTTTTAATTTAGTTTTGACTAATTCTTTAAGTTGGGCTTTAAAGTGGGAATTAGGTTAGAGCTAACCCTAATTTGTTACCTATATAAACATAAGTGATGGGAGGAAACTTCATTCACATCAGAAAATCAAGAACAGGTCATCAGAAAAGGAGACAAAAAGAAAAACGGCGGTCGTCAAGATCCGGAGGTTCAGAAGAGTTTCGAAGCTCATCATCATCACCTCCATTTGAGAAAGAGGAAAAGAGATCCAAAGAAGTTCGTCGAGAACCATTGCCGCCGGCGAAGAACAAGCGAAAGCATCACCAACCGGCAACTGAAATGTAAGCTTTTATGTTATCCCAATTAAAACCTCTTCCAAATAATTAAACTCTCATTTCATTTTTTAAACCTTTTCTTTTTTTCTAACTAAAAACCCTTTTTGTGAATTATAACTAAAACCAGTTTTTGATTATAATTACAGTAAGTAAAAAACTTAAAACTTTTTCTTAATTAAAACACTAACCACTAATAATTTTTTTAATAAATAAACAGTGTTTAAAACACTTTTATAGTTAAGTGAAAACATTTTTACTAACTTAAAATTAACCCAGTCCTAAAATTAAAACTTTTTTTTTAAGTATTAAAATTAACATTTTTTTTAAGTTTTAAAGATTAAAAATTAAAAACATGTTAGAAAGGGTTAAAACTTTTTTCTAAAACTTTCTTTAAAATTTTAAAACTAACATTCTTTTAAAGTAAGACTAACGAACCTGTTTTTTTATGTAAACTTCTTCTTTTAAAAAAAAACTTATGATTAGAGTTTTTTTTTTTAATTTAAGACTTTCTCTTTTAAAAATTAAAATTAAAATTAAAACTTTCTAAAGATAAAAAGTTAAAACTAAAGTTTTGTTTATTTAAAAATTAAAACCTTTTAAAATTAAGACTAAAATTTTAATAAAAAAAATATAAAAATTAACAAAACAATAATAAAAATTCCAAATTGCATTTTCGTGTTTCTTTTAATATAAAATATGTTTGCCATATTTTCGTCTAACTTTTCACTAACGTTCTCTGTTTCTCTCCTCAGATTATACATAGATTATGATTCATATTTATTTTAATTTATTTTGTTCCATGGATGTAATTTACGCGAGGCCATGGTCACGATTTATTTTGTTTTTGTTTTTTTTGGGATTTGTAATTTACGCGAGTGATCGTCGCGACGCTTTCTTTACTTTCCGCACTTTAATTTTGCCGTATAATATTTTGTCATGTTTGCATGTTTTACCGTTAGAATTCCCTCCGAAGGAATTAGGTCTAGTTGTTCGAACGCCGAGTCAATAACCCTAGTTTTAGCCGTCTCAAACCCTAATTAACCTAGGCGTCCCGCCGTGGACAAAAATACCCTTTACCCTAGTTTTAGGTCAAAGAGTCGCCGTACTTTGTTTTAGGGTTTCCCGCCGTGGAATCCCTAATTTCAACCCTAAATTTTTAATTAACAAATTCAACGTAGAAATAGGAGTTTCAAAGACTCCACATAAGCGTGTCCTTAAGATACGTTTATTCCCCATTGAAACCTTGACCACAGTCAAGACGTTTCTAACCTCCCTTTCGAGGGGAACTACGATTACTCTGATTCCATTCCCTATCCAGGATACGTAGGCACAAGACGCGACGTCTTGCCGAGTAAACTTAGGACTAACCCTTAGGTCTTTAGGTCACTCTATCCCTTAGCAATATATTTCAAACAAATAATAAAATAAAAAAGCATACAATAAACAAAAGGTTCCTGTAGAGTACTACAGAAGTTTAGGGTGCTAGTACCTTCCCTAAGCTTAACCAACCCCTTACCTAGATCTCTTCCTGCATTGTCTTTACGATGCAAAATTAGGTTTTCCTCTTTTGACCTTTTCCTTCGGATAAATCAAAGAGCGGTTGTGAACTAAAGATGCGATTCAAATTAATTAATAATTTGAAATCATATTCTAACCGCAACAGGAGTTATGTTACTGTCAACTGTTGCTGTCAGAGCTGCTGCTTGTGCTGTCAACTGTGGGAGTTTGATGCTGCTTGGGCTGCCTCCTCTGTTTTATTTTGGTTTTTCTGTATTGTTTGTTGGCTTGTACAACTTGCCCCCTTAAGGTTTGAAGTGAATGTTGATTCACTTTTCCTGTTGTTTTCCCAGGTTCGAGGTTGAGCAGGACTCCCTTGCCTCGCTTGTATTGCTGCATTGCATGCATTTTACTGTACTTGCTTGCGTTCTTTTCTGTTTATCCCCTAGGATCTCTGATTTCCTCTGTGCAGGAGGGAATTATGACAGACATTAGGATTCTTATCCATGCATGACAACATTAGGTTAGTTTTTATTCCCTTTTCAACCCTAGGCTTTTTAGAGCTTCTTTCTCTTCTTATCTCAAAACAACTCAAAAATACAGTAATAAGGTTAATCGATGTCGTACGTCACGAGCCTTAAGCTATTTGAGAAAGGGTTGCTGGGGAGCTTCTTTCCAGTAGTCTGGCTGCTTAGTGTGGCACCCTTTGGGTGACATGCGACGTAGTCACTCTCAAATCATAGTCTCTAGTGCGTCAGAGATTGCAAACGAACTAAAAAACACTTCTTTCGTAAAAGATTCAAACAAACATCAAAGTGTCATTTTTGTCCGCTTGGACTCTTAATCAAGAAAACCCTTTTTGAAGGTAATAAAAAACCAGTCAGACAAGCTTGTGTCTTCCGTAGCCCGAACTACGTTTGCTCTGATCTTTCATGCTGTATGAAAGTACGTAGGCATAGGATGTCGTATCCTAGCAAGCAACCTTCCCCACCTTTCCCGTAGGTAGGCGAACTACGTTGACTCTGATTTCTCGTTCCAGACGGGAATACGTAGGCATAAAGTGCGATACTTTGCCGAGTCATTTTCTTTTCTTTTTAACCCAGACCTATAGAGCAGATAGAATAACAATCCGTACTAGAAAACAAGCGTGGATCCCGTCGAGTACGACGGACGTGAGGGGTGCTAATACCTTCCCCTTGCGTAACCGACTCCCGAATCCAGGATTTGGTTGCGACGACCATTCCTTTTCCCGGTTTGCGTTAGGTTTACTCTGAGCGTTTCCTTTCCCTCCGTTGGGATAAATAACGCACGGTGGCGACTCTTCTGTCATAGCCGGCGCCGATTTTCGCAGTAGCGACAGCTGGCGACTCTGCTGGGGACTCCAACGGTTCCCTACGCGAGTCAGTCCTAGCGCTTGTTTTCCCCATCGTGGGTTTTGTATGGATTTACATTTCTGTCTTTACTTCCCGCATTTTATTGTCATCTTTATATTGTTATTGCTGTTGTGGGGAGGGGGTGATCTGTTGAGAGATAAGCCGGACCTGGGCTTGAGTACACCTAGAATTAGTTGTGGAAAGTAGTGGGTGCGTGCATGCTTTGCATGTACTAGTGTCCCACAAAATCCACGCTCGGACGAGGTTCTTCTGGTTGACTTCTTTTTCAACCCTTTGGGTTGAGGGGGTTGTTGGTTAGTTGGATTGTCGACTCTGGGGACCGATCAATTGGAAGTTGGCTAAGTGAGGCCTCTTCAGGACATGATGATGCCACACCTTCTGGGTATCGTATCATCAATCTTGAAAGTCTGTGACGCCGACGACCGCATAGGATGCCGTACCTTGTGTTAGTTGATAGGACACCTACCTGTGAGAGGGATTGGGGCATGCAGGAAACTTGACCTCCAGATTACCCGGTTTTCTTGATATTGGATCAGTATGTGTGGTTACTTGGGGTTCTTCATCAGGACAGTGTTAGGTCTGTTGAGACCCGATTGGAGCATTGTTATGGGACTGTTGAGACCAGGTTTGAGCAGTATTGTGGGTTTATTGAGACAGATATTGTGGATGGCTCTCTTCAGCAATATATCACTTGATCCCTGTTGCATGTTTGCATATTGCATTGTTGCATACTCATTTTGCATATCATTAACGTGTGTCTGTGCTGCAGGTGCATTTCATACCTTCTGATTCTAGTTGCCCGGATTTCTGTTTGCTGATATTATGGATACTTTGAAGAAGACTGTGGCATACAAGTTGCCTACTCCAGATGTTTCTTCTCTGCTTAGTTTGATGTCTCTAGCTGATGAGGATGTGAAGAGAAGCTTCAGGAAGAGTTATGGGAAACTGCTTAGGTTGGTTTGTAAACCATCCATGTATGAGCGGAACAGATTGTACGCACTGATGCAGTTCTATGATCCCCCGCTGAGGTGTTTTACTTTCCCCGACTTCATTCTGGCTCCGACCATGGAGGAATATGCTGAGATCTTGGAGTTGACTATTCAGAACAAGGTGCCCTTCATTCATATGGGTGCTGAGCCCAAGATGGAGGATTTGGCTGTTGCTTTGCACTTAGGCTCCTCAGAATTGCTGTTAACCTCGTGGAACGGAGTTTCTGGGTTTTCTCTCAAGTTCTTGGTTGGGAAAGCGCAAGAGTATGCCAAGAGTGGCTGTTGGGTTGTGTTTAATGCTATCCTTGCTTTGTGTATCTATGGCATTGTACTGTTCCCTAACATGCTTGACTTTGTTGATTTGGATGCATTCTATATATTTGCTTCCGGCAATCCTGTGCCTACTCTGATTGGAGATTTCTATCATTCTATGCATTATAAGAGCGAGAACAGGAGGGGCAAGAACGTCTCTTGTTGTGTTCCTTTGTTGTATATGTGGTTTGATAGTCACCTGCCCAAGAAGGGTATCTTTGCTGAGTCTGCAGCTACGGTGGAATAGTCTGAGCGTCTGATGGGGCTGTCTTCAGAAGATGTTGTCTGGTTTGATAGGGATTTACTGGGATCTGAGAGTATATACAGCTGCGCCGGATATCGTAACGTTCCTTTGATTGAGAGGAAAGTGTGCATTAACTACAATCCATCATTATTGATCAGGAAATTCGGTTATGCTTTGAAAAGCCCGCCAAAAAAGGAAGAAGTACAGGAATCTCTGTACTTCACAAGTGATCTGAGTGGAGAATTATTGTCCAAGCTTCAGCATGCTTGGAATAATATCAACAAAAGGGGTAAGCCGTTGTTGGGTAAGAATGATTGTCAAGCCTATGCTCCGTACAAGGTTTGGATCCAAGATAGAGCAAAGCAGGCGCTGATGCCGTTTCCTGCAGTATCACCTCCTGCTCCCCCCGTGATTGAGGAGCCAACTACTGTGTCTATTGAGAGATATGAGCAGGTTGTGAAGGAGAAAGAAGAGCTGATGAAAGCCAACGAGAAGTTGGAAGAAGAGCTAGTGCAACTCAGGAACGAAAGGAATGAAGTCGTATATTCCTTCGAGTAGCAAACAAAGCTGGTGAACCAGTTAGGCACAGAATTGACTGAGCAAAGGAAGAAGTGTGAACGCTTGGGGATAGATTTCAAGAGCTCCCATGATATGCTGGAGTCTAAGAAGAAAGCACTTGATGTAGCCTACCAGGAGATCTCCGCATTCAACAAAACCTGGAATGCCACGCTGTCCGGCAATAAGGAAAGAGAAGACAAACTGAAGCTGTAGATCTCTGAAGTGGAAGATCAGTTGAAAGCTAGCCAGAAAAAGTTTGAAGAAGAAGTTATGCGGAGATACGACATTCAGAACACGTTGAACAAAGTTATCAAGCGCAAGAAAGAGTCTGCGTCCCAGAAGCGGAAACTGGAGGAGTGCTTTGGAGAAGGTGTTTGGGAGGAATCCATTGGGGATCTCCAGCGTGTTATCAGGAAAAGAGACTCGCTCGTCGAAGGGTTGCTTTCTCAGCCAGACCATCCCAAGACTAAGAGATTGTTAGAGGAGTATCAGGCATATGGTCGCACTTGATTACCTTATGTACTGATGTATATGCTTTATTTGCATTATGTTGGCCATCACCAGGATTGTTGGTTGAGGTCATGCCTTCTTGTTATACACTCAGTGATATTGTATTCCTGACTCGATGGGCTTTTCGGCAATATATGAGATGTTTTCCCCGTGAATGGATCCAAGCTTCTTATCACTATCACTGTCACTACACTGGCACTTTGGCACTAGAATCAGGGGATGATTTCCCTAACGCACAGACACGCATTGCATTTGCATACTCATTTTGCATTGCCAGTTACTTGTTGAATTTGTATCTTATTTCCTGCATCTCTCAGGTTTTTCAGGATTGACGACTAGAGAGTCCATCGCTATTCAACCAGAAACAATTGCAAGAAGATAATGGATCAAGTACAAGTTGAGATGCAGGAAATCCGTGAGAAGTTGACTCTGTTCATGCAAGCTATGGAGAGTATGGCCAAGGGCCAGGAGAATCTTCAGACCTTGGTGCAGCCGCTGCTGGCGCGGGCAAACGGAAACGGCAATACTGACCACATTTCTATTGAAACTCCTCGCTGGGAGAATGAGATACCGTCAGTTGTTACTCCACCTATTGTGACGGTCAACGGAAACACGGGTACTGGTGCAGGTGCCGGTGCTGGTAATGGCAATACTGGGAATGGTAGTGATGGGCATGTTGTTAACAACAAAGGCAACACTGTGGATGCTGATCAAGGATTCGTTGACAATGTTGGCTTTGGAAACAATGGGTATGGCAATGTCAATCAGGACGGGAACTTCGGGTTCAACAATCAAGGCTTTGGTAATGATGGTTACGACAACAATCAGGGGTATGGCTACGGTAATGGTGGATTCGGCAATGTGAACGACGCTGGAGCATTTCCTTTCAACAATGGTTTTGGACCTGCTGGGGTCAATCTAGGGTCCGACAACCGAGGACAGGGTCCTGTGTTCAATCAACAAGGATTTGGCCGTAACATGGGTTATGATGGGTATGGCAATGACTGGAACATGGATCAACAGGATGACGCTTTTTCAGGAAGAGGTATGGGACCTGAAGGCCCTATTGACCCTGTTCAAAGGATCAGAATGCTAGAAGAACAGATGAAAGGTGTGGTTGATCAGAACTCCGCTGGATTAGATATGACTACTATGGGGTTGGTACCAGGGCTGAGGGTGCCATTAAAATTCAAGGCTCCAACATTCGACAAATACAAAGGGGATACCTGCCCAAAGGTCCATGTACGTTCTTATTATAGAAGGATGTCTGCATATTCCAATGATGAAAGGATGCTCATGCATTTCTTTCAGGACAACTTATCGGGACCATCATTAGAATGGTACATGGGACTGGAGCCCACTCAGATTAGAAGTTGGAAGCAGTTGGCTGATGCTTTTGTTATGCATTACAAATATAACAGCGATTTGGCGCCAAACAGGGTTCAGTTGTAGAGCCTGTCGCAGAAAAGTGGTGAAAGTTTCAAAGAGTACGCGCAACGGTGGCGCGATATGGCAGCTCGAGTGCACCCTCCTTTGGTAGAAAGGGAGATGAATGACATATTTGTGGGGACGTTTACAGGAATGTACTATGACAAGTTACTCAATGTTTCGATGGGTAGCTTCTCCGATATGATCCTTATGGGAGAAAGGATCGAAAATGGAATTAAAATTGGAAAGATTCAGGCAGGCGAATCTACTCCAGCTGGGGGTGCGAGAAAAGCGTTCGGTGGAAGACGACAGGGTGATACTAGCACTGTGTATGGTGGCAGAGGCCGGGGCAGAGGCATAAATCAGTACATTCAACCTCAACAGATAGCCAGTGTTACTATTCCAATTCCTCAGCAACAACAACCACAACAACCACAACAACCGCAACAACAGCCGCAACAGCAGCAAAGGCAGAATCAGGGTCAGGGAAGGTTTCAGAATGTAAGGCCGAAGAGGGTATTTGATAAGCCTTCGTCGACATATGCAGAGCTTCTTCAGACACTGTTGGGGTTGAGTTTGGTGGAGAAAAGAACAATGGAACCGCCTACTGGACCGGTACTTCCTAGGGGGTACAACGCTAATAAGCAGTGCGAATTCCATTCCGGGGCGCCCAGACACGATATAGAATCTTGTCATGCCTTCAAGCATAAGGTTCAAGACTTGTTGGACAGTAAAGCCATCAACTTTGGCCAAGTGGGGCCCAATATTGTACAACAGCCTATGCCTAATCATGGGGCAAACGCCATCTTGACAGAAGAAAATTTGAACTTGATGATGGATGTTAACGAACTGAAGACACCATTGAGTGAAGTGAAAAGCAGGTTGCTCAGAGGGGGAGTATTCCCCGGTTGTGATGAATACTGTTTAGAGTGCTGGACCCAACCAGAGGGTTGTAATGATTTGAAACAGGGCATTCAGGCCATGATCGACGAAGGGACCTTGCAATTTGATCGAACTGCGATTGAGAAGCCTGTAGAGGCATTATGTGAAGAGCAGAATGATATTGCAACGGTGACGATCCCGAGGAAGGCTATAACGATAACGATGCCCGCCAAGCAGCCGACTATTACAATCACCAAAGCAGGGCCTGTTCCCTTTGAAAGTACAAAAGCTGTCCCGTGGACATACGAATTAGAAGCGTATTGCAACGGTGAAAAGATTGTGGTAAATAGCCAGCCAACTGGGGCTGTTGATAATGTCGTTGGAACGGGGGGCATGACCCGTAGCAGAAGGATCTTTACCTCACCTGAAATAGAAGCAGAGAGGTTGGCCAAAGGTAAAGCCAAAGTAAGTGAAAGCGGGCCTTCTCAGTCGAAAGAAAAGGATACGTCGCCCAAGGATGTAGAGGAGTTCATGAGACTGATTCGCAAGAGTGACTACAAAATTGTTGAACACTTACAGCAGACGCCGTCGAAGATCTCTATCTTGTCGTTGTTGTTATGTTCCGAGGCGCACCGGAACGCCTTGCTAAAGATTCTGGATATGTTATTCGTACCCCAAGAAGTTTCTGTAAATCAGTTAGAGGGGGTAATGGCACATGTCAATGCTGGACATAGCTTGGGTTTCACAGATTTTGATCTAACACCCAAGGGTCGGGAGTACAACATGGCCTTGCATATATCGGTGGAATGCTGGGGCACCGTAATGTCGCGTGTATTGGTAGATACTGGATCGTCGTTGAACGTATTGCCAAAGAAAGCCATGATGAAATTGGACATACGGGGAATTATTTGCACGCCCAGCGATTTGGTTGTGAGGGCGTTTGACGGGACGAAAAGATCAGTGTTTGGGTCAATAACATTACCGCTTCAAGTGGGGCCGGAAATTTTTGATACCGAATTCTACATCATGGACATCCATCCAGCTTATAGTTGCCTTCTTGGGCGCCCATGGATCCATGCTGCAGGGGCCGTAACGTCCACATTGCATCAGAAGTTGAAGTACATGGTGGGTGATAGTGTTGTTACCGTTTGCGGGGAGGAGGATATTTTGGTCAGTCACCTGTCATCATTCAGATATGTGGAGGTCGACGGAGAAATACACGAGACACCTTGTCAAGCCTTCGAAGGGTTGCGAATTAAAGACAAAGCTCAGGGTTCCAGCAAAATGTCAGATGTGGCAGTGTCATCTTACAAAGAGGCTCAGGCTTTAGTGCAGACTGGTGAGACTAAAGGCTGGGGGCAGGTACTGGAGATTCCCGTGAAGAATGACAAGTTTGGGCTAGGGTATCGACCAACGTCAGCGGCATCTTCAGGAGCACCCAGGTTCAAAGGACCGATCACGATTACGCCAAGCGGGGTGTGCTTCGAGACTATCAACGCTATTTCCGACGCCGAAGACGGAGATAGCGACTGCGATATGGACCCGTGGATCAAGCCAAGCGTGCCAGGACAAAGTCTCTGCAACTGGTCCATCCGGGAAACTGTCCCAGTGACTTTTAAACAATAATGATTTGTTTTATCAATTGTTGAATAATCCTATATCCTACCCGGAGCATAGTGATGTTACATTAGGGCTACTTGATTATGTGTATTGCACTATTTTAATCATGAAATAAAGGTGTTTTTCATATTCAAATATTGTGATCCCTATTTTTCTTGTTTTTTACTTTAACAATAAATGGCAACGCGGTTATTTGCTTTGTTTGTATGTTGAAGCATTTAACCATTTCCTTTGCAGGACTAATATTTCAGATGACATCTCCTACGAACCGCCTATGACTCGTTTCGACTTCGAGCACCCGGTATTCCAAGCAGAGGAAGAGATTGTTGAGGATAGCGACCTGCCAGAGGAGCTGACTCGTTTGTTGAAACAGGAAGAGAGAATCATTCTGCCTCATCAGGAGGAAATTGAGATTATCAACTTGGGGTCGGAAGAAGTTGTGAGAAACAACTGCATAAGGGCTGCGCTGCAGAGCGACATCAAGCAAAGGCTGATTGAAATACTGCGAGAGTATGGTGATATATTTGCTTGGTCGTATGAGGATATGCCTAGGTTAGACACGGACATGGTTGTGCACTGTCTGCCACTGCGAGAGGAATGTCCGCCTGTTAAACAGAAACTCAGAAGAACCAGACCAGACATGGCTGTGAAAATCAAGGAGGAAGTTCAAAAACAGTGGGATGCTGGTTTCCTAGCCGTTACAACTTATCCGTCGTGGGTCGCTAATATAGTACCAGTGCCAAAGAAAGACGGTAAAGTGCGAATGTGTGTAGACTACCGTGATCTGAATAGGGCGAGCCCGAAAGACGACTTTCCACTTCCTCACATTGATGTGCTGGTTGATAACACTGCTCAGTTCTCCGTATTCTCCTTCATGGACGGCTTCTCAGGCTATAATCAGATCAAAATGGCGCTAGAAGACATGGAGAAGACTACCTTCATTACTCCCTAGGGAACATTTTACTACAAAGTGATGCCCTTCGGATTGAAGAACGCTGGGGCAACATATCAACGTGCTATGACGACTCTCTTCCATGACATGATGCACAAAGAGATCGAGGTTTATGTTGATGATATGATTGCCAAATCCCAGACGGAGGAGGAGTATTTGGTTAATCTGCTGAAACTATTCAAGAGGCTTAGGAAGTTCAGGTTGAGACTGAACCCTAACAAGTGCACCTTCGGGGTGAGATCGGGTAAACTGCTGGGGTTTATTGTGAGCGAAAAGGGAATAGAGGTTGATCCTGTGAAAATAAAAGCTATACAAGAAATGCCGACGCCTAAAACAGAAAAAGAAGTGCGTGGGTTTTTAGGGAGGTTGAACTATATCGCCCGGTTCATATCTCACCTAACTGCGACATACGAGCCGTTATTCAAGTTGTTGAAAAAGGATCACGTGTTGACCTGGAATGAAAATTGTCAAAAGGCATTCGACAAGATAAAAGAATACTTGCAGGAACCTCCTGTTTTGATACCCCCAGTGGCCGGGAGACATTTGATTATGTATTTGACGGTTCTTGAGGAAAGTATGGGTTGTGTTCTCGGTCAACACGACGAGACCGGACGCAAAGAGCATGCAATTTACTATTTGAGTAAGAAGTTTACCGACTGTGAGTCCAGATACTCAATGCTCGAGAAGACGTGTTGCACGCTAGCCTGGGCCGCCAAACGTTTGAGGCAATACATGCTGAATCATACAACCATGCTAATTTCAAAGATGGATCCAATCAAATACGTGTTTGAGAAGCAAGCACTCTCCGGAAGAATTTCCCGATGGCAGATGGTGTTAACCGAATACGATATCCAATATGTCTTGCAAAAGGCTATTAAAGGTAGCGTTCTGTCAGAATACCTTGCGGAGCAGCCTGTTGAGGACTACCAGTCGATGAGGTTTGATTTTCCTGACAAGGATATCATGTACCTGAAAATGAAAGATTGTGAAGAACCGTTGCCGGACGAAGGACCAGAATTGGGTTCCAAATGGCAGTTGATATTTGACGGAGCTGTAAATTCCTATGGTAGCGAAATATGGGCAATTATCACCACTCCTCAGGGGTCGTACATCCCCTTTACTGCTCGATTGACTTTTCCCGTTACCAATAATGAGGCTGAATATGAGGCTTGCATCATGGGTCTGGAAGAAGCTATTGATTTGCGAATCAAACATCTGGATGTATACGGAGACTCAGCTTTAGTGGTGAATCAAATTAAAGGAGAATGGGAGACACGTCAGTCCAATTTGATACCGTATATGAATTATGCAAGGAGATTGTTGCCTTTCTTTGACAAGGTGGAATTGCATCATGTGCCACGAGCAGAAAATCAAATGGTTGACGCCCTGGCGACATTGTCTTCAATGTATAAAGTTAACTTCTGGAACGAGGCTCCCCGGATTGTTATCTCTCGGCTTGATAGGCCTGCATTTATATTTGCCATTGACGAGGCTCCCGATGGTCAACCCTGGTACTTTGACATCCAAAATTTCCTGAAGAACAAGGAGTATCCGGCTGGGGCATCCAGTCGAGATCAGAAGACTCTCAGGAGATTGGCTGGCAATTTCTATCTGAACCCGGACGGTGTCCTATACAAAAGAAACCACGACTTGGTGTTGCTATGTTATGTAGATGAGAAAGAGGCGAAGTTGCTCATGGAAGAGATACATGAGGGTACATTTGGTACACACGCTGGTGGGCATGCTATAACGAGAAAGCTGCTACGGGCAGGTTATTATTGGCTAACTATGGAAACAGATTGTTTCAAGTTTGCTAAGAGGTGTCATAAATGCCAGATTTATGCGGAAAAAATCCATGTGCCTCCAAGTCCTCTGAATGTGATGTCATCACCGTGGCCTTTCTCGATGTGGGGAATTGACATGATTGGCAAGATTGAGCCTACGGCATCAAACGGACACCGGTTCATTTTGGTGGCAATCGATTACTTCACCAAATGGGTGGAGGCAGCATCATATGCTAATGTCACCAAACAAGTGGTAGCCAGATTTATCAAACAAGATATTATCTGCAGATATGGAATCTTCGAGCGGATCATCACCGACAACGGTTCGAATTTGAATAACAAAATGATGAAAGAGCTGTGTCAGAATTTTAAGATTGAACATCACAACTCTTCTCCTTACCGGCCCAAGATGAATGGCGCTGTCGAAGCGGCCAATAAGAACATAAAGAAGATTGTTCATAAGATGGTTGTGACGTATAAGGACTGGCACGAGATGCTACCTTTCGCTTTGCACGATTATCGTACAACGGTACATACATCAACCGAGGCAACCCCTTTTTCATTGGTATACGGGATGAAGGCAGTGTTACCGTTGGAGGTCGAGATTCCTTCCCTGAGGGTTTTACGTGATGTCCAACTCGACGAGGCAGAATGGATTAAGGATAGACTGAATCAGCTCAGTTTAATGGATGAGAAGAGACTGGCTTCTCTAGCATACGGTCGGTTATATCAGAGCCGGATGAAGAAAGCTTACGACAAGAAGGTGCACCCTCGAAGCTTTCAGACGGGCGATCTTGTTTTGAAAAAGATTCTCCCACCACAAACAGACCACAGGGGCAAGTGGACTCCTAATTACGAAGGTCCCTACGTTGTCAAAAAAGTCTTCTCTGGAGGAGCCTTGTTACTATCCACCATGGATGGTGAAGACTTTACGTCTCCTGTGAATTCGGACGCAGTTAAAAAATACTTTGCTTGAAAGTGACCCGCTGGACAGTAAAAAGAGAGTCCAGGCAAAAATGGGGCATCCCGGCGAACCATAAAAAATGAATAAAAGGTTCGGGCAAAAGTTAGGGATAAAACTGAAAAAATGTACACCCGCGAAGTCGAAAACCTGAAAAGGGCGACTTCGGCAAAAAAGGGTATCCCGGTGAATTGAAAACCCGCAAAGGGCGGTTCACGCAAAAGTTAGGGATTGAAAAAGCAAATGACTGCGGTCTGGATTTGATACGGCATTGCTTAGTGGTTTGGGAGATACCTGGGGGTCGTCTATTCAAAAACAATCTCTTTCGAAGATCGAGTACCGGGAAAAAGCGCAGAGTCAGGCGAGTCATAGGAGGATCAACTCATGGTGTTTGTCTGTACCACGTCACCGACATGTATACAAATATTGTTTCGTATTTTATTTATGCTTCTTGTGCATATATGTATGTGTGTGTGCATAACTTCCTCTTTTCAGGAGTTGCATCCAGTGTACAAAACTTTGCCTATTCAAAGGCCCGTTATCAATAAAACATGTTATTCAGTACTTGATGTTTGTTCTTTACTGTTTTGTTTGTGAAAGACGCCGATGTTTTTGATAAGCTTGCACTTGCATAATCTTGCTGGCCCTTGCCAATAATCGATAAAATTTCGAATTGACTGAAGTAATGTCACAGGTGCTAACCCGGATAGATTTCGTTGTATAGGCCTGTTTTGTCTCGTTTGTGTTTTGCAGGATCCTTACCTTTGGAGCAAACAGTCAGGGATTGTATTCCCCAGCCAAAATCTCTTGACGTAAGACCTGACTCCAGTCAATGTCATTCCCCAGCTAGTCGCAGCTTATTCCCAGAGAGTTGGAATGACGTTATCCCTTACCGAATGAGGGATTATTCTCCCCAGAAGAGTGTCCTCAGGGAAGTTGTCCACAGGATATCCCCAGCAAGTCAAAATCAATGTTCCCTGCAGAGGTTGCGCTCCTTAGCGAATCGAAGGTGTGCGCGTTTAATCTCCAGCATGGGAGATTCTCGCGATAGTTAACCAGGTTGTTGGTTTGAAAGGTTTATATCCGCGAAGGATGGGTTTCTCTTGCTCCCCCCACGGGTCGTCATTCCATTGACAGGATGTTGATCCTCAGCAGGGTCCGAGGCTCCGAATGTGTAAACTGTGCCCAGACAGTGTGCTTTGCCCAGAAGTGTCGCTTCTTCCCCAACTAAGTTTGTTCACCAGCAGGGTGTTTGTTCTTTCCTCCCATTGGAAATCGATGTGTAATCTCGCCCCGACAGAGTTGGTTGGGCTTCCGGCATTTATTTTGCCGGAATACCGTATGATACTTGTTCTCCCCAGCGGAGTTGGCTTTATCCTCAGCATTCATGTTGTTGAGACAACACTACCAGAGTTTCCCAGCAGCTTAATCCTGCATTTGCATTTGCATATATCGTCACATTTGCATCCACTCAAACACGTAGCATTTCCGTGCCGTACGAAGCATTACGCCATTTTCGAACATACGCATTTTGAAGCATAAGTCAGGTTGGCTACCTCTTTGTTTTCAGGTGTTCTTCCTTGCAGGTAATTGGACTTCTTGTTCAGGATCGTTTTCAGATATTCAGATTTGCGGCATAAGATATGTGATGATAATGTTTGTCCCGCCATATGTCCCCTTATCAGAGGTGTTTGATTAACTTCTCTTCTTCCTCAGCGGAGTGGTATTTACGCGGCTTCTTCATTGGACTTTGGAGTTGTTGTCAAAGATTCCCCAGTGGAGTGTTCCCTCGGGTTGCTGTCACGTCAGCATTTTCAGAAAAGATTTCAGGGAGTAGACATCTGAAGTCATTACTCGTCATCAAGTTGAACGTCTGGCAGTTGACGTCAGAATTTCCCCCGGCAGAGTTCTCCCCGGTTTGTGGTTATGGCTTCATAATTAGTCTTTGAAGTTTGTTACATAAGCGCTATAAGGCTTCATGATTTGACTTTGGAGTTGTTGTTGGCATTTTCAAAGGGGGGGTTTCAGCGTTTAGACGGCTGAAATTGTTACTTGGTGTCACTGCTTCATAATTAGACTTTGAAGTTGTTAGCAGCAGTGGATGGCTTCATAGTTAGACCTTGGAGTTATTATCAGTTTATACGGCTTCATAATTCGACCTTGGAGTTATTGTCAGTGTTAAACAGCTTCGTAACTAGATTTTGGAGTTGTTGGTAGGGATTCCCTAGCGGATTTTCCTCGCGTAGCTGTTATGTCAGCATTGCAGACTTCATGATTTGACTTTGGAGATCGGCATAGTTTTCTTTGAGTGGCTGTTACGTCAGCGTTACACGGCCTCAGAATTAGACTTTGGAGTCGTCGTTAGCAATTCCCCAACAGAGTTTTCTCTAGCGGCTGTTACATCAGCATTGAGCAGCTTCATAATTAGACCTTGGAGTTGTCGTCGACATCAAACGACTTCGTAATTAGACTGTGGAGTTCTTCAGCGGTACCGCGTCTTCATGATTAGATTTTGGAGTTGTTGTCCGAAGGTTTTGTCCGCATGGAACGGCTTCATAAGTAGACTTTGGATTTGTTGCCAGATTTTTCCCCACAGAGTTGCTTGTTGAAGCTTCTCTTATCCGGCCATCGGAGTATTTTCTTCAAGTTTGCTGTTCCGTCAGCGTCACAGGGTTTCATAATCAAAATTTCAGGAGTTGTCGCCTGTTGTCGAAATAGGTGTCTGGCAATTAATTTCAGAGCATCCCCAGTGGGTTTGGCTACTGCAAAGATAAGGCGGAGTTATTGGCCAGTATGATTGACTGAATTGAATTACTATTGGGTGGAAGAATTCTATCCCCAATGAAGTCGCCATGATTTCTTCATATTGACGAAATATTATTATCCCCAATAGAGTCCTCCTCAAAGCCGTTTGTGGGTTGAGACCGACGGAGTTAGTTACTGCAGAGATAAGCAGTTTCCTATGTTTAGGCAGATGGTTTTCCCGTATGGATAAGCGGATGAAGTTTCCTGCGTTTAGGCAGATGATTTTCCCGTATGGATAGACGGATGAAGTTTCCTGTGGTTAGACAAATGATTTTCCCATATGGTTAGGCGGATGGAGTTCCCTGTGATTAGGCAGATGATTTTCCCGTATGGATAGACGAATGCAGTTTCCTGTGGCTACACAGATGATTTTCCTGTAT
The DNA here is from genome assembly GCA_963859935.3 of Lathyrus sativus. Lineage (NCBI taxonomy): Eukaryota > Viridiplantae > Streptophyta > Magnoliopsida > Fabales > Fabaceae > Lathyrus > Lathyrus sativus. The sequence continues at coordinate 81,509,776 of OZ012736.1, forward strand.
GGTTAGGCGGATGGAGTTTCCTGTGTTTAGACAGATGATTTTCCCGTATGGTTAGGCGGATGGAGTTTCCTGTGTTTAGACAGATGATTTTCTCGTATGGATAGGCGGATGAGGTTTCCTGTGTTTAGGCAGATGGTTTTCCCGTATGGATAGGCGGATGAGGTTTCCTGTGTTTAGGCAGATGGTTTTCCCGTATGGATAGGCGGATGGAGTTTCCTGTGATTGGACATAAATATTTCCCAGCGAAATCGACAAATTTATTGCCTATGATTGATAGGACCTCCTCGTGTTGGTAAGAGGCGGGCAACTCATCCCTAGCGGAGTAGCCGGGATCTCTCCGTATTGACGGAATGTAGCGTCCTAACATGGACAAAGTTCTATTCCTGTGTTGTTGAGATTTCTTCGGGTTGACGAAATGTGAGTCCTGACGCGGACAGATTGGTGTTTATTCGTGATTTGACGAAATTTGGGTCCAGATGTGGACAAGGCTACTCCTGTGACGACAGAGTCTCTATTCGTGTTGGCGAATTTGTTTCTCTTATTGTGTCGATAAGGTTAGTCCAGTTGTGGACGGAGGGGTTTTGCGAAAATGGTTCGATACCTGTGGCGTTACATAGGTGGTTGATGTTGAAATTATAGTTATTATCAGATGTTGGATCGGTCGTTGCCGTAGCGACCAGATTCAATGGGCGGATGTCGTTCCCCAAGCAGTTGTGCAGTTTATTTCTGCGGTTAGCAAATTTCCAGGTTTCTTGGTATTCAACCGTCTCGTACCTCGATCATTTGAAGGCCGTTCTCTCTTCACCCAGTCGGGTCCAAGCCGTTTGAATAAGGGCAGCTGTTGCACCCCAAAATTTGCTTAACCTTTTCTTGCCTGATTTATGTTTCATTGCACTTCATTTGCATAGTTACATCATGTACATAGCTTAACCATTTGCTTATCATAGCATAGCATGCATCCAACAAGCGATCAGGGGGTCTATCAAGAGAAGAGCCTAGCAAGGTGTGTTATCCAAGATGAGAAGTCATCCAGGCCATCAAGAAAGGATTTGAAGTCTTGAGAAGTTTGAGTGCCTACATGTGGGTTTTGCTCCTGTCTTGAGGAATGTTGAGAATCATCAGTGAGATGAGAAGCATGGAATGTGAACTTGAGGTGTGTATGGATCTCATGGAATGCCTAGAGGGCCCTATTGAATCTGAGACAAGTCATTGTATCAAGTTCAAGAGCCATGGTTGAGGTGTGTACAAGTAGGGTTTCATTCGGGTAACCCTAGGTCAAGGAGAGCAAAGAAAGGGCATCAAGACCTAGCTCTAGGCCATGGAAGCCATGGATTGATATGTTGAAGCATGTGTGTGGATGAGCCAAGACCAAGTTCAAAATAATCAAGAGTGGGTGGAGGTGTTTTAGACAGGGTTCCTAGGGTAAAATCCCCTGTATAGCACTGGACTTCCAAGCCACATAAGTCTAAATAAAAGTTTCAAATGGATCTTTGGCCAACATGAAACTTGTAGAGCATCTCAATACATTTAATTTGAGTACTAGAAGTCTTTAAGAATATTTGTAGAACTCAAGTTATGGTCTTTGCAAATTACAAGTCACCAGAGGACACTGAAATTTATCTGTGAAAGTCACTTGACTTCTAAGCAACTTTTTCCCCTCAAGGAGTTTTCAAATGGATTCTTGGACAACATAAGAGTTATAGGTATTGATCTTAGCTTTAATTTGAGTACCAGAAGTCCTCAAGAAGATTTGTGGAACTCAAGTTATGATCTTGGCAATCCAGGGGTATTTTGGGAAAGTTGAATTATAGGTCATTTTCAAGAATGTGACAAAATCTCCATCTTCCACTCCTCAAATGGAAAATTGTTCAACATGAAATGTGCTTGGAATGATGTTTTTAGGTTAGATGTGAAGTCATGGTTGGTTGAATGAGCTTTTATCAAGACGTGCTCCAAAATGGCCTAAAAAGAGGGATTTTTCAAATGATTCAAAGGAGGGAAATTGAGATTTTTGAATTATAAGTCATAAACATGTCATGTGGGTAGTCATTTTGACCAGGAATTGCATTTTAAAGACATTGGCATTGGCACAATTTTGATATGAGCCCTAATTTCATGACTTGCTTTGTAAAGTGATTACTTCATTTACAAGTTACAATTCCAAAACAAGAATCAGGGTATTTCAGGCTGAGATAGCTATCCAAACATACTCTATGATCAATTTGTAGTTGGTTAGAACATTCTAGAGCAAGCTGGGAGCTCAGAATCGTGACTATCACATTGGATTTTCAAGAGAAAATCAGAAACTTTGGATCACTGAATTGGGCCTGAATTGGATTGCAAAAGCCCACAAACACTTCATATTTAAGTCCTAGAATGAGTTCAGATTGGGTTTGGTGCTGATTTCGTGGAGGAGAGGGAGATAGCAAGTTGAGTTTCAAGAGCTTCAACTGAAAACGGTTTCTGAGTTTGGATCAAGATCAAGCCAAATTGAAGATACTAGAAGCTTTATCTTGCATTCTTGATCGTGTATGGAAGGTTTGGAAGGTTGAATTGAGCTACAACTACCTCTGTTCATCCAATTTCTTCAGGTATGTAACTCTCAAGTTTCCTCATGATCTAGGCTGAGCTAGGTAGATTCTTGCATGTGGTTAGGGTTTAGATGGATCTTAGGTCGTTTCTGGATAGAAATTTGAGCAGTTAGAGACATTCCAAGATGACATGTGATTTCTGTTTGAGCACGAATTGAGTTGATCCTATGGTTATGAACTGATTTGGATAGATCATTATGATGTACAAAACATGAGGATCATTCCTATGGTTTTAGATTGGAGTTTAGTGGTGATCATTCTTGTGGTGGCATTTCTATTTTCCTTCGAATTTCAAAACCTAGGAAGATCTAGATGAAATGGAGGTGATATTCGTGATCCTGGTGATTTTCTGGTCAAGATTGATATAAACTTTGTTTCGTTTGGCCACCTGAGTTTGGAATCTCATCGGAGAAGACGGTGTTTTCCACCGTGAACCACCGTCTGAGAATTGCCTCAGGTCACCTGAATTTTAGGGAAGACGAAGCCTGAAGCGTTGGATCAGGTTGACTCATTGACTTGGAAGCATGATCGTGTGGATATGATTCTAACTCAGCTTTCCCTCTTTAACCAAATACGCTGCGTTTCATTAATCCCAGTCAGCGTGTGACTGGAATGCCATCTGGACCCTCACGTGGGTAGCCTCAGGGCTCTTGGATTTGATTACCCAGTCTCATGATCCTACGCTCCCTGTTTTATTCAACATTTTATTTTCTTTTTATTCTTTTTGGATTTATTTTAATTCATTTGATTTCTAAAATCCATAATAAATCCAATATTGATCCAAAAAATATTTTAAAAATACCTCAATGATCTTGGATTTATTTGTGATTTTCTGAAATTAATAAATCTCATTTTCATCCATTTTTTCAATTTAATTTGATTTTCTCCATTTTATTATTTTCTTTAATTTTGTATATTTGCTACATGTTTTTACTGATTTTAGTGTGAATAATTGGTGATGAATTTTGAGCTGATTCTTTTTGGGATAGATAGCTTAGATATGCATGTACCCATAGTAATTTTATAATATTTTTGTGAGAGAATTTTAGGCTAGTTTGAGCATTGGACATTAGAGGGTTTAGAATTAGGGTTTTAAGTTGATATCTTTAGGTTTAGGGCATAGTTTTAGGTCCAAATAAATGGTTAATCCCCTGGTTTTTGTATGAGAGGTTCATAAGAGGTTTAGGAATCCTTAGTAATTTTTGTAGGATTTTATAATCACTTTTGGTATTTTAAGTAGAATTAGTTTTAAGACTAACTTCTAGGTGTTTCTGATGAACTAATTTGGCTAGTTTAATTCAATAGTTCCCCTTAGACTAGGGTGGTGTTGCTCTTGTGTGTCGCTACTGCAAAAATCGGCGCCGGCTGAACAGAAGAGTCGCCACCGTGCGTTATTTATCCCAAAGGAGGGAAAGGAAACGCTCGAGGTAAACCTACCGCAAAGACGGGAAAGGAATGGTCATCGCAACCAAACCTGGGTTCGGGAGTCGGTTACGCAAGGGGAAGGTATTATCACCCTTCACGTCCGTCGTACTCGACGGGATCCACGCTTGCTTGGTTTGTCTAAAGGATGCAAAACAATCTATCTACGGCTGCTAAATATAAACGGAAGGGAATTGACTCGATAGAGTGTCGCACTCTACGCCTACGTATTCTCAAGAGAGAAAGTCAGAGTCAACGTAGTTCGGGAAACTACAGGGAATTGGCTCGCCAAGACTTCGCGTCTTATGCCTACGTACTTCCACACAGCATGGAAGATCAGAGCTTTCGTAGTTCAGGCTAACTACAGCTAAGCAGGGTGTTCTCACACACAGGAAGTGAGAGATTAAGTTGGTTTTAAAGGTACGGGAACCTGTGGGAACTAAAACTACGGTCTGGTCTCAAATGCACTCGGGCAAGAGAAAGGGGAAAACATCAGTCGTCAGCGGGAATGTCTCGATCGCACAACAGCGAGAGAACAAAAGGTTAGTTGTTAGTGTGCTCGCTAGGATATCGCATCCTATGCCTACATATTCTCGCTCAGTACGAGAAATCAGAGCAGCTGTAGTTCGGCTACTTTCGGGACCACAACTCAAATCTCGTTTTATTAATATTCTGAAAATGATTACAATGATTGAATACGGGAAATAAACTCCTAGAAAATACTATCCTATCCATCTATAATGGAAAATCAAGTGGAAAATAGTCCCCTAACAAGTGGACTTCTAAAACTACCTCTAAAAAGGTGAAATAAACTCTATGAAAAATTGTATCCTCAAAGAAAAATATTAAAATCTATATATTCTCTATTTTTTTTATTTCTTTATTTTTTCCACAAATATTCTTTTTCAATGCTTTTTTTTTTCTCAAATATTCTTTTTTCATATTCTTTTTTTCTCAAATATTCTTTTTTCGTATTCTTTTTTCTCAAATCTTTTTTTTCAATATTCTTTTCTCAACATTCTTTTTATTACATATTTTTTCTTTAAAAACTACAAAGAAAAATAAAAGAGAAAATAAAGGAAAGCACAAATGGGGGTGCAGAACTGTAACAGGGGTGAAGAAGAAAAAAAAAACTAAAACATAATTAAGGGCCCAGCCCATCACTTCAGCCAAACAATAAATGGGGAGGGGGGTGCAGTTAGTGAACGGGGGTGGTATAGCGAAATTCATTGGGCTTCAGGCCAATCAGACCAAACAACAAAACAAAAACGGAAGGGTGAACACCAAAATGGGGGGTGTGCATGGATCTGAAAGGCTAATGGGCCCGGCCCACTCCTTCTTCCTCTTTTCACTCTCAGAGAAACCCTAGGTCCTCTTCTCCTTCCAATTCACTGTTCATTTGCTTCTCACCTGCGCCGCGTCTCCCTCTCTCACTCAATCTCTTTCTCGTTTCAACAGCCTTCTGTTTCATCTTCCCTCTCAACGTTTTCCTCTCACGCTCAAACTCCAGTCCGTTTTACAAACCTCAAAGCAAAAGAAAAAATCAATAAGCCAACCACATCGTGATTCTGGAAACACATAATTCCGTGGATCGACGCTCTTGAAGACCTTCGAAGGAGTTCTTGAGGTTCGTTGAAGAACAAACGATGAAGAAATCTTGGAGTTTGTGGTTTGTTCGAGCAATCTGGAGAATGCGCTACGAGTGTCTTGCGATGACTCTGACGAAGACTCTTGAAGAAACTTTCTGGAGATTACATTCAAGGTACTCGAAGGTTCTTGGGGATGAGCCGTTGATGAGGACGAAGATGCAAGGAAATCACTCATGGATAAAACGTCAAATGAAGAAAATAACAAAAAAACCTGGAGATCTGAGTGCATGTTCTTGCGTTACTGGGGAATCACCGGTGATGTTCACGAACTCTGAAGAACGATGATGATGATGATGTGTTTGATGAAACCTGGAGATTAGATGAAATCTTGATGTTCTTTCTGGAAAAATGTGTTGCACCCTGATGAGGATTTGGAAACTGTTCGAAGAACGTTTGAAGGTTCTTATGATGATGATGAACGCTTCTGGAGTGGAATGATGAAGATCGAACGATTATTGATGATGATCGGTGAAGATCAATGATAATCATCGGAGTTTCCTGGGTGGAGTTGTAAGAACATTGATGTTGCTGGTGAATTAGATCGGAGAAGACGAATGTTAGAGGAGAAAGATGAAGATTAGTTGAAACGATGAATTCCGGTGTTTTTTCCAGTTTCCGGCGAGGTGGTTAAGGCGGAGGGATTCAGTTGCGGTTGCCGGAAATTAGTTAGAGGTGGCCGGAGACGGTTGGGTGCGGTGGTTGCATGGCCGCCGGCCATGCAACAGGTGGAGCTCAGGCGATGACAAGTGGCTCGCTGTATGCGTGAGAGGGAGAGAGACGGGGTGACAAGTGTGCTGGTGAGGTGGAGGGATGGAGGACACGTGTGAGGCTATAGGAGTGGGTGGAAATGTGATGTGGCCTCTTTTTGGTTAACACACGTGGACGCTTTTATATGGACAAGTGGCATTTCGTGGACCTTGTGAATTGGGTTTCTGAACTTTGCTGGATAATGGATACTGGCCCAATAACCATAAGGCTAATGACTAATTGATACTGAACATGAATTGATTGATTAATGGAAATGGATTAAGGACTAATACAATGAAAAACGCAAGATTAACTTCAATTAATGAATTACTATGAAGCTGAACATGATTAATGAAGGACTAATTAAATAAAAATACACTAATGATAATTAATGAACTAAAGTGGATTAATGCAAATGCAAATGACAATTAATAAACCTAATTCTAAAAGATTAACTTTCTAATTAAAACTAAAACAATTAAAATTCTAAACTCTATTTAAAATTCCATTAACATCTATTAAAAAAATCTATTACTATTTAACAAAAAAGAACTAATATCCTAGAAAAAAAAGTATTAAATCTATATTAAATTCAAAAATATATTCAAAAAAACTTTATTAAACTCTAAGAAACTACTTTCTATAAAAAGAAAAAACTATTAAAAATATTAAAAGAAATCTACTTAAATTCTGGAAAATCTATAAAGCCTATTTAAAATCTTCAAAAGGCTATTAAATCCTAAAAAATGAAAACGAAGGCAAATAACCAACATAAAAGAGAGCGCGAGACCAGATCGAAGCAAACAGTAAACTCGGACACCAAGAATCTCCAAAATCACTGCGTAAGCTGAGAACACCCAGGAAGCGCGTGACTTCTCAGAATGACCTCCGATTACCCGAACCGGTCTGAGATACCCGAAATGCGACAACAGGGCTGTAATCCCGATAAAATTACCATGATTGAGAAAATACACTATATGCAGTATGTAAATGCTAATGCGAAATGCGTCGAAACATCGAGCCAGATACGGGACCCGGTTGGTCAAATTTTAGGGAGCAACATTGTGCTTGGGTGATCATGAAGATCAATTGAAGATGCTTTGGAGAGCTTGAAGAGCTTGGATGTGAAGATTCTCTCATCTGTTGGAGTGCTTGTCAGGAGCTTAGGAAATTAGGGTTTTAGGAAGAGCTTTTTAGACTTAGTTCATTTTTTGCCTCAAACATGGAATGTTTTATTTGCTTCCATCCTATCCTATGATTCAAGGTCCTCTTAAGGAAGCCCCATCTCTCCCTTGGAGGGATGAGTGGTATGCCTTAAAGAGTAGAACTTTTGAGGATACCCTTCTTTGCAGATGATGGTTTCTAGTGATTTCCTTTGGTTTTCACTGGTTTTCATTCATTATAAATTGATCTCAATAACCAATCTTTCTTGGTGGAGCTTGCTAGAGCTTGGGGATGAAGATCTAAGATGTTGAAGATGCCTTTCATAAGGTCTGCTTGAAGATGGGAGTTATGTTACTGTCAATTGTTGCTGTCAGAGCTGCTGCTTGTGCTGTCAACTGTGGGAGTTTGATGCTGCTGCTTGGGCTGCCTCCTCTGTTTTATTTTGGTTTTTCTGTATTGTTTGTTGGCTTGTACATCTTGCCCCCTTAATGTTTAAAGTGAATGTTGATTCACTTTGCCTGTTTTTTTCCCAGGTTCGAGGTTGAGCAGGACTCCCTTGCCTCGCTTGTATTGCTGCATTGCATGCATTTTACTGTACTTGCTTGCGTTCTTTTCTGTTTATCCCCTAGGATCTCTGATTTCATCTGTGCAGGAGGGAATTATGACATACATTAGGATTCTTATCCATGCATGACAACATTAGGTTAGTTTTTATTCCCTTTTCAACCCTAGGCTTTTTAGAGCTTCTTTCTCTTCTTATCTCAAAACAACTCAAAAATACAGTAATAAGGTTAATCGATGTCGTACGTCACGAGCCTTAAGCTATTTGAGAAAGGGTTGCTGGGGAGCTTCTTTCCAGTAGTCTGGCTTCTTAGTGTGGCACCCTTTGGGTGACATGCGACGTAGTCACTCTCAAATCATAGTCTCTAGCGCGTCAGAGATTGCAAACGAACTAAAAAACACTTCTTTCGTAAAAGATTCAAACAAACATCAAAGTGTCATTTTTGTCCGCTTGGACTCTTAATCAAGAAAACCCTTTTTGAAGGTAATAAAAAACCAGTCAGACAAGCTTGTGTCTTCCGTAGCCTGAACTACGTTTGCTCTGATCTTTCATGTTGTATGAAAGTACGTAGGCATAAGATGTCGTATCCTAGCGAGCAACCTTCCTCACCTTTCCCGTAGGTAGGCGAACTACGTTGACTCTGATTTCTCGTTCCAGACGGGAATACGTAGGCATAAAATGCGATACTTTGCCGAGTCATTTTCTTTTCTTTTTAGCCCAGACCTATAGAGCAGATAGAATAACAATCCGTACTAGAAAACAAGTGTGGATCCCGTTGAGTACGACGAACGTGAGGGGTGCTAATACCTTCCCCTTGCGTAACCGACTCCCGAATCCAGGATTTGGTTGCGACGACCATTCCTTTTCCCGTTTTGCGTTAGGTTTACTCTGAGCGTTTCCTTTCCCTCCGTTGGGATAAATAACGCACGGTGGCGACTCTTCTGTCATAGCCGGCGCCGATTTTTGCAGTAGCGACAGCTGGCGACTCTGGTACACCTGGCCGTAAGCAATGGATGCCAATCTCTTCTCGTCAATCAAGCTCAGCTGATCCATCCTGTTTTGCACCCATTCATCTTCGTCAAGATTTACATCCGACAACACCCTTAAAGAAGGAATCTCAACTTCTAATGGCAGGACTGCCTCTGTACCATGCACCAGTGAGAAAGGAGTTGCCCCAGTTAACGTACGCACCGAAGTATGATAACTGTGAAGAGCAAAAGGCAACATCTCGTGCCAGTCTTTGTAGGTCACAACCATCTTCTGCACAATCTTCTTGATATTCTTATTAGCTGCCTCAACAACACCATTCATCTTCGGACGATATGGATAAGAATTGTGATGTTCGATCTTGAAACTCTGATACAGTTCCTTCCTTATTTTGTTATTCAAATTTGAACCATTATCGATAATTATTCTCTCCGGAATTCCATAACGAAAAATGATGTCCTTCTTTATGAATCGGGCTACCACCTGTTTCGTGACATTGGCAAAGGATGCTGCTTCTACCCACTTCGTAAAGTAATCAATCGCGACCAGAATGAAGCGATGTCCATTAGAAGCAGTCGACTCAATCTTTCTGATCATATTGATTCCCCACATGGCAAAAGGCCAAGGAGATGTCAACACATTCAGAGGAGCTGGTGGCACATGCACCTTGTCGGCATAAATCTGTCATTTATGGCATTTTATGGCGTATTTGAAACAATCGGATTCCATAGTCATCCAATAATACCCAGCTCTCAATAGTTTTCTAGCCATTGCATGTCCATTGGCATGGGTGCCAAAATAACCCTTGTGGACTTCCTCTATCAACAAGTTTGCTTCAAGTTCATTAACACACCGCAACAAGACCATGTCAAAATTTCTCTTGTAGAGCACATCGTCCTTGTTCAGATAAAAATTACCGGCTAACCTCCTCAGAGTCTTCTTATCTTTACTGGATGCCCCATATGGGTACTCCTGAGTCTTGAGAAAATTCCTGATATCAAAATACCAAGGCTTTCCATCAGATGCTTTCTCAACGACAAACACAAAAGCAGGTCTATGAAGACGCATGATGGTGATAGCAGGAGTTTCATTCCAGAAATTCACTTTATACATCAAAGCGAGCATGGCCAAGGCATCCGCCATATGATTTTCATCCCTCGACATATGATGGAACTCAACTCTATCGAAGAATGGCAACAGTCTCCTTGCATAATCTCTATAAGGCACCAGGTTGGCCTGACGAGTTTCCCATTCTCCTTTGATTTGGTTAACGACTAACGTTGAGTCACCGTATACATCCAGATTCTTAATCCTCATATCAACGACCTCTTCTAAACCCATAATGCAAGCTTCATACTCGGCTTCATTATTGGTGCAAGCAAATGTCAATCGGGCAGTGAACGATATATGAGAACCGTGAGGAGTAGTAATAATAGCCCCGATTCCATTACCATATGAATTAACCGCTCCTTAGAAAACCAATTTCCACTGAGATTCTCTCCCCGGACCCTCGTCAGGTAAAGGCTCATCACAGTCTTTCATCCTCAAAAACATGACGTCTTCATATGGGAAGTCAAACTTCATCGGCTGATAATCCTCAATCGGCTGTTCCATGAGATATTCCGACAGGACGCTTCCCTTAATGGCTTTCTGGGAAACATACTGAATGTCATACTCTATTAAAACCATTTGCCAACGGGCAATCCTTTCTGAGAGTGCTTGTTTTTCAAAGACATACTTGATTGGGTCCATCTTCGAAATCAATAGGATAGTGTGGTTTAACATGTACTGTCTCAAACGCTTTGCGGCCCAAGCGAGTGCACAACATGTTTTTTTTCCAGCATCGAGTACCTCGACTCACAATCGGTGAATTTCTTACTCAGGTAGTAGATGTCATGCTCTTTTCTACCTGACTTTTCCTGTTGACCGAGCACACATCCTATTGAATTCTCAAGAACCGTGAGATACATGATCAGTGGTCTCCCTGCAACTGGAGGCATGAGTATTGGAGGTTCCTGCAGATATTCTTTTATTCTTTCAAATGCCTTCTGGAAATTTTCATTCCACCTATCCGTTTGATCTTTTCTCAGCAACTTGAATATTGGTTCACAAGTGGCTGTAAGATGAGATATAAACCTTGCAATGTAGTTTAATCTCCCCAGGAAACCACAAACCTCTTTTTCCGTTCTTGGCTCATGCATTTCTTGTATAGCTTTTATTTTGGCAGGATCTACCTCAATACCCTTTTCACTGACAATGAAACCCAATAACTTTCCAGATCTCACCCCGAAGGTGCACTTGTTAGGATTCAGCCTCAGCTTGAACTTCCTCAACCTTTCGAACAATTTCAGAAGATTGACCAAATGTCCCTCTTCCGTCTGTGACTTTGCAATCATGTCATCAACATAGACTTCCACCTCATGATGAATCATATCATGAAACAAAGTGACCATCGCCCGCTGATAAGTTGCCCCTGCATTTTTCGATCCAAAGGGCATCACCTTATAGCAAAAAGTCCCCCATGGTGTGATGAAAGTAGTTTTCTCCATGTCCTCTAGGGCCATCTTGATTTGGTTATACCTAGAGAAGCCATCCATGAATGAAAACACAGAATACTAAGAGGTGTTATCAACCAACACATCGATATGGGGGAGCGGGAAATCGTCTTTCGGGATCGCTTTATTCAGATCTCGATAATCAACGCACATCCTGACCTTTCCATCCTTCTTAGGCACAGGAACAATATTAGCGACCCACAGAGGGTAATTCGTGACAGTAAGAAACCCATCATTCAACTGCTTTTGAACTTCTTCTTTGATCTTGACTGCCATGTCAGGCCTTGTCCGTCTCAACTTCTGCTTGAATGGGGAGCATTCTTCTCTGAGAGGTAACCGGTGTACCACAATATCTGTATCCAGCCCGGGCATGTCTTGGTAAGACCAAGCGAAGATATCCTTATACTCACGGAGCATTTCAATCAATCTTCTCTTGACACTGTCTTCCAATGCAACCCCCACTTTAACCTCTTTCCTGTCATCCTCGGTGCCCAGATTGATAATCTCAATATCCTTCTGATGAGGCACAATGACCCTTTCCTCCTGCTTGAGAAGTCTGGCTAACTCTTCGGGTAGGTCACAGTCTTCGGTAGTCTCATCTTCAGCTTGATAAATGGGATTATCAAAGTCATACGAAGTCATAGCTGAACCTGAATCGATGGCATCTGATAGAAAAGACCTGCATGAGGATGTTATGTTTATTATGCGATGCAACAAATAAAACACATTGCCATTTTTTGTTAAGTATAAATGCAAAACAAAACAAGAAAAACAGGGATCACAATATTTGAATGCGAAACGTCTTTTATTAATGATAATCTGTAAATAACAAGAAGACCCCACAAATGGGTCACTACGTCTTGGGCAGAACGCAGGACTTGACATAACCAAAACAATGAACATTACTCTGCAGCAGTAACATGAATGACTTCTTCGGTAGTCCAGTTGCAAAGCTTCTGGCCGGGAGTACATGGACGAATCCAGGCATCCATGTCGCAGTCACTGTCACCTTCATCGTCTTCAACGACATTGATTCTTTCAAATATCACACCACTGCTGGTGAACTGAACAGGTCCCCTGTATCTCAGAATCTGAGAAGAACTGGAGGGTTTGTATCCTCGGCCGAACTTGTCCTGCTTGACAGGAACATCGAGAACTTGCCCCCACTTCTGAGACGAGCCGGATTCTACAATAGCATGGGCTTCCTTGAGCGACGACATTGAAATCTCTAGGCCATTGGCTTCTACAGGAGACTTCCCCTGGATCTGAACTGTTTCAAATTCTTGGCAGAGCGTTTCGTGGATCTCACCATCCACTTCTACATACTTGAAGGATGACAGATGGCCAACCATAATGTCCTCTTCACCGCACACGGTAACTATCTTCCCTTCCACCATGTATTTCAGCTTTTGATGCAACGTTGAGGTAACTGCCCCGACAACATGTATCCAAGGTCGGCCAAGCAAACAACTGTATGCTGGCTGGATATCCATAATATAGAAAGTTGCATCAAAGATCTCTGGCCCTATCTGAATAGGAAACATGATTTCTCCAAACACTGATCTCTTAGATCCATCAAAAGCCCTCACGACCAAATCACTGGGCGTGCATAACAAACCCTGAATGTCCAACTTCATCAATGCCTTCTTCGGAAGCACATTGAGGGATGATCTTGTATCAACCAAGACATGTGACATCAGAGATCCTCTACACTCCAGAGATATATGTAGAGCACGATTATGGTTCCTCTGAGCAGGAGTCAGATCTAAATCAGTAAAGCCGAGACCATTACCGGCATTCACATGAGCGACTACCGCCTCTAACTGATTGACATAAATCTCCTGGGGTACGTGTGCTGCATTCAAAACTTTCAACAGAGCATTGTGATGCACCTCCGAACTCATCAGCAATGACAGGATAGAAATTTTCGACGGAGTTTGATTCAAGTGATCCACTATTTTATAGTCACTCTTCCGAATTAATCTCATAAATTCCTCCGTATCTTTTGAAAGATCATCAGCAACAACCTGGGGTTGAACATTCTCTTCAATCACAGCCTTACGCTTACCCCTGTCATCTTTATCAGCAATAATCTCTGGTGGAGAGAAAACCCTACCACTTCTGGTAATACCTCCGACACCGACTATGTTCTCAACTGACGAATTTCCACTTGCAGATTCTGTCCATTCTTGTTTCTGCTCATTACAGAACACCTCTGCCCCATAATTCCAAGGGATAGCTCTAGTGCTCTCGTACGACATGGGTCCAGGTATAGTAATGGTCACCGGAGCTGGCCTAGCAGGCTATGAAATATTGATAGTCTGGTATGGAATGGAAATCATGGCAATTTCGTTTTCATCATTATCCACTTCTTTCTCGACATCTTCTTTCACAACTTTATTGAACTGCAGACAACCTTCGTCAATCATTCTCTGAATACCCCTATTCAAAAGATCATAACCCTCAGGCTGCGCTTCACATCCTGAGCAGACAGCAGAACAACCAGGAAATACCCCCTTCTTCAACAAACAAACCTTCACAAAACCCAGTGGAGTCTTCAAATCTCCAACATCCATTATCAGATTCAACTTCTCCCCCTTGATAATGGCATTGGCTCCGGCCACACCATGATTCGGCATCGGATTTTAAGTCACGTTAGGCCCCTCATTAGTGAAATTGATAGCCTTGGAATCAAGCAAGTTCTGTACTTTATGCTTGAAAGCTTTGCAATGTTCAATATCGTGCCCCACAACACCCGAGTGAAAATCACAATGAGCGTTCGCATTGTACCCAGCAGGCGGCGGACCAGTGAGAGGAGCCAAGGTCCTCTTCTAAACCAACTATAATTGTAGCAGTCGTTATAACAATTGAGAATACGACATCAGAGGATTCGCAAACTATCTGTTAGCCGTTCCTTTGTCTGGCAGCATAAGGTCGTTGAACATTGCCTTGCTGATGAGCTGCACCCGGGATATCTACTGTAGCGACTTGTTGAGGATAACGGGACTGAGCTCTACCCTTACCCTTGTGCGAGACAGCATTCGCATCCCCCTCCCTTCTCTTGGGGTTTGCAAAATATGGCTTCTTCGTTCCTCCCGATGAGGCTCCACCACCATTCAAAATCTTACCAGACTTGATTCAACTCTCCAATCTTTCACCAGCGATCACCAGATCAGAAAACCCTGCAGACATGCAGCTTATCAACTTCTCAAAATACACGCCAGGTAACGAAGCCATGAACAAGTTGATCAACTCCCTTTCAACCAAAGGAGGTTGCACTCTTGCAGCCAGATCCTGCCACCTCTGGGCGTATTCCTTGAAACTCTCAGAATTTTTCTGTGACAAACTCTGCAATTGTACACGATTTGGTACCACATCACTATTATATTGATAATGACGCATAAAAGCCTCGGCCAATTCTTTCCAGCTATGAATATGGGTTCTCTCAAGCCCCATATACCACTCCAACGAAGCCCCTGCCAGACTATCCTGGAAGAAATGCATCAATAGCTTTTCATCACTGGAATAAGCAGAGATTTTCCTGAAGTATGCTTGAATGTGTACTCTGGGACAAGTCATCCCTTTGTACTTATCAAAATCGGGCACCTTAAATTTAGGGGGAATCCTGACCCCAGGAACCAAACTAAGATCAGACATATCCAGACCCAAAGAGTTCTGATTCTCGAACGATTTCATCTTTTCCTAAATCAGTTTGAACCTTCGGTCAACTTCAGTTGGCAAACCACCCTCCAGATATTTCACAGAAAATATATCATCCTGATTATCCTCCCAATGAAGCCCAACAATCCCGTGCACAGTGCACACACTGCCATTACCAACAATATTACCGTTCTCACCAGCAGCTCCTCCTCCCGGAGGTACAACAACAGTAGGAATACCCTGAGGAATAGACCCACCAACCGGAGGATGAACAACACCGACTCCTCCGTGCAAAACACCTTCTTCATCAACCCGTGCTATCAACGGCTGAACCAACGTTCTCAACTGTTCCTGTCCACTAGCAACAGTCTGCATCAGTTCCATGAATTGGGCCATGCGTGCCCTGACCTCCTGCAATTCTGGCTGAACCTGATCCATCACCTTCTGCTAATTCCCTCGAGTAGAATACCTGTGGAAACTGAACTCCTCAATCCTGAACTGAAGAAAACCAAGCAGAGATAAGAACACAAGGCCACCAAGAACAACCTGCGATGTAAATGAGAATGCAAGATGCAAAATGCAAACATGTCTATGTATGCACAGGGAGATCTTCCCCCTTGATTCCAGTTTCAATAAACTAGAACGGGAGAGATGGATAAGAACACCACAATAAAATCTTCTCATATATCAAGTAAAGCAGAGACAATAAAACAAAATGAGAAATATCCGCATACAAAGAGGTATTGATCTCATCCAACATCTCTGGTGACGATCAAGATACAAAATCAAATGAAACTACAAAAGATAAAACTCCTAGTAGCCATGATCTCTGCGCCATTCCTGAGACTCCTCAAGCATCTCCTTTGTGTCAGGATGGTCTGGCCTCTCCATCAACCCTCGGATAAGGACATCCCTCTTGCGTATCACGTCCTAGAGATAATGACAATGATCCTCCCAGGCATCTTCTCCGAAGGCATCCTCAAGCCTGGGTTTCTTCACCTCTGCCCGAATCTTGAACTCTTCAAGTGCTGACAAAGTCTCCTGGTATTTCTGCTCGCTCGTACCTCTTCAGAATGTTTCTAGCAATACCTCTCTCTCCTTAGCCTTGAATTGCGCTTTCAGCTTATCGACCTGAACACGAAGCTGGTCCTCTCTATTCTTGTTGGCTGTCACAGTGGCATTCCACTGCTCATTGAATTTGGATATCTTCAGATAGGCTGTATCTAAATCCTCCTTCTTACTCTTCAGAACGTCACAAGTGCTTTTCAAATCAAGACCGACTTGCTTCCTATCTTGTACCTGATCAGCAAGTTCTTCCTTCAACTTAGTCAACAGTTCTGCATTTGTCTTGGCCAAATACACAGTTTCACCCTTATCATGCTTCAGCTGACTGAGTTCCTGCTTCAACTCTTCATTCTCTTTGCGCAGCTTTTCCTTCTCTACCCAAAGCTTGGTATATCTCAGGATATCAACGGTTGTAGGCGGCTCAATGACTAAGGGATACAATGGTGCTTCAACAAGAAATGGCAACAATACCTCTTCAACCCTTTTCTGAATCCAATCCAAGTATGGATCATAGGCTCTACAATCTCCTTTGCCCAAAGAAAGCTTTCCCTTCTTGTGAATCTTACCCCAAGCGTCCATGAATCGGGCCGAGATACAAGGATCAGCTACACCCGTGAAGTACAGAGATTTCTGCACTTCTTCTTCTTTCAGAGCATAACCGAATTGTCTTACAACAAGAGAAGGATTATAATTGATACCACCTTTGCTTCCTATCAAGGGAACATTAGGAAAGCTACCACAACTGAAGATAAGCTCACGACCCAGCAAGTCTCGATTGAACCATACAATATTCTTCTCTGTTAAACCCATAAGCCTCTTCGACCATTCAGATGAGTTCGCGGAATCCACAAAAGCTCCAGAGCGAGGAAGTTGATCAACAAACCACTTATGCAACAACGGTGCATAACAAGAAACCATCTTTCCTCTTGTTTTCTCGTTCTTGCAATGCACTGAATGATACAAGTCTCCCAGAAGAGTAGGCACGGGGTTCTTGGAAGCGAAGATATGAAAAGTATCAAAATCCACAAAGTATGGCACATTGGAAAACAACACAATGCCGTAGACACACAGAGCCAAGATATCACTGAAAACCACCCAACAACCCTTTTCAGCATACTCTCGGGCTTTGTCGACCAGGAAGGGTAAAGTAAATCCAGAAACTCCGTTTCTGCTGATAACATGACCTGCCAAGTCAGAGGCACTCAAATAGAGAGCGACAGACAACTTCTCGAGATTAGGTTCTTCTTCGGAGCCGAAGAAAGGCACTTTGTTCAGAATCGGAACACCCAAGATGTAAGCAAATTCCTCCAAAGTTGGAACCAACACATAATCCGTAAACATGAAGCATCTCAATGAAGGATCATAAAACTGCAACAGGGTATGAATAGCTCCATGCTCATAAGTCGTAAGCTTACGGACAAACTTCAGAATTCCACCATACTATTCTCTGAAAGCTGCAAGAACACCAGGATCGGCTATGGAAATCAGACCAAATAAAGGTCCCAACTCAGGTGCCGGAAACTTGTACACAACAATCCTCTTTCTGCTAACTTTCATCTCGGAAGAAGACCAGTACCAGAATCAAGGGAAAGACGAGAACCTGTAACACACATAAACATGCAATGTTAAATGTAGGATGATTATGCAAATGCACACATGGGATCAAGGTATCCAATGCTCAAATTCGCTGCTGTGCCGTTGATAGAATTCAACCAGAGCTCCGCTCTAATCAGAACATTGAGATAATACACTGGATGAAACACTCAGGATCAAAATTCCGCACTGATGAGAAACCCAGGGTTGGTTGAAGGCCAGGTTTCCTGCAAAAACCCATCCCTCTCACATGTGGGTTCTAGTCTTGAAAGGTACGACATCCTATGTGGGTTGTCAGCGTCACAGACTTTCGAGAAACGATGACATGTTCACCGTTTCCAGTTTGGCATCATAGTCTAACGAAACGGCCTCACTTAGCTGACTTCCCAAATAAACGGTCTCCAGAGTCGATAGTCTCTCTAAGTCAATATTCCCTCAACTGCACCAGACGCGCATGACAGAATAGTTCCGAAGAAAAACCTCGCCACACAAGCTCCCGCTAATCTCCACTCTAATCCTATGTGTATACTCAAGCCCAGGTCCGAATCCTCTCTCGGTGGAACAACCCAACCCATAACAAGAATGCAATGCAATAATATACAACAGATAATGTACATAAGCGAAATAACTGCACAAAGGTAAACACCCAAAGACGCAACAGACAAGCGCTAGGAGTGACTCGCATAGGGAACCAGAGTCCCCAGCAAAGTCGCCAGCTGTCGCAGCTGCAAAAAACACCCGGCGGAAAACAGAAGAGTCACCACCTTTCATTATTTATCCCACAGAGAGGGAAAGGAAATGATCGGAAAAACCTAACGAAAAAGGGAAAGACAAGGTGATCGCAACCAAGTCCTGGATTCGGGAGTCGGTTACACAAGGGGAAGGTATGAGCACCCCTCACGTCCGTCGTACTCGACGGGATCCATGCTTGTTGTCTATCTAAAGGTGTGTTTAACAACCTATGCTATAGGCTTGTGGGACAAAAGAAAAAGAAAAGAGAGACTCGGCAGAGCATCACCGCTCTATGCCTACGTATTCCCTTGTGCAATGGGAAAGTTAGAGTCAACGTAGTTCGGCTAACTACGGAAGAGAAGGGGGGAAGGTTGCTCACCAAGACATCGCGTCTTGTGCCTACGTACTTTCATCTGGTATGAAAGATCAGAGCAAACGTAGTTCGGGCGGACACGAAAGCACAGGTTGATTAAGTGTTTTAACCGAGTAGGGTTAAACATCCATTCCAGCAGTTAGAGACTAAGCCTGTTTGCGGTAGAACCGAAGCTTAACAACACTCTTTTTACGAAAAAGGTTTCCGATTAATCCCGAAGGAAAAAGGTTTGATGTTTTGTTTTGTGCTTTTTAGTGAAGTGAATTAATTCGATTTGTGATTCACGTTGCACTAAAGACTATGACATGGGAGCGAATGCATCGCGTATCACCCCTAAACGGGACGTACACTAAACACTCTAGGCAAACGAGAGGAGACCCTTCACTCATCATTCCCCATGTAGCTTAAGGCTCGTAGCGTACAATGTTCATCGCATTTATTAGATGAGTTAGAATGATTTTGAGATGAGAAAGAGAGACGCACGGAAGGTCTAAGGGAAACTCGGCCCTAATGTTGTCATGCAAAGTGGTCCTAAAGTTTGGATGAAAAGGGGAATATCTACCCTAATGTTAGCATACTTGGATTGAACGCCTAATGTCTCTCCTACTCCCATCCTAAACGAAGGGACTAGGAATCCTATGGGGATCATGGCAAAAAGCACAAGAAGAACAAAGGAAGGATCAATCACAAGTAGGAAAATGCAAACATGAAAATGCACATTTAGAATGGTGGGAAGGAGGAAAAAATGTGTGGGGCAGCAGCCGCCACAAGCGCGTACCGACCTCAACAGCGATGCAAGAATGATGCAAACATGTGGAGAAGAACAAGAAATGGAAGCAAATAAACATGCAAACAAATGCTCACTTCGAACCACATACACAAGCATACAAACGAGTGGAAAATGAACATACATTTCAACAAAATCATGATTAACCAACCACAACAGTGACAAATATCCAAAACATTTCAATCCTAATGCATCACACTGATCTATGATGATTCAAATTGAAACGGTATGCGAAAAAGCAAGCAAAATAGAAAATATGACATTCTGGCACAGTGTTAATCGGTTAACACCTTAAAAAGTTTGGAAAATCTGAAGTTTTGAACAGGTTAATCGGTTAACCATATGCGTTAATCGATTAACACTGTTAACGTTTGAAAAAATTTTGAAAGTTTGAAATAGTTAACCGGTTAACCATATAGGTTAACCGATTAACACTGCACCAGAAGCTAAAAACAGCAGCAAAGAATCACTTCCAGCACAAAAACAACTTATCCAAGGTTCCAACAGATCAACTTATCAATTAAGCACGAAATTAACAATAGAAAAAAGATATCCAACAATATGGATACACGATTACACAACAACATCATAATTCGAACGGATCGAAATCAACAAAATTCAATCGAATATGAAGATTAACATGATAAGCTCAAAAACTTAAATCGGATCGAGAATTCCAACCTTCGAAGCAGAGATTTGCTTCGGTAAATGTTGATCAACTGAATTTGAGCAGATAAAATGCTAGAAATCCGAAAAACTTCAAGATCCATAATAATTGTTGTTGTATGAATGCAAATCCACTAAATTTGAGTCAAAAAGCTTCAAATAATCACTTCTAGATCCAACTCCAGATTCAGATCCAAGCTTGCGCGAAAATTAAAGAAGGAAATTGATTCAATGATGATGGTAAATGGAGGTTTATGCTCAAGAATCCATCGATTCCAATGAAGAATCAAGAATTCCAATGAAAAAGAGCTTTGAGTGAGTTTTGGAAATGGAGAAGTTGAGAGAATTTGAGAGAATTCTGATCAATTCTGAAAAATGAATAAGAGAAATGAAAATTGGATGGTGAGGTTTGAAGTAAATCACTTAAATACTCTCTTGGTTTGGATCCAAAGCTAGGCTTGGGAATTTGGGTTGGAAATCAAGGTTTAGAATGTGGAATGGGATTTTGGAGGGAAATCTGAAATTTAAAGATGTTCTAGATCCTTCCCAAATGAAAATTTGAATTCCAAGGTGATCAAAATTGGACCCCAAGTGCAATTGGCTTGCAAAATCACGTACATGGCAAAATCTGCTATGGTTAACCGATTAACCATATGCGTTAATCGGTTAACACTGTTAAAAATTCAAATCTGGGCTAATTTTCCTTTGGTTAATCGATTAACCGTATAGGTTAACCGATTAACACCTTCAAATTTTGAATTTTGGCGCCTTCTGGAGAGAAATTTGTCCATTTGCCCTGTTTCAACTGTTTTGAGCTCTGTTTAACTGCTGAACCTCATTTTTGAACGTTATCACTGTGAAAATACTTGACATGAGCCTGAGTGCTGCTTTCTGAGCTGTTGTTCTCCTGCAAAAATGAAATAAAATTGGTCGCCTGTCCGCTGGGCAAAATAAATGCCCGAGCGTCTGATGCTCGTTGTTTGCTGTTCAGTCTTTGGCGAAATGAACTTGAGCCACAGGAATACCTGGATCCCATGCCTCGAGAATGAATGCTATGCAATGCAAGAAAATGCAAAATGCAAAGAAACAAAAGCCAATTACGGATAAAACGAAAGGAAAATTTTGGGCTGCTACAATCATGTATGCCCATTTATTCACCACCCTGCATTTGGTGATCGAGTGTTTTTCGTTGTATTAGTGCATCCTGGGATGGCCAATCCTAGCCGAGATGACCGCAGTACCGTCGACAGTCCACCTGAAGATGAAGTACTACACCACCAGAGGATGAGTCGTCACCCTCCACGAAGACATTGAAGCAGCCAGAAGATGCTTCGAGGCAGCACTCAAAGGACTCAGCTCCATCAACGTCTCCCCTAAACCGGCCAACCGTCTAGCTCGAACTGGGGAACCAAAGCCCCTCCCGCACTTCAACTCTGTCAACCTCAGCAACCATTTCTCCGACAAGCAGGGACAAGGCAAAGACCACGAGGACACGCCTCCAGAGGACAACGGGAAGCTCCCCCATCCAACATGCCCCATCCCAGACAGAGACTTCAAGCTCATCACGCTAAGAGACAACCCCGAAAGAGGCGTGAAGATCGGCAAGAACCTGCTCGATCTAGAGAGGAAACAACTCAAGATCTGCCTCCGAGAAAACGCGAACCTCTTTGCATGGAGTGCTGCCAAGATTCCTGAGCTCCAACCCGACGTCGCATACCACCACCTCTCCATAGATCCAGCCGCTATGGCCATAGTTCAACATAAGCGTAGGCAGTCTCCCGAGAAAGCGGAGGCTGTTGAAAAAGCTGTAAAAGACCTCCTAGAGGCAAATTTTATTTCGGAAGCCCGATACATAACTTGGCTGTCCAATGTTGTACTTGTTATTTCGGAAAATGGAGAATGTGCATTAATTACACTGATCTCAATCGGGTGTGTCCCAAAGACGCTTACCCGTTGCCTAACATCGACAAACTCCTCGACAATTTTGTAGGTTCCAAGATCTTGTCGTTCATGGACGCATAGTCGGGATACATTGAAATCCCCATGGAGAATTCCGACAAGGAGCATACGACCTTCATGACCGAGTCGGGAAACTACTACTACAATGTAATGCCTTTCGGCCAGAAGAACGCCGGGACTACCTATCAAAGGATGATGAACAAAGTATTCCAAGGAGAAATCGGCAACATGCTCAAAGTCTACATGGACAACATGATCGTGAAGTCACGGGACGAGGTCGACCATACCGCTCACCTTCAAAAAGTCTTCGAAATAACGAGGAAGTGCAGGATGCAGTTCAACCCCGACAAGTGCACCTTCGGTGTGTGAGCAGGAAAATTCCTCGGCTTCTACCTAATAGAACAAGGAATAGAAGCCAACCCGGACAAGTGCCTAGCCTTCTATGAGTTTGCCACTCCGAACACAAAGAGGTCCATCCAGTCACTAAACGGGATGCTCGCTCTCTGTCACGATTCACCGCCAAGTCCGTTCAACACACCCTCCCCTTCTTTAAACTGTTGCGCAAGGAGGTTGTGTTCGAATGGATCGAGGAATGAAGGCAGGCTCTCTGCCATCTCAAACAGGTCCTCTCGGAGCCACCGGTGCTATCGAGACCAGAGCTCGGGAAAACCTTGTACTTATATCTCGTCGTCGCCAAGGAGGCAGTCAGCGCGGCGCTGATCTGCGAAACGCCGGATGAGAAGAAGCCAATATACTTCACAAGCAAAGCTATCCAAGGCCCCAAGCTCAGGTACCAGCAGATCGATAAGGTCGCCTTGGCCCTAATAAACACGGCCAGGAGGTTGCGATATTACTTCTTGGCCTACACGATCGTGGTTAGATCTGACCAGCCCGTCAAATAACTACTCGGACGACCAAACATGTCGGGACGAATGCTCAGATGGTCGCTTGAACTATCCGAGTTCGACATCCAATACAAAAGCAGGAAGGCCCTCAAAGCCCAAGTCCTGGCCAAATTTGTCACCGAAATGACGTCCGTGGACTCCCCGACACTCAGGGCGCATAAATGGACCATCTTCGTCGATGGCCCCTCCAACTCGATGGGAAGTGGAGCAGGAATTATCTTAGAAAATGAAGAAGGTAACCTGGTAGAAGTTTCCCTCTCCTTGGCGTTCCCGTCATCCAACAATCAGGCCGAGTACAAAGCGTTTCTCGCGGGCCTACATTTGGCCGAAAATCAGGGTGCTAAAGAGGTGAAAATTTTCACAGACTCCCAGCTCGTGGCCTCATAGGTGCGAGGGGAGTATCAAGAAAAGAATGACAACCTCGCAGAGTATCTGTCCTTGATAAAAGAAAATATGAAGAGCTTCGATTCCGCGGAGGTAACACATGTCTCGCACGAACACAACACCCGAGCTGATGTCTTGTCCAAACTAGCCAACACAAAGAGGAAGGGCAAAAAAAAATCTGTGATCCAGGAAATCTTCCCTTCCCCTAGCATCAAGAGGGACATAACACCCCCGAGGTAAAAGCCATCGGCGACTGCGACTGCTAGATGACCCTGGTGTATACGTACCTGCACACGGGGAGACTTTCCGACAACTCGAAAGAAGCAACCTTGTTAGGCGTCGGACATGTTCTTACACCTTGGTCGAAGACAAACTATACAAGAGGGGATTCTCCATTCCCCTCCTCAAGTGCATCGACGAATCCTAGGTGCCGGGCCTACTACAAGAGATCCACGAGGGTATCAACACCCAACACCTAGGTAGGAGAGCACTCACCCGCAAAGCGTTATGAGAAGAGTAATATTGGCCCACCATGTAGCAGGACACGAAAGAGCATGTCAAGAAGTTTGACAGATGCCAACGGCACGGAGACATGCACCTCACCCTACCTAGCGAGCTGAAAACATTCTCATCGCCGTGGCCGTTCGCCTGGTAGGGAATGGACATCCTCGAACCCTTCACCATCGTATCCTATCAAAAGAAATACTTGATAGTCGGCGTAGACTACTTCACCAAGTGGGTAGAAGCCGAAGCTCTGGCCAAAATCACGGCCCAAAACATACTACAATTCTACAAGCAAAACATACTTGCCCGGTTCGGTGCTCCCAAGGCCATCGTCATCGACAATGGGACACATTTCACCGACAAGAACTTCCAGGACTTCGTCACCAGACTAGGCAGGAAATAACACTTCATGTCGGTCGAACACCCGCAGACGAACGGGCAGGCTGAAGCAGCAAACATGGTAATTCTGCACGGGCTGAAATGTAGGCTGGGAGATGCCAAGAGAGGGTGGGTCGAGGAGCTGCCTAGCATCCTCTGGGCTTACAAGACCACGCCGCACTCCAAGAACGGGGATACCCCATTCTGGTTGACCTACGGGACAGAAGCGGTGATCCCCGTCGAGATAAGGGAGCCCTCCAGGAGAACCGAATCCCCCTTGCCCAAGGAGGTAAACGAAAAGGCACTCAAGAAAGAACTCGACCTGGTCGAGGAGACCAGGATGGGAGAATCCCTTCGAGAAGCTTCCCTGAAACAAAGGATAGCTTTGTGCCATGACAACAAAGTCATCAAGTGCGAATTCCAAACAGGAAGCCCGGTCCTACGAAGAAACTAAAAGGACTCACACGAAGGAAAGATCACCGTAAACTAGGAAGGCCCCTACCGCATTCGGGACAGGACGGGCAACGGGGCCTACTACCTCGAAAACCTACAAGGGGACAAACTTTCTCGACCATGGAATGCAGAAAAACTTAAACAGTATTACAGTTAAACATTTCCTGTGACCCGTCAACATCGCGACATAGGGGCGCGACACAGTACCATTGCAAATCCTAATTTTAAAAACAAAAAGACAAGAGTCATTGCTTTGTGTGTGCGTGCACGACCCTTGCTCCAGCAGGGACCCCTCGACCGAGCTCCACCGCTGTCGTACTAGTGGGATAGAACACCCAACTCGCAATGGGAAGTTCACGACCAGGGAAGGGCCTTTGCTAAGGACCTTAAGCCCTAGTCGGTCGGGTACCATCTCTGACCACCCGACTCGTTCTCCACACATTCGGTCACACTGCATGTCGAGAAAGTAAACACATTCATACAACCTAGGCTCCTCCTACCTAGACATCCACTTCCCAATGTTGTTTACTATCGTATGTCCCCGGGCTACTCAACCTGCCCTTCCATCTGTATCCCTGGGACATTTATCCAGCACTAGAATACTTCCCCGAGACATTCATCTATACCTATCATATGTCTCCAGGGTGTTCATTCAAATCCTATCATCTGTCCTCGGGGTACCCATCCATCACCATCATCTGTCTCTGAGGTACTCATCCAAAACCTATCAATTGACCCCGAGGGATTCAACCTAGGCCCGCCCTTGGTAAAGGGAATCTCACAATAACCGTTGGAAAACCCGCAACCTCCTCGGGACACTCATCGTGTCCTTCATAGGAGTTGCCGGAAAATAAAGAAACAGAAGAAAAGAAAGAACAAACTTAATATTGTAGTTTGAGTAGAGGTACGACGGACTTCCCAGCGGATGGTAGGCGGCAGCGATTGCACGGCGACATAAACGGTGGAGGAGTAAGAGAGAAGTCCGTTCGTCAGAATTGGAAGTGAAAAGTAACGAAGGGGCAGACCCCATCCTATTTATAAGCCTAGCACATAACTTGAAGCTCCCTTAGGCACTCAAGCACCCCTATAACTAGTCGCCCTAGGATGGACAATGGGCACCTGACACGTGGCAATCGTGACTGACCGTGCCCCTTTGTTCTCCCTTTAGCTCAGAAAGCTAACGAATCAGTCACATTCCCTATCTGTCCTCGACGCGGGCTTGCCCTTAAGTCATCATTCCTCCACCTCGGACTAACGACTTAGGGGGCTCCTGTTTTGGATTAGGCCGGGACCTGCCCCTCAATCGGGAAGGCCCAACCCAACACTATGTTAGGGAGGCCCAATAAGGCCCAATCCTCTTACGTCGGGCACGAGCTATATATGTCGGGCAGATGTATGCGAAACTCTCTAAGTGTGAATTTTGGTTGAAAGAAGTGAGTTTCCTTGGTCATGTGATTTCAAGTGAAGGTATTGCGGTTGATCCATCGAAGGTTGAAGCGGTATCGCAATGGGAGACTCCGAAATCAGTTTTTGAGATTAGAAGTTTTCTTGGTTTAGCGGGTTATTATCGTAAGTTTATTGAAGGATTTGCTAAGTTATCGTTACCGTTGACACAATTGACTAGGAAGGGTCAAGCTTTTGTTTGGGATGCCAAGTGTGAAGAGAGTTTTCAGGAACTTAAGAGAAGATTGACGACAACCCCTGTTCTGATTTTGCCAAATCCGAAAGAGCCGTTTCTTGTGTATTGTAATGTTTCTTTGATGGGCTTGGGAGGTGTGTTGATGCAGAATAATTAAGTTGTAGCCTATGCTTCGAGGCAACTCAAAGTGCATGAGAAGAATTATCCGACGCATGACTTAGAGTTGGCTGCCGTTGTGTTTGTGCTTAAACTTTGGAGGCATTATTTGTTTGGTGCGAGGTTTGAAGTGTTTAGTGATCACAAGAGTTTGAAGTATCTCTTTGATCAAAAGGAATTGAATGCTAGGCAAAGAAGGTGGTTAGAGCTTTTGAAGGATTATGATTTTGGGTTGAATTACCACCCGGGTAAAGCGAATGTGGTAGCGGATGCGTTGAGTCGGAAATCGTTGCACATGTCGATGATGACGGCGAAAGAGTTGGAATTGATGGAGCAATTTCGTGATTTGAGTTTGGTGTGTGAGGAGACTTCGTATGGGGTTAAGCTTGGAATGGTGAAGTTTACGAGTGGTATTCTGGACGAAATTCGGGAAGGATAGAAATCCGATTTGAGTCTAGTTGACCGGTTGACTTTGATCAACCAAGGCCATGGTGGTGACTTTCGGATTGGTGAGAATGGTATTATGAGGTGTCGGGATAGAGTTTGTGTCCCAGACCTTGATGAACTGAAAAAGAGTATTCTTGAGGAAGGACATCGTAGCGGATTGAGCATTCATCCGGGTGCTACTAAGATGTATCAAGATTTGAGGAAAATATTTTGGTGGCCTCGTATGAAGAAGGATATTGCCGAATTTGTGTATTCTTGTTTGACTTGTCAGAAGTCGAAGATTGAGCATCAGAAATCGTCGGGTTTGATGCAACCGTTATTTATTCCTGAGTGGAAATGGGATAGCATTTCTATGGACTTTGTGTCTGGATTACCTAGGACGCCGGGTAATTTTGAAGCTATTTGGGTTATTGTGGATAGATTGACTAAATCTGCTCACTTTATCCCTATGCGAATGGATTATCCGTTGGAGAAATTGGCAAAGCTATACATCGAGAGGATTGTCAGTTTGCATGGTATTCTGTCTAGTATTGTGTCAGATAGGGATCTGAGGTTTACCTCGAGATTTTGGGAGAGCTTGCAAAGTGCTTTGGGTACGAAGTTGTGTTTGAGTTCAGCTTATCATCCTCAGACAGATGGTCAGACTGAGAGAACTATTCAATCACTTGAGGATCTTTTGAGAGCTTGTGTATTGGAGAAAGGAGGAGCTTGGGATAACTACTTCCCTTTGATTGAGTTTACTTACAACAACATTTTTCATTCGAGCATTGGTATGGCGTTGTTCAAAGCATTGTATGGTAGGCGGTGTAGGACGCCACTGTGTTGGTATGAGTCCGGAGAGAGTTCTGTAGTTGGACCCGAGATAGTTCAGCAGACTACGGACAAGATTAAGATGATTCAAGAAAAGATGAGGATTTCTCAAAGTCGTCAGAAGAGTTATCATGACAAGAGGAGGAAGGCACTTGAATTTCAAGAGGGAGATCATGTGTTTCTTCGGGTTACTCAGATGACTGGTGTTGGTAGGGCATTCAAGTCGCGTAAGTTGACGCCGCGTTTCATTGGTACTTATCAAATTTTGCAGAGGATAGGAGAAGTGGCCTATCGTGTGGCTTTACCGCCGTCGCTTGCTAATCTCCATGATGTGTTCCATGTATCTCAGTTGAGGAAATATATTGCGGATCTGTCTCATGTAGTCCAAGCAGATGATGTGCAGGTGAGAGATAACCTAACTGTGGAGGCATCACCTATGCGGATAGAGGATCGGAAGTTGAAGCAACTTCGAGGCAAAGAGATTTCTTTGGTGAAGGTCGCTTGGGGAGGACCGGCTGGTGGAAATGTGACTTGGGAACTGGAGAGCCAAATGAGGGAGTCTTATCCAGAACTGTTTGAACCAAGTAACATTTTCGAGGATGAAAATTCCTAAAGTGGGGGAGGGTTGTAACATCCCAAATTTCATTAATTAATTAATTATGTTAATTAATTGATTTATTGGAATTAATCTTAATGATTTGGATTAATTGGATTTATTTGGTAGATAATTGAAGAGAGAAATGGGAAGGAAAGAAATAATAGAAGTATATAAGGGGTAAGTGGAAAGAATTGGATAGAAAGAAAATAGAAGAGAAAGTATAGAGAAAGAGGAGAAAAGAGAAGAGAAGAGGGAAACTTGGAGAAATCATCAAGAATCAACTTCAAGCTTCAATCCAATCAAGGTAAGGGTGAGAAACATTATTATCTAGTCAATGTATGTGGTTATGTATGTGTGGGTTGGGTTTTGTTGTGAGTTTCCACCATTTTTCAAACTAGGGCGAAATAGATTTAATCGGTAGAATCGTTGTTTAATCGGTTAAAAACTGAAAATAATTCCGTAGAATAGTCGGGTGACGTGGGATTATGATTACTGGAACTGGTTTGGTGAGAATCGTTCGATTATTGGTGGATTGGAAGTTGGGGACAGATTGAGGGTTCTGTCTTCGCAGATTCGCTGGCTCTCGCCAGGCGAATGAAGGCGAAGCTTTGCCGGGCGAAGCTCAACGAATGCTAGCGAATAATTCAGAATTAAATCCCAGTGGTCTTCGCTGGCAAGTTCGCCAGGCGAAGGTGAGTGGTGAAGGTTCTCCAGGCGAGTACATCAACGAAGGGTAGCGAATCAAGTCAGTGGCTACTGACTTTTGTTCACTGACGAGTTCGCCGGGCGAAGGTCCCAGCGAGCATTCGCCAATGGCTTCGCCAAGCGAAGGTTGGCGAGCAGGACAACATTGTTTCTTTTCTGTTTTATCCATCCAATGGTTGTTTGCTTGGTTCAATTATGTTAACCCTAAGTGATATGAATAGCTTGTGTACTATTGTGATGAGCTGTGGGTAGCCTTTGGGCGTGAATCCTAGATTATGATATGTGTATTATTTGAATTGCTTAGGGATACATGAGAACACATTAGTGAATATGTGTGTATTGTTTAATAAGTATGTGAATGCATATTGTTGTATGCTAATGTATGTAATGCATGGGAACATATCGTGGATATGTGTGCATTGTTTTGATGAATGTGATGATGGTATTGAATGTGAATGCCTTGAATTGTTATGAATATGTTGTATGTGCAATCATGTTGTAATTCTTGAAGGGATGAATTATTTGAATGCATGGGATTAAGACGCGGGAACGGTCTTAAGTGCATTTTTGTTGGTTGATTGCATATGCATCATTTAGTCAAGAGGCAATGTTTGCTAGTTTTGTGGAGACTAGTGGCTTGTTCCAAACCTAGAAGGGTGGGTTTGAAGCCTAGGGGACGGGCTTTGTTGTTATCGGTCTAGAAGGGTGGACCCGGTTTAAGTGTAAAAACCGAAAAATGATAACAAGTGTTGGTACCACATTGCATTGAGTTGCATTGAGTTGTTTTGGAGTCACATAGCATAAATGTCATTGATATATGAAATATGCTTGTGAGTGAATGTATATTGGATAATTGTTAATTGTGCATGATGAGATATGCTAGATGAATATCCATATTTGTTCATATGTATGATGAGATGTATATGACTACGAAAATGAATTGTGGTGAGAAATGTGGATTATATGTAATTGTTACTTGTATATATATATATATATATATATATATATATATATATATATATATATATATATATATATATATATATATATATATATATATATATATATATATATATATATATATATATATATATATATATATATATATATATATATATATATATATATATATATATAATCTTATGCATTGATTATTATGGTAATATTTCTCACCCTTCTGCTGTTTTATAATGCTCTATGAGGCATTGCAGATTAGGTTGCTGGAGGTTTCTTTTGTGAAGTATAACTTCATTCTTTTGAGTCGGACTGCTCTGATAATGTAACACCGGGTAGTTAGGCTTGTATAGCATTCTTTTGTGATACACTTGTGATGTATCAGTTGATGATGTTTTGTAACATGAATGATATTGATGAACCAAATGGATAACATGTATTTATGTGATTAAATGTTTTGAGGTAATTCAAATGTTTTATCTTCCGCTTTAATTCTAAATATCGAGATGTGGGTTTAAGGACTAAGTTCCTCTACTTTGAAAACTATCCCACTGTTGCATATTTTTATAGAGCAGGTATTGAGTGTTTTATTGGTAATAATGTGACATACTTCTTTTATACCGTATTTTAAATTATACTCTGATAAAACTTATATGTGCCTATATATATTATTGTTTATTTGGGGGTATACAAGAGGGTGTTACAGTACACCCACACCCTCCAAAGAAAATATTTAACTACATCTCACAATACTCTAACAAAAGAGTATAAGAGAACAAAGAAAGTTAAATTCAAGCTTAAAGTGCTTTTGAGTGTCAAAGTCAAGAGTATAATAAAGAACTTAAACCATATATATATATATATATATATATATATATATATATATATATATATATATATATATATATATATATATATATATATATATATATATATATATATATATATATATATATATATATATATATATATATATATATATATATATATATATATATATATAACCTTGTACTTCTTCCTTTACAAAACTAAGAGACGTGAAACTTCTTCAATATGTATATTTATAACAAACTCCTACAATGACATTGTTGGGAGAAAGTGAGAGTGGTTAAGTCCCACATCACCTATGAATTGGTGGAACTTATATTTATAAGAGAGATGACCCTTATACGTAATGCCTTAAGGTTTTAGGTGAAGATGTGATGTCTCCCTTTCTGGTATTTCTAGAGCATTGAATGATAGTTGGTGTTCCCAACTTTCCCATACTCCCCTACTAGTAGTATCAAAGCCATGGTTAGCTTGGTGGGGGAGCGAAAGTAGGATTTAGTGATCCTGTTATAGGATATGGAGACTCACACTTGTGAGAAATATTGTTGGGTGCAAGTGTGAGTGGTTAAAACCCACATCGTGTATGAATGAGTAGAATATTAAATTTATGAGAGAGATGATCCATACACCTAATTTCTTAAGGTTTTGGGTGAAGACGTATCTCCATCTCTTTTGTTCTTAGAGAATTAGACGCCTATTGGTGCTCCAGACTTTCCCGGACTCCTCGATAGAGATCCTTTGTTAGACGATATACTTCGATCTAGAGGGGGATGAATAGATCACAAATTTAAAACTAAAAACTCTTGGCAAATATTTGTTTTCAAAAGCTCGAATATGCGTAGCATAAACCGATGAAATAATAATGAACCCAAATTTTTAACAACGATTAATTCATGAATCAATCAAATGCAATGATATTCGTAAAAGATATTTCCATTGAACACAAAGCGATAAAAATAATCAAAGATAATTTATCGAATACTTTGTGTACGATTGATCACATTTGGAAATTCTATTTGTTTTGTTGATATTAAAATCAATCACAATCAAAGTGATTGTGATTATATCAAAAACAACACTTTAAAAGATAGTTGAAAACAATTTCCAATCGAATTAATTGAAACAACAATGAAATTGATAATTTTTAAGAACAAATATTAAAGAGAGATAAAGCGATAAAAAGACATAAAGATTTGTTTAGGCAGTTCCCGAATCGGCCTCGCTATGGGTACGTCTACCCTCAATCCAAAATCAAATTGAGATGCTTACAATTAACCTTATCTTTGCAAAAATGTTTATACAAGAGGTGAAAAACTCTAAACCCATAAACCCTATGGTTTGTTGTTGATTCAACCACGTCTAAACCCATGATCAAAGCTTGAACAAGTCACCAATAATGCGGCTACAATCCACTGATTATCCCGAGCGCACACTTGTTGAGCCCAAGATTCCCGAATATGATTCGCTGTCTCGCACTACTCATTTGCAAGGAAACCACCATGTCCCAAGGACTTCACTTGGTCGAATCCGTGTTGACGTGATCTTATCCAAAATTTCAAATCCCAATGATCTTAAAGGAAAACCCCACCTTTATTTTCCTATTTGAAACACATAAAGATCCCAATGTGATATTCTCGGTTACACTAACCTGATTGGACATTATCAACCATAATCTAGATGGTCACTCAATCGAAAAATGATTATGTGTAGTTCAATTGTGTGTATGCATAGAAGAAAGGTTGAATATGATGGGAATGCTTTGTAATCTAATTTCGTTTAGGATTTAACTAGAACCTTGCTAGAAAAAGGTGCATGTATGAGTATATATATGTGTATGTGAAAATAGGCAAACAGGATGCAAAAAAAATTAGATGCAAAACAAAATTTAAGTTTTTGAAAGCTACCAGTCGGTCTATAAAAGCAATAGGTCGTCCTGTCAAGGTGTTTAGGTCAGCCTGAGAGAGGCAAGCTATGTACAAAATCTATAGGCTTTAATATTAATGCACGGAGGTCAGCCTGTAAGAGCTATGTGCCGACCTGTATTGAAGCAAAAGCTTCTATAGGTTGGCATGAGATCGTATGTGTCGGCTTGTAACACGAGTGTTCACACGTAAAATGTAGTTTTTGATATATGAATCATGCCTATACATTTCCAATCATTTTCAAAACCATTTATATGAATCCTAAGGCTAAAATGATTTATTGCACATCTAAACTTTGGTTGATACCGCCCAATATAAAAAAACGTCAAGTCACACTCCTAGTTTTGACATCATTCAAAACATGGCTAGATTGAAAAATGCATTCACATACTCCCCGTTTTTTATGATGGCAAAACTTGAATTACATAGACATGTAGACATTTGCGTTTTTCTTTGGTACAATGAATAACTCCCCCTTACTGTGTGCATAACCCCCCTTAGTGTGTGCATTATCCTCTTCATAAATCTTCTTCCCCTTTGATAACATCATGCATATGCACAATTCATATATATCATATACTACACAGGGGCAATTACAAAGAGTAAGTGGTGCACTAACATGAAAAACATGTAAATAACATAAGCATAATAACACACACTAACAATACTCATATTCATTAATCTTTAATTAATTATAATAGAAGCACTGATTTAATACATAAATCAAACAACAAAGTAACAAACCAAACCAAAATAAAATGCATGGAGATAAAAACAACTGAATGCATGACCAACAAGAAACAATTCCTAATGTAACACCCCAAATTTATTGGAATATTCATTTAATTTATTTAAATATACGCATTTTGGTAATTTCAGTGGTTGTTGTGAAATATTGAGAATTATGGATTTTAAGTTATTTATTTAAATAATAGTATATAATATGAATATATTGGTATTATTATTAATTTAAATAAATATAAGTTAACTAAGGGAAAATTGGACAATTGAGGAGGAGTTAGTGAGGGTAATATTGGAAAGCCCAATTTTAAGGCCCAAGGTTAGGTTTAACAAAAAGGGAATTGTGATGGGATTAGGATTCACTTTGTTAAATCGTGAAAACAATTCAGGCCAGAGCCCTGAGGAGGAGGTTTGAGGCAAAAACTTCGAAAGGTTTTCTGAAAGATTTGAGAAGGCTTAGAGTCGGCAATTAAGGTATGGGGAGTATTGCCTTCATTGTTTTCAATGTGTAATTTCAATGTATTTAAGGCCGATTTAAGGGTTTAAAGGGTTTGAGGCTGATTATGGGATAAAGGGAATTTGGCCTTCGTGGCCTAAATCTATTATTGAGATTTTACCGTATAGGGATTTATTTGTGTTAAAGGAAATTAGACATTCATGGCCAAAGCTTTGATTTGACATTTGTTTAACCCTGTAGAGAAATTAGATAGTGAGAAACTCTAATGATTGTGGTGAAGTTGTAAGGATATATGAGAATTAGAGTGTGAATATGATACGAGATTGGCCTAATAAGTCATAGATTTTGTGCCTTTATCATCGTAAGACTTTAGGGATGATTTAGGGATGTTTTTGGGGTATTGGGGAAGTGAATCGTGGGACTTTTAGGTTGATTTTAGGTTCTGGTGCGTAACAGCGTTTTGCTGTCATCGTGTGTTCACACAACGAATAATCCTTCGCACAACAAATGAAGCTCGTCCCAGACTCGCACTGCGAAGAATCCTTCGCACAACGAAGAAACTCGACCCAGACTCACACAACGAACTTGCTAGCGAATGTAGCAGAGTTTTGCAAATTCTGATTTTGTGCAGTGATGCCTTGATGTTTTGATGATGTGATTTCTTTGATGAATTAATATGAGTATGACTGTGATTTATATCTGATTTGTACATGATTATATGATGATTCTTATGATGTAATGATTGATGAGCCATGATGATATTTCCATGAGTTTTGATGATTCTATGATGACATGAGTTATGATGATGATGATTATGATGAATGATGATGCACCTATGATGTTATTATGAGGATGATTATTGACATGTGCATCATGCATTCATGTGCATTTGGACTTCGATTTAGGACCTTAATTTCTTTGGCTTCAGTCTCATTGTGCGGATGTGAGGTATTTTGATGTGCTCTGGTTCTCGAGTAGAATCGATCCTATTCATGGAGATCTATGGAGGGTTGATGGCTCAATGTCCATCGAGCTGTGATGATTGGTACTACATGCATTGAGTCTTATTGCATTTGCATTTATGAGGTGATCTTGAGTAAATTATGATGTTGGCCTTTGATGTTCCTTAATGAATATGATGATGTTGAATATGAAAATGACGCCATTTTATATGTTGATTTCTTACATTGATTATCATGAATCGTTTTACTCACCCTGCCTGTTTGAATGTTGCCTCCACGTGGGTAACATGCAGATGACCAGGTTTAGCCGTGGATGCCGTCGAGGGCTTTTGAAGTTTTTGGGTCGTTAGCCATGGTGGTTAACTTAGAGGGTCATGCTCTGATAATGTAACATCGGGTTGGCGTCTTTGAGTCAAATCTTATTTTATTTGATTTGGTTATTTTGCTTATGTTCCCGTATAAGGAAAACTTTGGATTATGCCTTTTTGAGTTCCGCTGCAATTTTTGATATCTTTGAGAAAACCCGTTGTTTATGGAGCTTTGACTTATATTTGATTTATTGGGAAATGTACGCCCTTTGAGGTGATTTTTATTAAATTTAAAATTTTGCTCTGATAAATGTGAATATTTTTCCTTTTATTTTCTGGGGTAGAAAAAGGGTGTTACATTAGTGGTATCAGAGCAGGTCGGTCCGTCCGGCCAAGTTTTTACGTTGTTATTCCCCTGTCAGTCAATAGTGTGAGAACACTATTGGATGAGTTGTTTTCTTTTAACCCTATTGGTGGTTGCTGATGGCTGGAAGAAATGATCGTGCTATTGATGATGCGCTGGAATCACTTGCCCAAGTGATGGCCTAGAACGGCGGACCTCCAGACGAGTTTCGTGCTTTGGGAAAGTTCCAGAGGAACAATCCGTCGAATTTTGTAGGTACTCATGATCCTGATGGTGCACAGAAGTGGCTAAATGTGATTGAGAAGATTTTTTGAGTTATAACATGCACTGTTGCTCAGCAGGTGCAATTTGGTACGCATATGCTAGTTGAGGACTGGTGGGATAACACTTGTCAGAGATTGGGAGGTGCTGGCATTGCAATAACTTGGGCTGTGTTTAATGAAGAATTTTTGAGGAAGTATTTTCCTGAAGATGTTCGGGGCAAGAAAGAGGTGGAATTCCTTGAGCTGAAACAAGGGAATATGATCATGGTTGAGTATGCGGCAAAGTTTGAGTCTTTAGTAAAGTTTTGTCCGCATTATAATTGTGTTGACGCAGAGATGTCAAAGTGTCTCAAGTTTGAGAATGGATTGAGACCACAGATTAAGCAAGGAATTAGGTACCAGCAGATTCGTCGGTTTGCGGAACTGGTGGACAAAAGCAGGATTTATGATGAGGATAGCCGAGCTCGATCTACTCACTACAAGAAACTAAGTGAGAAGAAAGAGAAAGGTTAGTATAGAGGGAAACCATATGTGACTTCTGGTGATAAAGGGAAGCATAAGGCTTCAGATGGGAAAAATTCAAGTAGGGGAGCAGCTACTGCTCCAGGCAAGTGTTATAAGTGCAGCGAGCAAAGTCATTGTGCTGAGGTTTGTAGGGTACTGAGATGTCATCGTTGTGGCAAGAGAGGTCATAGAGCTACTGAATTTAAAGACGAAGCTCCGACTTGCTTCAACTGTGGAGAGAAGGGTCTTATTAGTACCCAGTGCTAGCAGCTAAAGAAGACTGCTACTGTTGCTCAGACAAATGGCAGAGTGTTTGCTTTGAGCGGTGCAGGAGAATCCAAGACAGATAACTTGATCAAAGGTACTTGCTTTATTAATGATGTTGAATTGACTGCTATGATTGATACCAATGCTACTCATTAGTTTATTTCGCTTGAATGTGCTAAGAGGTTGAATTTGAAATTATCTTCTATGATTGGGAGTATGGTTCTTGATACCCCGACTAATAGTTCTGTGACTACTACGTTAGTCTGTTTGAGATGCCCTTTGACCATTTATGATAAGAATTTTGTGATGGACTTGGTCTGTCTACCTTTGCATCAAATCGATGTTATTCTCAAAATGAACTGGTTGGAGTACAACTATGTTCATATCGATTGCTACAACAAGACTGTTAGATTCCTAGAGTTTGGTGATTGTGGAGAGCTGATGTTTGTATCTGCCAGGCAAGTAGAAGAACTCTTAGAAGATGAGGCTCAAATGTTTGCATTGTTTGCATCACTTCAAGTTGATTATGAAGCAGTGAGCGTGAAGCTACCAGTTGTTTGGGAATTTCCAGAAGTGTTTCCAGACGACGTGAGTGACTTACCTCCTGAGCGTGAGGTGGAGTTTACTGCTGATGTGGTATCGGGTACTAGCCCTGTGTTGATGGCTCCTTATTGGATGTCTGCATCTGAGTTAGGGGAATTGAAGAAACAGTTGGAAGAGCTACTTGAGAAGAAGTTTATTCGACCGAGTGTTTCTCCGTGGGGTGCTCCTGTGCCGTTGGTGAAGAAGAAAGATGGTAGCATGAGATTGTGTGTGGATTATCGGCAGTTGAATAAAGTAAAAATCAAGAATAAGTATCCACTTCTAAGGATTGATGATTTGATGGATCAATTGGTAGGTGCTTGTGTGTTTAGCAAGATTGATTTGAGGTCTGGTTATCATCAGATTTGTGTTAAGCCTGATG
This sequence comes from Lathyrus sativus, assembly GCA_963859935.3. NCBI lineage: Eukaryota > Viridiplantae > Streptophyta > Magnoliopsida > Fabales > Fabaceae > Lathyrus > Lathyrus sativus. The sequence goes on from OZ012736.1 coordinate 81,547,801, forward strand.
ATATTCCGAAGATAGCTTTCAGGACGAGGTATGGACACTATGAATATATCGTGATGCCGTTTGGTGTATCTAATGCACCTGGTGTTTTCATGGAGTATATGGATAGGATTTTTCATCCTTATTTGGATCAGTTTGTGGTAGTGTTCATTGACGATATCTTGATATATTCTAAGTCAGAGGAAGAGCATGCACAACATCTAAGAGTGGTATTGCAGGTTTTGAGAAACCAGAAGCTTTACGCCAAGTTGTCCAAGTGTGAGTTTTAGTTGAAGGAAGTGAGTTTCCTTGGCCATGTGATTTCTAGTGGAGGAACTGCTGTTGATCCGTCGAAAGTTGATACTGTGTTGCAGTGGGAGACTCCAAAGTCTGCTACTGAGATTCAAAGTTTCCTTGGGTTGGCTGGTTATTATTGCAGGTTTATAGAAGCCTTTCCAAAGTTGGCACTTCCATTGACTCAGTTGACTCGAAAGGATCAAGCTTATGTGTGGGATGTTTCTTGTGAGAGAAGTTTTTATAGAACTCAAGAAGAAGTTGACGTCTGCTCCAGTGTTGATTTTGCCAAATTCGAGTGAGTCTTTTGTAGTGTATTATGATGCATCGAAGATGGGTCTTGGAGGCGTATTGATGCATAATGGTCAGGTTATTGCTTATGCTTCCAGACAACTGAAGGTTCATGAAAGGAATTATCCTATGCATGACTTAGATTTGGCCACCGTGGTGTTTGTGTTGAAAGTTTGGAGACATTATCTTTTGGGTCTAGGTTCGAAGTGTTCAGTGATCACAAGAGCCTGAAGTATTTGTTTGATCAGAAAGAGTTGAACATGAGGCAGAGAAGATGGCTTGAACTACTGAAGGATTATGATTTTGAATTGAGTTACCATCCTGGTAAGGCTAATGTTGTGGTTGATGTATTAAGTAGGAAGTCCTTACATATGTCGATGCTTATGGTTCGAGAGTTAGGACTGATTGAGCAATTCAGAGATATGAGTTTGGTTTGTGAAGAGACTCCTAACAGTGTGAAGTTGGGTATGTTGAAGTTGACTAGTGGTATTCTCCAATAAACCAGAGTAGGTAAAAAAATCTGATTTGAGACTGGTGGATCGTCTCACGTTAATCAATCAAGGTAACGGGGGTGATTTTCTGATCGATGAGAATGGTGTGTTGAGGTTCAAAGATAGAGTGTGTGTTCCTGGTGTGCCAGAAATCAAGAAGAGCATTCCTGAGGAAGGTCACAGAAGCGGGCTAAGTATTCATCCTGGTGCCACAAAGATTTACCAATATTTGAAGAAGTTGTTTTGGTGGCCGAGTATGAAGAAGGGAATTATAGAGTTTGTGTATGCTTGTTTGACTTGTCAGAACTCAAAGATTGAACATCAGAGACCGTCGGGTCTGATGCAACCGTTGGATATTCCAGAATGGAAATGGGATATCATTTCTATGGATTTTGTGACCGGTTTACCAAAGACTTTGAAGGGGTATGATTCGATTTGGGTGATTGTGGATAGATTGACCAAATCAACTCATTTTATACCAATGAGGATCAGTTATTCGTTGCAGAAGCTTGCCGAATTATATATTGATCAGATTGTGAAACTGCATGGTATTCCTGTAAGTATTGTGTATGATAGAGATCCAAGATTTACATCGAGGTTCTAGGAAAGTTTGCAGACATCTTTGGGTACTAAGTCGAGGTTGAGTTCTGCCTATCATCCGCAGACGGATGGACAGACAGAGAGAATTTTCCAGTCTTTAGAGGATTTGCTGAGAGCTTGTGTGTTGGATCAAGGTGGATCATGGGATATTCATCTACCGTTGATTGAGTTTACCTACAATAACATTTATCATTCTAGTATCGGAATGGCACCGTATGAGGCTTTGTATGGTAGGAGATGTAGGACTCCTTTGTGTTGGTATGAGTCAGGCGAGAGTGTTGTACTCGGACCTGAGATTATGCAAGAGACGACTGAAAAAATCAAGATGATCTAATAAAACATGAAAGCGTCGCAGAGTCGTCAGAAGAGTTACCATGATAACAGGAGGAAAGCACTTGAATTCCAAGAGGGAGATCACGTGTTTTTGAGGGTTACATTGATAACTGGTGTTGGCCGAGCTTTGAAGTCTCGAAAGCTCACATCGCGTTTTGTTGGTCCGTATTAGATTTCGCAAAGGGTGGGAGAAGTAGCATATCAGATTGCTTTACCACCGTCACTTGCAAATTTACATGATGTGTTTCATGTGTCTCAGTTGAGGAAGTACATTCCAGATCCGTCATATGTGATTCAGATGGATGATGTACAAGTGAGAGATGACTTGACTATTGAGGCGTTTCTAGTTCGGATTGATGACGAGAAGTGAAGCAGCTGCGAGGTAAAGAGATTGCGTTGGTGAAGGTAGTTTGGGGAGAACCAGTTAGAGAAAGTTGGACTTGGGAGCGTGAAGATCAGATGAGGGTGTCGTATCCAACTCTGTTTCCTTGAGGTAATTTTCGAGGGCGAAAATTCTTTTAAGTGGGGGAGAGTTGTAACACCCCAAATTTATTGGAATATTCATTTAATTTATTTAAATAAGAATATTCGCATTTTGGTAATTTCGGTCGTTGTTGTTAAATATTAAGAATTATGGATTTTAAGTTATTTATTTAAATAATAGTATTTAACATGAATATATTAATTTAAATAAATATAAGTTAACTAAGGGAAAATTGGACAATTGAGGAGGAGTTAGTGAGGGTAATATTGGAAAACCCAATTTTAAGGCCCAAGGTTAGGTTTAACAAAAAGGGAATTATGATGGGATTAGGATTCACTTTGTTAGACCGTGAAAAGAATTAAGGCCAGAGCTCTGAGGAGGAAGTTTGAGGCAAAAATTTCGAAAGGTTTTCTGAAAGATTTGAGAAGGCTTAGAGTCGGCAATTAAGGTATGGGGAGTATTGCCTTCATTGTTTTCAATGTGTAATTTCAATGTATTTAAGGCCGATTTAAGGGTTTAAATGGTTTGAGACTGATTATGGGATAAAGAGAATTTGGCTTTCGTGGCCTAAATCTATTATTGAGATTTTAACCGTATAGGGATTTATTTGTGTTAAAGGAAATTAGGCATTCATGGCCAAAGCTCTAATTTGACATTTGTTTAACCCTGTAGAGAAATTAGATAGTGATAAACTTTAATGACTGTGGTGTAGTTGTAAGGATATATGAGAATTAGAGCGTGAATATGATACGAGATTAGCCTAATAAGTCGTAGATTTTGTGCCTTTATCGCCGTAAGACCTTAGGGATGATTTAGGGATGTTTTTGGGATATTGGGGAAGTGAATCGTGGGACTTTTAGGTTGATTTTAGGTTCTAGTGCGTAACAACATTTTGCTGTCATCGCGTGTTCGCACAACAAATAATCCTTCGCATAAAAAATGAAGCTCGTCCCAGACTCGCACTGCGAAGAATCCTTCACACATCGAACTTGCTAGTGAACGTAGCATAATTTTGCGAATTCTTATTTTGTGCAGTGATGCCTTGATGTTTTGATGTTGTGATTTCTTTGACGAATTAATATGAGTATGACTGTGATTTCTATTTGATTTGTACATGATTATATGATGATTCTTATGATGTAATGATTGATGTGCCATGATGATATTTCCATGAGTTTTGATGATTCTATGATGACATGAGTTATGATGATGATGATTATGATGAATGATGATGCACCTATGATGTTATTATGAGGATGATTATTGACATGTGCATCATGCATTCATGTGCATCCGGACTTCGGTTCAGGACCTTGATTTCATTGGCTTCGGTCCCATTGTGCGGATGTGAGGTATTTTGATGTGCTCTGGTTCACGAGTAGAATGGATCCTATTGATGGGGATCTATGGAGGGTTAATGGCCCAGTGTTCATCGAGCTGTGATGATTGGTACCACATGCATTGAGTCTTATTGCATTTGCATTTATGAGATGATCTTAAGTAAATTATGATATTGTGGCCTTTGATGTTCCTTGATGAATATGATGATGTTGAATATGAAAATGACGCCAGTTTATATGCTGATTTCTTACATTGATTATCATGAATCGTTTTAATCACCCTACCTGTTTGAATGTTGCCTCCACGTGGGTAACGTGCAGATGACCAGGTTTAGCCGTGGATGTCGTCGAGGGCTTTTGAAGTTTTTGGGTCGTTAGCCATGGTGGTTGACTTAGAGGGTCATGCTCTGGTAGTGTAACACCGGGTTAGGGTCTTTGAGTCAAACCTTATTTTATTTGATTTGGTTATTTTGCTTATGTTCCCGTATAAGGAAAACTTTGAATTATGCCTTTTTGAGTTCCGCTGCAATTTTTGATATCTTTGAGAAAACTCGTTGTTTACCGAGCTTTGACTTATATTTGATTTATTGGGAATTGTACGCCCTTTGAGGTGATTTTTATTAAATTTAATATTTTACTCTGATAAATTTGAATATTTTTCCTTTTATTTTATAGGGTAGAAAAAGAGTGTTACACCTAACACATAAGACATAAACAACCCAAACTTTTCACATCACTGTCTTTCGTGACTTACAGGCCTTACTCTATGAAATCAGCTCTGACCAGTGCTTCTAAACTGACGGTCCAAGAAGTCACACATTTCTTGATAGAATTGTGTGCAATGATGGTGGTCTTCATTTTGGGAAGCAATCATGTGATTGACCCTTGCAATGGTAGTGGCCGTATTCACATCCATTTCATTCTTCAAGGAGACCAGTTTCTCTATGACAAAAGACATAAAATCCTCATAGTTCACTTCTGGAGTCTTTATGTGTTCTTTAATAGTGCAGAGCTGTGCCATTTGAGCATCTGGTTTGATCAACATATTCTTAAGAAGTGAAGTAATGGAGGATTTGTCTTCATGAACATCATGGTTCCTTTTTCCACCTTCATGTTCCACATCTTGCATAGGTTCATCATCCTCGACTTGTGGCTCAGTACCAAAGGATCATCAAAGTTGTACACCTTCTGTCCATGTATGCCCAACTTGAGGTAATAAGCCCGACGTTCGTCATCCCAAAAGTACCCCATATTTGTTAAGGTACGTTAGGAGAATTCTTGAACTGCGGCTGGTGAGATGAGCAGGAGGTTTGGCATATCAATGTTGAAGAACTTGAGGATTTTGGAAATCATAGATGTGTAGCAAAAGGATGTACCTTTGTTACACTTTTTGACAGTAAACATACAAGAGACAAAATAATGCAGCCAATTGATATGGATCTTGTGCATAAGGATATACACAATATAGATTTCTACACTATCTACTCTTGAGTATCCACCTTTCTTTGGGCGAAAGATGTGTGAAACCAACCATAAAATAATTCTTGGAACCATCTCGAGTTGACTGAAACGATAGCCTCATGATAGTCCTCTGCCTCGGAGCTTTGAGTATTTCATTAAGATGAGTGTTCCATTCAACAACTGTAGAAAGTAGTTTATCTACTGGTGTTTGACAATTCGAGCAACTTCTGGAATTTCCAGACATCCAACTACGTTTGGCTTTCACACGTGCTGTGTCATGACAAGGCAATGCATAAATTTTTCTTCAAATTCTACAACACATTTGTCCGAAACCAGTGAAAACATATTTTCTAGAATGGTTCAAGATGCCGCAACCTTTCTCGTATCACCTTTGTCTCTCACAATTTTGGGAGCCATTAAAATATGCTAAGAGTGATTTGAGAGTGATGTGATGTTTGGTGAAAGAAGAGGAATGATAACAATTTATAGAGAATGAGGAATGCAGAAAATTTAATTTTCAAGAAAGTAGAAGGTCGAATGATTAAATGGTATGAGTTGAATAACAATAGTGGAGAGTTAAGGACTCTTGAAGGAGTTACAATATTTGACTGGAATTTAAATGGAAAAAGAAACAAATTAATGAATTAACCATGAATGCAGGAAGATGAAAAATTCTGGTCAAATATGTAATAATTCGTCAACTTACTGTCACAGGCCGACCTAAGATTGTTACGCGTCAACACATACTGTATCAGGATTTGAAAGGATTCACAAAAATTTATTACGTGACGATCTATACGACTACGTGTCGACCTATACTGTACCTTAAATGAAAAATGAAAAAATTAATTTGCATAGGCCGACCTGTACGAAGACATGTCGAACTCTACTATAAGAGACTGGGAAAATACAAGACTCAATTAAAATAGGTCGACCTACACAACTTTGTGTCGAGCTACGTAACAAATTTATTAAAATTGACTCAGTTTGAACCAGTAGAGACCAATAATGACTCAAGTTTGAGTCACACACGTTTAACTTGATGAGAGACACATGCATATGATAGATTTTTATGGTTTGTTCTCTTAAATCATGCAATCATGTAAAATTCATTCACGAGTTGGTTTAAGATATAGATGAATAAGTAGACACTTAGGTATAGTTACTATAAACATGTAACATGTAACACGTAACAGTCACATTGAAATTTTGGGAAGTAAACACACATTGAAAATATCACACACGTCATTCATCATATACCTTTGAAAATTAAACAGGTAAAAGAAATACTTACGTACGTAATAATAAAAATAGATTGAAACAATATTAAGTCACCTTACAAATTATGGAGGATGCACTTGCATTCCACGAAGAACTTTCAAGCGAAAATTGAAATAAATGCAACACATGTCGAAAAACAGAATCGATACCAAAACATTCTTACCACTTTTTTTTTGGGTACAAATATTTGGAAGTGTGACTAATAATGTATCCAAAAGTGTTTGACTTGATGATTATCCTTGATGTTGGATGATCTGCGGTCGCTCGCGGATCAAAAACGAGTAATTTTAGGAAAATGCAGTACAGCGACAGTGACTCGGAATATCGTCTCACAAGGATTCTTGTAGGAATAATCAAATACAATAACAAAAAATGGGGGGTTTTGATTAAGATAAAATAAATGAAAAATAAGTGATTAGAAAAAGTGATTGTAGTAATGAGTTGAAACGGCTAATCTACTGTTTTCGTTTCCCAACTTATCATTAACTAAATTAGAAAGAAACTCTTTTGGATTCACTACTGTTTGGGCAGATGGTTGGTTTGAATCTTGAGCTTGCTGCATTTTCCTAAAATTACTTGTTTTTGATCCGCGAGCGACCGCAGATCAAATTGGCGCCGTTGCCGGGGATTCTTGTCGTTATTAATCAATTTTAGAGTCATAGGGTTAGTTAGTATCCTCGAGTCTAGACCTTAGTTTCCTCGTGGTTTCGTCCAATTCGCGTCTTATAGTCCAAATCGTAAAAAAATCTGTTTTTGGAAAAATTGTGTCCGATTGTAAAACTGTTTTGCGACAGCGGATCAAAACGAGTAATTTTAGGAAAATGCAGTACATCGACAGTGACTCGGAATATTGTCTCACAAGTATTCTTGTAGGAATAATCAAATACAGTAACGAAATATGGGGGGTTTTGATTAAGATAAAATAAACGAAAAATAAGTGTTTAGAAAAAGTGATTGTAGTAATGAGTTGAAACGGCTAATCTACTGTTTTCGTTTCCCAACTTATCATCGATCCTAATAATTCCCAATTCCTAAGCGGATTCTATCCCCTTTCCGATTATAATAACAATCAACAAGCGCAATTGATATTATACGATACACGTTCCTAATTTCTGAATTAAGCAAACAGATAAAATAGTAACCGTGAATTAAGCAAACACGAGAAACATACGCGGATTAAGCAACCGCGATTAAAGTATAAGAACATGCAATCATCGAAATAAATCAATCATCCCTAAGATAAATCGAATTAAGCAAACAAAATATCATAGAGAAGATTTGAAAGGAAATAGATTTTATTGGAAATTAAAAGAACCTCAAAGTGTTGGCGGGAACCGATTACAGCAGATTAATCCGAAGGAATTAGTTCTCCATAATTCATACAAAGCTCCAATAAAAATTTTCGTGAATAGTGAATAGGATACTGTAAACAAGGTTTCCCCTCAAAATAAAACAATGGATTCAGTTCATAATCCAACTGGGTCAAAAACATAACCCAGACCCAAAACAAGATCAAAACTAAAACAGAATTCTAATGCTGTAACTTGAAACGAAATTCTGGAATTTTGAGCTCCAAATCTGACTTCGACTCCAACACGAAAGTCGTAGCTCTCTCTCTTAGCTTTCCGGCGATTTTTAGAACGCCTCAAACGGATTCCCAGAACTCCAGTTATGATCGTTTCCGTGCAGACTGCTAAAGCTGAACAATAGTTGCGATAATTAAATTAAACCAAAAATAAAATAAATAAATGCCTAAGTAAAAATGTAGGAGAATGTGCATAAATATGCACTGATCATTGGACTCATAATATTGTTCAATCATGATGATTATCTTACTCCTCCTCATATTTCATCATCTTAGGTTGATCACTCCTAATTTGATGAACTTGAGTAAGTCTTCTTGAAGATAAACATACATTATTGAACATAATACATTTCCGACACTTCACGGATATAAAATTAGTAATCATTCACACACTTTTACCACTTAAAGAAAACATTAAGAGTTAACCGATTGGTAACACAATCCACCTTGTTAGTCACATAGATCAAAACAATAAGGACATGTCACCGTGTTGTGCCTTGATGCTTCACAAACAAGATCCCATACTCTCTTTCATAGAGTCAAGACATTTTTGCTGCATGATTAACAAATAATGCTAGGCACCCAATATTCATTGGGTCCTTTGGGATTAGTAAAACTTTGGTTGCATCTAGGCATCCCTTGAAAGGCACCTTTAGGAACAAAGAATTTCCTAAATTTGCACTTTGTAATGGCGTGACCCTTTTTGCAACAATAGTGACAATGCAAATTAAGAGAAGATAATCTTTTGCTATCTGGTTCCTTTTTAACATAACTATACCTTCTATAATAATTATACGATGGTAAGTCATATTAGGAAGTATCTATAGCAAAAGTAACCTTAGGTTGCAGCGTTATCTAACTTAGCTTTAAGATTCCTTGACTCCTTTTTCCAAATGTGACAAGTTTTACAACCAAACCACAAGGATTTAGGATCCTCATCTTGATATTTTATCTAACATAGATTTTTTTAGTGCTTCCATATTCTTTTCATTTTCTGAAATCTTAGTTTCTAAATGAGAAATAATTCATTTGTTTGAAGCTAATCTTTTGAAAACATCTATGGCTTGTCTTTGAAGACTTCAAAAGATTATTAAAGTTGAGAAAAAGCTAAATCATGAGAAGCTTGAAGTTTTGAGTGACATACAACTTTTTCCTTCCCATTGTTTGCCATATAGCAAAGTTTGGCTAATTCATCACTTGAAGTAGAGCTATCATCACTTGATGAACCCATTTCACTCTCCCAAGTGGCATAAGCTATTCTAGATTTTCTAGACGAATTGTGACATCCCCTTTCCTTTTCTTTCTTAATTTTAGGACACTCCGGCTTAAAATGATTGGGTTTACCACAGTTGTAACAAGTACTTCAAGACATTCCCTTTTTGTTCTCATCTTCTTTTGAGGAACTTGATAGCCTTCTTGATTTGTCATGGTATTTATAGAGATATTTGTTACCATGTTTCAACATGTATTTATTGACTTTTTTAAATAAAAAATCCCATATCTTCTTCATCAGATTCATTGTCATCTTTAGATTCACAATCCCTTTGCTCATTTTGAAAAGGCTTTAAACTAGAAGTCTTTAGAGCTATGGACTTCTTTCATTCTTCATTGTCTTTACCTTTATCCTTCTTCACTTTCTTTTCACATTCTTTTTCGTATTTTGCTAAGCAAGTGAGCTCTTGCTCATGCTCTTCCAACTTACCAAACAAAGTCGTGAGATCAAGCGACTTAAAATCATTTGCCTCCTTGGTGGCAATGACCTTAGGCTGCAGTTCCCTACATAATCATATCAAAACTTTGTTTGTAAAAAATTCATTAGAAATAGGATTACCTAGCGCATTTAACTGATTTATGAGATGTGTGAAGCATTTTCGCATACCCACAATGGTTTCACCATGCTCATAATGAAACAACTCAAACTCTTGGTTTAATATGTTGATCCTAGCTTGTTTGACATCATTAGTACCCTCACGGGCAATCTCTAATGCGTACCACATAGCTTTGGTGGTCTCACAATGAAACACGACAAAATTCATCAACACCTAAAGCGGATTTGAGAATGTTTTTCGTTTTTCCAATCATGTGACCATAATTTCCAATCATTAGCATCTCATTGTGCTTCCGGTTTAGGTACGGTAACACCTTCATTGGTTATTGTTATTCCATTTAGAGCATTTTGAATAGCGTTTCATATACCTTTATCAACGGGGTTGATGTGAATACGCATTAGAGCTTTCCAATAGCCATAATATTTACCGGTAAAAATTGGTGCTATATTGTACGCTCCCTTAGGTTCGGTAGCCATTCTTCTAAAGAGTAAATCTCAAGCACAGAATAAACCAGAGCTCTTGATACCACTTGTTAGATGATGGGCTTCGATATAGAGGGGGGGGGGGGTGAATAGATCACAAATTTAAAACAAAAAACTCTTGGAAAAAATTTGTTTTCAAAAGATATATGACACAACGAAAACAACTCGAATCGAATCGTCTAACCAACCTAATATTGAAAAGCTCAGATATGCGTAACGTAAACTGATGGAATGATAATGAACACAAACCTTTCAACAATGATTAATTCATGGATTAATCAAATGGAATTCTATTCGTAAAAATTATTTCCAATGAACACAAAGAGATAAAAAATACTCAAAGACTATTTATCAAACACTTTGCGTGCGATTGATCATGTTTGGAAATTCTATTTGTTTTGTTGATGTTAAAATCCAATCATAATCAAAGTGATTGTGATTATATCAACAACAACACTTTAAAATATAGTTGAAAACAATTCCAATTGAATTAATCAAAATAAAAACTAAATAGATAATTTGCATGAACAACAATTAAAGAGAGATAACACGATAAAAAGACACAAAGATTTGTTTAGACAATTTCCCAGTCGTCATCGCTATGGGTACGTTTGCCCTCAATCCGAAACCGAGTTGAGATGCTTGTAATTAACCTTATCTTTGCAAAATAGTTTATACAAGAGGTGAATAAGTCTAACCCCACAAACCCTATGGTTTGTTGTGGACTCAACCACCTCTAAACCCTTGATCAAAGCTTGATTAAGTCACCAACAATGCGGCTACAATCCACCGATTATCCCAAACACTCACTTGTTGAACCCAAGATTCCCAAATACGATTCACCGTTTCATACTACTCCATTGCAAGGAAACCACCTTTTCTCAAGGCCTTCACTCGGTCGTATCCATGTTGACATGAACTTGTCCAAAACCTTCAAATCCCAATAATCTTGAAGGAAAACTCCACCTTGGTTTCCTTATTTAAAACACACAAAGATCCCAAACTAGTATTCTTGGTTACTTCGACCGAATTGAATATTATCAACCCTAATCTAGATGGTCACCCAATCGAAAAATGATTATGTGTAGTTCAACTATGTGTATGTATAGAAGAAAGGTTGAAGATGATGAGAATGATTTGTAATCTAGTTTCATTTAGGTTTTACACTAGTACCTTGCTAGAAAAAGGTACATGTATGAGTATATATATGTGTATGTGGAAATAGGCAAAGAGGATGAAAAAAAAATAGATGTAAAACAAAATTTAAGTTTTTGAAAGCTACATGTCGGCCTATGAAAGTAACATGTCGGCTTGTCAAAATATTTAGGCCGACCTGAGTGAGGCGACCTATGGACAAAATCCACATGCTTTAATATTGATGCATGGAGGTCGGCCTATAATAACTATGTGCCGACCTATACTGAAGCAAAAGCTTCTATAGGTTGGCCTGGGATCGTATGTGTCTGTCTGTGCAAGAGTGTTCACACATAAAATATAGTTTTTGATGTATGAATCATGCCTAGACATTTCCAATCATTTTCAAAACCATTTGTATGCATCCTAAAGATAAAATGATTCAATGCACATCTGAATTTTGGTTGATACTGCCCAGTATACAAAAACGCTAAGCCACACTCCTAGTTTTGAAATCATTAAAAACATGGCTAGATTGAAGAATGCACTCACATTCTCGTGGGAATTGCTCTGATTGGAGCCCAAAAATGAGAAATTTCCTCCCAAGGGAACTAGGATAAAGAACAAAGTCCTCCTGAAGGCACTTCGGGAACACGAACAAAGAACATATCACCACCCTGCCGAAATTACCATGATATCTTTGAAAATATGTAACTTTAACTTAAAATGTTGTTTTATTTATCTTTTTCAGATTTTTTATAAAACAATTAAAACGTTTTTGTAATTTTAAAACGTTTTTGTATTTTTAGTAAAAGAGAAATATCAAAATTAATATTTTCAACTTTTTGAAATTTGAAAATTTTGGAGCCCAAGACCATCATGGACATGAATTAAGTATTGACAAAACAATATATTTATTGTAGATTATTAGTTTTTATATTTCTTTGTTAGATTTTGATTGTTTTTACTATAGTTTGACTAAAAATAAAATATTAATTGACAAAGGATTATCCCTATGCCCTCGCCCCACCCCATTAACATCCATATCTAAATTAATTGACTAATTAACAAGAGTGTAAGAGAAGATCTTTTATATATTAAATTAAGAACCTTATGTTTATGAGCGAGAATATGCCATACAAACTAAAAGGACCTATAACCTAAACAGGCACATGTAACACCAGTTTTTTTAATAAAAAAAAATAGAAAATGCCTAGACTTGTTTAAAAGCCTATTTAGCTAAAAGACTATGCCACATGCCATGAAAAACATCTTTTAAGTTTATCAGACCGACTTATTTAAATAAACATGGTTACTTTTATTATTACTACATTGTATTTTTTATTTTGAATTAAAATACGAAAATAAAAGTTAGTTATCTTGAAGAACTTTTGAAAATAAGTTAAAAAATCATATGAACAATGTTATACATTTTTGTCATTAATTATTTTTATAAGTTCTCTCAAATAAATAGTATCACAAAACTTAGGCTAATAGGTAAACTCGAATGAGTAAATGAAAATAAACATTACCCTAATTAATATTTTATTTTGTTAGTCTATTTTACATTAGTTAAATTTCTTATTCACAAATGTTCAAATGAAACAAGCTTTTAATTAGGCTAGTAGGTCAACCAGGCTTTCAAAAAGGCTAGGATCATGCATAAAAATAAGCATATGATAGATTACAGACCATACTTAGACTTTAAATTTTGTGAATTTCTTATCCAACCCTATAGGATGGAAAAATGCCCTTTGGAAACCCCAAAATGCCCCTCAGATTTCAGAGGTGCACCTCTGCACTTTGTCTTAAATCATGACGTTAACTGATCTGGAGATGCATCTCCATAATATCTTAAAACATGCACCACGTATCCCTATCTTAAAGGCCCATTTTACACATTTGTTATTTCGGAGATGCATCTCTATTTAGGCTTTATGGAGATGCATCTCCGTACCCTATAAGAACAATTCAGATTATGTTTTATTTATGTTTATTCAGATGGAGATTTATAAACGTTCTGTACCATGTTATGTGATGAGATTTAAACCATAAAATCGATATGCAAAAAATGACATATATAAATCCAGATGGTTAAAATGTACATATATAAATAAACTCAAAATACAAGATAAAATAACACGAAGTGAAAATAAAATACAACCCATAATGAATCTGACGTACAACTACTATATACTACTACACTACTGTGTATGTCAAACTACATCTCCTCTGACTCCTCGAGCTCCTCGACCTTCAATACCCCCATCCTCCGACACTGTCTCAGGTACATAAATTCCTCTCATTCCTCTATTACGATGGCATCTAAGACCTGCCTCACACAAGACCCATTAGGGAAGATACCTCTGTCAGTGCCTGTCTGCACAATCTCCACTATGCAATGACATTTAGGCAAGACATCATGATCATGATATAACTATGCTTGCTCCTCCTCTAGTATCTCTTAAAGAGTTGGCCTCGATGGATCTCCTGGAGCAACCTGCACCATATACAAATGTGACACCCTGAATAACCACCTGATGTACTCATCAACGTAGCTCTAGTCACTCTTAACTATAGTTCTCAATGCATCCTCCAGTACCAGAAGAATCTCATAATCATTAAACATGACACCCATCTCTCTACATGTCAAAGCCTAAGGAGCAGATACAACAAGGTGTTTGAGAATGGTCTGAGTGTAGTCGAACTGCCACATCACACACTCAGACAGATAAGGAGCAGTGAGACGTGATCCGTAAGCCAACTATCTCAAGTATAGCACTATGTTGTCAAATGGCTGCATCTCACGGTGATCGATATAGCCGTTGAAGTGCATGCCCTTGGCAACCAAGTGGTCAAGATACACTATGAACGACTCTATCACCTGGTTCCCTCTGAGTGGAGCAAATGGAGAAGCACACAACTTATCCTCAACGTAAGTCGGTAACCCGCCTAGCCGAAGATATGCGGAAAGTGCTGGAGGATCTAAGTATGAAAAATGTTGGAACACATGAATCATCAGTAATGGCGTTGCAAAAATGAAATGAAAATGACACACAAATATTAAAAACCAATAAATATTATAGTCAGTAATGTGATGCTACCTGTGATATGCTTCGCCTTCCATCTATAACCCTCTGATAACTTCGAGTACAAGTAAACCAAACAAGCGTCCTTTAGTTGTACTCATGGATCCACTCAAAGTCCTTGAAGCACCATATGTAGACGACATTTGTATTAATGGCACTCTTTCCATTAAAATCATAGTGCCAACCAAATATAGCAGGTATGATCTCATAACACTCTATGAAGCCCCACCTGCTCATCATCCCCTCTAGCCTACTGTGCTCTAAAGAGCTCATATGTATATACTTTTTTTAGGAATTCAAACCTAGCATGAACCCCTCTAGATATCTCCATCTCCATCATTGAAATCTTTGGGTCAACTCCTAGATAGTCTACCATCAAATCGAGTGCCTCGTCGTTGCTAATTCTCCCATGATTTAGAAGTTTCCCCCTAATCGGAATATGCAACAAACACGGCACATCATCGAGTGTGATAGACAAATCACTAAGCGAGAGATGAAATGATGAGGTCTCGATGTTCCATCTCTCCACGAATGCATTAAGCATCCTGTGGTTGACTGTAATATAATCGTTCATGTATATGTCCTTCATCCCAGGTAGGGATAAAGCTTTCTGAAACCACTCCTCATTCAGATGAGACAATCTAGTAATCTTCTGCCTGTAGTTAATAATCTTCAACGGATCACAATCCTGCAAAAAAATAAATCAATGTCAGAAACTTGTAATATATTAATAAACGTAATTTAAAAAATATGAATCCAACTAATGGTTTTTCTCCATCCCAGATATGTATGGTAGTATGGTCTAGGTACATAGGCAGTAGTGACAACACTACAAGGTCTCCTTTAAATTCCTAAGGTGGCTCTGACTCATCATCCTTAGCAACCTCACCAACAGGAGGTGGCACATTGTCAACAACATCAGCAGTCAAAGGTGGCACGTGCTCAAAAATATCATCCTTCAGAGGTGACACTGGTGCCTCTGGTACCACCAGTGACTCGGGTACCTCTGGCACCTGAATAGGAGAAACCTGGCGCATGCGAGAGGATGAAGGGAGTGATACATCGGTAGGTTAAACCCATCTCCCATAGGAAGAATAAGTTGGAGAAGCATGAGCCCTAAAAGTATATGTCTTTACATGGCCATAGTGAACACGAGCCTTTGAAACCCGACTCTTCTCCCACCATACTGATGCATGTTGTGAAATCCTTACGTCCCTCAGTCTATCCTGTCTATCATCCATAATGTACGTAATTAAACCAAACAATTAGTACAAGTAACACTATAAGCAAGAAAAATAACATACTGAGAATTTTCAGAGATGTATTTCCGATCACTGGGAAACTAAACATTGAAAAATTCTGGAGATGCATCTCCAAAATTTCCTACAACTCTTCCGGTCATCAATGGCGTCAATGCATACATGGAAACCTAAAAAATGGTTTGATCATGTTTTTCAACAAAGAAAAATGTTTTATAGTATATATAAACTAACGTTCTTGCATTTCCTACTCATTTCTTACCTAAATCATCATTTTTACTTATTTACACAAACACTAAAAAAACTTACCAAAACATAAAAAAGTTAAAAATTTAGCCTTTGCTTCAGTGTTGGATGATGTCGCTGATGTCTTTGATATTGATTGAAGATCCTTTGAGCTTGGTTGTTGGATTTTGAAGTTGGTTGATGGAATTGTATTTTGAGAGAGTTTGATAAATTTGAGTTTTTTAGAAATGAGGAAGTAGAAGGGTTCTGACGCGATTTAATCTCTAATACCTTCCGAAGGTCCATCATTTACGAAAGGATTAGCGAGAGAAAAAATCTATAATACATCCAAAAAGATGGGACTAATTCTTATAAAGAAATGAGTTGTACATGATGGTAACCCGACCTAGATGACTGGAGATCCCAAGAATAGGTTCAATGGGTAATAACAAGTCGTGAGCAATGTGAGATGATCATGCAAGAGAAGCATGAATCCTAAAGTAACAAGAGGATGAGA
This sequence comes from Lathyrus sativus, assembly GCA_963859935.3. NCBI lineage: Eukaryota > Viridiplantae > Streptophyta > Magnoliopsida > Fabales > Fabaceae > Lathyrus > Lathyrus sativus. The sequence goes on from OZ012736.1 coordinate 81,564,472, forward strand.
TGATAGAAACTCTTAATGAGATCTACACTTTGTATGAGGGAGTACTTAGGCTACAAGAGTACTCTTGATAAACTCACCTTTTTGATTGTGGAACTTAGGCTGGTTCTTATGGAGTTTTGAGGCAGAATTCCTAGAACCTTCACTAAACCAGGATACACGTGCAGGGCCATTAAAGCACGAACTATTAGAATACACCTTAAGAAAAGGTTGTGTGTGGATTTGATGTCTAAGATAGAGTTCAAGACAATGGTGGCACTCTTGTTGAATCAGAATTATACCTGCTATGCAGAGGTTCAAGTCATAGACACCTTTATTTATGCACAACCATAGAAACGTTTGACGTTACTTTTAAAAACTTTTTTAAATTCAAGTGGGGGTTTGTTGGAACATTATTTCAATATTCAAATATAGGGAGATGAATTTGAAAAAGCTCCTTAAGTCAAGTCCCACTTAGTGTGTTAGTTGAGAAACCTCCTTAGTCCCACATTGCTTAGGTGAGATATTTTTCCTCACTGACTTCATTATATAATGAAATTTTCTATTTCATTCAAAAATACACCAAAAACTTATTTTGAGTTTTTTCCTTCCTCACTTTCATAACTCTGCGTCTTTCGAATTGCCGAAGTGCCCACTTCTCCCCCTTTCTTTCTACTCGTTGATTTTTCCAGGTATTTTCTTGAATTCTCTTTAGAGAATAATGTAAATTTCTCCTCGTTTGAGCTGAGAAATGATCAATTATAATTTATGGATTCTCTTTATAGAATTATTCAAATTTCTCTTTGTTTGAGGAATCATCTTAAATGGTCAAATGGCCATTATTAAATTCTCTTTGGAGAATTAATGGAACTTCTCTTGGTTTGAAAAATTATTATGGCTGGTTATTATACTAGATACTACGAGTGGTATTAACCATATTCGAATGGTCTTTGTACCATCATAGGGTGTATTTCTAGACCGATTATCTACCATGCAAGTAGTAATCATACAATATAGAAATGTGTTGTTTTATCCTGGAGGCGGTGTGGTAGTTCGAATGCTTTGCATAACTTTGGGCAGTGCCGTAAAATGTATTAAAGAGAGCGACCTAGTCCACAACTCGAGCCAATAATTTCTTCTGTGGGTAATTTTCGAAACCGTGAAATGACAATTTTAAGATGTTTCATACTACCATGGCTATCGAAGAAATTTTTGGTACTTCTGCGGAGGTTGTCTCTCTACAAAATCATATTTTTGAATGGACTTGCAGATGATTTGCAATACTGCAAAACAGGTTGGAGAGGATTTGAAAAAGAAGTATGACACAGTGGAAGCTGAAATAAAGAAGTATAACGTTAGCCACTACCTAAAGTATCAGATGACATAAATCAAAGGTGTATGGAGGCTCAATGTTATGAACTTCAAATGTTTTCTTATAAGATCATCACAAAAGGCATGTGTTTAGATGAACAATTCTAAATTGCTTTTTTTATTGATAAATTGCCCCTAGTTTGAAAGTTTTTAAAAATTCTGCTTCACCATAAAACAAAGAAAATTTAAATTCAGAGTCTGATTATTCTCCTCCGAGTTGAAGAAGAATCTTGGAGAAAAGATTAAAAAGCAAAGTCTTGGTTGTTTCAAATAACAAAAAGAAATTCGGTGTAGTTCTGAAGCCATTTATTTGGAAAATGATTAAAGAATTAGAACCACAATATTGTGAATCGAATTAAGAAAGAGAATCCTTCAAGGGCCCGAATTACTCCAATTGATAGGCAACAATCACCTCCAAAAAGAAATGACATTGGAAAACCAGGCCATATGATTAAGAAATAAAGATCGAGTTTAAACCTTATGTTTCCCCTAATGCATGGGTTAACCTGTTTGATGAGCAACTTATTGCTTTGATCACTAAAATAAATATGATTGGTGAATTTTATGGTTTGTGGATGGACATTGGCTATTCTTGTTATGTCTGTTATGATCGTGAAATGCTTAAAACATACACGAATAAGAAAGTGTTGTTGGGAGTTATCCACACCACTAATGTGTCGGTATTGGAGAAGTGGAATAGTGTCCACCTCTAAAAAGAATTTAATCTTGAAGGATATCAAGTATACTTCAGAGATTATAAAGAATCTTGTTTCCTGTTTTCTTCTAAATAAGGCAAGGTTTAACTAGTCTATTGGGGTAGATTTATAAACAATCATTAAAAATGATATTTTTATGAAACTACTATGTTTAAGAATTTTGTTAATGAAATTGAAATTCAATTTAGTAAACAATATTAAGATATTTCCTAGTGATAGAGGAACGAGATATTGTTTCAGTTTATTTAATGACTTTCATATTAAACATGGGATTGTACATGAGACAATTGCTTCATATTCTCCTGAAGTGAATGGTAAAGCAGAAAGAAAGAATATAACTCTTAGTGAACTTGTTGTTGCAATTATGATGAATTATGGTGTTGCACCTTACTAGTGGGGGGAATTTTATTGACTGTTTGCTATGTCCTGAATAGAGTTTCCAAGTCAAAAAGTAAGATCTCTCCTTTAAGATATTAAAGAAAAGACAATCAAACTTGTCTTATTTGAGAACTTTGGGCTGTCTGGCTTATATCAAAATTTTGGATCCGAAACGAGTTAAACTCGCTAGTAAAGCCTATGAATGTGTATTCATTGGGTATGCAACAAACAATAAGGCATATAAGTTTTATGACCCTAATGCGAAAGGGATCATAAAATCAAATGATGCTGAATTCTATGAAGACAAATTTCCTTTCAAGTCGAGAAATAGTGGGGGAACTCAATCGAGTCACATTCCTGTGATAAGTGTTGCAACTGCGAAAAAGGGCCGGCGGAAACAAACAGAAGAGTCGTCACTAAACGTTATTTATTCCAAAGAGAGGAAAAGGAAATGATCGAAGAAAACCTAAAAGAATCGGGAAAACACAAAGTCATCGCAACCAAATCTTGGGTTCGGGAGTCGGTTACGCAAGGGGAAGGTATGAGCACCCCTCACATCCGTTGTGTTAGAGCAGAGATTGGTGTTTATTTATATCTCTATGTTTTGATGATTACTCTAATGAAATTTTGTATTAAGAAAATATATACTTTAATTTTGTTCTAGTGTTTTTGTTTCAGATATTAAAATAAATATTATTATGGAAGCAAAAATGCATCTGAACAGTATTCTATGCAAAGCTCTGAAGCATCAGAAGCAAGTCATCAGAAGACTCTAAGCGCTGCCAAAAGAGACGCTGAAGTAGAAGCTGCAAGAGACTTTGAAGCAGAAGCTGCAGAAGACTTTGAAGCGTAATTGAAGAACTTGTATGAAGAGTTTCAAGCATTGTTTCAAGAAGACTCTAAATGTACTTTACGCTGCAAGTACAAAGGCTTTGTTATTCAAACTCTGCTCTGATTGATATTCACGCTGAAGCACTTTGGCTGCAAAACTCTGATAACATCAAGGCTCTGATGTTGATAGCTTTGAGATAGAAGCATTGTTGAAGACAATATTATTCAAAGATATATCTGTTGACATATTCCAAACGACTCTTTCCTTATTCATGTATGGCACAGGAAATCAGACAAATGGGATTTGTCTGAACATTCCTTTTCTAGGAAAGCTAGAGTCAATAGAAGATAAAAGGCTACAGCTACACATCAGTGCACAGTCTTCAAGCATTGGACTTTTAGCCTATAAAAGGACATCTTCAACAACATTTCAAAGTTGACGATATTGACGAATTACTGAGAAATCAAATCAAAACTACTCTCAGGATCTCATACAATTTATTTCATAAGCTGAATAGTTTTATTCGTTCTTAATCTAAGTGTAAAAATGACAGTTTGTGATATAGCTTTTTAGAAGCAACTTAAACACTTGTTAGTTTACATTAACTTGTAAAAGGTTCCTTAAGAAGACCAAGTTGTGGTTAGGATTTCTTGAGAAGACTAAGACAGTTGTTCTTAGTGGTTGACACTGTAATCTGTTTGAATATAGTGGATTAAGTCCTTGTGGAGAAAGGTAAATCACCTTGATAGGGTGGACTGGATTAGTTGAGTTCAATGAACCAGGATAAAAATATTGTGTTGTTTTTATTGCCATAATTTTTCTAAACCCTTATTCAACCCCCCCCCCCCCCCCTTCTAAGTGTTTTTCTCACCTTCAGTTGGCATCAGAGCTCCGGTTATGTTAGTGCTCTCACTTCACCGTGAACAGAAAAGATCCAATTGAGAAAAACTCCAAATATCTTGTTCTTTATTCATCATGGCTGCTGAAGCTTCTACTTCAACTTCATACAACAACAAATACGATGATAAAGATATAATTAGCACCAAACCTCCCATGTTTGATGGTGAGAAGTTTGACTACTGGAAAGACAGAATAGAAAGCTTCTTTCTAGGTTATGATGCTGATTTGTGGGATTTAGTAACTGATGGTTACACTCATCCTACCAATGATGAAGGGAAAAAGATTGACATAAAATCTATGTCTGATCTTCAGAAGAAGGAGTTTAGAAACCACCACAAAGCAAGAACCATCTTATTGAATGCAATATCTCATACAGTGTATGAGAAAATAACAAACAGAGATACCGCATTTGATATGTTTGAATCTTTGAATATGACTCATGAAGGGAACTCACAAGTAAAGGAGACAAGGGCTCTGGCGCTGATCTAGAAATATGAAGCCTTCAAAATGGAGGAGTCTGAATCTGTAGAAACTATGTTCTCTAGATTTCAGATTCTCACAGCTGGCTTGAAAGTTCTGGACAAGGGTTATTCTACTTCTGACCATGTCAAGAAGATCATCAGAAGTTTGCTAACCAGATGGAGACCAATGGTCACAGCTCTGAAGCTTGCGAAGGATCTGAACAAGATCACGCTGGAAGAACTGATCATCTCCTTGAGGAGTCATGAGATTGAACTAGAGGAAGATGAGCCTCAAAAGAAAGGTAAGTCTGTTGCCTTAAAGTATAACAAATCTGTTAAAGCGTTGCAGGTTATAGAAGAAAGTTCGGAAGAATCTTCTTCTGAAGAAGAAGATGAATTGTCCCTGATGTCCAGAAGGATCAACAAACTCTAGAAGCATAAACAGAGGAAGTTCAAAAACTTCAAGAAACCAGATCAACGTAAAGAGTCTTCTGGACACAGAAGATCTGGGAAGAAAGAGGTTGTCTGCTATGAATGCAAGGAACCTAGGCACTATAAGATTGAATGCCCAAAACTTCAGAAGGAGAAGCCAAGAAGGAAATCTGATCATAAAAAGAAAGTTCTGATGGCAACCTGGGATGATTCAGATGCATCTGATTCTTCATCAGAGTCAGAAGAAGAATGTGCAAACATAGCACTCATGGCTGACGTAGACAATGCAGAAACTTCTGGATCAGAATCAGAATCAGATTCTGAGGAGGTATTTTCTGAACTCACTAGAGCAGAACTTTCTGAAAGTTTATCATAAATTCTGGAAAGCTACAGCCAAATTAAACTCAAATACAAGAAGCTTCAAAGATGTCTTGCATCTGAGAATGATCAGCTGAGGTCTGAGGTTGCTGAGCTTAGAGCAAAAAATCTTAAAATAAAAAATGATTTAGAGAATTCTCAAAAATCTGACTCAGAACCGATATCATGCTCAAAAAATATTTTAGAAGAGTATGACTATAGCTTTCAGAAGTTTCTGGCTAGAGGGCTAGATAGAAGCAAGATGGTTTCAATGATCTATGGTGTTAGCAGAAACAACAGGAAGGGTATTGGATATGAATCTTCTTCTGGAAAGGATTTAAATCCAAAACCTGTTGATAAAATGATCATAAAATATTCTCCTCTATATACTCATTTCAAATTTGGTCATTTGAATGATATTAAACACACAAGTTCTGATCTGAACAAACCTGTGTTTAAATCAAAACCTCATAAGAACAAGGATGCTTATAAGGGAAAGAAATTCAGAAAGAATTTCAAACCTACTAACCCTAGAGGACCCAAGAAAATATGGGTACCTAAAGACAAAATTATTTTTGTTGCAGACATCCTTAGCAGCAAAATTGAAAAACCAGTCCTGGTACCTAGACTTTGGCTGCTCGCGTCATATGACGGGAAGAAGGTCTATGTTCCAAAGCCTGGAGCTTAGATCTGGAGGTGACGTCTAGTTTGGAGGGAACCAGAAGGGCAAGATAATTGGCTTTGGAACCATAGGTAATGGTAACCTTCCTACCATTTCTAATGTGCTACTTGTTGAAGGATTAATGCATAACTTATTGTGCATAAGTCAATTAAGTGACAATGGTTATGACATAATCTTCAAACAAAAATGTTGCAAGGCTGTTAGTCAAAAGGATGGCTCTATCCTCTTTAGTGGAAAAAGGAAGAACAACATTTATAAAATCAATATTTCAGAACTTAAGGTTCAGAATGTAAAATGCCTTCTGTCTGTTAATGAAGAGTAATGGGTCTGGCACAGAAGATTGGGGCATATTAGTATGAGACGTATATATCAGATTAATAAACTCAATCTGGTCAGAGGACTTACTCAGTTGAAGTTCAACTCAGATGCTTTTTGTGAAGCATGTCAGAAAGGAAAATTTTCAAAATCTTCTTTCAAAACAAAAAATGTTGTTTCAACCTCAAGACCATTAGAGCTGCTTCATACTGATATGTTTGGACCAGTGAAAACTGCATCCATCATAGGCAAGAAGTATGGATTAGTCATTGTTGATGACTACAACAGATGGACATGGGTAAAATTCCTGAAACACAAGGATGAGTCTCATGTTGAATTCACTGACTTCTGCAAATAAGTCCAGAACGAGAAGGATTTTAAAATTGTTAAAGTCAGAAGTGATCATGGTGGTGAATTTGAAAACAAATATTTTGAAAAATATTTTAAAGAAAATGGCATTGCATATGATTTCTCCTGCCCTAGAACTCCTCAACAGAATGGAGTTGTAGAGAGGAAAAATAGAACATTGCAAGAAATGGCCAGAACCATGATTAACGAGACTAATCTAGAAAAACATTTTTGGGAAGAAGCAGTGAATACAACTTGTTATATTCAGAACAGAGTGTCAGTTAGACCTCTTCTGGAGAAGACTCCTTATGAACTGTGGAGGAATAGAAAGCCCAACATTTCTTATTTCCATCCTTTTGGATGTGTATGTTTTATGTTGAATACTAAAGAGAATCTGAACAAGTTTGATTCTAAAGCACAAAAGTGTTTCATGCTTGGGTATTCTGAACGCTCTAAAGGCTACAGAGTATACAATACTGAGACACAGATTGTGGAGGAATCAATACATGTTAGATTTGATGATAAGCTTGGCAATCAAAAGCCAAAGCAGCTTGAAAATTCTGCAGATAGAGAAGTCATTCTCACAGACTCTGAAGACTGAGAGGCAGATAAAGCTCAAGCAGAAGCACCAGAAGCAATGCCAGATGCAACTCCATTGGCTTCTCAGATGAACAATTTGAATATTTCCGAAGGACCAAATGTTAAAGGCTCATCCAGAATCAAATCTTCTCATCCAGAAGAAATGATTATTGGAAAGAAGGATGACCCTATCAGAACAAGGTCATTTCTCAGATCATCTGGAACATTACTTTTTGGGTTGGTGTCTATCATTGAACGAACTTCTGTTGATGAGGCTCTGAACGATAATGATTGGATACTTGCTATGCAAGAAGAGCTAAATCAATTCACCAGAAATGACGTCTGGGATATGGTTCCAAGACTAAAAGGTTTCAACATCATTGGAACTAAATGGGTCTTCAAAAACAAATTGAATGAGCAAGGAGAAGTTGTAAGAAACAAAGCAAGGCTAGTTGCTCAAGGATACAGTCAGCAAGAAGGAATTGTCTACACAGAGACTTATGCTCCTGTGGCCAGGTTAGAGTTTATACGCCTACTCATTTCTTTTGCTGCACAAAATAACATCACTCTATATCATATGGATGTTATGAGTGCCTTCTTAAATGGTATTATAGAAGAGGAATTTTATGTTCATCAACCTTCTGGCTTTGAAAATGATAAATTTCCAGAACATGTTTTCAAACTTAAGAAATCACTCTATGGCTTAAAACAAGCTCCCAGAGCTTGGTATGAGAGGCTGAGTAATTTTCTGTTGGAAAAGAATTTTATCAGAGGCAAAGTGGACACAACTCTCTTCTGTAAATCATTTAACAAAGACTTGTTAATTTGTCAAATTTACGTAGATGATATTATATTTGGATCTACCAATATTACACTGGGAAAGGAGTTTGCTCTATCTATGCAGGCTGAATTTGAGATGAGCATGATGGGAGAACTCAGATTCTTTCTGGGAATCCAAGTCAATCAAACTCCAGAAGGCACTTACATACATCAGACTAAGTATGTGAAGGAGCTTCTGAAGAAGTTTAATATGACTGAAAGCAAGTTGGCTAAAACCCCAATGCATCCTACAAGAACTCTTGGTAAGGAAGAGGTAAATAAGAAGGTTGATCAAAAGCTTTACCAAGGTATAATTGGATCTCTTCTGTATTTGACTACTTCTAGATCTGATATTCTATTCAGTGTTTGTCTGTGTGCCAGATTCCAATCAGATCCTAGAGAATCTCACTTAACAGCTGTTAAGAGGATTCTGAGGTATCTGAAAGGTACTGTGAGGGCAAGTTGTCTCACAATACAGGCCTCCGAGTTTTCGATGATGACAAAACACAACCTTGGACAAATTAGAAGCATCATGCAATACTTCATCATGCTATACCTTTTTTTCATTGTTAAATCATTATACCTTAATATGTGTCATAACTGAATGTGGCAGGATGCACAAAATGGAAAAAGCTGTTATTTTTGCAGGTTTGTAAGCAGTGAGTCGACCATACAGTCGGCGCATGAAGCCTGGCATTTCTCACGGCTCAGCGCATGGAAGCTATGCGTCGACCATACAGTCGGCGCATGAGTGTTTTGATTTTCCACGGATCAACGCATGAAGACATGCGTCGACCATGCCACTCAGCGCATGGAGCTGAGGATTCCCCACGGGTCATCGCACGCCGACCCTATGGTCGACCGTTCACGCGCTGTGCTGTTTTTCTTGCTGTGTTTAAAATTCTGTTCAGTTGACTGTTTTGGTTATTAATATAAATAGAGTTTTGCTAAATTTTAACAACTAACAATTGAAATCTTGAGTAAATTGTCAGGGCAAGAAACGTGAAATAGGTGCAACATATTTCTTCATCTTCATCCTTCAAACAACACACAAATCCACAAATATACACAATCATTTTTGCTGTGATAGGTGTCTTGTTCAAGGGTGATAAGGTTCGAACGCGTTGATTGAAGATCCGGTTCGAGTGGAAATTGGGGCAGGTGTTTCTTGCAGAAAACCTTGAGGGTTTTACCCATCAAGACTAGAAGGTTTTGAGGGCTTTTGCTACGGAATAGTTTGTTCAACATTCAAGCAGGTGCGAAGGTAATTGATCAACGGAAGGTTCATCAATTTAGTAGCGAGGGCGTTGAAGTGTTGAAGACTTTCCGGGTTTGATTTGTTGGTGTCTAAGATCAGCCGAGCCGAAGGTTTGAACAACGGAAAGTTTTTCATTAAGGTGGCTGGAATCGGAGGTTATTCACAACAAATTGAAGGGCTTGATTCATCTTGAATCAAGGTGCAAGAAGTGATAGCAAGCATCAACAACATTTGAGATTGTTTGTATCATTGTCTATCAACTCTTGTGTAAACTGTTCATTCCAACAGGTGATATATATTCAATATATCTCAATTCAAATTTTAGAATTGAGGGCAGACGTACCCCGAAGCGAGGACGACGGGGGAACTGCCTCATCAAATCGTGTGTTCTTTAGTTTCTGTCATTTTCAATTCAGCTTATAAAATAAGTGATTCTAGCTTAAGTGATTATTGTCAAACTGTGATACAAATTGAGTAAGGTGTTGAAACTCTGTTTTAACTACTAAGTACAATAAAAATATTGTACTAAGGCATTTCCAATCTCTTACTCAACATAAATATCCTTTGAGGTATTTGTGCACACAAACTGTTCGACAAAAGTCCTGAACTCAAATTGTCTTATTTTGCTTCTAGTTTTTGTGTGCCTTGTTTTTCATTGGAACTAGGTAACCTTGCAAATTGAAGTAAATAATTGATAAGCATAGTTTGTGTTGTGATTCTATTTTTCCGAATTGTCATAAATCCATAGGCTTACGTATATCCGGTTTTCCAATAACCGTTCATTTTAGACTATAACTTTCCTCGGCCGCTTCCGCACTTAAAACTTTTTTAAAACCAATTTCAAATTGGTAGCGCCGACTCAAATTTTAATTGGGGATCTATTCAACCCCTCCTTCTTGATCCGTGCCATAGTCTAACAAGTGGTATCCAGAGCTCCGGTTATTCGGTGCTTCAAATACAACGAGATAGAAAATGGCAAACGAACCTAAAGGGGCGTACAATAGGGCTCCTGTTTTCAACGGTGAAAATTACAGTTATTGGAAAGACTGTATGTGTGTGCATATCAACTCCATAGATAGAAAAATATGGAACGTTATCCTTAATGGTCCAATAGAAATTACTATGACCAATGCAGATAATGTAATTGTGCCAAAGCCTGAAGCACAATGGACCGATGACGATGAGAAAAAATACAATTATGATTGGAAAGCTAAAAACATCTTAATCTCCTCATTAGGTGTAGATGAATACTATCGTGTATCCCATTGTCCTACTGCTAAGGCCATGTGGGATTCACTACAAATAGCCCATGAGGGGACAACCGATGTTAAGTTAGCTAGAATCAACACTCTTATACAAGAGTTTGATCTCTTTTTCATGGAGAAAGGGGAAACCATTGCTAACATGCAAAAGAGATTTACTCATCTTATCAATCGTTTACATTCATTAGGTAGGCCTATTTCCAATGACGTTGCTACTAATAAAGTCTTGAGATGTCTTAACAGGGAATGGCAGCCAAAAGTGACCGCCATCAAAGAGGCAAATGATCTTACCATATTAGATTTGACAACATTGTTTGAAAAATTGCAAGAGCATGAACAGGTACTCTTGAGCCTAGACCAACGTGAGAAAATGGAAAAGAAAGACAAAGCGAAGGTGAGTGAAAAGAAATCGATAGCTCTCAAGACTTCCTCCTCGAAGTCTCAAGCAAAAGAGCAAAATGATTATTCCTCGAGCGACGAAGAAGAAGAAGACACAAGCGAAGATATGGGGCTGTTTGTTAAAAGGTATAACCGTTACGTAAGGAAGAACGGCATACAACATTCCGAGAAGAACTTGGTAAACTACCGGAAACAATCAAGACACTCCAAGGATGATGACTCAAAAGGTGAAAAGACTAGAGGGACGTGCTACAAGTGTGGAAAGCCCGGTCACTACAAACCGGACTGTCCAATGAATAAAAAGGGAAAGGACAAGGAATCATCAAAATCACACAAGAAATCATCAAAGCCGAGGAGAGCGTACATAGCATGGGAAAGTGACAGCAACTCTTCCTCCTCTGATGAAAGTTCTAGTGATGAAGAAGAGTCCGTGAATCTATGCCTCTCCGCCAATCAGAAAAATAAGAAAAAACAGGTACGTAACTCTAAATATGATAAGTCATCAAATATGTCGCATTCAGAATTACTAGCCGCATTTCATGCCTTACATAATGAAGCAGTTGAAGCCTTTAAGAAACTTGCTTCTAATAAGAAAATCTTTACGTATTTAGAGCATAAGGTTAAAGAGTCCGAAAAGAAATTAGAGGACCTAAAGGCTTCCATTGTGAAAGGCAATGAATCAGATAGTAAAGACGATAGAAACCCTTTCAACTTCGGGTGTGACACTTGTCATATTTGGCAAGGTGAGGTTAGACACCTCAAGGCCAAATTAAACAAGGCACTCGAGCCTAAAATTACATTTGCTATTGATAAAAAGGATTTTAGAAAAAGTATGATTAATCCATACCAAAAATATGCATATGTAATTAGGGATCAAGCAAGTGAAAGTGTCTCTAAAGTTGATTTTGCTTGCTTATACTGTTGCAGGAAAGGCCACTCCATTGGTAAATGCCGTTTTAGAAGATTTCTTGTTCCTAAGGGCATCTACCAATGGTTGCCCAAACACAACCATTTTGTCGCTAACCTATCAGGACCCAATATGCCATTGGGTACCTCCTTGTGCTAATTATGTTTTGACAGGTGAAATGTGTCGAGACCACCGAGAGAAGATGGGTTCTCGATAGTGGGTGCTCAAGACACATGTCTGGAGACATATCCTTATTCATAGACTTTGTGGCTAAGAAGAAAGGGTATGTAACTTATGGTGATAACAACCGCGGAGCAATACTAGGCAAAGGTAGTGTAGGTAATTCCGCCTCTGCTATGATTTCCGATGTATTGCTTGTCGAAAACCTTAAACATAATCTGCTTAGCATTAGCCAATTGTGCGACAAAGGATACAATGTATCTTTTTCAAAAGATTGTTGCAAAATTGTGCACGAAAATGATAAGAAGAATATGTTCAATGGTTTTAGAGTAAACAATGTATATATGCTTGACTTAAATGAAGTATCATTAACAAGCGACAAATGCCTCATATCTATGAGTGAAGACTCATGGCTATGGCATAGGCGTTTAGCGCATGTTAATTTTGACTTACTCAATAAGGTAGTCTCAAAAGACCTAGTCTTAGGACTTCCCAAAATAAAGTTCACCAAGGATCACCTTTGTGATGCTTGTCAAAAAGGGAAGCAAACGAGGATCTCATTTAAATCCAAAAAGATAATTTCAACAACGAGACCTCTTGAACTTCTACACATGGACTTGTTTGGGCCGTCTAGGATCAAAAGTCTCGGAGGAAACTATTACGGGTTCGTAATAGTGCACGACTTTTCTAGGTTTTGTTGGACCATCTTCTTAGTAAGTAAAAGTGATACATTTGCCGCTTTTGAAAAGTTTGCTAAGCTTTCCAAAAACAAGTTAAATACAAACATAGTGTCCATAAGGAGCGACCATGGAGGTGAGTTTGAAAATCATTTGTTTGAAGAATATTGCGGTAACCATGGTATTGATCATAACTTCTCCGCTCCGTGCACTCCTCAACAAAACGGGGTTGTGGAGCGCAAAAACCGTATTCTAGAAGAATTGGGAAGAACAATGATTAATGAGAGTGGTTTACCTAAATATTTTTGGGTCGACGCAATTAGTACGACATGTTATGTTTTGAATAGGGTACTTATTCGCCCCATTCTAAACAAAACACCGTACGAACTCTTAAAAGGGCGAAATCCAAATGTCTCCCACTTACACGTGTTTGGATGTAAATGTTTTATATTAAACAATGGTAAGGAAAACTTGGGCAAATTTGATTCCAAAGCCGATGAAGGTATCTTTCTCGGATACTCTCACTCGAGTAAAGCATATAGAATATATAATAAACGATTACTTGCTGTAGAAGAGTCTGTGCATGTTACTTTTGATGAGTCCTATCCGAGAAATGTCGGAAAGGATAGTGTTGTTCATGGTGCAGGTACATCCACAGAAGACATACTCAAAGATGGCGAAACTGGGATTGATCAACCTGACAAAGTCAAAGTTGAGGAGGATAAGGATGTATATCATGAAGCAAACGAGGAAGTTCATCCTCCTACAAATGATGATCTCCCTCAAGCTTGGAAATCTTCTAAAGATCATCCAATCGACAACATTCTCGGAGACATCACAAAGGGAGTCACTACTCGATCGAAGCTAAGTAATTTCTGTTATCACTTCGCTTTCGTGTCACAAATGGAACCTAAAAATCCTAAGGAAGCCCTACTCGATGAACATTGGTTTCTGTCAATGCAGGAGGAACTAAATCAGTTTACTAGAAATGAGGTTTGGGACCTTGTCCCTCCTCCGCGAGGTCATCGAGTAATCGGCACCCGATGGGTGTTTAGGAACAAGCTGGACGAAAACGGGGTAATAACTCATAACAAGGCGCGTTTAGTCGCGCAAGGGTATAACCAAGAGGAGGGCATCGACTATGAGGAAACTTATGCTCCGGTTGCCCGACTCGAGGTTATACGCCTTCTTCTTGCTTTCGCATGTGCGAAAGATTTTAAGTTATTCCAAATGGATGTCAAGAGTGTGTTCCTTAACGGGTACATAAATGAAGAGGTCTACGTTGCACAACCTCCTGGTTTTGAATCTCATGAGTACCCCGATCATGTTTATAAACTAAAACGGGCGTTGTATGGTCCCAAGCAAGCTCCTAGAGCTTGGTATGAGCGCCTAAGTAAATTTCTACTTGATCAAGGTTACTCAAAAGGAAAGGTTGACACAACACTCTTTATTAAACGTCAAGGAAATCACTTAATATTAGTTCAAATCTATGTCGATGATATAATCTTTGGATCTACTAACATGAATCTCGTGAGAGAGTTTTCTGTTCTTATGCAGGGTGAATTCGAGATGAGTATGATGGGAGAGCTCACATACTTTCTCGGCTTGCAGATTAAACAATTCAAGGAAGGAACTTTCGTGAGTCAAACAAAGTATTGTTTGGACCTTCTCAAGAGATTTGACATGGCAAAATCCAAGGCCATAGACACCCCCATGCCTACATGTGCAAATTTGAATAAGGATGAAAGCGGTAAGGACGTAGAGGTAAAAAGGTATAGAGGTATGATTGGATCACTTCTCTATCTCACTGCGTCGCGTCCTGATATTATGTTTAGCGTGTGTATGTGTGCAAGATACCAATCATGTCCTAAGGAATCCCACCTAAAAGCTGTTAAAAGAATACTTCGGTACCTATCCGGTACTCCAAAGTATGGCTTGTGGTATTCCAAAGGTAGTGATTGTTCGCTGTTAGGTTATTCCGACTCCGACTTTGCAGGTTGCAAGTTGGATAGGAAAAGCACTAGTGGTACGTGTCACTTGTTTTCAAATTCTTTGGTTAGTTGGCATAGCAAAAAGCAAGTTTCAGTTGCTTTGTCAACCGCCGAAGCGGAATACGTTGCCGCCAGTAGTTGCTGTGCTCAAATCCTGTGGATTAAGCAACAACTATTGGACTTTAACCTCAAACTTGAACGTATCCCAATCCTATGTGACAATACCAGTGCTATTAACCTTACAAAGAATCCGGTATTGCACTCTCGCACTAAACATATCGAAATTTGACACCATTTTCTTCGTGATCATGTTGAGAAAGGTGACGTTGTATTTGAACATGTTTATACTAATAATCAACTAGCGGATATTTTTACTAAGCCGCTAGCCACTGAACCTTTCTTTCATATTCGCCGAGAACTCGGTATTCTCGACATTTCGGAGCGGGAGTCATAATTTGCTTATTTCAGCTTATTTCATTCACATCTATATTTTGTGCTTCTAACAAATTTAATGTTTTTGCAAGTACAAGTATGTTGTTTATCAAGCTTATCCGGCATTGAGGTGATATTGTTCCTCTTCCCTCTCTCTACATACAAGTTGTATTTGTGATCTCAAAGTAAAATATGTTAACTGTGGTGCATATGTGAATCATCTGTTGTGTATTTAAAATTGCTTGATTGAACATTTTTGTTGTGGCATTATTGTCTGCATTTATTAAGCATCATGTCATATGAAACCAGGCAAAATTCTGCATTTCCAGGTCTTGAGTCGACCATACCAGAACAGAGGTCGACGCACTCTGTTTAAACTTTTAAAATTATTGAAATTTTTATAGCATGCGCCGACGCATGCAGAGCTATGGTCGACAGCTCGCTGAAAAATTCAGTTTTATTTATCTGCCTATTCGTTTCAGGTCTCCTCATTAAAGGTAGTTACATGCATCCACTCATATTCCTAGGGAGTTGCATCTATTACCCTCCACTACTTCTTCTTGTCTCTTCCACTCTCCAACAAACCCTAAGTTTCTCTTAAAAAGGGGGAAACTATTGTTCTGAACCCACAGCAAAATCCTCTCATTTCAGAATTCTCCCATCTCTCATCACCCACCAAAATCTCTACCCATGGCTTCATCTTCTCATAGACCCACCAAAAAGAGGTCAATAGGGTCAACATCTGCCTCAATACCCATTACCCCCGAATCACTTGTTCATCCATCCCTCCGAGAGAACTTCAACAAGGATATTGGTCGAAGAAAGGTTGTACGACAACATGCATTCTACGAACTTTTCGCCGAACGCATGCATCTTGGAGAAATCATGACCTATCTCACATATCACGGCATTGAGAGATTTCTTGAATGCAATGCCAAGTACAGTGAAGACCTGGTACGTATTTTCTATATTGGTCTCAATGATAAATTTCATGGTGAAAATTTCCACTCCGTTATCGGACCCACTCAGGTATCTCTAACCTCTGAAATTTGGAACAAATATTTTGATATGACTGTGGAGGAAAATGAACCTCCTCTGGCTGAAGTAACTGATTCACGCACAATTGAAGGTTATGAGTTCAAAACTGCACTGAATGGTATGCTTAAGCGACCCTATCCTGACCACATTGTGAACAGTGCTGCTTTTCCATGATCTGTCACTTCCGGAAAACTCAAAACTTCAGCAAGAATTCTTCAGTGGATTGTGGCGCGCATTCTGCGGCCCAAACAGGGTGGATTATCAAGGGTGGAACAGGCTGAAGTTCATCTCATACATATCCTGGGTCACAGCATCAAAATCAACTGGCCGTATTACATTGCGAGTCGTATGTATGAATTGCATGACTCCAAACGAAGTACGGCACTTGCCTATGGATCCTTCATCCAAGAGGTCCTCAATTCTGCAAATGTGAACTACCCCTCCTTTGCATACACTTCTATTTCCGCTGGCAAAGAATTCAGTCCAAAAGTTTTCTCAATGATGGGATATGTCTGGATTCGCAAATACCAGAAGTACAAATTCTATCGCCGCGCAAATATGCCTCAGTCCGAATCATCAAGTGAAGAGAGTGCAGATGAGTCCGAAGGTGAAGAGAATGAAGCAAGTGCAGATGGTTCAGATGAAAGTGAAGAAGAACAAGAACAGGATACACAGGATGCTGACACAATGCAACCAGACCAAGCTGATCATACAGAGCGTTAAACATATGAGCCTCCATACAACTATAAAGAGCCGCCACCAAATTCCAACCTCAATAATGACTGGACTGCTTACAGGGGTCAACAAGAAACTGACAGTGAGGAAAATAACCAAGGCTGGGGTGAATGGAAATACACTGGGTGGACCACACTTGGGAGATTCTATCAGCCCTATCAACATAGCTCTGAGACACCCCCTTCTCCTCAACAGCCATCCAACAACTCCGACATTCTGGAAATGATGCAGTCCATGCAATTAGACCAACGCCATTTCATGACCACTATGCAGGAACAACAGCAGAATTTTATGAGAAGTCAGGATGAACGGATGGAACAAGTTCGCTCTGAGCTGCAAACTCAAAATGAGCGGATCAGTGGAATCTCCACACAGCTGGATGCTCGCTTTGAGATTCTCGTTCACTCCCATCAAGCTGAAGAACGGGCGATTACTGAGAGTCTCGACTTCCTGAACAACATCACTGAAGAGTTCACTGATTTGGCTCATCCTCAACGTCATCCCCATTTCTATGAGAGGTGTGGCCGTGGTCGCAGACGTGGACGGGGTTATTAGCTTGTGTTCGTCTTATTATGGTTTCATTTGCTGTTTTGATTGCATGCATCATAGTCTCTTTTGTTGTTTTTGGTTGCAAACTTTGTTATGGTGTTTTATTTAATTCCTAAATTCTGTCAAGACTTTATGTGCTGCTACTTTATGTTTCTTATCAATATTATGTATTAATATGGGTGTATGCTTAATTATTATCTGTTGGCTATATTGTATGGCTTTTTCTTGATTTTATGTTAGTTATATTGTTAATCCGTCAAGACTTTATAGTTCTCGGTTTCATTTTGATGTTGTCAAAGGGGGAGAAAAGCATCAACCACCACAAATGCTTTGACTGAAAATGCTTTGACTGAAAAAGAAAGGGGGAGAGCGTACAACTATGATTAAAGACATCGCATGTTGTGTGCAACAGGTTGTCATCATCAAAAAGGGGGAGAATGTGAGGGCAAGTTGTCTCACAATACAGGCCTACGAGTTTTCGATGATGACAAAACACAACCTTGGACAAATTAGAAGCATCATGCAATACTTCATCATGCTATACCTCTTTTTCATTGTTAAATCATTATACCTTAATATGTGTCATAACTGAATGTGGCAGGATGCACAAAATGGAAAAAGCTGTTATTTTTGCAGGTTTCTAAGCAGTGAGTCGACCATACAATCGGCGCATGAAGCCTGGCATTTCTCACGGCTCAGCGCATGGAAGCTATGCATCGACCGTACAGTCGGCACATGAGTTTTTTGATTTTCCACGGATCAGCGCATGAAGACATGCGTCGACCATGCCACTCAGCGCATGGAGCTGAGGATTCCCCACGGGTCATCGCACGCCGACCCTATGGTCGACCGTTCGCGCGTTGTGCTGTTTTTCTTGCTGTGTTTAAAATTCTCTTCAGTTGACTGTTTTGGTTATTAATATAAATAGAGTTTTGCTAAATTTTAACAACTAACAATTGAAATCTTGAGTAAATTGTCAGGGCAAGAAACATGAAATAGGTGCAACATATTTCTTCATCTTCATCCTTCAAACAACACACAAATTCACAAATATACACAATAATTGATAAGCATAGTTTGTGTTGTGATTCTATTTTTCCGAATTGTCATAAATCCATAGGCTTACGTATATCCGGTTTTCCAATAACCGTTCATTTTAGACTATAATTTTCCTCAGCCGCTTCCGCACTTAAAACTTTTTTAAAACCAATTTCAAATTGGTAGCGCCGACTCAAATTTTAATTGGGGATCTATCCAACCCCCCCCCCCCCCCCCTTCTAGATTCGTGCCATAGTCTAACAGGTACTACTAACGTGAGTTTGTGTTACAGAAGATCTGATGATTATAAATTAGTTGGATTCTGTG
Organism: Lathyrus sativus; assembly: GCA_963859935.3. Taxonomy (NCBI): domain Eukaryota; kingdom Viridiplantae; phylum Streptophyta; class Magnoliopsida; order Fabales; family Fabaceae; genus Lathyrus; species Lathyrus sativus. The sequence goes on from OZ012736.1 coordinate 81,583,431, forward strand.
ATGCTGACTATGCTGGAGACAGAGTTGAAAGAAAGAGTACTTCTGGAAGCTGCCAGTTTCTTGGAAGTCATCTGATCTCTTGGTTCAGCAAGAAGCAACCCACAATTGCGCTTTCAACAATAGAAGCAGAATACATTGCTGCTGCTAGTTGTAGCAATCAGATGCTCTGGATGAAGAGTCAACTAGAAGACTATCAGATCCATGAGAGTAATATTTCAATCTTATGTGATAATACTTCTGCTATATGCTTGTCTAAAAATCCTATTTTACACTCTAAGGCAAAGCATATAGAGATAAAACATCACTTCATCAGAGACTATATTCAGATGGGAGTTATCAGTTTAAACTTTGTTGATACAGATCTTCAATGGGCTTATATCTTTACAAAACCCCTTGCTGAAGATAGATTTAAATTTATTCTGAAAAATATAAGTATGGATTTCTGTCTAGAATAAAATGTTTATCAGAAGAAATTTTTTTTCAGATGAAAATGTTTTAACTCTGAAGTATTGCATCTATTTATTTATTGTTTAATATTTTATTTATTGTGTGCAAATCTGAACTAACAAGCCTCAGAAGATCTGAACATTGGCTAACGTTTCATTTCTCAAAGAAGTTTCAGAAGCACATGCAAGCAAACACGTGTAACTCTGAATCTGAAAAGGTGGAGTGCACATTACTGAATTGACGTTTGAGGTACTGTTTTTGAATATTGAGTTTCTCGTTTTCCCCCCAAATTGTCAGAATCATTAATTACTTGAAATGGTTATATTCTTTTTATTAAATGCTAAGTGTAAGCGTGCTGAACGTGTGACTCTTGTGTGCCTTAATTTCTTCTATAAATACCACAACACTTCACTTTTCACACTTTTCACTCTCTCACACTCTTGTATGCATTTCTGCTTATTTCATTGTTTTCATCTCTCTCCCAAACCCGAAACCGTTCGTAACCCTAAAACTCTCTCAAGAACATCAATGGCTACTTCTTCATCAACTTCTGCTCAGTTTCAATCATCCATGGCTGCTGTCTCATCTTCCAACATGGGTGATGTTGCCTTCAAGGAACCTGTTAGAACTTTACTCACACCTGTTGACAAACTGGAAGTATTGTGTGAATCCATTGTGAACTTTGAATCTATTGCTGAAAATGGGTATGATCTTCGTCCCATTGTTGATGCTCAATGCTGGACTAAGTTCTTTGATAGGATGATGGGACAAGTTTATCCTTGTTTAGTAAAGGAATTTTGGATCCATGCTACTACGTGCCCTAAGTTCATTGTCTCATATGTTCTGGGTAAATAAATCATCATAACTGAGGATCTGATAAGGAAGCCCATAAGCAATGAAGAAACTGATGGTGTCACAAATCTGCCAGCTAGGCGTGTGGATATGACTGATGTGTATAGGGAAGTTTGCTCATCTGGAGAAGCTTCTAAAAAGGTGAAAGATCTGAAGCCAAACTACAGGATCTGGGCTAAGATCTTTATGGGATGTATTCATCATAGGAAGTCTTCAAACTATCTTGATTATGTCAATACTGATCAGATGTACTTCATGTACTGTCTGAGTCAGAGCACAAAAGTGGATCTGCCTTATCTACTTTTCAATCATCTGTGGACATACGTAAAACAATCCAGGGAAGAAGTCAGAACCAAACATCAGAAGAAGAGGAACTGGATTCCAATGGGAAGACTCATTTCAGACATTCTGTCTGAGAATGGTCTGGTTGGACATTTGACAGAAGCAGGACTAAAGGAAGAGTTAGCTTATGTAGTAGGAAAACCTCTGAATGGGAAAAGTCTTCAGAGGATGAAAGTTGTAGAAGAAGTCACTTCTACACCAAAACACATAAATTCTAAAGAAGTTAGTAAAAGAAGGATACCAGTGGATGATTTTCCTATGTTCTTCGCTAATGAACCAAGGGAAATTATTTTGAATTACATTGCAACGTGTCTGAAAGATAGAACTCCTCTACCAGCTAATCTGGTTCTGAAAGTAGGCGAACCTGCTCCAGATCTTTATGAGGCAAGACAAAAGAAGAAGAGAAAGGTTTCTGAAGAAGGATCTTCAAAACCCAAGAGGAAGGCTACTGGTGAAGCTGCTGCTGTCAAACCTAAGAGGGTCAAGAAGCAAAAGGCTAATCCTCCTGAGGCAAGTTTAGATTCTATCTTGCAAACTTTCAAAGAGGTACTAACATCTGATCAACCTATCCATGAACCTTTACCCTCACCTTCACCCTCTCCTCCTCGTGTTTCTAACCTAAGAAACCTTCTGTTACAGATCCTTCTGTACCCTAACAAGCAACTCCATCTGAAAAGCAACCATCTAATATTCCCCCCTCTGATAAACAAACCTCTACACCATAATAACAAAACTCTGAAATTCCCCCACCAGAACCACAAACTTCTAAACCACTATCAGAAAAACCTACTCCACAACAACCTGAACCACAACCAGAACAACCCATCCCCTGTGTTCCTCAACCAGAACAACATCAACCTTCTGAATCATTCATATCTGATTTTGAGGTTCTTGACGTTCAATCTTTGAAGATGCTGTTTGACGTCTCTTCTACATCCTGTCATTCTTCTGCATCATCTGATTCTTCTGAATCTAATGTACCCCCAGAAGTAAACTCACCACCCTCACTACGTGGCTATGAACCAAGATCATCTGATTTTGTTTCTTTTGCTTCTTTCAAACCTTTACCCTCTGATAACCTTCCCTCTAGGCTCAAACTTAAACACTTTTATCCAAAACATCAAGATATTCCTGAATCATATTGCCAAAAATCTTCTACACCATATCCTCGTCCTTTGTTCATTATCCCAACCTTCATAATACCATCCCCACCAGAACAACCAACAACACCATCTCTAGAAAACTTCCTTAAACCTAAACCTAGAATGGATGTTGGTACAATTTTTGATGGCTTCAAGAAGGAAATGAATGTGTGGATATCTTCTGTGAAGAAAGACTGTTTGTCAAGTGTGAATCCAGATGCTTCTGAAGCCTCTTGGAACAGATTCATCTCAAGGTTCAACACTGTTGCTTCAAATCTTCGCACCATTTGCTCTGATGATGCAAAGGTGAAATTTGCTGAAGTTATCAGACATACTTTTCTAAACATGAGTAGACCTCAAGTTATGGCTCTGGAAATGCACCTGCTGATGAACCTATGACTGAAGATACTCCTCCAAAAGCAGTTGTTGCTGAGGAAACTGTTGTGCCTAATCAGTCAGCTCTGATGATTGTGGAACAAGCTTCTACTTCTGTGATTCAAGAACCTGCTTCTGCATCTGCTATGGTCACTGATAGTGCTCCAACTACTGAATCTGCATCTGCACCTGCTTCTTCTAAAATCTAGATAGAAAGACCAGATTTAGAAGAAACGTTTGCTCTACTAGAAGCCAGCAACAAAGAGATCAGAACATGGATGGTCAAGCAAGAACAAACAATATATGAGATTAAGACTTGGATGTCTAAACAAGAGGAATCTTATTCTCAGATTACAGATCTTCTGAAGTTGATAGCCTCTCGCCAATCTTAGTTTCTTTTTCTGTTATGTTTGTGTACATGTTTGTTGTGTTTTGTTATCTTGTTGTTTTCTCTGAATGTTCTCTGGATTCTGTTTATCAATGAAATTGACTATTTCCTTATCTGCTCTTATATTGTTTTTCTCTGTTAATCTTTTCTGTCTTAAAAAGTTTTTCTTTTTTATTGTGAAAAAAAGGGGGAGAAAAAAAATTCTATTTGTTCAAAAATAAACACTTACTAAAATGGAATTCAGACATAATAATTTATAACTAACATTGAATTTTAGTCTTTCAGAACTATAACGTATCATCTGACAAAATTCATTGAAGTTACCTTGAGAATCCCCAAACCAGATTTTTATTCAAACCAGGCTCTGATAATTCAAACCAGGTTCTGATTACCAGGCTCTAATCCTAAAGTAAACCAGGCTCTGATTCTGGAAAGAAGATCAGTAAGAGTAAACCAGACTCTGTTTCTGGAAAGCAAATCAAGCTATTACCAGGCTCTGATTCTGGAGAGCAAATCAAGCTCTGATTCTGAAAGTATATTCTAACCAGGATTCTAACCAGGCTCTTTATCTGAAAATTATACTCATGCAAAAAGGGAAGTATCTTCTTCTATTAGAATATTCATTTCAGGGGGAGATTCTTTATCTCAGGGGGAGTTATATATTTTATCCTTTTTATTGAACAAAATTTCCTATGTTTTTGTCATCATCAAAAAGGGGGAGATTGTTAGAACACAGATTGGTGTTTATTTATATCTCTATGTTTTGATGATAACTCTAATGAAATTTTGTATTAAGAAAATATATACTCTAATTTTGTTCTAGTGTTTTTGTTTCAGATATTAAAATAAATATTATTATGGAAGCAAAAATGCATCTGAACAGTATTCTACGCAAATCTCTAAAGCATCAGAAGCAAGTCATCAGAAGACTATGAACGCTGCCAGAAGAGACTCTGAAGCAGAAGCTGCAAGAGACTCTGAAGCAGAAGCTGCAGAAGACTCTGAAGCGTAATTGAAGAACTTGTATGAAGAGTTTCAAGCATTGTTTCAAGAAGACTCTGAATGTACTTTATGCTGCAAGTACAAAGGCTTTGTTATTCAAACTCTGCTCTGATTGATATTCACGCTGAAGCACTTTGGCTGCAAAACTCTGATAACATCAAGGCTCTGATGTTGATAACTTTGAGACAAAAGCATTGTTGAAGAAAATATTATTCAAAGATATATCCGTTGGCATATTCCAAACGACTCTTTCCTTATTCATGTATGGCACAGGAAATCAGACAAAAGGGATTTGTCTGAACATTCCTCTTCTAGGAAAGTTAGAGTCAATAGAAGATAAAAGGCTATAGCTACACAACAGTGCATGGTCTTCAAGCATTAGACTTTCAGCCTATAAAAGGACATCTTCAACAACATTTCAAAGTTGACGATATTGGCGAATTACTGAGAAATCAAATCAAAACTACTCTCAAGCTCTCATACAATTTATTTCATAAGCTGAATAGTTTTATTCGTTCTTAATCTAAGTGTAAAAATCACAGTTTGTGATATAGCTTTTTAGAAGCAACTTAAACACTTGTTAGTTTACATTAACTTGTAAAAGGTTCCTTAAGAAGACCAAGTTGTGGTCAGGATTTCTTGAGAAGACTAAGACAGTTGTTCTTAGTGGTTAACATTGTAATCTGTTTGAATATAGTGGATTAAGTCTTTGTGGAGAAAGGCAAATCACCTTGATAGGGTGGACTGGATTAGTTGAGTTCAACAAACCAAGATAAAAATATTGTGTTGTTTTTATTGCCATAATTTTTCTAAACCCTTATTCAACCCCCCCCCCCCCCCCTTCTAAGTGTTTTTCTCACCTTCACGTTGTACTCAACAGGATCCATGCTTGTTGTCTAATCTATGGGTGAAAACTATCTAAAAGCTACTGCTAAACGGGGGTGGGAAGAAAGAACAATCTTGATAGGACATCGTCGTGTTGCACCCCAAAATTTGCCCAACCTTTTCTAACCTAGGTTTATGTTTCAATTGCATAGTCATTTGCATTGTCATCATGTACATAGTGTATTCATCTGCATTGCATAGCATAAGCAAGTTATCTTAATCAGGGGATCAAGTGCTATTCTTGTCTCAAGAGGCATATTCAGAGGGTTTCATTCATATTCAAGACTACTCAGGTCATCAGGGAAGAATTTGAGCTTTGAAGAGTTGACAGGTTGATCAGTGAGTTCTCCCCTATCTTGAGGTTATTTGGGGATCATCAGAGGAATTGTGAGCCATGAGCCAAGAGCATTAGGTGTGTATGGATGTTATGAAGAGCCTAGATGATCATTTTTGAGGAGTAACCAAGTCATTGGAATGATTGCAAGAGCCTCAGTTGAAGTCAGTCAACTAGGGTTTTATCTGGGTCAACACTAGGTCAACCCTAGGTCAAAGACTTGTTTTGAAAGGCATCAAGGATCATTTGAAGAATGTGGGATTCATTATTTGCTATATGGGTATGGATGTGGTGTTGTACCAAAGAAAAATCATAAGGAGTCAAGGAGAAGTGGAGTTACCAAATTAGGGTTTCAGTGTGAAATCCCCTGATTTAGGTCAAACTTCAAAGCTGTGTAACTCAATATGCAAGCTTCTTATGAATTTCTGGTCCACATGAAACTTGTAGAGTATCTTCATAGCTTTAATTTTAGTGGTGCAAGTCATCAAGATGATTTATAGAACTCAAGTTATAGCTCTTGCAAGTTACAGGTCATCTGAGGGCACTAAAATTTGTCTGTGGAAGTTGTCTGTCTTCCAAGCAACTTTTGACCTTCAAGGAGATTTCAAATGGATTTATGGCCAACATGAGAGTTGTTCCTGATTGTCTTAGCTTTCTAGGAAGGTATGGTATGCCTTCATATGATTTGTGGAACTCCACTTATGTCTTTGGCAAGCAAAGGGTATTTTGGTCATTTGAGAATTACAGGTCATTCTTAGCCTATGCCTAAAACTCATACAAGGAAGCTTCAAATGAAAAACTTCAAAACATAAAAGTTGCTCAAAATGGCATTTTAATTCTAGAAAAGAGGTCATGGAAGTTTGGAAATGCATAGAACTCAGATTGATAAAAGTTGGTGAAAAATGACTTAAAAATGGCATATAACTTGAAAATTTTCAAATGGAAAATTGGTTTGGGCAATCTATAAATCCAAAATGGGTCATGTAATATACCAAATTGATTCTAAAAAACATTTTAAAGACAATGGTTTAGACATATTTTTGATTTGAGGCCTAAAAATGGGAGTTGCTTTGTAATGTTCTTACTTACATAATAAGGCAACATTGTAAAACTTCACCAAAGGCAAGGAATTGGTTTGTTCTTCATTCATACCACCTCAATATCTCATGTGAGGAGATTTTAAAATGAATTCAAAGGGCTGTAAAGGTAATTGATGGCATGAGATGAGATATGTCAAAGTATCCTTACATGAGAATTTCCACATTCTTCTACTTCATTCTAGAAGCATCAAGGATCCTCTAATGGATTCTATATATTGAGTAGATCACAAGGAGAAGAGAGGTTGGAGAAAATCAGTGGAGAGAGTGAGGGAGAAAGTGGAATCCAAAGCTCCCTTCAAGAACAAGCAAGACTCGTGTGGATCATTGCAAGCTTCATTCATCACAACTCTTGCAAACAGAAAGCTCTCTTCCATTAGAGGAGTATTTGGAAGCAATAACAAGCCTTGGATCAAGACCTAACTGCCCCTGCCATAGCTATTTGACAGGTTTTGTTCTCTCTCCATATCTCTATAATTATGTGCTTTCTGTTAGATTCTTAGGTGTAGATTTGTTAGGATAAGATAGTTGATCATTTTCTGAGAATTAGAGGGCTTTATGTGAAGGTTGATGGCAGGGTGCCATTTCTTGCAAGATCAAGAACAGAACGTGTATTGAGTATTAATGATCTTGTTATGGTTTAGAATGATTAGTGTAACCTAGGGAAGAGAATAGTGCCATGAGATTTAGGTTTGACCAAGATTGAACTCAGAGAAAAGTAGTGGAACCATGGTCTTCATGCACTCTGTTTGTGAAATCCACGGGGATTTAGGAGGAACCATTGGCATAGTTGGATTCTTGGAAGAAAATGGCACGTTTTTGCCTTTGGAATTTTTGATTTTCATTGAGAAACCAGAGAGAACGAATGGCTGGAAAATTCGTGCATGGCATGATGAAAACCTGAAACCCTAGGTTGAGTTGGAGAAGATAACTCCTAGGCCGTTGGATCGTTCTATTTTATTTGACCTTTTAAACCAATCTGACGACCATAATTCAAACTCAGAAATGGAGGGAGTTTCTAAAGCCAAACGCGGCGTTTCAATAAGTGGAGTCCATGGGCCTGACACAGTCTTTGCTATACACACACCCAATATGGAGCCCAATTGAAATAACACTGAAATCAGTTGCTAATCACACCAACTTTTATTCTTTTTTCTTTTAATTTTTGATCTTAATGTCTGAACACATGTGGGCCTAATGCTTTCGCTCTTCGCACCTCCCAGTCCCTGGCCCATCCAACATTATAACTGGGCGCATCACTACTGACACCCCCCTCCCCATTTCATTTTTAGTTTTTAATTTCTTTTATATTTCTTGTATCTTTAAAAATTCATAAATAATAGGAAAATTAATATTTTCAATTGCTTATTTTTTCTATAGGTTTATATTCCTGTCTAGAAAATGAAAAAAATAATAAAAGTCCATTTTGTTTTTAGTTTAGCATTTTTAGTATTTTTTTCATTTAAATAGCTTTTTTAGATGATTTAGTTGATACCCCATTTTGTTGATTTTAGTTCAATTAGCTCCCCTTAGATTTAGGGTCCATTATTTTTAGGGTGATTAACTTAGGACTTTAGCTTCCTCATAGGATTTAATTCATGATTTTAGGGTTAATTTTTAGATGGTTTGATTAGGTGAGATCAGAGTGATCAAAATTATGGTTTAGGTTTAACATAGGTGAAGTAAATCATTTCTTTTAAGAGTTTTAGTTTAATTTTGGGTATGGGACTATAGGGGTATTATGGGTAGGTGTAATGGAACTTTGTGGATAAATATTAGATTTTTCCCTATGACTTTAGTATTTTCAGAGTATTTTCTAAATGGACTGTTTGTGTGGCATGTTTTGTGTTGATTGTCTATCTTTGGGGAATTGTTGTGGGGTTTGGTTTGCTTTGAAGACCTTGTTGAAGGAGCATGATGAAGGAGAAGATTGAAGATCAAGACCCAGAGGTTGGAGCTTGCAAGGATGCATGGATTGAGGTCCTAGTCTAGGAGTTTGCTCTCTTTCTATGAGGTTCGAGATCCTGAAGTTTGAGGGAAATTTATGGTACTTTCCTGAGGAAGGCACTATGGGTCTGTTCACTTAGTTCCCTTAGTTCATATAGGCTTTCTTAAGTATCCAATGATGTTGGAGCCTTCATGTGAGTTTAGTTTCTCCTGAGGAGGAATGTAAACTGATCACAGTTGTTGAGCCACATGGGATATGATTCCTAAGTGGAAGCCTCCTAGTACTTTCCTGAGGAAGGCACTATGGGTCTGTTCACTTAGTTCCCTTAGTTCATATAGGATTTCTCAAGTATCCAATGATGTTGGAGCCTTCATGTGAGTTTAGTTTCTCCTAAGGAGGAATGTAAACTGATCACAGTTGTTGAGCCACATGGGATATGATTCCTAAGTGGAAGCCTCCTAGTACTTTCCTGAGGAAGGCACTATGGGTCTGTTCACTTAGTTCCCTTAGTTCATATAGGATTTCTCAAGTATCCAATGATGTTGGAGCCTTCATGTGAGTTTAGTTTCTCCTGAGGAGGAATGTAAACTGATCACAGTTGTTGAGCCACATGGGATATGGTTCCTAAGTGGAAGCCTCCTAGTACTTTCCTGAGGAAGGCACTATGGGTCTGTTCACTTAGTTCCCTTAGTTCATATAGGCTTTCTTAAGTATCCAATGATGTTGGAGCCTTCATGTGAGTTTAGTTTCTCCTGAGGAGGAATGTAAACTAATCACAGTTGTTGAGCCGCATGGGATATGATTCCTAAGTAGGAGCCTCCTGGTACTTTCCTGAGGAAGGCACCATGAGTCTGCCTACTTAGCTCCCTTTCTTTGGTAAGCTTGTCTTGAAGCTTGAAGATTGGGATTGATTTCTCTTGTGTGGAGGTTTTGCATAGGGCTTTGCTTAGGGCTTTGATTAGGGTTTTGCTTTAAGGTTTTGCTTAGAGATTTGATTAGGGGCTTTGTTCAGTGGTCTGTTTATGGGATGAGAGTTTGCCAGGCTGGTTAGCCTTCTCTTTGTGATTGATTGACTTGTGTGGTGCTGTGTTGCATTAGACTTAGGGTTTCATCTAGATATTTCTGAGATAAGTGCATCTTAGAAGTAGGCTCTATGTGCATGATAAGTTGAGGTGGTCCTCCTTCTGCTTGTTTGTTATTGAGTCGCTTTGCTTGTTGGTATTTGGTAGAGCTGAGCTCCCTTGCCTCTGTGGTGTGTGGCCTTTGTGCCTTGCTTGTTTGGTTGTTGCATTCATGCATATTTCTAGTATTTCTTTACTTTGCAGTGATTCCTGTTTGCTGTTTAGTTCTGTTGCCATGATCCCTTAGGAGCTCTAACTTCTCTGCTGTGGAGGAGTTATGATAGACATTAGGTTGGTTAACCAGGCATGATAACATTAGGTAGATTCCCCTTTTCAACCATAGTTTTAGGGTGTCTCTTTCCTTTCTCAAGACAACAGAAAAACATTTAATAAAGGATAAAACAAAATTGAATTCATTTCTTCCGTTAAAAGATTTGAACAAACATCAAAACTTTTTGTCCTCCTGGACTGTGAAAACCCTTGGTTAAGGTGCATTTTTCCATAAAAAAACACTTGAACAGCTTGTGTCGCACGTAGTCAAACTACGTTTGCTCTGATCTTCCATGCCGTGTGGAAGTACGTAGGCACAGGACGTGATGTCCTGGCGAGCAACCTTCCCCCCGTTTAGACGTAGGTAGTCGAACTACGTTGACTCTGACTTTCCCATTGCACGAGGGAGTACGTAGGCCCAGAACACCGTATGTTCTGTCGAGTCCTGTCCTTTTCTTTTCTTTTCAGACTGACCATTAGCGTAGATATATAAGCACACCCTTTTCCTTATAAACACCAAGCGTGGATCCCGTCGAGTACGACGGACGTGAGGGGTGCTAATACCTTCCCCTTGCGTAACCGACTCCCGAACCCAGGTTTTGGTTGCGATGACCATACCTTTTCCCGTTTTTTGTGAGGTTTACTTCGAGCGTTTCCTTTCCCTCCGCTGGGATAAATAACGCACGGTGGCGACTCTTCTGTATTGCCGGCGCCGATTTTCGCAGTAGCGACAGCTGGCGACTCTGCTGGGGAAGAAGCATCTAGGGACTTTTCCCACCCCTTATGCTGGGACCGTTTCCCATCCCCTACGCGAGTCAATCCTAGCGCTTGGGTGTTTATCTGTTGGGTGTTATGCTAATGTGTTTTACCTTTCTGCACTTTACTTTCCCGCACCTTTACCTTTCCACATTTACTTTCAGCACTATATTATTATGTTTATTGCTGTGGGAGAGGGAGGTTACTATGAGTGAGAAGCCGGACCTGGGCTTGAGTATGCACCTAGACATAGTTGCGGAGAGTAGTAGACGAACCTGTTTGCTGAGCAGACACCGTTCCCTACGAAATCTGCGCTCAGACGAGGTTCTCTCCGAGGTGACCCTTTCCGATCCTGAGGATCTGAGGGGAGTCCAAACGTGAGGATTGTCGACTCTGGGGACCGATCATTTGGAAGTCAGCTAAGTGAGGCCTCTTCATGACTTGATGATGTCACTCCTTCTGGGAATCGTATCGTCACTCATGAAAGTCTGTGACGCTGATGACCGCATAGGATGCCGTACCCATTGTCCGTGGATTAGGTCCATACCTGTGAGAGGGATCGGGTTATTGCAGGAAAACTGGCCTTCAGAAACCATGATTCAATATTTATCAGACGGTTTTCTTAGCTCGTTAACAGGTGTGTTGATTGGATCAGATGGATTTCTTGTCTGAGGTTGATACTATTATCAGATGGTTTTCTCGTCAGAGACAGAGGTCCAGATGGATTTCTTAACAGGGTATTGGTATTTTGGGTGTCGGATGATAACCAGTATCATGAGGTTCTGGTGACTGCGGTGGTTTTCTGTTCTTGACATCACAGAGATGTTCCTCTTCAGGCTACAACATGGCCTCTGTGTTCACTGATTGCATCATTTATCATATTGCATCATTGCATCACCCTTTGCATCCAACTAACGTGTGTGTATTGCAGGTACATATTTTCCCTCCCAGTTCCGGTGGTTGTTTCCTAGCAGACATGGAAGCCATGAAGAGAGTGTTACCCTACAGATTCCCGTCTCTAGATATCAGTATGTTGTCAGAGTTAATTACTATTGCTGGGAAGAAGGTGATGGGAGATTTCAGGAAGACATATGGGAGGATCCTGACTTATGTTTACCAGCCCTCGGCTTATGAGATCAGCGGCATTTACACCCTGTTGCAGTTTTATGATGCTAAGCTCAGGTGTTTCGTATTTCCTGATTTTGTCTTGGCTCCTACCCTGGAGGAGTATTTTGCACTCTTGGATATACCGATTCGCGAGCAGATGCCTTTCTATCACACGGACGCTAAGCCTGATCTGGCTGAGCTTTCTGCTATTCTGTGCTTAGGAGAGTTTGAGCTGACAGGGAAGATGATCAGAAGAGGAGATGCGTGGGGATTTCCGTTGGTTGTTTTGGTAGAGAAGGCTCGGGAGTATGCTAAGAAGGGTGGCTGGGTTGTTTTTGACGCCATCCTTGCTGTGTGTGTTTATGGCATTGTTTTGTTCCCAAACCAGCCTGATTTTGTTGATGCGGATGCTTTCTATATTCTGGCTGCAAAGAACCCAGTTCCTACCTTGCTGGGAGATATCCACCATTCCACTCACTACAAAAATGAAAAACGGCGAGGAAAGAATGTCTCTTGCTGTGTACCTCTACTGTGCAGGTGGTTTAATAGTCATATGCCGAAGTCAGGGCCTTTCGTCACTTCTATTGATTCTTTAGGATGGCCTGAGCGCTTGATGGGGTTGACTTCTGAGAATGTGGTATGGGTTAATGAGGAGGCGTTAGGAGTTGAGGTGATATACAGATGCGAAGGATTCCTTAATGTTCCCCTGATAGGAAGGAGAGGGTGTGTCAATTACAACCCTTCTTTATTAATCAGGCAATTTGGGTATGTACCTCAGGAAGCGCCAAAGCCCGAGGAGATACAGGAATCTCTGTATCTTACTGGGGCAATAGAGGAAGGGATGTTGATCAAGCTTAAGAAAGCATGGAAGAACCTGCATAAGAGAGGAAAGTCTTCATTTAGCAAAGGGGGTACTCGAGTTCTTGGTCTGCATGTGGAATGGATTCGTGAACGAGCTACGAAGTTCCTTATGCCTTATCCTGCAGTTCAGCCATTGTATCCTTCTCCGGTAGAGGAGCCTACCACTGTAGACATACAGGTATACAAGAAGCTAATGGCAGAGAAAGAAGAGTTAGAAAAGGCTAAAGAAGCTTTAGAGAAGGAGAATGCCCAGCTTCGTCATGAAAAGATTGAAACAGGATATTTTTCCAAGCAACAGGCCGAAACTTTGAAACATCTGAAGACTACTTTATTGGAGTTGAATGAAACCAAGAAGCGTCTGGAGTTAGATGTAGACTCAGTTAGCAGTGTATTGGCTACTAAGAAACAAGAGCTGGAAAGGGCCTACGCGAAGTTAACTAAGTTCAGAGAGCATTGGGACCTCACTATGGCCAAGCGCAAAGAGCGGGAAGAAGAGCTAAAGGTACAGGTTGCTCAGTTGGGAGAACAGGTTAGAGTGAAGACCGAAGAGCTTGAAGAAGAATCATGTCGTCGATACGAGGCCGAACGCAAACTGATTGACGCCATGAAGAATTTGGAAGATTGTCAGCACAGAGCAGACGCCAAGAGACCCAAACCTGGGGATGGTGCCCAGGATAAGGCCTGGGAAGATTTTGTCAGGGATATCCAAGGAACGGTCAGGAAGAGGGATCAGTTAATAGAAGGCTTGATTTATCAACCAGATCACCCAGAGACGAAGAAGCTGGTCGAGGATTTCTGCGACCGTACCCGCACCTAATTTCTTTCTTGTATTCTATGTGTTGAGATCACCACCAGGCATGTTGGTTGGGATCCTCCTTTATCATATCAGTTGTATGGAACCTAGTTGTGTAACGACTTGGTGATACTGTTTCTTCAATATATGAGGGTTTTTCTAAATATTGTCTTTATGGTTTCTTTTGTCTTGCTACCTTGACACTGGAATTGGGGGGGAAATATCCCCAACGCACACATGCACGTTAGCATTATTGCATTGTTGTTTGCATAAACCGCATTGCATTACAGGTTTGTGATCCAGGTTCCTTATCATTCTTCATCCATACATCCAGGTATTTTCAGGATTGCAGAAAAGCGGGTCCACCGTTACTCTACAAGGACCAATCACAAGAAGATCATGGACAACGTGCAGAGTGAAATGCAAGAGATGCGTGACAGGATGGCCCTGCTCATGCAAACCATGGAGACCATCGCCAAAGGACAAGAGCAGCTGCAGAATCTGGTTCAACCGATAGTCGCACGGGCTGAAAACAACGGGACACCGCATGGTGAAAACACTGCTGCTTCTCCCCGAATTGAGAACCGTCAAAGTGCTGATGCTATTCCCGTAACCGGTTTGAATGCTGGAGAAACTGGTCCTGTAGGTGGAGGTGGGAATACCGGTAATATGAATGCCAATGCAGATACTGCTGGGGTATTTGTGGGTAATGTCAACCAGGGTTTCATTGGAGGCGTTGAGAATGTCGGAATGAATGGTATTAATGGTAACCAGGGCTTCAATGGTGTGAACATGGGATATGGCAGCATTGCTGGCGCCAAAGCTGGGTTTGGTGGCTATGGTAATCTTGGATATGGAACCGGCGCATACAACGCTCAAGAGATGGGTAATCTGAGGTATGACCCCAGGTACTTCCAAACGGGTCCGGGCCGTGATGCAGATTATGTTGGATACGATGCAGTACCTCGCTGGGAGGATCGTCAGGAGGATGTGTTCTCTGGTCAGAACGAGGGTTATGAAAGGGCTAGGGATGACAACCGTCGGATGAGATTGCTAGAAGAGAAAGTGAACGGATTGGCCAGCCAAAATGCTCTTGGGCTGGATATGTCAAATATGGGGTTAGTCCCAGGGTTGAGGGTCCCGCTGAAATTCAAAGCGCCGTCATTTGATAAGTACAAAGGGGATACATGCCCTAGGGTGCATGTACGCGCGTTTTACAGGCGTATGTCTGCGTATTCTGAGGATGAAAAGATGCTAATGCATTTCTTCCAGGATAGCCTGTCAGGGCCATCGCTGGAGTGGTACATGAGCTTGGAGCCTACTCAGATCAGGAGTTGGAAAGAGCTGGCAGAAGCTTTTGTTCGACATTATCAATATAATAGTGATCTCGCCCCTAACCGAGTCCAGCTGCAAAGCATGTCTCAAAAGTCTAGCGAGAGCTTTAAAGAATACGCCCAGAGATGGCGAGATTTGGCTGCTAGGGTACACCCTCCTATGGTGGAGCGTGAAATGATGGACATGTTCATAGGAACTTTTTCTGGAATGTACTATGACTGGTTGCTCAATTTTTCGATGAGTACCTTCTCTGAGTTGATTTTGATGGGGGAGCGCATTGAAAACAGGGTAAAAATTGGTAAAATTCAAGTGGGTAAGTCCAGTTCCGCAGGAGGTAATAAGAAGACTTTTGGTGGTAAAAGGAAGGGTGACACCAATGTTGTATACAATGCTCGACGAAGGAATAAAAGTCAGAACTGGCATCAGCAGTCACAGGTTGCAAGCGTAACCATTCCAGGGCCTTCTCAGCAGCAGAGACAACAACCACAGCAGCAGGCTCAGCAGCAGCCTAATAATCAGCGCAGGCTTCAGAACCCCCGACCAAGGAGAGTATTCGAGGTACCGCCGGTATCATATGCAGAACTCCTTCAAACTTTGTTGAAATTGCAGCTAGTCGAGAAGAGGACCTTAGCACCACCAACTGGCCAGCCGCCAGTCGAATATGATGTTAATGAACACTGTGACTTCCATTCGGGTGCAGCAGGGCACAATATTGAAAATTGCCTGGCTTTCAAGCATAAAGTACAGGACTTGCTTGATAGTACGACTATTAACTTCGGGAAGGACGGTCCCAATATCACGCAGCAGCTAATGCCCAAGCATGGTGGGGCTGAAGCCAATGCAATCCTGGCAGATGATGAGTTGAACTTGGTTTCGGAGGTAAGCAAGCTGAAAACGCCTTTGTGTTACATAAAGCAGCGCTTGTTGAAAGGAGGAGTCTATCCCGGATGCAGCGAAGAGTGTGCTGACTATTTGGTTCAACCTGGGGGCTGTGAGAAGTTGAAAAGGGGAGTTCAAGGTTTGATTGATGAAGGAGTCCTGCAGTTTGGCAGGTCTGTGGGGAGAGAGAAGTCTGTCGAGAAAGAATCTGAAGAAGAGCGCAGGGAGGTTGCTACGATCACCATTCCGTTCAAATCAGTGACGATTTCGGCATCATCGAAAAGGCCGACCATTACTATTACCAAGGCTAAGCCAGCCCCTTATGAGAGCACAAAGGCAGTCCCGTGGAGTTATGGTGCTGAGGTGTATTGCAATGGGGAAAAGATTGACTTGAATGATCCGCCAGCGGGATCTGTAGATAACATAGTGGGAGCGGGTGGTATAACCCGGAGCGGGAGAATTTTCACTTCACCTGAGGTTGAAGCAGAGAGGCTTGCCAGAGGTAAGAACAAGGTTGTTAAGGGGGAATCTTCGGGGAATAAGGAGAAAGAGCCGATAACCAAAGATGTGGAAGAATTCATGAGGTTAATTCGCAAAAGTGATTACAAGATTGTAGAGCACCTGCAGCAGACCCCGTCAAAGATCTCCATATTATCGCTGCTGTTGTGTTCTGAGGCGCATAGAAATGCCCTATTGAAGGTACTTGAGACATCCTTCGTGCCGCAAGAGATTTCAGTTAATCAGCTGGAGGGAGTCATGGCACATGTTAACGCTGGGCATGGGCTAGGATTCACGGATTTTGACCTAACACCTCGAGGGCGTGATCATAATAATGCCTTGCATATCTCTATCGAATGCAGGGGCACCATTTTATCCCATGTGCTGGTAGACACTGGGTCCTCGTTGAATGTGTTACCAAAGAAAGCCCTGTTGAAATTAGATACCCGTGGGTTGTTGTGCACCCCTAGTGATTTGGTGGTGAGGGCCTTTGACGGAACAAGGAGGTCAGTATTCGGGTCGGTGACATTACCCATCCAGGTAGGTCCGGAGGTGTTTGATACAGTGTTTTACATCATGGACATCCAACCTGCATATAGCTGTTTGATCGGGAGACCTTGGATTCATGCCGCTGGGGCAGTAACTTCTACACTCCATCAGAAGCTGAAATATATGGTTGAGGGGAGTATTGTGACAGTGTGTGGCGAAGAGGATATCTTAGTCAGTCATTTGTCTTCCTTCAAATACGTGGAGGTAGATGGAGAGATTCATGAAACGCTGTGTCAAGCGTTCTAAGGGGTGAAGGTTAAAGAAGAGGCTCCGGTGAAGAGTGAAGGGCAAGAGGTGGTAGTCTCCTCATATAAAGAAGCCAAGGCGTTGGTACAAGCAGGAGAGACTCAGAAGTGGGGGCAGGTTCTGGACATCCCAGTGAAGCAAGATAGGTATGGTTTGGGGTACCGCCCATCTCCCTCGCAGAGCGCGCCTAAGTACAAGGGACCTGTGGTGTTCACGCCCGGAGGAGTTAGCTTCGAAAAGATTAATGTCGTGTCTGATACGGAGGAAGTGGATAGCGACCGCGACATGGACGCATGGATTCGACCCAGCACGCCGGGGCAAAGCCTATGCAACTGGTCCATCCAGGACGTCATCCAAGTCACCAAACAGTAATGCGTTATTTTTCAGTCATTGTATGATCACATGCCTTGCCCAGGGCACCGTTGATCTTGTCTTAGGGCCTAACTGTTTACCTGTATGTTTGCATGATTAATAAATGACGACGTTTTTTACATTCAAATGTTGCGATCCTTTTCTGTCTATTTTTTATTTTTCAATAAAATGGCAACGTGGTTAGTTGCTTTGCTTGCATACCATTTGAAGCATTTAACCATTTCCCTCGCAGGGATCATACATTTTCGGACGACACCGCTCAAAGTCTTCCTATGACTCGTCTTGACTTCGATCATCCAATTTTCCAAGCTGAGGAAGAGATTGTAGAGGATAACGATCTGCCAGAAGAGCTATCTCGTTTGTTGAAGCAAGAGGAGAGGGTTATTCTGCCTCACCAGGAAGAGATCGAAATTGTCAATCTGGGGTCTGAAGAATGTGTCAGGAATATCCGTATAGGGGCCGCGTTGCAAGTAGGCATCAAGCAAGAGCTTATTGAGATGCTGCGTGAATACAGTGATATATTTGCTTGGTCCTACGAGGACATGCCGGGTTTGGATACTGATATGGTTGTTCATCGTCTACCGTTGAGGGAAGATTGCCCGCCTGTGAAGCAGAAACTCAGAAGGACTCGTCCCGACATGGTTGTAAAGATAAAGGAAGAAGTGCAGAAGCAATGGGACGCTGGATTCCTGGCTGTCACCACTTATCCCACTTGGGTCGCTAATATCGTGCCTGTGCCAAAGAAAGATGGCAAGGTTCGAATGTGTGTTGATTATAGGGATCTAAACAAAGCGAGCCCGAAAGATGATTTCCCACTGCCGCATATTGATGTGTTAGTTGACAATACGGCTCAGGTTTCGGTATTCTCTTTCATGGATGGATTTTCGGGGTACAACCAGATCAAAATGGCTTCGGAGGATATGGAAAAAACGACCTTTATCACCCCGTGGGGAACCTTTTGTTATAAAGTGATGCCCTTTGGTTTGAAAAATGCTGGGGCAATGTACCAGTGGGCTATGACAACGCTTTTTCACGACATGATGCACAAAGAGATTGAGGTGTATGTCGATGACATGATTGCCAAGTCTCAAACGGAGGAAGAACATCTGGTCAATCTGCTGAAGTTGTTCAAGAGGCTGAGGAAGTTCAGGCTGAGGCTGAATCCTAATAAATGTACCTTCGGAGTGAGATCCGGGAAGCTACTGGGGTTCATTGTGAGCAAGAAAGGAATCGAGGTCGATCCTGCAAAAATAAAAGCAATACAAGAGATGCCAGCACCGAGAACAGAAAAAGAAGTCCGTGGATTCTTAGGGAGGTTGAACTACATTGCTAGGTTCATCTCTCACCTAACGACCACGTGTGAACCATTATTCAAACTGTTAAAGAAAGATCAAGCGGTGGTCTGGAACGACAATTGCCAAAGGGCATTTGAAAAGATAAAAGAATACTTGCAGGAACCTCCGGTGTTGATACCCCCAGTAGCGGGACGACCACTGATTATGTACCTGACGGTTCTGGAGAACAATATGGGTTGTGTTCTCGGTCAACATGACGAGACAGGAAGGAAAGAGCATGCAATTTACTACTTGAGTAAAAAGTTCACAGATTGTGAATCTCGATACTCTATGCTCGAAAAGACGTGTTGTGCATTGGCGTGGGCTGCCAAACGTCTAAGACAATATATGCTGAACCATACAACCATGCTGATATCGAAGATAGATCCGATCAAATATGTGTTTGAGAAGCAAGCGCTCTCTGGAAGGATTTCTAGATGGCAGATGGTATTGACAGAATACGATATCCAGTATGTTTCCCAGAAGGCCATTAAGGGAAGTGTTCTGTCTGAATATCTTGCCGAACAGCCAATTGAGGATTATCAGCCTATGAAGTTTGAGTTTCCTGACGAGGACATAATGTACTTGAAAGCTAAGGATTGCGATGAGCCGTTGCCTGGTGAAGGTCCTGAGCGGAGTTCCCAGTGGCAATTAATTTTTGATGGGGCTGTCAATTCGTACGGTAGCGGGATCAGGGCAATCATTACAACTCCCCAAGGGTCGCACATTCCGTTCACAGCTAGATTGACCTTTCCAGTGACGAATAACGAAGCCGAGTACGAAGCTTGCATTATGGGGTTAGAGGAGGCTATTGATCTGAGGATCAAAAATCTGGACGTATATGGGGATTCAGCATTGGTTGTGAATCAGATTAAGGGAGAGTGGGAGACACGCCAACCTAATCTGGTACCGTACATGAATTATGCGAGAAGGTTGCTACCTTTCTTTAATAAAGTAGAGTTTCATCATGTACCTCGGGCGGAGAATCAAATGGCAGACGCCCTTGCAACATTATCCTCGATGTATAAGGTCAACTACTGGAACGAGGCTCCCAGGATTGTCATATCTCGCCTTGATAGGCCGGCCTTTGTGTTTGCAATTGATGAAGCATCTGACGGTAAACCTTGGTACTTAGATATACAGCGCTTCCTGAAGAATAAAGAATATCCGACTGGGGCATCCAGTCGGGATCAGAAGACTCTAAGGAGATTAGCAGGCAACTTCTATCTGAATCCCGACGGTGTTTTGTATAGAAAGAACCACGATTTGGTACTCCTCCGGTGTGTAGATGAGAAGGAAGCCAACTTGCTCATGGAAGAGGTCCATGAGGGAACTTTTGGTACACATGCTGGTGGGCATGCTATGACTCGAAAGTTGTTGCGGGCAGGGTATTACTGGTTAACGATGGAAACTGACTGTTTTAAGTTCGCCAAGCGGTGTCACAAGTGCCAGATCTATGCAGATAAGATCCATGTGCCACCCAGTCCACTGAATGCCATGGCTTCCCCGTGGCCTTTCTCCATGTGGGGAATCAATATGATTGGCAAGATTGAGCCTACTGCTTCTAATGGGCATCGCTTCATTCTGGTCGCGATCGATTACTTCACCAAGTGGGTGGAAGCAGCATCTTACACCAATGTGTCAAAACAGGTGGTGGCCAGATTTATCAAGAGAGATATAATCTGCCGATACAGTATTCCTGAGCGAATCATTACTGATAATGGTTCTAATTTGAACAACAAGATGATGAAAGATCTGTGTCGGGATTTCAAGATCGAGCATCATAATTCATCTCCGTACAGACCCAAGATGAATGGCGCTGTTGAGGCGGCCAACAAGAACATAAAGAAGATTGTTCAGAAGATGGTGGTAACGTATAAGGATTGGCATGAGATGCTGCCATTCGCTTTGCACGGTTATCGTACTACAGTGCGTACATCAACCGGGGCAACACCATTCTCACTGGTATACGGCATGGAGGCAGTCCTGCCATTGGAGGTTGAGATACCATCTTTGAGGGTTTTGCTTGATGTTAAGCTTGATGAGGCAGAATGGGCGAGAAGTAGATTGAATCAGCTGAGCTTGATAGATGAGAAGAGACTGGCATCCATTGCACATGGTAGGCTGTATCAGAGCCGGATGAAGAAAGCGTTCGACAAGAAGATTCGACCTCAAAGCTTTCAGACGGGTGATCTTGTGCTGAAAAAGATTCTCCCACCGCAATCGGATCACAGGGGCAAATGGACTCCCAACTACGAAGGTCCATACGTCGTGAGAAAGGTCTTCTCCGGAGGAGCCTTATTGTTATCCACCATGGATGGTGAAGACTTTTCGTCCCCTGTGAACTCGGACGCAGTAAAAAAATACTTTGCTTAAAAATTGACCCGCTGGACAGTAAAAAGAGAGTCCAGGCAAAAATGGGGCATCCTGGCGAACCGAAAAACAGAATAAAAAGGTTCGGGCAAAAGTTAGGGATATAACGGAAAAAATGTACACCCGCGAAGTCGAAAACCTACACTGGGCGGCTTCGGCAAAAAAGGGTATCCCGGTGAATCGAAAACCCGCAAAAGGGCGATTCACGCAAAAGTTAGGGATTTGAGAAGCAAATGACTGCGGTCCAAGTTTGATTGTTAGTGGTTTGGGAGCATCTGGGGGTTAACTATCCAAAGCAATTTCTTCCGAAGACAGAGATCGGGAAAGCGGCAGAGTCCGGCGAGTCATAGGAGGTTCGGTTCATGGTGTTCGTCTGTAACACGTTGCCGACATGTGTACAAATTTTATTCTGTATATTTGTATACTTCTGCATTTTGTTTATGTGTGACTACCTGTTTTCAGGAGTTGCATCTGATGTACAAATCTTGCCTATTCTCAGGCCGTTATCAATAAAGTGTTTTATTCAGTGTAGTGTGTGACTTTGGTTTTAATTTTTTACAGTTTTGTTTGTAAAAAAAGCGCCGATGTTTTTGATAAACTTACATGCGTGTAAACAGGCGGGACTCGGCCGATGATTGTTAAAACCGGAAATTACCTGAATGGTTGTCATGGGTGATTACCAAGATGTTTCTTTTTGCATAGATTGCCTTGTGTTTGCTTGTTGACTTTTACAGGTATTCAAAAGCTCGCAAAGTTCCCCGCCAGAGTCCATGGCAGGCTGGTACCCTCTCCAGAGGATGAACGTTATGTCCTTCCCCAGTGAAGTCGCCCCAGGCAAAATTGAATGTTGTCCCCCCAGGAGAGCGGAGATTGCGTAAAAGGAAAAGAATCAATGTATCTTCAGTAGTTCAGAATTAACTTAGCAAGCAGAGCAGAGTCCTCCCCGGCGAAGGTCGAGATGGATATGATTAACTTCCCCAAAGAGTTTCTTGCGTAGTGCGAATCAGAGCACACCGGTCAACCCCTAGATTCGTGATAGTAGGATGAAGTATCCCCACAGGGCGTAATCAGAGTGTTGATACATTTGAAAGCAGTTTCCGGGATTGCTTTTCTCTTTCCTCAACAGGTTGATCCTTCCTCGTCAGGATGATCATTTTTCAGCAGAATTTGAAGTTTTGAGTTTGTGAGCTACCTTCCCAGCAGGATGGTTATCCCCAGCGGAGTTAGTTCATCTTTCTAACATTTATTTTGTTGGAAGTGTATCGGTAGTATTCCGGTCATCCCCAGCGGATCCAGTTTGTCTTCAGCATTTATTTTGCTGAAGTAACTCTTTGCATAAGCATGCATCATGAGCATTTGCATTTTACATGAGTACGTAGCATTTCCATGCTGTGTGGAAGCATTACGTCATTATCAAGCGTGCATTTTTGAAACATAAGCCAGGTGGTTGCCTCTTCAGTTTCAGACTTGTTGTTCCTTGCCGATAAGAGAAGTCGTGGTTCAGGAAGATGTTGGTTTGTGGTTAAAGTACGCAGTGATCGTATTTGTCCCGACCTTTGGGGGTTCATACTGTAAAGCACGCAATGATCATGTTGATTTTGAGATGTTGATTTGTGGCCCAAGTACGCAGTGATCGTATTTGTACCATCTATGGGGTTCATGTTGTAGGACACGCAATGATCGTGTTGATCTTGGTATGTGTATCTGTGGTCGAATGGCGCAGTGATCGTATTCGTCCCGATTTAAGAAGATTGTTTTGTAAGGCACACAGTGATCGTGTTGGTATCGTCTCGGGGTTTTATTGGGCAGGACGCGCAGTGATCGTGTTCACTCTATTGGCGGTGCAGGACACACAGTGATCGTGTTTACCATATCACGTGATGTTTGTTGGTCGATATACGCAGTGATCGTATTCGTCCGTTATACAGTGGTTATAGATTGACACGCAGGGATCGTGTTCATCCAGTTTTTGTTGGTCGGTATACGCAGTGATCGTGTTCGTCCGTTATACGGTTTGGTTATGGGGTGAGGCACGCAGTAAACGTGTTCATCTGGTGATTTGTGGCCGAAGTACGTAGTGATCGTATTCGTCCCATGTTTGAAGTTGTGTCACAGCATGCAGTGATCGTGTTTCCTCCAGTCAAGAGGGCCGTGACATGAAGCGCGCAGTGATCGCGTTCACCCTATGTATGGTTAGAATATGCAGTGGTCGTATTCGTCTAGTTATGTGGGTTAGTTGAGACACACAGCACGCAGTGATCGTGTTTTCTCCAGTCAAGAGGATCGTGGCTCAGAACGCGCAGTGATCATGTTCAAACACGCAGTGATCGTGTTCAAGATACGCAGTGATCGTATTCGTATGGCACGTAGTGATCGTGTTGATAGTACCATGGGAACTTGTGATGCGGAGCACGCAGGGATCGTGGCTATTGTATCAGTTGGTTTTGTTGGTCGGCATACGCAGTGATCGTATTCGTCCTATTGCAGCACCCGCAGTGATCGTGTTCGTCATATTGGTGGTTGAAGTACGCAGTGAACGTGTTCGCCTCTTCTATGTGGATTTATTCCCCCTGGCACGCAGTGATCGTGTTTACCTCATCCGGTTGGATTTATGGTCGATGTGATTTTGGTTGTAACACCATGCGCAGTGATCGTGTTCGTCGTGTTTGTCCCTTTAGTTGATGTTGTTTGTGATACACGCAGTGGTCGTGTTCGTCTCATTTTTATGGATTTGTGGTGTAAGACATGCAGTGATCATGTTCGCTATGCCACATGTTCCCTTAGCAGATTTGCTTGGTCAAGCACTTCTCTTTCTCCCCAGCCGAGTCCTTATCAGGGTACGGTGGAAATGGCATGATGCAGATTTTGGGTGGTTACCCATAGTTACCCCAGTAGAGACGTAATCCCCAGCAGGGTGGTCTTCAACAAGATACTTGGTTAAGTTCCTCGTAATCCCCAGCAGGGTGGTCTTCAACGAGATACTTGGTTAAGTTCCTCGTAATCCCCGGCAGGGTCTTCTTCAACGGGTCGCTTGGTTAAGTTACTTGTATTCCCCCAGCGGAGTCTTTCTCAGGATGCTGTGGTGTCAGCATTAGAAGATGGTAATGAAGATTTTTGGGTGGTCGCCCGTAGTTCCCTCAGCAGAGTTATGTGCTCCAGCAGGGTGTTACTTCAATGAGTTAATTGTTTAAGTCCCCAATTTCCCCAGCAGGTGTTTGACGGCAGTCGTCAGAATTGGCGTCTCCGAGTGGTTTGGTTAAGTTTCTCGTGTCCCCGTAGGATGCTCGTTCAGATACGAACGAAAGGTTGGTAAGAGAAATCAACATTTTCCCGCAGTTAAGCGTTTGCTCGTTTCTTCAGGATACGAAAGGTTGATCAGTGAAGTCAACATGACAAGTGAAGTCAATATTCTCCCGCTGGTTAGCCTGTGCTTGGTTGATAAGTGAGATCAACAGAAGTTGATAAGTGAGATTGACAATTTCTCGTTGTGTGGTGTATGCTCATTTCTTTGGAATGGAGTGGTTTGCGGACAATATCAGATTATTTTACAAAAGCAGATTGACAGAGGAATGGTTAGTTGTTGCCGTGACAACAGAAGGCATTTCCCTGAAGGGTTTTCCCCCCAAGCAGTGGTCGTATACGCAATTTATTTTTGCGGTGGGCAAATTTTCGGGTTCTTTCGTATTCAATCGTCTCGTACCTCGAATGTTTGAACGCCGCGCGCTCTTCATACAGTCGGGTCCAAGCCGCTTGAATATGGGCAGCTGTTGCACCCCAAAATTTGCCCAACCTTTTCTAACCTAGGTTTATGTTTCAATTGCATAGTCATTTGCATTGTCATCATGTACATGAGGTTTTGATCATTCATACACCTCACCTTTATCATTTCTCAGCTGTATAAGGTGTTGGAAATCATTGAAAAAAGCATACTCCTTCATTTGGCATCAAGTGTGCATTTTACTTAAAAAAGAAGAAAAGGCTCAAGGAAAAGAAGGGAAGTTGAAGTTCTATGGTATTCTTAGCTATTCTAACTGATTCAACAAGGTCTGCAAGAGGTATGTGTTGCACCCCAAAATTTGCCCAACTTTTCTTTACCTAGCTTATGTTTCATTTCATTCACATTAGCATTATCATTTGCATTTCATTGACATGGGTGCAGGAGATCAAGAGGTATGATTACCAATCAAGAGCTATGGAAGACTTTGAAGCTAGATAAGAAGGTCATTCAGGTGTTCAAAGGTTGATATCCTTGTCAGAGAAGTTAAAATATCCTCAGAGGAGTGGTTGATGCCAAGTGTGTGAGTCTCCTAACTTGAGAGTTGTGGGAAGTCATCAGATGATTCTGAAGCCATGAAGTTAGACTTGAGGTCTTGAGAGAGCTCATGAGAAGTTTTGAAGATCACTTTGAAGCCTAGACAGGTCATTGTGCAAGAATAAGAAGCCTCAGCCATGATTGGTGCAGCTAGGGTTTGACTGGGTCAACCCTAAGTCAACTGAGGATTTGAAGAAGGTTGAGACCTAATCCAAGAGCCATGTGATCATGGATTGATGCATTAAGATGCTATAAGGATGACTCCAAGGTCAACTCATCATGATTGAAGAGTTTGAGAAGTTTCAAGCTAGGGTTTCTAAGGCTTGACAGTGTAAAATTCCCTAGTTTGACCCCTATCTTCAAGGCAGTTTAGCTCAAGATGGGATTGTCATCTCATCTTGCCCCCAACATGAATGTTGTAGAGCATGGTCTTAGCTTTAATTTTAGTGCTAGCAGTCCTTGATAGGATTTGTAGAACTCAAGTTATGACTTTGACAAGTTACAGGTCATCTGAGGTATGTGAATTTGGGGGCTTGAAAGTTGTCCAACTTGCATGAAACATTTGCCCTAGAAGGATGATTCCTATGAACTTTTTGTCAACATGAATGTTGTTGCTTATCCTCTTAGCTTTCTAGAGAGTACTAGAAGTCCTTGATAGGACTTGCAGAACTTAAGTTATGGCTTTGACAAGTCAAGGGCATTTTGGTCATTTAGAGATTATGGGTCATTTCAACCATAAGGCCATAACTCCTATTTCCAAGCTCCAAATGGGAAAATGTTCAACATCAAACTTGTTCAAAATGATGTTTTAAGGCTAACCAACAGGTCATGAGAGGTTGGAAATGCTTGTAGCTCAAAGTTGCAAAAATGACCTAAAATAAAGATGATTTTCAAATGAACCAAAGATGGAAATTGGTATTTTTGATCTACATGTCCAAACCAAGGCATGTAATATGTCATCTTGATTCTAAAACACATTTTAAGAACATTGGTTTTGCCACAATTTTGAATTGAAGTTTAATTTGTGGACTTGCTTTGAAAAGCAGTTACTTACATCTTAAGTAACATTTGTCAAACCAAAATTCAAGGCATGACCAAGGTTTCTTTCAATCCAAACTCATACAAAATATAATTAGGAGAGAAATTGGAAGGGAATGAGGGTGATTTCAAGCTGCTAGCAGAATTGTGCATACCATGGCATGAGATTGAAATCTTCATGACATGAGAAATTGAATTTCTCATTAGAAGGATCTAGAGCTTTCTAGATCATACCTACATGTCTTATATATTGAATAGAGATGATCCAAGGCCAAGGTTGGTGATGATTGAAGGAGAGAGCAGAGATTGAGATTGAAAACTCATTGCTTGCAACTGAATTCGGTTACACATTTCCATTCACTTTCCATCCATTTTCTTGATTGCAATCTCTTCCATGGAGGCTAGTGAATGATTCCAGATTATAATCAAGGCAAATTTGTGGCTGATTGGTGTTCATGATCTCAGATTTTGTCACCTGCAACTCAGAGTTGAATCCAAGAATTGAAGCCATTTCAATCAAGTTTATTGCATACAGAAGCTTGGAATTGATTCACTGAAGGAGTCTGGAGCATTGGAGAGCTTGATTTGAAGGTTTACTACTTCTGTGCACACGAAATTCTCAGGTTAGTAACTTTCCATCTCCAGCTTGAATTAGTTAGAATTAAGAGGAACTAGGATGTTAGATGCATTGTGAATTGAAGTAGGAAGGTTTTCAGATCGTTAATTTGAGAGTTAGTGACCAATTAGGGTTGTTACCATTTTCGGGGGAGATGTGGTTCTTGCGACTCTTGGGGTTTCAGAGAGAATTAATGGTATGATTGAGTTCCTTGTGAGATTTGGGAAAAGTTTCATTAAGGGATCGTGGCCAATGGTGGATTCTATGGCAAGTTAGGGTTGTGAGAGGACGACCGAAGAATGTCACCGGCGGTGACTTTGGGCGCGCAGGTGGCCTGAGTTTCAGAAGTTTAAATTGGGGAAGATGACTTGATGGCCATCAGATTGTGGTTTGACTTGGACCAAAGACTTCATCCAACGGCCACGCATGCTTCTAATTTTGTGAAGAGTTCTGAACTGAATGAAACGATGCGTTTCATTAATCAGTGGTTTTTGGGCTTAAGGATCCAAGTGGTAATCACACCCCCTTTGTGGCCCAGTCTGGGAAATGAACCGATTCCTTTTACTATCTGCACCGTGCCTTTGTTTATTTTATTTGGATTTTCTATTATTTTTCATTTTATTCATGGATATTGATTAATTCATAAAAAATGGAAAATGATGCAATTAATCCCATTCTTTTTGCATTGAATTCATGATTGGATATAGTATTTTTTAGATAAAAAATATTATTATTTCATGCATTTTCTGATTTTATGGGAATTTTTACATTTTAATTGATATTAAAATAATCATGTTTGATGCTTGATATTGGTGAATTTGGTTTGATCATGTGATGATGATTTTGGTCTTGATTTTTTGTGAGTAGTTAGCCTAGATATACATGCTCCCCATAGATTTTTCTCACATTTTTGTGATGAATATAAGTGGTAGTTTAGGTTCAAACCTTTAGAGGCTCCATTTTTAGGGTTTATGGTTGATACCTTGTGGTTTGGATTTTATTTTTAGAACTAGGTGGATGATTCAACCTCTGATTTTTGTAGGGTAGATTCATGATTGAATTAGGGTCCCTTAGGGATTTTGGTAGGGTTTTTCAATGGAGTTTACTATTTTTGCTTGATTTTAGTTTAAATGCTAGTTTTAGATGATTCTGAGGCACTAATTCAACTAGATTAACTTCTTTAGTTCCCTTAGATTAGGGTGTTGATTTGCTTGTTCTTGGATGATGTTGAAGGCAAGTTGAAGATGCATTGGATTGCTTGAAGAGGCTTGAATGTGAGGATCTTCCCTTCTTTTGGTGTAGTTTTGTTTAGGTGATAAGATTAGGGTTTTGTAGGTAGAGCTTCTAGATAGATTCTCTTCCTTCATAAACATGGATGATGTTGATCACTTCCATTCTTCCCTATGATGTAAGGTACCCTTGTAAAGGCCTCATCCATCCTTTGGTAGGATGTGTGGCTCTTTTCAAGTTGGTAGAACCTTTGAGGGTCCCTTTCTCTGATGATAGGATGCTTAGTGGTGACCTTTGGTCTTCACTCTGCTACCAATCATCCAAACTTTGCTCTTGATAGATGAATCTTTCTCCCTTGTTAAAGGATGGAGTTCCCTGCTTGAAGAGGATTAAAGGATGAAGTTGATACTTCTTTGTGTTTGAAGATTACTCTGAGAAGCTGAAGCTTGTAGATGAAGAGGAGCAAGTTGATACTTGCAAGGAGGAGAGAGCTGAAGCTTGAAGGTCCAGGAGAACAAGTTGACACTTGTGAAGAAGATCAAATTGAGATTGAGTGAAGAGCTGAGGCTTGAGGAATAAAGGATAAGTTGACACTTATGTTGATACATTAAGTCCCTGGAAGAGCAAGTTGATACTTGTAGTTAGGAGTGAAGCCTGAAGGTGGGATTGACTGAAGAGCTGAGGCTTGGAGAAGAGGGAATAGGTTGATACTTATGATGTATTAGAAGCTTGAAGAAGTAAGTTGATATTTGCTGTTGAAGATTGAAGCTTGAAGATGGAGTACCTCCCATTCTCTTGAAGAGGATAGACTTGAAGAGTAGTTGAGGACTGAACTGCTGTTGCTTGCTGTGGGAGCTGTTGATCTGTTTTCCTGTCTGTTTGCTTTTTGTGCAACTGTAATTATGTGACTTATGTGGTTTGCTTGATGCATTAGAATAAGTTCATATTTATACTGATGTAAGCTAGGAGCATGATTGCACTAGAGGTTGAGTTGCTCCCTCTGCTTGTATTTTTACTGTATGGCTTTGCTTGCGGGTATTCGGTAGAGCCCAGCTCCCTTGCCTATGTCGTTTATATGTTGCTTGATATCATATTTTATTTCCTCTGTATGATTGCAGTCACTTCTATTTTGCTTGATAGCATGTTGTCTCCTCTGTATGATTGCAGTTATTCATATCTGGCTTGAGGTTGAGACGAGCTTGTGGAGGCTGCTGCCCCACACACATTTCCTCCCTCACTTGCATTGCATGCATTTTGCAATCGTTTACTGTTTACTGTTTAAGCTTATGCTTTATCTGTTTCTGTTTATCATTGACATGATCCCCTAGGAATCTCACTTCCTTTGATAAGGAAGTGATGATTAGAACTTTAGGTTGAAACCTATGCATGATAACTTCTAGGGGTTTCCTATTTCAAACCTCAACCATAGGATGAATCCTTGGCATGACAACATTAGGACTTGATAGTCTTCCCCTTAGTTGAGCTTGTTCTCTCTTCTCATCTCAAAACAAATTAAAATACAATAATAAAGGTTGACTGACGTCGTACGTTATGAGCCTTAAGCTATCTGAGAAAGGATTGTTGGAGAGTTTCTTTTCAATAGTCTGGATGTTTAGTATGGCACCCTTTGGGTGACATACGACGCATTCACTCTCAGGTCATAGTCTCTAGTGCGATATTGGTTGCAAACATCCATAAAAAACAGTTCTTCCGTAAAAGACAAAAAACAAACTTTAAACCTTTTTGCCCCGTGGGCCCATAATTCAAAGGAAAGCTTTTCTGAAGAAAAGAGTGTCGTTAACTCCCAGTTCTACCGCAAACGGTAATGCTTAAGTCTCCAAGGGTCGAGCTGCGTACATCCAACTGCTGGAACTGTTTGTTAACCCTACTCGATAAAACAGATGAATCTGAATCCCCGTAATCCGTATTATCCCGAACTACGTAAGCTCTGATCTCTCATATCTGTTGAGAGTACGTAGGCACAATATTGATGTATTGGCGAGCCACCTTCCCCCATCACCCATAGTTAGCTGAACTACGTTGACTCTGATTTCTCATTCTCTGATGAGAATACGTAGGCATAAAGCGCGACGCTTTGCCGAGTCATTTTTTTTCTTTTAAGCCAGCCTTGATAGGTAGATAGATACAACCAACCCGTCCAGTAAACACAACAAGCGTGGATCCCATCGAGTACAATGGACGTGAGGGGTGCTAATACCTTCCCCTTGCGTAACCGACTCCCGAACCCAGACAATGGTTGCGATGACCTTGTCTTATACCTTTTCGTCAGGTTTTTCCGATCGTTTCCTTTCCCGTTCTTAGGGATAAATAACGAAAGGTGGTGACTCTTCTGCTTTGCCGGCACCTTATTTTCGCGGTAGCGATAGCTGGCGACTCTGCTGAGGACTTGATAGTTTCCTGGGATCCAATGTCCCCTGAGAGAGTCAATCCTAGCGCTTGTATGATTACTTATTGGGTTGTGTTTATTTATCGCATTTTGTTTCCCACATTTTATTTTTCAGTATGATATGATTATCTGTGCTGTTGTGGGAGGGGCATTCTGATGAGTGAGAAGCCAGACCCAGACTTGAGTGTACCTAGCATTAGTTGTGGAAATTAGTGGGCGCGTGCTTGCTTTGCAGGCACTAGTGTCTCATGAAATCCACGCTAAGACGAGGTTCTCTCGGTTGACTTCTTTTTCAACCCTTTGGGTTGAGGGGGTTGTTGGTTTGGAGGATTGTCGACTCTGGGGACCGATCATTTGGAATTCAGCTGAGTGAGGCCGCTTCAGGAGCTGGTGATGCCACACCTTCTGGGTATCGTATCACCCCTCTTCAATGTCTGTGACGCTGATGACCGCATAGGATGCCGAACTTGTGTCAGTATAGGTCCATACCTGTGAGCAGGGTTGAGTTTGTTGCAAGACACCTTAACCTTCAGACTACCTGGTTTTCTTGATAGTGAATCAGTTTTGTTGGTATCAGAGGTTCTCATCAGCAGATGTGTTTGTTCTTGACAGAGCAGATTTATGGTCCTGTATCAGAGGTCCTTATCACCAGATGTTTGTTCTTGACAGAGCAGAGTTATGGTCCTGTATCAGAGGTCCTTATCTTCAGAGATGTATTTGTTCTTGACAGAGCAGAGTTATAGTCTGACATCAGGGGTTTCTCCTTATTATCAGATATATGTGTGTTCTTGACAGAGAGGATTTATGGTCTGATACCAGGGTTTTCTCCTTATCAGAGATAGTGGTTGTTCTTGATAGAGCAGCATTATGGTTTTGTTGATACAGAATCTTCGCAGCACAGTTGCCTTGATCTCCTGCTGCATGATTGCATTTGACATTGCTTTGCATACTCATTTGCATTTCATTAACGTGTGTCTGTGTTGCAGGTACCGTTTCCCTCGGTTCAGGTTTTCTTGCCTCCTATTGTGCTATCATGGGTTCTCTGAGGAAGACTGTGGCTTACAAGCTCCCCACTCCTGATGTTGTTCAGCTGCCTGGTTTGATTGCTTTGGCAGATGATTCTGTGAGAGATGAATTCAAAAAGTCTTACGGTAAACTGCTCAGTTTGGTTCGTAAACCCTCTGTGTTCGAGTTGAACGGGTTGCACGCCCTGCTGCAGTTCTACGATCCTCCGTTGAGATGCTTTACTTTCCAGGATTTTATTCTTGCACCCACGCTAGAGGAGTATGTTGATTTGTTAGGTGTGCCTATCAAGAGCCAGATACCCTTTGTTCATATGGATGCTGAGCCTGATCTGGCTAGTCTAGCTCCCTCACTTCATCTGGATGCCTCCGAGTTGGTCTTGTCTAGCTGGAACAAGGTTCCCGGTTTCTCCTTGCAGTTCTTAGTGGGAAAAGCTCATCAGTGCGCCAAAGACGGATGTTGGGTCGTGTTCAACGCCATTCTCGCTCTATGCATATATGGCATCATTCTATTCCCCAATATGCCTGACTTTGTGGACTTCGACGCCTTTCATATCTTTGCATCAGGGAATCCAGTCCCTACCTTGATAGGAGATGTCTACCATTCCGTCCACTACAAAAACGAGAACAGAAGGGGTAAGAATGTCTCGTGCTGTGTGCCCCTGCTCTATAGATGGCTTGATAGTCACCTACCCAAGAGGGGTCCCTTTGCTTCGTCTACAGCCACAGCTGAGTGGTCCGAGCGTTTGATGAGTCTGTCAGCGGAGGATATTGCTTGGTTTGATAGAGATAGGTTGGGTACCGAGATCATCTTCATCTGCAGCGGGTTTCCGAACGTGCCTTTGATAGGCAGGAAGGGCTGTATAAACTATAATCCATCTCTGCTGGTCCGACAGTTTTCTTATGCTTTGAGAGCCCCGCCGAAGGAGGGGGAGGTGCAGGAATCTCTGTACTTCACTGGTCTTCTAAAGGGGGATATGTTATCTAAGCTTCAGCACGCTTGGAATGGTATCAGTAAGCGGGGAAAGCCGTCGCTGGGGAAGAGTAATAGCCAAGCCTACGCTCCATATGTGACTTGGATCAGAGCCAGAGCAGATGCTATAGGGATGCCATTTCTTCCTGCCAAGCCAGAAAGCCCTCCAGTGATTGAAGAGCCTACCACCGTGCCCACTCAGCAACACAATCAGGTCTTAGCTGAGAGAGATGAGCTGAAGAAGGCCAATGAAGAATTGGAGAAAGAATTGGCTCAGCTCAGAAGCGAGAGAAGCGAAGCCGTCCGTTCCTTCAAGAGGCAGACCGAGCTGGTGAACCAGTTAGGGACAGATTTAACTAAGCAGATAGCTGAGCGTAAGCGCTTGGGTCGAGACTTCAAAGTTGTCAATGATGTATTGGCCACTAAGAAGCAGCACTTGGATGAAGCGTACCGGAGAATATCCAAGTTTAATCAGCACTGGAAGGCCACCCTAGCCAACGGCAAAGAACGGGAGGATAAGCTGAAGCAACAGATCTCCAAGCTGAAGGCCCAGGTGAAGGCTAGTGAGAAGAGGTTTGATGAAGAAACCGCTCGCAGATATGCCGCTGAAGGCCAGCTCAACAAGGCTCTTGCTAACCTGAAGGAGCGCAAACTGACGTTTGAGTCCAAGAAGCGGAAGTTAGAAGATTGTTTCGGCGAAGGAGCATGGGAAGATTCGGTCGAAGGTCTCCAATACACCATTATGCAGAGGGAGTTACTCGTCGAAGGGTTACTCACTCGGCCTGATCATCCGGAAATGAGGAATTTGTTAGAAGAGTTTCGCGCCCGTGGCCGTGCTTGACTATTTGTATTCCTTTTGTTTTGATCGTTGTTGTGTGCTGACCATCACCAGGCTTGTTGGTCGAGGTCATGCTATTGATTCATCTTGTATTCAGTGACATTGTGTATTGCCTTGATGGGCTTTCTTTATATATGAGATGTTATTTCCACGACTGGACTCAGACTTCTTATTATCAGCACTGGCACTCAGGCACTAGGATCGGGGTGGAAATCTCCCTAACGCACAGACACACGTTTGCATTCGCATGAAGCATTTGCATGACGAGCACTTTGTCGTTTTTCCTAACCCTTTTGTGTATGCCGGTTGTTTCAGGTTGATTCTAGGATTGATTAGAGACCTATCCACCGCTATCCGACCAGAGCAAATCAAACCAGAATTATGGAGCAAATGCAAACTGACGTTCAAGAACTTCGAGAAAGGATGGACCGCTTCATGGAGCTCATGCAAGTGGTCGCCAACGGCCAGGATCAGCTCAGAACCTTGGTTCAGCCTCTAATTTCAAGGGTTGACAGCAATGGTGTACTCCATGGTGGGACTGTGCCAACTCCTCCACCTGTTGAAACTCCTCAGAATGGCGTCCTCGTGACCGGGGGGAATGGCAGTGCCAACAGCAATGTGATAGCTAACATGGGACTCAATGGTAATACGACGGGCATCGGTAATGGGAATTTTGAAGCTAACGTCAATGTTGGGCTGGGCAACGGCAATGCGGGTGTTGGAAATCTGTTCGGGCCTCAGCCATGGTTAGAAGACCGTCAGGACGATGTGTTCTCGCAGAGAGGTGCTGAAGGGGAGCTGGCTGCTGAAGCATGACTAAGGTTCAAGGCACTCGAGGACAAGATGAGGAATTTCGAGAACCAGAACACTATGGGTGTTGACATGTCCAAGTTGGGACTGATTGCTGATTTCAAGGTGCCACCCAAGTTCAAGGTACCTGACTTTGAAAAGTACAAGGGCACAACTTGCCCTCGCGTCCACCTGAGATCATATTACCGGAAAATGTCCGCCCATTCTGAGGACGAGAAGTTGCTGATGCACTTCTTTCAGGACAGTCTGTCCGGGCCCTCCCTCGAATGGTACATGAGTCTGGAACCTACCGGTGTGCGCACGTGGAAGGAACTTGCTGAAGCATTCGTGCACCACTACCAATATAACAGTAACTTGGCTCCGAACCGAGTCCAACTGCAGAATTTGTCACAAAGGAACAACGAAGGGTTCAAGGAATACGCCCAGCAGTGGCGTGAGTTGGCAGCCGGGGTTCAGCCGCCGATGGTTGAACGCGAGCTTGTGGAAATGTTCGTAGCCACCCTCCCAGGGGTTTATTACGAAAAATTGGTCAGCAGTATGTCTGGAAGCTTCTCAGATCTCATTATCACGGGCGAGCACGTTGAAAATGGGATCAAACTGGGGAAAATTCAAGGTGATATGTCCTCGGCTGGAGGAGGAAAGAAACCTTATGGTGGCAAAAGACGGGAAGGAGAGACGAGCGCCGTATCCAACGCTCGAAGGAAGGGTAAAGGCCCTCACCAGCAGGTGGCCAGTATAATTATCCCCGCTGTCCAACAACCCCAGCCACAACAGCAGCAACAACAACAACATCCGAATCAACAAGGGTACTGAAAGTATCAGAACAGGGCACCTCTGTCGAGCCGTCACCTTGAGACACCGCCCATGTCGTATGCGCATCTGTTACAGACTCTGCTCGAGTTACAGCTGATCCAGAAGAGAACCTTGGCTCCCTTGACAGGGGCACCTTCGCCAGGTTATGATGCGAATGCGACTTGTGAATTTCACTCAGGGGCACCAGGCCACACGATAGAAAATTGCAAAGCCTTCAAGCACAAGGTGCAGGACATGATAGACGCCAAGATCATCAATTTCTCAGATAATGTGCCAAACGTCACGAAGAACCATATGCCGAATCATAGGGGAGGTGGAGTAAATGCCATTATTGAAGGCGAGAGCTTGGATTTGTTGACTGACGTCAGAGATCTGAAGACACCGCTTAGCTTCGTTAAAGCTAAGCTGATGAAAAGGGGTTTCTTTCCAGGTTATGGAGAGCTGTGTATGGGCTGTGCGACAAGTCCTGATGGATGTGAACAGTTGATAGATGGGATTCAAAGTCTAATGACCGAAGGAATCCTGTAATTTAGTCGAAGGGCCGAAAGCGGATCGGGAGAGGTAATGCTGAAGCAAGATGATGAGGTAGCCACCATCACCATCCTTCGCCGGACGATAACTATTTATGCACCCCGGCCGCCCACAATTACCATCACCAAAGCTGGGCCGATACCGTTCGAAAGCACTAATGTTGTCCCATGGCATTATGGGGCAGAGGTCTACTGCAACGGACTGAAGTTGGAACTGGAACCATCTGGGTCGTCTGTGGACAACCTAGCGGGCGTTAGCGGGATTACTCACAGCGGAAGAGTATTTGCTCCACCTGAGATCGTGGCGGACAAAGCGGACAAAGCTGATGCAACTGATAAAGGGAAGAGTAAATTTGTTGAGGAGATCCCTCGTGGGGTAGAAAAAGACTTACTTGTTAAAGACGCTGAAGAGTTTATGAGGCTGATTAAGAAGAGTGACTACAAGATCGTGGATCATCTCCATCAAACACTCTCAAAAATTTCCATCCTGAATTTGTTGCTGTGTTCTGAGGCACATCGCAACGCGCTGCTGAAGGTGTTGAATGCCACGTATGTACCGCAGGAAATATCGGTCAACCAGTTGGAAGTGGTCGTAGCCCACGTGAATGCTGGAAATGGGTTAGGGTTCACTGACCTAGAGCTGACGCCGAAAGGGAGGAATCACAATAGCGCCCTGCACATCTCGATAGAGTGTAGGGGAACGATTATGTCTCACGTGTTGGTGGACACGGGGTTGTCACTCAATGTTCTTCCGAAGAAAGCATTGATGAAGTTAGATACTCGCGGATTGATTTGCACACCCAGTGATCTGGTTGTGAAGGCGTTCGATGGAACCAAACGTCATGTTTTCGGGGAAGTGACGTTGCCAATCCAAGTTGGTCCAGAAACATTCAACACAGTCTTCTACATTATGGACATCATGCCCGCCTACAGCTGTCTCTTAGGCCGACCATGGATCCATTCCGCGGGTGTCGTGACCTCCACGTTGCACCAGAAGCTCAAGTATGCCGTCGGAGGTAGCATTGTGACCGTATGTGGCGAGGAAGAGATAATGGTGAGCCATTTTCCATCCTTCAAATACGTTGATATGGATGGGGAAATCCACGAAACCCTATGTCAAGCGTTTGAAGCTGTTAAAGTCAAGAACGTAGCTCCGGTAGTCACTGAAAAGCCAGAGTTGACTCTCTCCTCCTTCAAGGAAGCCCGGGTCGTTGTTCAAGCCGGATCTACCCCAGGCTGGGGGCAAATCCTAGAGATACCTAACAAGCAAGACAAGTTTGGGTTGGGATATTCTCTTACGGCTGAAGCCTCCTCTTCTAGCAGTGCGTCGCGAGGTAAAGGGCCGATCCAGTTTACCAGTGGCGGGGTGATATTTGAAAGTGTCAGCGCAGTGTCTGAAGACGGCGAAGACAACGACTGCGATCTGGACTCTTGGATCCAGCCAAGCAAATCAGGCGAGAGCCTCGACAACTGGTCCATCAGGGATACCATCCAAGTGACAGGCAAAGAGTAATGATTTACTTTCTCCAATCATTGTACAACCCTATGTCCTACCCGGGGCATAGTGGTTTTATTGTCAGGGCCTTGTTTGATTATGTACATGCATTTTACCAATAAATCAAAAGGCGTTTCTTTTCGCATTCAAATGTTGTGATCTCTATTATTCCTGTTTTATATTTGTTTTGAAAAACAATAAAATGGCAATGGGGTTTGTGCTAACCTGCATATCCTTGTTTTAAGCTTAACCCTTGTTATTGCAGGATCCACATAGCAGATGACATCGACTCTGGACCTTCTACGACTCACTTCGACTTCGATTGCCCGATCTATCAAGCCGAAGAAGAGATTGATGAAGACGAAGACCTTCCCGAAGAGTTGGCCCGCTTTTTGAGACAAGAAGAGAAAGTGATTCTGCCTCACGAAGAAGAGATTGAGATCGTGAATCTGGGTTCTGAAGAACTTGTCAGGAACGTCAGGATAGGGGCAGCATTACCGAGTGATGTCAAGCAGAGATTGGTCGAGATGCTAAGAGAGTATAGTGACGTCTTTGCTTGGTCATACGAAGATATGCCTGGACTTGATACTGACATCGTGGTCCATCACTTTCCACTGCGAGAAGATTGTCCTCCCGTCAAGCAGAAGCTTAGGAGGACACGACCAGATATGGCCGTTAAGATCAAAGAAGAAGTGCAGAAACAGCTTGATGTTGGCTTCTTAGCGGTCACTACTTACCCTCTGTGGGTCGCCAACATAGTGCCTGTACCGAAGAAAGACGGTAAGGTACGAATGTCCGTCGATTATCAGGATTTGAATAGGGCGAGCCCTAAAGATGATTTCCCGCTGCCTCATATTGATGTGTTGGTCGACAATACAGCTCAGTTCTCCGTGTTTTCGTTCATGGATGGCTTCTCCGGTTACCATCAGATCAAGATGGCGCCGGAGGACATGGAGAAAACTACGTTTATTACGCCTTGGGGAACATTTTGCTACAAGGTAATGCCTTTTGGTCTGAAGAACGCAGGGGCCACTTACCAACGAGCAATGGTTACTTTGTTTCATGATATGATTCATCATGAGATTGAAGTCTATGTTGATGACATGATTGCGAAGTCCCAAACGGAGGAGGGACATCTGGTCAATTTGCTGAAGCTTTTTGAGAGGCTTAGGAAGTTCAGGTTGAGGCTGAATCCTAATAAGTGTACTTTCGGAGTACGGTCTGAAAAACTACTGGGGTTCATCATGAGTGAAAAAGGCATTGAGGTTGATCCTGTGAAGATAAAAGCAATACAAGAGATGCCAGCGCCAAAAACAGAAAAAGAAGTTCGTGGTTTCCTAGGCAGAATAAACTACATTGCAAGGTTTATTTCTCAGCTCACGGCCACGTGTGAACCGATGTTCAAACTGCTAAAGAAAGATCAGGCGATTATCTGGAACGAGGATTGCCAGAAGGCATTTGATAAGATAAAACAGTATCTACAGGAACCTCCAATCTTGATACCCCCAGTGGCCGGAAGACCCTTAATCATGTACTTGACAGTTCTTGAGGGTAGTATGGGGTGTGTTCTCGGTCAGCACGATGAGACGAGCAAAAAGGAGCATGCCATTTACTATTTGAGTAAAAAGTTCACAGATTGTGAATCTCGTTACTCGATGCTGGAGAAAACATGTTGTGCACTAGCCTGGGCTGCCAAACGTTTACGACAGTACATGCTCAATCACACCACCATGCTAATTTCGAAGATGGATCCGATCAAGTACGTCTTCAAGAAGACAGCGCTTTCAGGCAGGATTGCCAGATGACAAATGGTGTTGACGGAATATGACATTCAGTACGTTTCCTAGAAGGCCATCAAGGGAAGCGTATTGTCTGAATACCTTGCCGAACAGCCGATCGAAGATTATCAGCCGATGAAATTTGAATTCCCTGATGAGGATATCATGTTTCTTAAAGCGAAAGATTGTGATGACCCGTTGCCCGACGAGGGGCCAGATAGGAAATCCCAATGGAAATTGATATTTGACGGGGCGGTTAATCCTTATGGAAGTGGCATTGGGGCGATCATCACGACTCCCCACGGATCCCACATCCCGTTTACTGCGAGACTGATGTTTCCGGTCACCAATAACGAAGCGGAGTACGAAGCATGCATCATGGGTCTAGA
This sequence comes from Lathyrus sativus, assembly GCA_963859935.3. Lineage (NCBI taxonomy): Eukaryota > Viridiplantae > Streptophyta > Magnoliopsida > Fabales > Fabaceae > Lathyrus > Lathyrus sativus. The sequence continues at coordinate 81,622,988 of OZ012736.1, forward strand.
AGAAGTAATTGATTTGAGAATCAAGAACCTAGATGTATATGGTGACTTGGCACTTGTGGTTAACCAGATTAAAGGGGAGTGGGAGACTCGTCAACCGAATTTGGTGTCGTACATGAATTATGCCAGAAGGCTGCTTCCGTTCTTTGATCGAGTTGAACTCCATCATGTGCCCAGGGCCTAGAATTAAATGGCTGATGCCTTAGCCACGTTGGCTTCAATGTATAAAGTCAATTTTTGGAATGAAGCTCCAAGAATTGTCCTTCCTCGTCTTGATAGACCTGCATTCGTCTTTGCGATCGAGGAAGCCTCCGACGACAAGCCACGGTTCCACGATATCTAGACCTTCCTTATGACTAAGGAGTATCCTGCGGGAGCGTCAACCCAGGATAAGAAGACTCTGAGGAGACTGTCTAGAAATTTTTATCTCAATCCTGATGGAGTTTTGTATAAAAGAAACCACGATCTCATGCTACTCAGATGCGTAGATGAGAGAGAAGTGAGTATGCTCATAGAAGAAGTCCATGAAGGCACATTTGGTACGCACGCCGGCGGGAACGCTATGACAAGAAAGATCCTGAGAGCAGGATATTACTGGCTGACGATGGAGTCGGATTGCTTCAAATTCGCGAAGAGATGTCATAAATGCCAGATTTATGCTGATAAGATTCATGTGCCGCCGTGCCCGTTAAATGTCATGTCCTCCCCGTGGACGTTCTCCATGTGGGGCATCGACATGATAGGCAAGATCGAGCGCACTGCATCTAACGGTTATCGCTTCATTCTAGTAGCTATCGACTACTTCACTAAGTGGGTGGAGGCAACCTCATACGCTAATGTGACCAAGCAGGTGGTGGCTAAATTCATAAAGAGGGACATCATCTGTCGTTACGGAATTCCCGAGCGGATCATTACTGATAATGGTTCGAATCTGAATAACAAGATGATGAAGGAGCTGTGCCAGAGTTTCAAGATTGAACATCACAACTCATCTCCTTACCGGCCAAAGATGAATGGCGCCGTTGAAGCGGCCAATAAGAACATCAAGAAGATTGTACAGAAGATGGTTGTGACCTATAAGGATTGGCACGAGATGCTGCCATTTGCATTGCACGATTATCGTACAACGGTACGTACATCAATCGGGGCAACTCCTTTCTCCTTAGTGTACGGTATGGAACTGTCCTACCGCTAGAAGTTGAGATTCCTTCTTTGCAAGTTTTGGTTGACGTAAAACTCGATGAGGCAGAATGGATTAAGAACCGATTAAACTAGCTCACCCTGATGGACGAGAAGAGGTTGGCATCGATTGCATATGGTCATCTGTACTAAAGCCGAATGAAGAAAGCTTATGATAGGAAGGTGCGTCCTAGAAGCTTTCAGACGAGTGATCTCGTCCTGAAGAAGATTCTTCCTCCACACTCCGATCACCGGGGCAAGTGGACTCCTAATTACGAAGGTCCGTACATCGTTAGCAAGGTCTTTTCGGGAGGAGCCTTGTTGTTATCCACGATGGATGGCGACGACTTTGCATCCCCGGTGAACGCGGACGCAGTTAAAAAATACTTTGCTTAAAAAATGACCCGCTGGAGAGAAAAAGAATATCAAGGCAAAAATGGGGCATCCCGGCGAACCATAAAAAAGGGAAAAAGGTTCGGGTAAAAATTAGGGATATAAAAGAAAAGAATGTACACCCGCAAAGTCGAAAACCCGGAAGGGCGACTTTGGCAAAAAAGGGTATCCCAGTGAATCGAAAACCTGGAAAGGCGATTCAGGCAAAAGTTAGGGATTTGAAAAAGCAAATGACTGCGTTCCGCGTGTGGACTGTATTTGTTTAGTGGTTTAGAAGACCTGAGGGCCGTTTATCTGAATCAATCTCTTCTGAAGCTGAAGCGTCGAAGAGGTATCGAAGTCGAGTGGGTCATAGAGGGATCAACTCATGGTGTTCTTCTACGCCTCATTGCCGACATTTGTGTATATACTGATGTATATTTATGTTTTATATTTGCGCAGCTTCCTCATTCCAGGAGCTTGCATCTGTTGTAAAACATTTTTACCCATTCAGGGGTTCGTTATCAATAAAATGTATACTATTCAGCAATTCTATTTGTTTGTTTAGCATTTATCTGTTTTGTTTGCGAAAAAGAACGCCGATGTTTTTTATAAAATGCACATACATAAACTTACCGGCCTAGGCCACTGATTGTTGAAATAATGAATTACTTGAACATTGTCACGAGATGATAACCTTGATAGGTCCCTTTGAGAAGGGTATCTTGTCTATTTGTTTGTGTTGGTGCAGGTATAGCATATACCAGGCAGTACGCCGTATGCGTTCCCAAGCAGGATGATTCCTTCCTCTCCAGCAAGTTCAGTATTGCCTCCCCATGGAGTCTGAACATGAGATCCTAAGCATTGATATATGTCTCCCCAAGCAGAGAAGATTCTATCCCCAACCAGATGTATCCTGAAGGATCGTCGCTTCCCCAGCTGAGTCATATACTGAAGTGTACAACACTCGATAGTACAGACTGAAGTCTCCAGGAGAATTGAGATTCCCCACAGAGTCGTACTCTCCCCCAAGCAGGATGATTCCTTCTTCCCCAGCCGAGTTTGCAGTTCCCCAAGAGAGCCGAGTCCTTGGAAGCCGTTCAGGCTATGATTGGTTTTCCCCAGTAGAGTGTTGAATAGATGATGTTGTATTCCCCACCGGAGTCGTTATCTCTAGGAAAGCTTTAGTCGCGAAGGCCGTGCAGTTTATTCCTGCGATTGACATCGTTTTCCTCAGCAGTAGTCATTCGTATACCCGGTTGAGCGAGTCCAAGTTCTCGTAGAAGCTTTGTTCCCCTGCAACAGTCGATTGAAGTTCGTTTCCCCAGGCGGAATCCAGTTGAGATTGGTGTTACTGTTTCTCCTCGGCAGGATGATTCCTCTCCTCCACCAGAGTGGTTCTTTCTCCTTGACAGGAGGATTCTCCCTTCAGCATTTATTTTGCTGATGGGGCCGTAGCATTTTGCATGATTGCATAGCATTTACCCTAAACGCGTAGCATTTCCACCGTGTGGAGCATTGCGCCAGTGTCAAACATATGCATATGAAACATGAGCTAGGTCGTTACCGTCCTTGTTTTGCAGGTATTCCCCAGCAAAGTCGCTTGCCCAAGATGATTCTTGAATTCTCCAGCGAAGGTGCTTGCTTAAGATGATTCTTAAAATCCACGGTGAAGTCGCAAGAGTGGGTTGCTCAAGTTGATGCTTAGAGTCCCCGGCAGAGTGTTTGCGCAGGATGATTCCTGAAATCTCCAGCAGAGTTATTGGTTCAAGATGATTCTTGAAGTCCCCGGCGGAGTTATTTTTCCAAGATGATTCTTGCAGTCCTCAGCATAGTTGATTCACCCAGAATGATTTCCGGATCCCTGAAGCAGAGTTACTTGATAGTTCTCCAGAATCCCCAGCGGAGAGGTGTCATCCCCAGTAGGTTTTAAAAAGAGAAGTTGAAATTTACTTGAAGACTTGATGATTGAAGTCTGGCAGCGGTGCCAAAACCCCAGACTTACTGATGAAGTCCAACTACGATGTCGAAGTAGTTCTCCTAGCTGGCGCAGAGTGCCTGACGGTAAAAGAATGAGTATCCTTAGTGGTTCATGATGGATTAAGGATCCCATTTTAAGACTCACTGATGAAGTCTAATTGCGAGGTCAAAGCAGTTTGCCTAGCCGACGCAGGGTGCCTGATGGCAAAAGATTATGTATCCTTGTTGATCCGTGAATGATTAAGGATCCCATTTCAAGACTTACTGCTGAAGTCCAACCGCGATGTCGAAGCAGTTATCTCAGCTGACGTGGAGTTCCTTATGGCAATGGTTTAAGTATCCCTATTGGGTTCATGATTGATTGAGGAGTCTGTTTCCGACTTTCTGATGAAGTCCGGCTGACGCCCGAGATGTTCTGTGAATGCCTGACGGTATAATCGACCATCCATTACCATTTACCGCGTAACTGGTGACCCCTTGATGACTTGAGGACGAATATCTACAGCAAAATCAAATGATCATCCTGACTGAGATTTGAGATTAGACCCTTCACAAGTTACCGTGTAACCAATTCCCCATCAGAGTACCGTGTACTTGTGCAATTGGCAAATTTCCGGGCTTATTGGTATTCAACCGTCCTTTACCTTGATTGTTTGAATAGGGGAAGCTGTTGCACCCCAAAATTTGCCCAACTTTTCTTTACCTAGCTTATGTTTCATTTCATTCACATTAGCATTATCATTTGCATTTCATTGACATGGGTGCAGGAGATCAAGAGGTATGATTACCAATCAAGAGCTATGCAAGACTTTGAAGCTAGATAAGAAGGTCATTCAGGTGTTCAAGGGTTGATATCCTTGTCAGAGAAGTTAAGAGATCCTCAGAGAGAGTGGTTGATGCCAAGTGTGTGGGTCTCCTAACATGAGAGTTGTGGGAAGTCATCGGATGATTCTGAAGCCATGAAGTTAGACTTGAGGTCTTGAGAGAGCTCATTATAAGTTTTGAAGATCACTTTGAAGCCTAGACAGGTCATTGTGCAAGAATAAGAAGCCTCAGCTATGATTGGTGCAGCTAGGGTTTGACTGGGTCAACCCTAAGTCAACTAAGGATTTAAAGAAGGTTAAGACCTAATCCAAGAGCCATGTGATCATGTATTGATGCATTGAGATTCTATAAGGATGATTCCAAGGTCAACTCATCATGATTGAAGAGTTTGAGAAGTTTCAAGCTAGGGTTTCTAAGGCTTGACAGTGTAAAATTCCCTAGTTTGACCCCTATCTTCAAGGCAGTTTAGCTCAAGATGGGATAGTCATCTCATCTTACCCCCAACATGAATGTTGTAGATAATGGTCTTAGCTTTAATTTTAGTTCTAGAAGTCCTTGATAGGATTTGTAGAACTCAAGTTATGACTTTGACAAGTTACAGGTCATCTGAGGTATGTGAATTTGGGGGCTTGAAAGTTGTCCAACTTGCATGAAACGTTTTCCCTAGAAGGATGATTCCTATGAACTTTTGGTCAACATTAATGTTGTTCCTTATCCTCTTAGCTTTCTAGAGAGTACTAGAAGTCCTTGATAGGACTTGTAGAACTCAAGTTATGGCTTTGACAAGTCAAGGGCATTTTGGTCATTTGGAGATTATGGGTCATTTCAAGCATAAGGCCATAACTCCTATTTCCAAGCTCCAAATGGGAAAATGTTCAACATAAAACTTGTTCAAAATGATGTTTTAAGGCTAACAAAGAGATCATGAGAGGTTGGAAATGCTTATAGCTCAAATTTGCAAAAATGACCTAAAATAAAGATGATTTCCAAATGAACCAAAGATGGAAATTGGTATTTTTGATCTACATGTCCAAACCAAGGCATGTAATATGTCATCTTGATTCTAAAACACATTTTAAGAACATTGGTTTTTCCACAATTTTGAATTGAAGTTTAATTTGTGGACTTGCGTTGAAAAGCAGTTACTTACATCTTAAGTAACATTTGCCAAACCAAAATTCAAGGCATGACCAAGGTTTCTTTCAATCCAAACTCATCCAAAATATCATTAGGAGAGAAATTGGAAGGGAATGAGGGTGATTTCAAGCTGCTAGCAGAATTGTGCATACCATGGCATGAGATTGAAATCTTCATGACATGAGAAATTGAATTTCTCATTAGAAGGATCTAGAGCTTTCTAGATCATACCTACATGTCCTATATATTGAATAGAGATGATCCAAGACCAAGGTTGGTGATGATTGAAGGAGAGAGCAGAGATTGAGATTGAAAACTCATTGTTTGCAACTGAATGCGGTTACACGTTTCCATTCACTTTCCATCCATTTTCTTGATTGCAATCTCTTCCATGGAGGCTAGTGAATGATTCCAGATCATAATCAAGGCAAATTCGTGGCAGATTAGTGTTCATGATCTCAGATTTTGTCACCTGCAACTCAGAGTTGAATCCAAGAATTGAAGCCATTTCAATCAAGTTTATTGCATACAGAAGCTTGGAATTGATTCACTGAAGGAGTCTGGAGCATTGGAGAGCTTGATTTGAAGGTTTACTACTTCTGTGCACAAGAAATTCTCAGGTTAGTAACTTTCCATCTCCAGCTTGAATTAGTTAGAATTAAGAGGAACTAGGATGTTAGATGCATTGGGGATTGAAGTAGGAAGGTTTTCAGATTGTTAATTTGAGAGTTAGTGACCAATTAGGGTTGTTACCATTTTCGGGGGAGATGTGGTTCTTGCGAATCTTGGGGTTTCAGAGAGAATTAATGGTATGATTGAGTTCCTTGTGAGATTTGGGACAAGTTTCATTAAGGGATCATGGCCAATGGTGGATTCTATAGCAAGTTAGGGTTGTGAGAGGACGACCGGAGAATGTCACCGGCGGTGACTTTGGGCGCGCAGGTGGCCTGAGTTTCAGAAGTTTAAATTGGGGAAGATGACTTGATGGCCATCAGATTGTGGTTTGACTTGGACCAAAGACTTCATCCAACGGCCACGCGTGCTTCTAATTTTGTGAAGAGTTCTGAACTGAATGAAACGATGCGTTTCATTAATCAGTGGTTTTTGGGCTTAAGGATCCAAGTGCTAATCACACCCCTTTTGTGGCCCAGTCTGGGAAATGAACTGATTCCTTTTACTATCTGCACCGTGCCTTTGTTTATTTTATTTGGATTTTCTATTATTTTTCATTTTTATTCATGGATATTGATTAATTCATAAAAAATGGAAAAATGATGCAATTAATCCCATTCTTTTTGCATTGAATTCATGATTGGATCTAGTATTTGGTAGATAAAAAATATTATTATTTCATGCATTTTATGATTTTATGGGAATTTTTACATTTTAATTGATATTAAAATAATCATGTTCGATGCTTGATATTGGTGAATTTGGTTTGATCATGTGATGATGATTTTGGTCTTTATTTTTTGTGAGTAGTTAGCCTAGATATGCATGCTCCCCATAGATTTTTCTCACATTTTTGTGATGAATATAAGTGGTAGTTTAGGTTGAAACCTTTATAGGCTCCATTTTTAGGGTTTATGGTTGATACCTTATGGTTTGGATTTTATTTTTAGAACTAGGTGGATGATTCAACCTCTGATTTTTGTAGGGTAGATTCATGATTGAATTAGGGTCCCTTAGGAATTTTGGTAGGGTTTTTCAATGGAGTTTACTATTTTTGCTTGATTTTAGTTTAGATGCTAGTTTTAGATGATTCTGAGGCACTAATTCAACTAGATTAACTTCTTTAGTTCCCTTAGATTAGGGTGTTGCTTTGCTTGTTCTTGGATGATGTTGAAGGCAAGTTGAAGATGCATTGGCTTGCTTGAAGAGGCTTGGATGTGAGGATCTTCCCTTCTTTTGGTGTAGTTTTGTTTAGGTGATAAGATTAGGGTTTTGTAGGTAGAGCTTCTAGATAGATTCTCTTCCTTCATAAACATGGATGATGTTGATCACTTCCATTCTTCCCTATGATGTAAGGTACCCTTGTAAAGGCCTCATCCATCCTTTGGTAGGATGTGTGGCTCTTTTCAATTTGGTAGAACCTTTGAGGGTCCCTTTCTCTGATGATAGGATGCTTAGTGGTGACCTTTGGTCTTCACTCTGCTACCAATCATCCAAACTTTGCTCTTGATAGATGAATCTTTCTCCCTTGTTAAAGGATGGAGTTCCCTGCTTGAAGAGGATTAAAGGATGAAGTTGATACTTCTTTGTGTTTGAAGATTACTCTGAGAAGCTGAAGCTTGTAGATGAAGAGGAGCAAGTTGATACTTGCAAGGAGGAGAGAGCTGAAGCTTGAAGGTCCAGGAGAACAAGTTGACACTTGTGAAGAAGATCAAATTGAGATTGAGTGAAGAGCTGAGGATTGAGGAATAAAGGATAAGTTGACACTTATGTTGATACATTAAGTCCCTGGAAGAGCAAGTTGATACTTGTAGTTAGGAGTGAAGCCTGAAGGTGGGATTGACTGAAGAGCTGAGGCTTGGAGAAGAGGGAATAGGTTGATACTTATGATGTATTAGAAGCTTGAAGAAGTAAGTTGATATTTGCTGTTGAAGATTGAAGCTTGAAGATGGATAGACTTGAAGAGCAATTGAGGACTGAACTGCTGTTGCTTGCTGTGGGAGCTGTTGATCTGTTTTCCTGTTTGTTTGCTTTCTGTGCAACTGTATTGATGTGACTTGTGTGGTTTGCTTGATGCATTAGAATAAGTTCATATTTAGACTGATGTAAGCTAGGAGCATGATTGCACTAGAGGTTGAGTTGCTCCCTCTGCTTGTATTTTTACTGTATGGCTTTGCTTGCGGGTATTCGGTAGAGTCCAGCTCCCTTGCCTATGTGGTTTATATGTTGCTTGGTAGCATATTTTATTTCCTCGGTATGATTGCAGTCACTTCTATTTTGCTTGATAGGATGTTGTCTCCTCTGTATGATTGCAGTTATTCATATCTGGCTTGAGGTTGAGACGAGCTTGTGGAGGCTGCTGCCCCACACACATTTCCTCCCTCACTTGCATTGCATGCATTTTGCAGTCGTTTACTGTTTACTGTTTAAGCTGATGCTTTATCTGTTTCTGTTTATCATATTGACATGATCCCCTAGGAATCTCACTTCCTTTGATAAGGAAGTGATGATTAGAACTTTAGGTTGAAACCTATGCATGATAACTTCTAAGGGTTCCCTGTTTCAAACCTCAACCATAGGATGAATCCTTGGCATGACAACATTAGGACTTGATAGTCTCCCCCTTAGTTGAGCATGTTCTCTCTTCTCATCTCAAAACAAATTAAAATACTGTAATAAAGGTTGACTGACGTGGTACGTTACGAGCCTTAAGCTATCTGAGAAAGGATTGTTGGAGAGTTTCTTTTCAACAGTCTGGATGTTTAGTATGGCACCCTTTTGGTGACATACGACGCATTCACTCTCAGGTCATAGTCTCTAGTGCGATATTGGTTGCAAACATCCATAAAAAACAGTTCTTCCTAAAAAGACAGAAAACAAACTTCAAACATTTTTGCCCCGTGGGCCCATAATTCAAAGGAAAGCTTTTCTGAAGAAAAGAGTGTCGTTAACTCACAATTCTACCGCAAACGGTAACGCTTAAGTCTCCAAGGGTCGAGCTGCGTACATCCAACTGCTGGAACTGTTTGTTAACCCTACTCGATAAAACAGATGAATCTGAATCCCCGTAATCCATATTATCCCGAACTACGTAAGCTCTAATCTCTCATACCTGTTGAGAGTACGTAGGCACAATACTGATGTATTGGCGAGCCACCTTCCCCCATCACCCGTAGTTAGCCGAACTACGTTGACTCTGATTTCTCATTCTCTGATGAGAATACGTAGGCATAAAGCGCGACGCTTTGCCGAGTCATTTTTTTTCTTTTAAGCCAGCCTTGATAGGTAGATAGATACAACCAACCCGTCCAGTAAACACAACAAGCATGGATCCCATCGAGTACGATGGACGTGAGGGGTGTTAATACCTTCCCCTTGCGTAACCGACTCCCGAACCCAGACAATGGTTGCGATGACCTTGTCTTATACCTTTTCGTCAGGTTTTTCCGATCGTTTCCTTTCCCGTTCTGAGGGATAAATAACGAAAGGCGGCGACTCTTCTGTTTTTCCGGCACCTTATTTTCGCGGTAGCGACAGTATGTTACCTGCACACATTTCCCTTTGCATCATCTTTCATGTATTTGCATTTTTGAGTACCTTGGTGAATTTAGTAGCTATGTACATTTTGGTGATTTTCATGATGTGTGTTCCCCTTGGTGAATGATGAGATTTTCATGAGTATTAGCATAAGTGTTTGAACCTATTTTTGTCATGTTAGTATGCTGATTTAGTTTGCTATGACTGTCCCAAACAGTTTGAATAATTTGGTTAACTTTAGTTTCTTGCTAGAGCATAAGCTTCATGGATTTTAGTGAGATTGTTTGGTCTAGTTTGTTTCACTGCATTTTGTGTTCATAAATATGACCCTTAATTTGTCTAAACCTAAAAATCTTAGTATTTGGTCTTTAGAATGGTTGTGGTTCACTTTTCTTGGGGTTGTTCTGATGCTTTGCTATTAGTAAACTTGGTTGGTCAAAGTCACAAAATGTATGGGTTGGTGAGTTTGGTGGAAGCCATTTGAATTTAGGCCCTAGAAGCATTGTATAAGCTGCTGTTTGTATGTTTGATTGGGGCTTGGATGCTAATCTGGTTGTAAGGCCTCAGTAGGAGTTACAAAGTCTGGCTCATAGCAGACTGGCCTTGGATGTGGAAAGCTTTTGAGGAGCAGAATGGAAAGTATGGATTAACATTTTGAGCCATTTTGAAGTATCAGTCTTGGGTTCAGACTTGTTTTGGAAGAAAGTATCCTTGTTGAAATCATGATTGTTTACTGGATCTATATAAGGCTATGCTGGCTAGAAGCTGTTAGTACCTGCCATTAGGATACCATAGTCAGTAGTGGATAAGCTGGAACTGATGTGACAGGATTGAGTTTCTTTGTTTAGGCTATTTACTTTTGGTTTAAAGTTGATAACCTATGATGCATCCAGTCTTGACAAGGTAATTGCTCCAAGATGAACCTATACCAGTTTGTGGATCAAGCAAGACATACCACCAGCCATCACTCTTTTTCCACAAACCTTGTTAAGATTACCAATGATGTGGACCCTATTGATGATTAGTGATAGAAGTTCTTTGTTTTGAGGTGAGCAGACTGTCTTGGCCCTTTTCAAACATCAGTTTGCTAAGTATTTGGTTGTGGACAGTCCAGTTAAAATTTCAATGCATACACCAGCTTCTTATTCCATGAGCCTTCAAGTCAATCCTCTAGTGAAATCACCTCTGCTACCCTTGTTCACAATGATCATTAGGTTGCAGCCATCAGCATTAGTTTGTTTTCTGTGACTCATTTCAAAAAAAAAAACAGTAGGAGTATGTTTGCAGCCCTCAAATTCCTGGCTGTTACAAGGAACCCTTGGCTTGCAGAAGAACTGACCTTGTTGGATTGAGACAGGGCTGCTAGCATTAAAGCCGTTTTGCTTTGAGAAATAGGAAACACAACAGGCCTGTGTATTATGGTAAGTAGAAAGTCATGAACTAGCCAAATGTTGAAGCTGGCATCTACTAAGGTTGTTTGTGTATATCAAATTCTATTTGGAATTGAAGGAAGTGTGGAATTAAATCAAACTGCACTATTGACCAAGTACCACCTTTTTGTAGTGAAATATTGACTTGGACATCCTTGTTGTTACTTAATTCAGACTTTGGATTGTCTTTTGGGTAGATTGGTAGTTGGCAGTCTGATTTGGTGCAATGATGAGGAAGTGTTACCCTGCTGTGAGGGCCTCATTTTGGCTGTTGTGGAAACTCTTAAAGTCTAGCTTGATTTACATGTCAGGTCTAACTTGTCCTATTAACTGTTTTGCATGTCTGTTCCATCAGTACCATATTCATATTGTCATGTTTGGGAGGGCATGAGATATATGTTGTTCAAGATAACCCTTGCATTTGCTGCATATTACATTCTTTAAACCAATTTCTTTTTAATAGCATCTTTAACATTTTGCATCAAATCCTGTTCTTTGATTTAAACCATTCATCATCATAGCAAAACCAGTATGCTAGCAGCCCTATCATGAACATTATTTGCTTATTTCAATTGCTGTCAAAACCAAAACAGGTGGAACATCATCTTTTGCATAAACATTGAAAAACTGAGTTTTAGCATTTAAGTATATAGGTTTTCATAGTGGAAAAATGTGTGAATGCTTGCCTTGGGTTCTTTTTGCATAGAATTTGATTTACATGTTCATGTCAATGCTTATCAAGCAACTCACATACCGTTTTTTCACACAAGCTGTTTTGCATCAAAATTCATATTGGAACACCTCATACTCATCATTTAAAATGTGTTTGCATGATCATTTAGTAGTAAAAGCAACTGTCATATACTTTCCACCTCAATATGCATGTTTTCACTAAAATCTTGCATTCAACATATCATTTTCATGCTCTGTTGACATAGGACATATTTGAGGGTTCATAATCATTCTATGTGACTTATGTGGTTTGTGTGCACAGCTAGGTTGAATTGAAATGGTTTAAAACAAGCTGCCAACATGAAAATGCATTTTAAGCTCAAGAAAATACCTACTATCTGGTTTTGCAGTAGGAAAAGAATTTGGAAAAACTGAGATAACCATTGTGTTCCTTGTTCAATTCTACCCCATTTACATATAAAGTTTGTTAAAAAAGGTTGAGAAACGAGAAAGTTACGACACAAAATGTAAATGCTTTGATTATGTGTTTTTTCTTGCCCAAAGTCATTTGAATGTTTAGCCTTATTAACTAAAGGGGTGGCTTTTACAAACGGATGTATAGCCACCCCAGTGGTAAGACCATGTGCCTTGTACCCTCTTGTCCTGAGTTCGACCCCTGAGGAGGGCAACTCTTTTGTACATTTTTGTTATTTTTCATACAAACTTCAAAATTTCGTATCTCCCTCAATTTTAATCATTTTCACCCATTCCTTTTGCATTGTGTTCCTCTTGATGTGTACTTTCATGTCATATTTTGTATTTCCATGTTTGACAAAATTTTCACCTCTTTTGACTGTGTGCAATACCATTGCGTTTCGCGTCCGTTTACGCATTTGCAGATGAATTTTTGTGTGCTCCCGCTTGGTTTTATTTGTGAAATTTGTTTGTATTCATGTCCATACATATTAGTAACATGCTAGGATTTTTACTTTTTATAACCATGTGTATCTCATCTCATCTGTTGACTATATATAAACGCGATATGTCGTTACAGTTCTCGTATTTTCATCTGTATTCATTAACGTACTTTCATCCTTATCATCCCATATACTTGCTACCATGAACATGTTTTGTTATTATCTTTCCCTTTTATTTTTCCCCAAGTGATGAGGCTCGTTAGCTTTCATCCGGTTAATTCCCCAGTTCTCCCTCCAAAGGAAGGCCTGTCTACTTGACCCTCAATGTCATGGATAATTTATTCACCCTCTCTTGACTTTGTTAAGTCACTTTACCCCTAGCTTAGAAGCCTTTAAACTTTGCTTTGAGTCTAAGAAACCCACCTGTACTAGGAGCGTTCTTCAACTAGAACCCTAGGAAAGAGTTCGTCAACTCTGTGTAAGAATCATCGTCATGATTTCTTACTTCCCCTTTTGAATACTACAACTTAGAATAGGGAGTTTTGTCAAACTCCACACAAACATTGTCATGTTTGTTCCCCATGAACCTTGATCATAATCAAGTGTTCTTTATCCCTTGTGAGGTGAACTACGATTGCTCTGATTCTATCCTAGTCAGGATACGTAGGCAAAAGATGCAACGTCTTTGCAAGCAAACTTAGTGTATATAACATTAGGTTTCAACTCATATCTTTTCCCAATCCACAGTACATTTTCACAAACTTAGCAAGCAATCAATCAAAAGGTTCCTGTAGAGTACTACAGATATTTAGGGTGCTAACACCTTCCCTAGGTATAACCAACCCCCGATCCCCGAATCTCTTAAGCGTTGTCGTTACATCGCGAAAAAGGTTTTTCTCTCTTTGGACCTGTCCTTTGGATAAACTAAAGTCCGATTGTAAAAAGAAATAAGATTCAAGTTAATTAATAGCTTGATATCCAATTTTCACCGCAACACTTTCCTTCCCATTTCTCTCTTCAATTATCTACCAAATAAATCCAATTAATCCAAATCATTAAGATTAATTCCAATAAATCAATTAATTAACATAATTAATTAATTAATTAAATTTGGGCTGTTACAACCCTCCCCCACTTTAGGAATTTTCGTCCTCGAAAATGTTACTTGTTTCAAACAGTTCTGGATAAGACTCTCTCATTTGGCTCTCCAGTTCCCAAGTCACATTTCCACTAGCCGGTCCTCCCCAAGCGACCTTCACCAAAGAAATCTCTTTGCCTCGGAGTTGCTTCAACTTCCGATCCTCTATCTGCATAGGTGATGCCTCCACAGTTAGGTTATCTCTCACCTTCACATCATCTGCTTGGACTACATGAGACGGATCCGCAATGTATTTTCTCAACTGAGATACATGGAACACATCATGGAGATTAGCAAGCGACGGTGGTAAAGCCACACGATAGGCCACTTCTCCTATCCTCTGTAAAATTTGATAAGGACCAATGAAACACGGCATCAACTTACGCGACTTCAATGCCCTACCAACACCAGTCATTGGAGTAACCCGAAGAAACACATGATCTCCCTCTTGAAATTCAAGTGTCTTCCTCCTCTTGTCATGATAACTCTTCTGATGACTTTGAGAAATCCTCATCTTTTCTTGAATCATCTTAGTCTTATCCGTAGACTGCTGAACTATCTCGGGTCCAACTATAGAACTCTCTCCGGACTCATACCAACAAAGTGGCGTCCTACACCGCCTACCATACAATGCTTCGAATGGTGCCATACCAATGCTCGAATGAAAACTGTTGTTGTAAGTAAATTCAATCAAAGGAAAGTAGCTATCCCAAGCTCCTCCTTTCTCCAACACACAAGCTCTCAAAAGATCCTCAAGTGATTGAATAGTTCTCTCTGTCTGACCATTTGTCTGTGGATGATAAGCTGAACTCAAACACAACTTCGTACCCAAAGCACTTTGCAAGCTCTCCCAAAATCTCGAAGTAAACCTCGGATCCCTATCCGACACAATACTAGATGGAATACCATGCAAACTGACAATCCTCTCGATGTATAGCTTTGCCAATTTCTCCAACGGATAATCCATTCGCATAGGGATAAAGTGAGCAGATTTAGTCAATCTATCCACAATAACCCAAATAGCTTCAAAATTACCCGGCGTCCTACGTAATCCAGACACAAAGTCCATAGAAATGCTATCCCATTTCCACTCAGGAATAAATAATGGTTGCATCAAACCCGACGGTTTCTGATGCTCAATCTTCGACTTCTGACAAGTCAAACAAGAATACACAAATTCGGCAATATCCTTCTTCATACGAGGCCACCAAAATATTTTCCTCAAATCTTGATACATCTTAGTAGCACCCGGATGAATACTCAATCCGCTACGATGTCCTTCCTCAAGAATACTCTTTTTCAGTTCATCAAGGTCCGGGACACAAACTCTATCCCGACACCTCATAATACCATTCTCATCAATCCGAAAATCACCACCTTGGCCTTGGTTGATCAAAGTCAACTGGTCAACTAGACTCAAATCGTATTTCCGTCCTTCCCGAATTTCGTCCAGAATACCACTCGTAAGCTTCAACATTCCAAGCATAACCCCATACGAAGTCTCCTCACACACCAAACTCAAATCACGAAATTGCTCAATCAATTCCAACTCTTTCACCATCATCATCAACATGTGCAACAATTTCCGACTTAACGCATCCGCTACCACATTCGCTTTACCCGGGTGGTAATTCAACCCAAAATCATAATCCTTCAAAAGCTCTAACCACCTTCTTTGCCTAGAATTCAATTCCTTTTGATCAAAGAGATACTTCAAACTCTTGTGATCACTAAACACTTCAAACCTCGCACCAAACAAATAATGCCTCCAAAGTTTATGCACAAACACAAAGGCAGCCAACTCTAAGTCATGCGTCGGATAATTCTTGTCATGCACTTTGAGTTGCCTCGAAGCATAGGCTACAACTTGATTATTCTGCATCAACACACCTCCCAAGCCCATCAAAGAAGCATCACAATACACAACAAACGGCTCTTCCGGATTTGGCAAAATCAGAACAGGGGCTGTCGTCAATCTTCTCTTAAGTTCCTGAAAACTCTCTTCACACTTGTCATCCCAAACAAAAGCTTGACCCTTCCTAGTCAATTGCGTCAACGGTAACGATAACTTAGCAAATCCTTCAATAAACTAACGATAATAACCCGCTAAACCAAGAAAACTTCTAATCTCAAAAACTGATTTCGGAGTCTCCCATTGTGATACCACTTCAACCTTCGATGGATCAACCGCAATACCTTCACTTGAAATCACATGACTAAGGAAACTCACTTCTTTCAACCAAAATTCACACTTAGAAAGTTTCGGATACAACTGCTTCTCTTTCAACACAAATAACACAATCTTCAAATGTTCGGCATGCTCCTCTTCATTCTTCGAGTAGACCAAAATGTCATCAATAAACACCACAACGAACTTGTCCAAATAAGGATGGAAAATCCTATTCATGTACTCCATAAATACACCTGGTGCATTAGTCACACCAAATGGCATTACAGAATACTCATAGTGTCCATACCTCGTTCTAAAAGCAGTCTTCTAAATATCCTCAGCTTTCACACGAATCTGATGATACCCAGACCTCAAATCTATTTTACTGAACACACTTGCACCAACCAACTGATCCATCAAATCATCAATCCTCGGAAGTGGATACTTGTTCTTGATAGTCACCTTGTTCAACTGTCTGTAATCCACACAGAGTCTCATAGAACCTTTTTTCTTCTTAACCAACAACACCGGTGCACCCCACGGCGACACACTCGGACGAATAAACCTCTTCTCAAGCAAATCTTCAAGTTGACTCTTCAACTCTTTCAATTCCGATGCATACATACGATATGGAGCCATCGATATCGGACTGGTTCTAGGAATCAGGTCAATCGAAAACTCCACTTCTCGTTCCGGCGGTAAATCCCTTATCTCATCAGGAAAAACTTCCGGAAAATCATGGACGACTGGTAAGGCATCAATTGCCTCACTTTCACCAATACTCAAAGTTACCATCAACATAAATACCCTTGCACCATCTCGCGCTGATTCTTTCACTTGCTTAGCAGTCATAAACAAATACCCTTCATCACCCAGTTCAGGAAAAATAACCGTTTTATCAAAATAGTTAATATGAACACAATTGAATTTTAACCAATTCATTCCTAGAAAGACATCAAGTTGATCTAAGTGAAGACACACTAAATCAACCCCAAAGTCTCTACCAAAAATACTCAAAGGGCAATTCAAACACACATACAGTGTAGTTACCGAACCCATAGCAGGAGTATCAATAACCATGCCACCACAAATTACAGACATTTCAAGATTCAACCTTCTAACACACTCCATTGAAATAAAAGAATGCGTAGCTCCAGTATCAATTATAGCGATCAAAGGCATACCATTAATAAAACACGTACCTCTGATCAAGCGATCATCACTAGCAGTCTCAGATCCAGATAGAGCGAACACTTTTCCGCTCCCTTGATTCTTCTTCGGCTTATCACATTTGGTACTAATGTACCCTTGCTCACCACAATTGTAGCAAGTCACACCCGTACCGCTTCTGCACTCAAGAGCCTTATGGCCTGGCTTGCCACACTTGAAACACGTTTTCTCAACACTTTTGCATTCCGGAGCATGGTGTCCCTCTTCACCGCACCTATAACACCTCACCGGAGTAGAAACTCCCCCACTTGGTTTCTTACCGAAACCAACCCTTTGTTTCCCCTTTTCAGCAGGAGTCACATAAGGTTTTCCTCGGAATTGGCCCTTTCCTTTCTTATCACTTAGGTTCTTGTAGTGGCTAAACTGAGCCCTACTATCCTCATCATAAATCCTACTTTTGTTTACCAACTCAGAAAATCTCCGGATTTCTTGATAACCAATAGCTTGCTTGATCTCAGGCCTCAAACCATTCACAAATTTGAGACACTTAGATCTCTCAGCATTAACAGTGTTATAGTGAGGACAAAACTTGATCAACTCCTCAAATCTTGCCGCATACTCAGCTACCGTCGAATTACCTTGCTTCAGTTCAAGGAATTCAATCTCTTTCTTTCCACGCACATCTTCTGGAAAATACTTCTCCAGAAATGTCTCTCTAAAAAGATTCCAAGTAATCACAATCTCATCCTCTTCAAATCTTTGGCGAGTATTACCCCACCAGTCCTCGGCTTCCTCTTCGAGCATATGAGTTCCGAATTGCACCTTCTGTGCATCCGAACAATTCATAACTCGAAAAATCTTCTCAATAGCTTTCAACCAAATTTGTGCTTTGTCCGGCTCGTGGGTTCCCTTGAATGTCGGTGGATTATTCCTTTGGAACCTTCCCAAAGCACGAAATTCATCGTCAGCATTATTCCCCCCATTCACGTTGGCCTGAGGATTCTGTCCAATTGCCCCAGCCAATCTCGTCAAAGCCTCCGCAATTGCTTCGTCATTCCTACCTGCAACCATCTTACTGAATTCCAACAACAGAACCACGTAAGAACACCAATATCGATAGTGTAACACACACATATCAATATACACAGAGAACAACACACTAACAACTTGGTCGGACGAACCGACCTGCTATGATACCACTTAATGTAACACCCCCTTCTATACCCCCAAATAAACAACAATATATATATATATATATAGGCACATATAAATTTTATCAAAGTATAATTTAAAATACGGTATAAAAGAAGTATGTCACATTATTACCAATAAAACACTCAACACCTGCTCTATAAAAATATGCAACAGTGGGATAGTTTTCAAAGTAGAGGAACTTAGTCCTTAAACCCACATCTCGATATTTAGAATTAAAGCGGAAGATAAAACATTTGAATTACCTCAAAACATTTAATCACATAAATACATGTTATCCAGTTGGTTCATCAATATCATTCATGTTACAAAACATCATCAACTGATACATCACAAGTGTATCTAAAAAAGAATTCTATACAAGCCTAACTACCCGGTGTTACATTATCAGAGCAGTCCGACTCAAAAGAATGAAGCTATACTTCACAAAAGAAACCTCCAGCAACCTAATCTGCAATGCCTCATAGAGCATTATAAAACAGCAGAAGGGTGAGAAATATTACCATAATAATCAATGCATAAGATTATATATATATATATATATATATATATATATATATATATATATATATATATATATATATATATATATATATATATATATATATATATATATATATATATATATATATATATATATATATATATATATATATATATATATATATATATATATATATATATATATATATATATATATATATATATATATATATATATATATATATATATATATATATATATATATATATATATATATATATATATATATATATATATATATATATATATATATATATATATATATATATATATATACAAGTAACAATTACATATAATCCATATTTCTCACCACAATTCATTTTCGTAGTCATATACATCTCATCATACATATGAACAAATATGGATATTCATCTAGCATATCTCATCATGCACAATTCACAATTATCCAATATACATTCACTCACAAGCATATTTCATATATCAATGACATTTATGCTATGTGACTCCAAAACAACTCAATGCAACTTAATACAATGTGGTACCAACACTTGTTATCATTTTTCGGTTTTTACACTTAAACCGGGTCCACCCTTCTAGACCGATAACAACAAAGCCCGTCCCCTAGGCTTCAAACCCACCCTTCTAGGTTTGGGACAAGCCACTAGTCTCCACGAAACTAGCAAACATTGCCTCTTGACTAAATGATGCATATGCAATCAACCAACAAAAATGCACTTAAGACTGTTCCCGCGTCTTAATCCCATGCATTCAAATAATTCATCCCTTAAAGAATTACAACATGATTGCACACACAACATATTCATAACAATTCAAGGCATTCACATTCAATACCATCATCACATTCATCAAAACAATGCACACATATCCATGATATGTTCCCATGCATTACATACATTAGCATACAACAATATGCATTCACATAGTTATTAGACAATACACACATATTCACTAATGTGTTCTCATGTATCCCTAAGCAATTCAAACAATACACATATCATAATCTAGGATTCACGCCCAAAGGCTACCCACAGCTCATCACAATAGTACACAAGCTATTCATATCACATAGGGTTAACATAATTGAACCAAGCAAACAACCATTGGATGGATAAAATAGAAAAGAAACGATGTTGTCCTGCTCGCCACCCTTCGCCTGGCGAAGCCATTGGCGAATGCTCGCTGGGACCTTCGCTTGGCGAACTCGTCAGCGAACAAAAGTCAGTAGCCACTGACTTGATTCGCTACCCTTCGCTGATGTACTCGCCTGGAGAACCTTCGCCACTCACCTTCTCCTGGTGAACTTGCCAGCGAAGACCACTGGGATTTAATTCTGAATTATTCGGTAGCATTCGCTGAGCTTCGCTTTCATTCGCCTGGCGAGAGCTAGAGAATCTGCGAAGGCAGAACCCTCAATCTGTCCCCAACTTCCAATCAACCAATAATCGACCGATTCTCACCGAACCAGTTCTATTAATCATAATTCCACGTCACCTGACTATTCTACGACATTATTTTCAGTTTCTAACCGATTAAACTACGATTCTACCGATTAAATCCATTTTGCCCTAGCTTGAAAAATGGTGGAAACTCACAACAAAACCCAACCCACACATACATAACTACATACATTGACTAGATAATAATGTTTATCACCCTTACCTTGATTGGATTGAAGCTTGAAGTTGATTCTTGATGATTTCTCCAAGTTTCCCTCTTCTCTTCTCGTTTCTCCTCTTTCTCTATTCTTTCTCTTCTATTTTCTTTCTATCCAATTCTTTCCACTTACCCCTTATATACTTCTATTATTTATTTCCTTCCCATTTCTCTCTTCAATTATCTACCAAATAAATCCAATTAATCCAAATCATTAAGATTAATTCCAATAAATCAATTAATTAACATAATTAATTAATTAATGAAATTTGGGCTGTTACAACCCTTCCCCACTTTAGGAATTTTCGTCCTCGAAAATGTTACTTGGTTCAAACAGTTCTGGATAAGACTCCCTCATTTGGCTCTCCAGTTCCCAAGTCACATTTCCACCAGCCGGTCCTCCCCAAGCGACCTTCACCAAAGAAATCTCTTTGCCTCGAAGTTGCTTCAACTTCCAATCCTCTATCCGCATAGGTGATGCCTCCACAGTTAGGTTATCTCTCACCTACACATCATCTGCTTGGACTACATGAGACGGAACCGCAATGTATTTCCTCAACTGAGATACATGGAACACATCATGGAGATTAGCAAGCGAAGGCGGTAAAGCCACACGATAGGCCACTTCTCCTATCCTCTGCAAAATTTGATAAGGACCAATGAAACACGGCGTCAACTTACGCGACTTCAATGCCCTACCAACACCAGTCATCGGAGTAACCCGAAGAAACACATGATGTCCCTCTTGAAATTCAAGTGCCTTCCTACTCTTGTCTTGATAACTCTTCTGACGACTTTTAGAAATCCTCATCTTTTCTTAAATCATCTTAATCTTGTCCGTAGTCTGCTGAACTATCTCGGTTCTAACTACAGAACTCTCTCCGGACTCATACCAACACAGTGGCGTCCTACACCGCCTACCATACAATGCTTCGAACGGTGCCATACCAATGCTCGAATGAAAATTGTTTTTGTAAGTAAATTCAATCAAAGGTAAGTAGCTATCCCAAGCTCCTCCTTTCTCCAACACACAAGCTCTCAAAAGATCCTCAAGTGATTGAATAGTTCTCTCTGTCTGACCATCTGTCTGAGGATGATAAGTTGAACTCAAACGCAACTTCGTACCCAAAGCACTTTGCAAGCTCTCCAAAAATCTCGAAGTAAACCTCGGATCCCTATCCGACATAATACTAGACGGAATACCATGCAAACTGACAATCCTCTCGATGTATAGCTTTGCCAATTTCTCCAACGGATAATCCATTCGCATAGGGATAAAGTGAGCAGATTTAGTCAATCTATCCACAATAACCCAAATAGCTTCAAAACTACCCGGCGTCCTAGGTAATCCAGACACAAAGTCCATAGAAATGCTATCCCATTTCCACTCAGGAATAAATAACGGTTGCATCAAATCCGACGGTTTCTGATGCTCAATCTTCGACTTCTGACAAGTCAAACAAGAATACACGAATTCGGCAATATCCTTCTTCATACGAGGCCACCAAAATATTTTCCTCAAATCTTGATACATCTTAGTAGCACCCGGATGAATACTCAATCCGCTACGATGTCCTTCCTCAAGAATACTCTTTTTCAGTTCATCAAGGTCCGGGACACAAACTCTATTCCGACACCTCATAATACCATTCTCATCAATCCGAAAATCACCACCTTGGCCTTGGTTGATCAAAGTCAACCGGTCAACTAGACTCAAATCGGATTTTTGTCCTTCCCGAATTTCGTCTAGAATACCACTCGTAAGCTTCAACATTCCAAGCTTAACCCCATACGAAGTCTCCTCACACACCAAACTCAAATCACGAAATTGCTCAATCAATTCCAACTCTTTCACCATCATCATCGACATGTGCAACGATTTCCGACTTAACGCATCCGCTACCACATTCGCTTTACCCGGATGGTAATTAAACCCAAAATCATAATCCTTCAAAAGCTCTAACCACCTTCTTTGCCTAGAATTCAATTCCTTTTGATCAAAGAGATACTTCAAACTCTTGTGATCACTAAACACCTCAAACCCCGCACCAAAAAAATAATGCCTCCAAAGTTTAAGCACAAACACAACGACAGCCAACTCTAAGTCATGCGTCGGATAATTATTCTCATGCACGTTGAGTTGCCTCGAAGCATAGGCTACAACTTGATTATTCTGCATCAACACACCTCCCAAGCCCCTCAAAGAAGCATCACAATACACAACAAACGGCTCTTCCGGATTTGGCAAAATCAGAACAGGGGTTGTCGTCAATCTTCTCTTAAGTTCCTGAAAACTCTCTTCACACTTGGCATCTCAAACAAAAGCTTGACCTTTCCTAGTCAATTGCATCAACGGTAATGACAACTTAGCAAATCCTTCAATAAACATACGATAATAACCCACTAAACTAAGAAAACATCTAATCTCAAAAACTGATTTCGGAGTCTCCCATTGCGATACCGCTTCAACCTTCGATGGGTCAACCTCAATACCTTCACTTGAAATCACATGACCAAGGAAACTCACTTCTTTCAACCAAAATTCACACTTAGAAAGTTTTGCATACCATTGCTTCTCTTTCAACACAGATAACACAATCTTCAAATGTTCAGCATGCTCCTCTTCATTCTTCGAGTAGACCAAAATTTTATCAATAAACACCACAACGAACTTGTCCAAATAAGGATGAAAAATCCTATTCTTGTACTCAATAAATACACCTTGTGCATTAGTCACACCAAATAGCATTACAGAATACTCATAGTGTCCATACATCGTTCTAAAAGAAGTCTTCTGAATATCTTCAGCTTTCACACGAATCTGATGATACCCAGACCTCAAATCTATTTTACTGAACACACTTGCACCAACCAACTGATCCATCAGATCATCAATCCTCGGAAGTGGATACTTGTTCTTGATAGTCACCTTGTTCAACTGTCTGTAATCCACACAGAGTCTCATAGAACCTTCTTTCTTCTTAACCAACAACACCGGTGCACCCCACGGCGACACACTCGGACAAATAAACCTCTTCTCAAGAAAATATTCAAGTTGACTCTTCAACTCTTTCAATTCTGATACAGACATACGATATGGAGCCATCGATATCGGACTGGTTCTAGGAATCGGGTCAATCGAAAACTCCACTTCTCGTTCCGGTGGTAAATCCCTTATCTCATCAGGAAAAACTTCCGGAAAATCATGGACGACTGGTAAGGCATCAATTGCCTCACTTTCACCAATACTCAAAGTTGCCATCAACATAAATACCCTTGCACCATCTCGCGCTGATTCTTTCACTTGCTTAGCAGTCATAAACAAATTCCCTTCATCACCCAGTTCAGGAAAAATAACCGTTTTATCAAAACAGTTAATATGAACACGATTGAATTTTGACCAATTCATTCCCAGAATGACATCAAGTTGATCTAAGTGAAGACACACTAAATCAACCCCAAAGTCTCTACCGAAAATACTCAAAGGGAAATTCAAACACACATACGGTGTAGTTACCGAACCCTTAGCAGGAGTATGAATAACCATGCCACCACCAATAACAGACATTTCAAGATTCAACCTTCTAACACACTCCATAGAAATAAAAGAATGCGTAGCTCCAGTATCAATTATAGCGATCAAAGGCATACCATTAATAAAACAGGTACCTCTGATCAAGCGATCATCACTAGCAGTCTCAGATCCAGATAGAGCAAACACTTTTCCGCTCCCTTGATTCTTCTTCGGCTTATCACATTTGGGACTAATGTGCCCTTGCTTACCACAATTTTAGCAAGTCACACCCGTACCGCTTCTGCACTAAAGAGCCTTGTGGCCTGTCTTGTCACACTTGAAACACGTTTTCTCAACACTTTTGCATTCTGGAGCATGGTGTCCCTCTTCACCGCACCTATAACACCTCACCGGAGTAGAAACTCCCCCACTTGGTTTCTTACCGAAACCAACCCTTTGTTTCCCCTTTTCAGCAGGAGTCACATAAGGTTTTCCTCGGAATTGGCCCTTTCCTTTCTTATCACTTAGGTTCTTGTAGTGGCTAGACTGAGCCCTACTATCCTCATCATAAATCCTACTTTTGTTTACCAACTCAGAAAATCGCCGGATTTCTTGATAACCAATAGCTTGCTTGATCTCAGGCCTCAAACCATTCACAAATTTGAGACACTTAGATCTCTCAGCATTAACAGTGTTGTAGTGAGGACAAAACTTGATCAACTCCTCAAATGTTGCCGCATACTCAGCTACCGTCGAATTACCTTGCTTCAGTTCAAGGAATTCAATCTCTTTCTATCCGCGCACATCTTCTGGAAAATACTTCTCCAGAAATGTATCTCTAAAAAGATTCCAAGTAATCACAATCTCATCGTCTTCAAATCTTTGGCGAGTATTACCCCACCAGTCCTCGGCTTCCTCTTCGAGCATATGAGTTCCGAATTGCACCTTCTGTGCATCCGAACAATTCATAACCCGAAAAATCTTCTCAATAGCTTTCAACCAAATTTGTGCTTTGTCAGGCTCGTGGGTTCCCTTGAATGTCGGTGGATTATTCCTTTGGAACCTTCCAAAAGCACGGAATTCATCGTCAGTATTATTCCTCCCATTCACGTTGGCCTGAGGATTCTGTCCAATTGCCCCAGCCAATCTCGTCAAAGCCTCCGCAATTGCTTCGTCATTCCTACCTGCAACCATCTTACTGAATTCCAACAACAGAACCACGTAAGAACACCAATATCGATAGTGTAACACACACACATATCAATATACACGGAGAACAACACACTAACAACTTGGTCAGACGGACCGACCTGCTCTGATACAACTTAATGTAACACCCCCTTCTATACCCCCAAATAAACAACAATATATATAGGCACATATAAATTTTATCAGAGTATAATTTAAAATACGGTATAAAAGAAGCATGTCACATTATTACCAATAAAACACTCAACACCTGCTCTATAAAAATATGCAACAGTGGGATAGTTTTCAAAGTAGAGGAACTTAGTCCTTAAACCCACATCTCGATATTTAGAATTAAAGCGGAAGATAAAACATTTGAATTACCTCAAAACATTTAATCACATAAATACATGTTATCCAGTTGGTTCATCAATATCATTCATGTTACAAAACATCATCAACTGATACATCACAAGTGTATCACAAAAGAATTCTATACAAGCCTAACTACCCGGTGTTACATTATCAGAGCAGTCCGACTCAAAAGAATGAAGCTATACTTCACAAAAGAAACCTCCAGCAACCTAATCTGCAATGCCTCATAGAGCATTATAAAACAGCAGAAGGGTGAGAAATATTACCATAATAATCAATGCATAAGATTATATATATATATATATATATATATATATATATATATATATATATATATATATATATATATATATATATATATATATATATATATATATATATATATATATATATATATATATATATATATATATATATATATATATATATATATATATATATATATATATATATATATATATATATATATATATATATATATATATATATATATATATATATATATATATATATATATATATATATATATATATATATATATATATATATATATATATATATATATATATATATATATATATATATATATATATATATATATATAATATATATATATATATATATATATATATATATATATATATATATATATATATATATATATATATATATATATATATATATATATATATTATATAATATATATATATATATATATATATATATAATATATATATATATATATATATATATATATATATATATATATATATATATATATATATATATATATATATATATATATATATATATATATATATATATATATATATATATATATATATATATATATATATATATATATATATATATATATATATATATATATATATATATATATTATATATATATATATATATATATATATATATATATATATATATATATATATATATATATATATATATATATATATATATATATATATATATATATATATATATATATATATATATATATATATATATATATATATATATATATATATATATATATATATATATAATATATATATATATATATATATATATATATATATATATATATATATAATATATATATATATATATATATATATATATATATATATATATATATATATATATATATATATATATATATATATATACAAGTAACAATTACATATAATCCACATTTCTCACCACAATTCATTTTCGTAGTCATATACATCTCATCATACATATGAACAAATATGGATATTCATCTAGCATATCTCATCATGCACAATTCACAATTATCCAATATACATTCACTCACAAGCATATTTCATATATCAATGACATTTATGCTATGTGACTCCAAAACAACTCAATGCAACTTAATGCAATGTGGTACCAACACTTGTTATCATTTTTCGGTTTTTACACTTAAACTGGGTCCACCCTTCTAGACCGATAACAACAAAGCCCGTCCCCTAGGCTTCAAACCCACCCTTCTAGGTTTGGGACAAGCCACTAGTCTCCACGAAACTAGCAAACATTGCCTCTTGACTAAATGATGCATATGCAATCAACCAACAAAAATGCACTTAAGATCGTTCCCGCGTCTTAATCCCATGCATTCAAATAATTCATCCCTTCAAGAATGACAACATGATTGACACACAACATATTCATAACAATTCAAGGCATTCACATTCAATACCATCATCACATTCATCAAAACAATGCACACATATCCATGATATGTTCCCATGCATTACATACATTAGCATACAACAATATGCATTCACATAGCTATTAGACAATACACACATATTCACTAATGTGTTCTCATGTATCCCTAAGCAATTCAAACAATACACATATTATAATCTAGGATTCATGCCCAAAGGCTACCCACAGCTCATCACAATAGTACACAAGCTATTCATATCACATAGGGTTAACATAATTGAACCAAGCAAACAACCATTGGATGGATAAAATAGAAAAGAAACAATGTTGTCCTGCTCGCCACGCTTCGCCTGGCGAAGCCATTGGCGAATGCTCGCTGGGACCTTTGCCCGGCAAACTCGTCAGCGAACAAAAGTCAGTAGCCACTGACTTAATTCGCTACCCTTCGCTGATGTACTCACCTGGAGAACCTTCGCCACTCACCTTCTCCTGGTGAACTTGCCAGCGATGACCACTGGTATTTAATTCTGAATTATTCGGTAGCATTCGCTGAGCTTCGCCTGGCGAAGCTTCACCTTCATTCGCCTGGCGAGAGCTAGAGAATCTGCAATGACAGAACCCTCAATTTGTCCCCAACTTCCAATCCACCAATAATCGACCGATTCTCACCGAACCAGTTCTATTAATCATAATTCCACGTCACCTGACTATTCTACGAAATTATTTTCAGTTTCTAACCGATTAAACTACGATTCTACCGATTAAATCCATTTTGCCCTAGCTTGAAAAATGGTGGAAACTCACAACAAAACCCAACCCACACATACATAACTACATACATTGACTAGATAATAATGTTTCTCACCCTTACCTTGATTGGATTGAAGCTTGAAGTTGATTCTTGATGATTTCTCCAAGTTTCCCTCTTCTCTTCTCTTTTCTCCTCTTTCTCTATTCTTTCTCTTCTATTTTCTTTCTATCCAATTCTTTCCACTTACCCCTTATATACTTCTATTATTTCTTTCCTTCCCATTTCTCTCTTCAATTATCTACCAAATAAATCGAATTAATCCAAATCATTAAGATTAATTCCAATAAATCAATTAATTAACATAATTAATTAATTAATAAAATTTGGGTTGTTACAACCCTTCCCCACTTTAGGAATTTTCGTCCTCGAAAATGTTACTTGGTTCAAACAGTTCTGGATAAGACTCCCTCATTCGGCTCTCCAGTTCCCAAGTCACATTTCCACCAGCAGGTCCTCCCCAAGCGACCTTCACCAAAGAAATCTCTTTGCCTCGAAGTTGCTTCAACTTCCGATCCTCTATCCGCATAGGTGATGCCTCCACAGTTAGGTTATCTCTCACCTGCACATCATCTGCTTGGACTACATGAGACGGATCCGCAATTTATTTCCTCAACTGAGATACATGGAACACATCATGGAGATTAGCAAGCGACAGCGGTAAAGCCACACGATAGGCCACTTCTCCTATCCTATGCAAAATTTGATAAGGACCAATGAAACACGGCGTCAACTTACGCGACTTCAATGCCCTACCAACACCAGTCATTGGGGTAACCCGAAGAAACACATGATCTCCCTCTTGAAATTCAAGTGCCTTCCTACTCTTGTCTTGATAACTCTTCTGACGACTTTGAGAAATCCGCATCTTTTCTTGAATCAACTTAATCTTGTCCGTAGTCTGCTGAACTATCTCAGGTCCAACTACAGAACTCTCTCCGGACTCATACCAACACAGTGACGTCCTACACCGCCTACCATACAATGCTTCGAACGGTGCCATACAAATGCTCGAATGAAAACTGTTGTTGTAAGTAAATTCAATCAAAGGCAAGTAGCTATCCCAAGCTCCTCCTTTCTCCAACAAACAAGCTCTTAAAAGATCCTCAAGTGATTGAATAGTTCTCTCTGTTTTACCATCTGTCTGAGGATGATAAGCTGAACTCAAACGCAACTTCGTACCCAAAGCACTTTGCAAGCTCTCCCAAAATCTCGAAGTAAACCTCGGATCCCTATCCGACACAATACTAGATGGAATACCATGCAAACTGACAATCCTCTCGATGTATAGGTTTGCCAATTTCTCCAACGGATAATCCATTCGCATAGGGATAAAGTGAGCAGATTTAGTCAATCTATCCACAATAACCCAAATAGCTTCAAAACTACCCGGCGTCCTAGGTAATTCAGACACAAAGTCCATAGAAATGCTATCCTATTTCCACTCAAGAATAAATAACGGTTGCATCAAACCCGACGGTTTCTGATGCTCAATCTTCGACTTCTGACAAGTCAAACAAGAATACACAAATTTGGCAATATCCTTCTTCATACGAGGCCACCAAAATATTTTCCTCAAATCTTAATACATCTTAGTAGCACCCGGATGAATACTCAATCCGCTACGATGTCCTTCCTCAAGAATACTCTTTTTCAGTTCATCAAGGTCCGGGACACAAACTCTATCCCGACACCTCATAATACCATTCTCATCAATCCGAAAATCACCACCTTGGCCTTGGTTGATCAAAGTCAACCGGTCAACTAGACTCAAATCGGATTTTTGTCCTTCCTGAATTTCGTCCCGAATACCACTCGTAAGCTTCAACATTCCAAGCTTAACCCCATACGAAGTCTCCTCACACACCAAACTCAAATCACGAAATTGCTCAATCAATTCCAACTCTTTCACCATCATCATCGACATGTGCAACAATTTCCGACTTAACGCATTCGCTACCACATTCGCTTTACCCGGGTGGTAATTAAACCCAAAATCATAATCCTTCAAAAGCTCTAACCACCTTCTTTGCCTAGAATTCAATTCCTTTTGATCAAAGAGATACTTCAAACTCTTGTGATCACTAAACACTTCAAACCTCACACCTGTTGCACCCTAAAATTTGACCAACCGGGTCTCGTAACTGGCTCGATGTTTCGACGCATGACCGCATTCGCATCTGCATATCGCATACAGTGCATATTTCATTTGTTTTGATTTTATCGGGATCACAGCTCTCGTCTCGTGTTTCAGGTGTTTTTTATCAGTTTAGATAGATAGAATCGTATTTTTGGGATATTTCGGTGTCTGTTTATTTTTACCGGCTATTTTGGTGCGCTCTCGCGGTGTTATGTGTCGTTCGGTGCTTATTTTGTTCCTCTGGGAATTATTGTGATTTTTCTGGATTTTATTGGCTATTTTTAGGGTTTAAATAGATTTTTAATCATTTTAGGATAATGTAGAATTTTATAGAATATTAATAGATTTTTCTTTTAGAATATTAATTGAATTTTTGAATATATTTTTAGATATAGAATATTAATACGTTTTAATATTTTTAATAGTTTTTAGAATATATTAGATATTAATTGGTTTTGATAGAAGCATATAGTTTTTTTTAGATATAGAATTATTATAGATTTTTGTTTTGGATTTATAGAATATAATAAATTTTCTTTTAAATAGTATAGAATTTAATAGCTTTTTTAATATAGAGATAAATAGATTTTTTCTTTTAATAGTTTTTATTAGATGTTATTAGGAATTTAATAAAATTTAATATAGGTTTTATTAGAGTTTTTTTTTGGAATAGTGGATTTGTTAGAGTTTGTTAATTAATAGAATTTAATTGAGTTTAGTTTAGTTAATTAGGTTTAGGTTAATTTGTGTAATTGGGCTGATCTGTCTCATTGCGGGTTTTTTGAGTTTTTTATCAGATTAATTCGTTGGGCTTTATCCAAATTCATCAGCAAGCCCAGTTCGCAAGTCTAGTTAATGCCAGAAAAGTCTAGAACGTTCCAGAATTCCCAAGTCCATATATAGAGCAGGCCACGTGTTGCACCAAGGGGGACCCCACGTTATTTCACCATCACACGCCACATCACAGGCTCGCTGCCCCTCTCTCTGCCACGTTTCCACACTTTCCCTGCATGCCACACGCGTGGCACCCCACTAAGTCCCTCTCCCTCCACGCGTCCTGCATGCCCTAACCGCCTCCACCCACGCTGCCACGTATCGCCTCGCCTGAAACCGTCACCGGCCGGCATGCATGGCCGGCGACCACCGTACCCGTCCATCGCCGGCGACACTAACTTATTCCGGCCACCGTGAAGTTCACCACAAACCCAGAAAAAAACTCAGAATCCCGATCAATCTTCATCTTCCTCCCCTAATCTTCATCATCTCAAAACCCAGAAATACCCAGAAACCTCCGATTCAACTCCGATCATCATCCACATTCATCATCTCCAAGACAATCGCCAGAAATTCAGTTCATCAAGAATCTTCAGCAACTCTCAGAATCCTCAAACTCCAATCATCATCTCCAGAACTTCATCAGAAAGGATGAATGTTCATCAAGAACTTCATCAGTAGATCTTCCAGATCTTCAATCGTCGTTTGATCTTCAAGATTCCATATGTTCATCATCTTCACAACTCCACCATAAGCAAGGAAGAACATTCATCTAGCTTCACAAATTTCTCCAGTTTCCAATCTTCACCAACAATAACCATTTTTCCAGACTCGGAACTCCACCAGGATTCAACAAACTTCCTTCAAGAACGTCCAGAAGCTTCAACAGACCGCGACTTTGTTCATCCTCAAGAATAAATCTCCCAGGTCAAGAACCACTGCGGGAGTTTCACTCACGGTCGATCTTCATCATTCACCATCCGGATTCGTCGCGAACAGTCATCATCGTCTGGAGCTGCGTTCATCAACAGTCATTCTTCCTCGGATGTACACATGCATTCGCTCCCATCAAGGAATCATCAGATGTGCAGATCTTCAACATCAACCGTCTTCGCACGATCTCGCAACTTCATTCAAATCCAGATCAAACGAAATGTCTTCATCATGACGCACACATCTTTATTCGTTCAAACTTCAAGATCTTCAATGATTTAATTTCGTCCAGAAACTTCCCTCACGTCTGGTCTTCAAGAATGTCAAGGAAGGAGGTTTCCAAATTGCGATTGTTTTTTTTGGTTTATTCATCTGTTGTGCAGGTTTTGAAACGAGGATGATTTTGAGATGATAGAAAATAGGGATGTTGAGAAAGAGATACATAGATTTGAGGACGAGAGAGAATTTGAGAAGAGGGAGTTCGGGGATGGAAGACGGCAGCGCCGTTAGGGTTTGCAAAAGAGGAAGGTGAACAGTGCAAGGGGAAGACTGGATTAGGGTTGTTTGCTGAGAATGGATGATGGATTCGTTGGACCGTGTGGGCTTAGGCCCAATTGGGGTTTGCTGACTACACCCCCACTTTCCTCTTTCCCCCGTTTTTTGCCTATTGTTTTTGTTTGCTGATGGGCTCAAGCCCAACGAGCTAGCACCCAGCGTTTCTGCTGGCATCACCCCCCTCTGTTTGGTCTTTTTTGGCAGCATTAGCTTATGGGCTGGGCCCAATTTATTTTTTATGTTTTCTGCTTATAAACCCCCAGCTGGGCTGTGTACCCCCCTCCCCTTATTTTCTTTTCTTTTATATTTTTCATATATAGTTTTATGAAAAAGAAATGAAAAAAAAGAAATATTGAAAAAAAGAGAAAGAAAAAAGACTTGAGAAAATACTTGAAAAAATAGAGGAAAATATTTTAAGAAAAAAAAATAGTAAAGGAAAAAGAGAAAAAAATATGTAGAGAAAAATAGTGAAAAATATTGAAGAAGAATTTGAAAAAAAGAAAAAGGAGAAAAATATATAGAAAAATATTTTGAAAAAAAGAAAAGAAGTGAAAAAGAAAAGAAGTGAAAAATAGTTGAAGAGAAAAGAAGGAAAAAGAGAAAAAAATATTAAAGTAGACTTAATATTTTTTAGAGTGCATTTTTCATAGAAGTTCTTTTACACCATTTTAGGATAGTTTAGAAGCCCACTTGTTAGGGGGCTATTTTCCATTCGATTTTTCAGGATAGGATAGGATAGTATTTCCTAGGAGATTTATTTTCAGTGTTCACTCATTGTAATCATTTTCAGAATGTTAATAAAACGAGATTTGAGTTGTGGTCCCGAAGTAGCCGAACTACAGCTGCTCTGATTTCTCGTACTAGACGAGGATATGTAGGCATAGGATGCGATATCCTAGCGAGCACACTAACAACTGACTTTCTGTTCTCCCGCTGCTGTGCGATCGAGACTTCCCCGCTGACGATTAATTGTTACCCTTTTTCTCTCTTGCCCGAGTGCATTTGAGACCAAAGCCATAGTTTTGCCCATAGGTTCCCGTACCTGTGAAGCCAGTTGTTTTTCTCACTGCTGTGTGAGAATACCCTGTTTAGCCGTAGTTAGCCTGAACTACGTAAAGCTCTGATCTTCCCTGCAATGTGGAAGTACGTAGGCACAAGACACGAAGTCTTGGCAAGCCAATTTTTCCCGTAGTCCCGAACTACGTTGACTCTGACTTTCTCTCTTGAGAATACGTAGGCATAGAGTGCGACGCTCTATCGAGTCAATTCCCTTCCGTTTAGATTTAGCAGCCGTAGATAGATTGTTTTTGCATCCTTTAGACAAACCAAGCAAGCGTGGATCCCGTCGAGTACGACGGACGTGAGGGGTGTTAATACCTTCCCCTTGCGTAACCGACTCCCGAACCCAGATTTTGGTTGCAATGACCATACCTTTCCCCGTTTTTTGCGAGGTTTACTTCGAGCGTTTCCTTTCCCTCCGTTGGGATAAATAACGCACGGTGGCGACTCTTCTGTCAGCCGGCGCCGATTTTCGCAGTAGCGACAGCTGGCGACTGCGATAGTTCCCTATACGAGTCTGCTGGGGATCCAACGTCCCCTGGCTGCTAAGGACTGTGATAGTCCTTATGCATGTGGGATCCAACGTCCCCTAAGAGAGAGTCAATCCTAGCGCTTGTTTGCTTGTCTATTGGGGCTTATTGATTGATATTATCTGTTTCTGTTGGGGTGTTACGGGTGTTCTATGATTGAGAGAAGCCGGACCTGGGCTTGAGTGCACCTTAGACTTAGAGTAGAAATTAGTGGGCGCCCGCATGCTTTGCTTGCCTTGGTGTCCTGCGAAATCTACACTCTGACGAGGTTCTTCTGGTTGGCCTCTTGACCCACCCTTTGGGTGGCTTGGGTTGCTGGTTAGTTGGATTGTCGACTCTGGGAACCGATCATTTGGAAGTTAGCTAAGTGAGGCCTCTTCAGGACTCGATGATGCCACTCCTTCTGGGAATCGTATCGTCAGTTTTGAAAGTCTGTGACGCTGACGACCGCATAGGATGTCGTACCTTGTCAGATGTAGGTCCACACCTGTGAGTGGGGGGGTTTCTTTTGCAGGAAACTTGACTTCCAACCTACCCGTTATTTTGGTCTCCTCTTCAGAGCAACCGTACTCCGTCAGCAGTGCAGTAGTATCCAGATTGTGTGGGGGCTGTGGTCCCGTTGTTTGCTGCATCTTGCATATCATGTGCATATCAGTATTGCATCATATTGCATATCATCCTCCAGCTAGCCAGAGTTCTGATCCAGCCTTTGTTTCCTGAAGGTGATTACCCGGAGTTTGGATTGAGCAGCTGTTGATTGTCAGAAGACCGATCTAGGGGTTGAGTAGATTTGAGCAGAATCGAGCATTGAAGTCAGCTGAAGACTATTGGTAGCTATGTCTGAAGGCAATTTCCAGTCTCCTAACGCCTTAACGGGGTTCACTATGGCGTCCAACCCTCTGTATGATTCTATGGAAGACTTCCCGCAAGTGAACAACGTTGCTGCAGACCAAGTTGTACAGCCTTCTGTTGAGAACCAAGGTCGACATGAGCAGTTTGTTGCCCGAAATGAACGTCCTCCTGTTAACAATCAAGGTGCTGCTTTCCCTGTGGTGAATTACCGAAGAGATATTCCAATGGCCGGGATGGTAGATCCAAGAGCTCTTGAAGAGGATAGAAGACTCCGAGCATTGGAAGAAGGAATGAAAGCTTTGAAAGCCAAAGATGCTGTTAACCTGGATGCTGTAGACATGTGTTTGGTTCCTGACCTGGTGTTGCCTTATAAGTTCAAAGCACCGAAATTTGAGAAGTACACGGGAGATAGTTGTCCGAAGCTGCATTTGATGATGTTCTGTCGAAGAATGACTACGTTTGTGCGAGATGACAAATTGATGATTCATTGCTTTCAAGATAGTCTGACTGGGGCATCTTTGAGGTGGTATATGCAGTTAGAGAGAAGTCAAATCCAATCATGGATGGATTTAGCCAGAGCTTTCCTGAAGCAGTACGATTATAACCTAGACATAGCTCCTTATCGCATGCATTTGCAAGAGTTGTCTCAAGAGGACAATGAACCTATCAGGAAGTATGCTAAGAGATGGAGAGAATTTGCTGCTAGAGTGCGTCCACCGCTGTTAGATCAAGAGCTAGCAAGCATGTTTGTAGATTCCCTACAAGATCCGTACTTCGAAAGATTGCTGGGGATTCCATCAAGTTTCTCCGACGTGGTAGCATTAGGAGAACGCCTTGAGTATGCCATAAGAATTGGGAAGATTCAGATTACTTCAAATGATCAAGCTGGTGAAACTGAATACCCTTGTGACTATCAGAGTGAAGAAGAATTTGTGATCGATGCAGTCATGCCAAAGGTTGAATATCCTCGAAGCGAATCAGTGAATTTTGTTGGTTCTTCATCTTATCAGAGATCAGTACCTCCTGTGGCTTGTTATACTGAACAGACAGTCGTGCCTAGCGCACCATATCAGGAATCTTATGTCACTTCCATTGCAAATCAGCGAACTCGTGGTCGAGGTTATCAGAACCAGCGGCAGAATCAGAATAGACCTCGTAACAACTTGGAACGAAGGAAAGCTCCTTCTCATCCAGTGCCTATGCCGTATAGCCAGCTGTTACCATCTTTGATCCAGAAGTCTTTGGTGGAACCTAAAGCTCTTAAGCCAGTTCCAAAACCTTACCCTCTTGGGTACAATCCCCACGTTCAGTGTGGTTATCATGGTGGCTCTCCAGGGCATTCGACGGAAGATTGTAAAGCATTTCAGGCGAAAGTACATCAGTTGATTGACCAAGATCGCATTTCCTTTCGAGAAGGATTTCTGTTTGTTCATCCCAACCGCTCAGCTGTCTAAGCTCGTAGACTCGGAAAGTATTCCCCAGCAAAAGCCAGTGATTCAGACGGGCAGGCGCCTCAGCATTGGCAGTCCTCAGACTTTTATATCATTTGCATCTGTAGTTTACTTTTCTGTTAGTTACTACCTGCTTTTAAACATTGTATGTTTCGAATGGTGATAATAATAAAGTGACTATGCATTTTTCTGAATTAATCATGTCGCTGTCGCTCATTTACTGCATTGCACTGACACTTGCATTTTATTCACTCCACTTTATCACTGTGACTAGCAAAGATGGGAGGGAGGATGACGAAAATAAACTCATGACCGATGATCGTATGCTTTCAGATAAGACCGTACCGATGACGTACAAGGCATTGTTTCAATCCCCCAAACACTGGAGATATAAGGAGTTAGTCCCTTGTTAACCACTTCGAGCCAGGAAGTAGAAGTTTTTTTCGGACTTTCAAACCCTCACATCTTAACCCGGGGCAGGGTAGTTGTCAGTTAGCTTGACTGAGCATTCAAGTCTTACAGAGGAGTGTTGTCTTTCAAGGACCAGTCAGTTTACACCTTTCAAGAGGTCAAATCTCACCAATCAGGAGTGAGACAGTTACAATCCTTTCGGAGCAATCAAGACAACCAGTGTCACACGACTTTGTTCCAAAAGAAAGAAAGAAAGAAAGCCCGCTAAGTAAAAAGAAAGAAAAGCTGGGAAAGCTAACACTTAGGCAAAAATCAGGGCATCCCACTAGACTTCAAAAGAGAACGAAAATCGAAAAGAACTCAAAAGGAGTCAGTCCAGGCAAAAGTTAGGGAATCAAAAGAATGAAAAGAGGGATAAAAGAAATTTTCCCCAGCAAATCACAAAGTCATGTACACAGACACTAAAGCGAAGAAAGAGTAACTATCACTCTGAAATCCTTGTGAATTCCTCAGCTGTGGTTCTTACCATTCAACATACTTCTTGAAGAGGCGAGTGCTTGTGCCAGGTTAACTGAACCTTAGGATCGGAGATCATCACGTAGAAGGGGTGGGTACAAAGCAAAATTTGAGCCAAATATCCTTTGTTTCACGAACCGTGAACCCGACCACGATACAACCCTTAAAAGACCTAATTGAGGTAGGGTTAGTCTGAAGCGCATTACGATAAGGTCGAGTAACCTGACTCCTTCTTGACTTGCTAGTCACATCCTTGTTGTATTTTCACTGACCACGTAAGCACTACGTTTGAACTTTGGTTCACTCGTCACTCACAATCATATGCATGTAAATGAGTGACAGCTCAATTTTTTTCAAAATCTGCATAAACACTGCATTAAGATTACCATTCGTAGACAGACAATTTTAATTGCAGGTTATTAGTTGGCATGAAAGAAATTCCAGCAGGAATAATCAAGCAGGACTGAGTAATTCAGTAGTCTGAACCAGGATGGTGTATGTTGTGAAGACCTATGAATCCGGGGCATTGACTTCCAGTAAGTTCAGTATCAGTTAGTCTGAGGACCAGTCCCGAAGTTTCAGTTGAGCAGGGGCAGTTTATTTGAGAAGCAGTTGATCAGAATGAGTTTTCTCGAGAGCCAATCAGGGGCAGTTATTCAGAGCGTTGAGATTTGAAAGCAGATATTTCAGGTGGATAATTAGATCAGGTTAAGTCGCTAGAACGCTCATTCAGGGGCAAGTCATCTCAGAGAATGTTGAAACCAACTGGGTTGACAATGGTTTAAAGGAGATTGAATTCTGTCGTCGTATAGATACCGGGGCAAGTAATCTCGAGGTCATCTCGTAACAAGCTGTTCAGGGCAAGCACTCCCAAGAGTTAGATTGGGGCAAGTTGATTGTATTGAAGCAAGTTGTCCAAGCCAGTCTTTTTATCCCCAGCTGAGTGCACTGGGGCAAGTTGTTCAAGCTAGTCTGTTTATCCCCAGCCGGAGTTGAGTATAGGGGAACCATGTCAATACCCTTATCAAAAAAAAAAAAAAACCTTAACCTTCCAAAAAAGGCCTTGTTGAAAGTGTTGCTGTTCAGAGCTGCTTTCCGTTTAGCTTGGGGGTTCATCATGTGTTTGTTGGGGATTCATTTGTTGTGTGCTGTTCAGAGCTACAGTTTGTTTTGGGGGTCCATTGGAGTTATTTCGGGGTTCATTTAAGAAGTTGTTTGAATCAGTCCAGTTCTCGTCTGGCCCACCTTTCGTAAGCATCAGTTCCCGTCTGGTGCAGTTTATTGTAAGCATCAGTTCCCGTCTGGTGTAGTTTATTGCAACCAGTTCTCGTCTGGTCACCGTTTCTTCAGGTGTTGTATCAGT
The DNA here is from genome assembly GCA_963859935.3 of Lathyrus sativus. NCBI lineage: Eukaryota > Viridiplantae > Streptophyta > Magnoliopsida > Fabales > Fabaceae > Lathyrus > Lathyrus sativus. Next base: position 81,661,740 of record OZ012736.1, read on the forward strand.
TCTCATCTGGTACATGTCGCCGCGTAATCAGTTCTCGTCTGATCATCGTGTGTTTTAACCTGTGTGTTATACCAGTTCTCGTCTGGTGTACGCCAGCTTTCAGCCAGTTCTCGTCTGGTTGTCTATGCCTCAGCTTGTTATCCAGTCAGCCCCGTCTGATGTCTAAACCAAATCAATTTTCCTATCAGTTCTCGTCTGGTAGTCTACCTTTGAATGCTAGTTCTCGTCTAGTATTTTCCACATCTTCCATTGTGTACATAGTCCATGTTTATCCCAAAACATAAAAAAAACCTAAAGGTATCTGACACAGTATTTCCCAGTGACTCGCATGTTGTCATGTTTCCCGATACGAGGCTCGATGGATACCAGTGTTCCGAGTAATGTGTGAATCCCTTGTGGATGTTGTTAAAATCAGAGTTGCCACTCTTCAGCAGATGAAAGTTGCTTATTATCCCCGGAAGAATCGAGATTGTATTTTATCCCGTATCAGAGTATGATCAGGAGTATCCTCAGCAGATTAAGATTGATATCCTTGATAGTAGGAGCATTTCCGGCAGCGCACCAAGCGCAATCAACCCCAGTTTGGGTCAATCCCCACAGAGCACAATCAGTTGCCAATGGTTTGAAGAGAGCATCCCCAAGCAGAGTTGTTTTCTTTCCCCAGTGAAGTCGCCAAGCAGGGTTGCCTTTTCATTTCTCCAGCAGGACGGTTATCCCCAGCGGATTTGGTTTCCCTTTTCCAGCATTTATTTTGCTGAGATAATTCCGTGACTTCAGTTCATACCCAGTAGAGTTGACGTTACCTTCGGCATTTATTTTGCCAAGTGGTCTTCAGACCTGGTGTTCTCTGGCAGCTCGAGCCTGCATTAGCATTTGCATATATCGTCATAAGCATTTATACAAGCATATAGCATATCCATGCCGTCTGGGCATCGCATTTTCAAACAGAACGCATAGCATTCCATGTCATATAGGGCATTGCATCATTCTCAAACATACGCATGTTGAAACATAGACCAGAATGGTTTCCTATTGGATTTCGAATTTGTTCACCTGCAGAGTTGTGTGGCTAAGCTTCTCGTCTTCCCCAGCGGAGTGATTTCTTCATTTGGTTGTTACGTCGGCATCGAAAAAAACAACAACGAAGACTGACATATATCGAACTTCTGAAGCTGCCGCCTTCGTCAGAATAGGTGCCAGGCAGTTCAATTCAGAATTCCCCAGGAGAGTTTCCTCCGGTTCGCCGTGAACCATGAGTCGACAGAAAAGATCCCATGATAGATGGGAAGGTGTTTGCTTTTCTGAAGCATTAGTCCAATACTTGTGGCGTCACACAGGTGATTGTTGGCAAGGAGAAGAAAATTTTATCAGAAAATTGACCAGTTGTTGCCGTGACAACCAAACTTCAGTTCATTGGAGGCTATTCCTCAAGCAGTTTTGCAGTATATTCCCGCGGTTAGCAAATTTCAGGGTTCCATTTGTATTCAACCGTCATCTACCTTGAATGTTTGAAGGCTGAGCGCTCTTCACCCATTCCGGTCGAAGCCGCTTGAATAGGGGCAGCTGTTGCACCCTAAAATTTGACCAACCGGGTCTCGTAACTGGATCGATGTTTCGACGCATGACCGCATTCGCATCTGCATATCGCATACAGTGCATATTTCATTTGTTTTGATTTTATCGGGATCACAGCTCTCGTCTCGTGTTTCAGGTGTTTTTTATCAGTTTAGATAGATAGAATCGTATTTTTGGGATATTTCGGTGTCTGTTTATTTTTACCGGCTATTTTGGTGCGCTCTCGCGGTGTTATGTGTCGTTCGGTGCTTATTTTGTTCCTCTGGGAATTATTGTGATTTTTCTGGATTTTATTGGCTATTTTTAGGGTTTAAATAGATTTTTAATCATTTTAGGATAATGTAGAATTTTATAGAATATTAATAGATTTTTCTTTTAGAATATTAATTGAATTTTTGAATATATTTTTAGATATAGAATATTAATACGTTTTAATATTTTTAATAGTTTTTAGAATATATTAGATATTAATTGGTTTTGATAGAAGCATATAGTTTTTTTTAGATATAGAATTATTATAGATTTTTGTTTTGGATTTATAGAATATAATAAATTTTCTTTTAAATAGTATAGAATTTAATAGCTTTTTTAATATAGAGATAAATAGATTTTTTCTTTTAATAGTTTTTATTAGATGTTATTAGGAATTTAATAAAATTTTAATATAGGTTTTATTAGAGTTTTTTTTTTGGAATAGTGGATTTGTTAGAGTTTGTTAATTAATAGAATTTAATTGAGTTTAGTTTAGTTAATTAGGTTTAGATTAATTAGTGTAATTGGGCTGATCTGTCTCATTGCGGGTTTTTTGAGTTTTTTATCAGATTAATTCGTTGGGCTTTATCCAAATTCATCAGCAAGCCCAGTTCGCAAGTCTAGTTAATGCCAGAAAAGTCTAGAACGTTCCAGAATTCCCAAGTCCATATATAGAGCAGGCCACGTGTTGCACCAAGGGGGACCCCACGTTATTTCACCATCACACGCCACATCACAGACTCGCTGCCCCTCTCTCTGCCACGTTTCCACACTTTCCCTGCATGCCACACGCGTGGCACCCCACTAAGTCCCTCTCCCTCCACGCGTCCTGCATGCCCTAACTGCCTCCACCCACGCTGCCACGTATCGCCTCGCCTGAAACCGTCACCGGCCGGCATGCATGGCCGGCGACCACCGTACCCGTCCATCGCCGGCGACACTAACTTATTCCGGCCACCGTGAAGTTCACCACAAACCCAGAAAAAAACTCAGAATCCCGATCAATCTTCATCTTCCTCCCCTAATCTTCATCATCTCAAAACCCAGAAATACCCAGAAACCTCCGATTCAACTCCGATCATCATCCACATTCATCATCTCCAAGACAATCGCCAGAAATTCAGTTCATCAAGAATCTTCAGCAACTCTCAGAATCCTCAAACTCCAATCATCATCTCCAGAACTTCATCAGAAAGGATGAATGTTCATCAAGAACTTCATCAGTAGATCTTCCAGATCTTTAATCGTCGTTTGATCTTCAAGATTCCATATGTTCATCATCTTCACAACTCCACCATAAGCAAGGAAGAACATTCATCTAGCTTCACAAATTTCTCCAGTTTCCAATCTTCACCAACAATAACCATTTTTCCAGACTCGGAACTCCACCAGGATTCAACAAACTTCCTTCAAGAACGTCCAGAAGCTTCAACAGACCGCGACTTTGTTCATCCTCAAGAATAAATCTCCCAGGTCAAGAACCACTGCGGGAGTTTCACTCACGGTCGATCTTCATCATTCACCATCCGGATTCGTCGCGAACAGTCATCATCGTCTGGAGCTGCGTTCATCAACAGTCATTCTTCCTCGGATGTACACATGCATTCGCTCCCATCAAGGAATCATCAGATGTGCAAATCTTCAACATCAACCGTCTTCGCACGATCTCGCAACTTCATTCAAATCCAGATCAAACGAAATGTATTCATCATGACGCACACATCTTTATTCGTTCAAACTTCAAGATCTTCAATGATTTAATTTCGTCCAGAAACTTCCCTCACGTCTGGTCTTCAAGAATGTCAAGGAAGGAGGTTTCCAAATTGCGATTGTTTTTTTTGGTTTATTCATCTGTTGTGCAGGTTTTGAAACGAGGATGATTTTGAGATGATAGAAAATAGGGATGTTGAGAAAGAGATACATAGATTTGAGGACGAGAGAGAATTTGAGAAGAGGGAGTTCGGGGATGGAAGACGGCGGCGCCGTTAGGGTTTGCAAAAGAGGAAGGTGAACAGTGCAAGGGGAATACTGGATTAGGGTTGTTTGCTAAGAATGGATGATGGATTCGTTGGACCGTGTGGGCTTAGGCCCAATTGGGGTTTGCTGACTACACCCCCACTTTCCTCTTTCCCCCGTTTTTTGCCTATTGTTTTTGTTTGCTGATGGGCTCAAGCCCAACGAGCTAGCACCCAGCGTTTCTGCTGGCATCACCCCCCTCTGTTTGGTCTTTTTTGGCAGCATTAGCTTATGGGTTGGGCCCAATTTATTTTTTATGTTTTCTGCTTATAAATCCCCAGCTGGGCTGTGTACCCCCCTCCCCTTATTTTCTTTTCTTTTATATTTTTCATATATAGTTTTATGAAAAAGAAATGAAAAAAAAGAAATATTGAAAAAAAGAGAAAGAAAAAAGACTTGAGAAAATACTTGAAAAAATAGAGGAAAATATTTTAAGAAAAAAAAATAGTAAAGGAAAAAGAGAAAAAAATATGTAGAGAAAAATAGTGAAAAATATTGAAGAAGAATTTGAAAAAAAGAAAAAGGAGAAAAATATATAGAAAAATATTTTGAAAAAAAAGAAAAGAAGTGAAAAAGAAAAGAAGTGAAAAATAGTTGAAGAGAAAAGAAGGAAAAAGAGAAAAAAAATATTAAAGTAGACTTAATATTTTTTAGAGTGCATTTTTCATAGAAGTTCTTTTACACCATTTTAGGATAGTTTAGAAGCCCACTTGTTAGGGGGCTATTTTCCATTCGATTTTTCAGGATAGGATAGGATAGTATTTCCTAGGAGATTTATTTTCAGTGTTCACTCATTGTAATCATTTTCAGAATGTTAATAAAACGAGATTTGAGTTGTGGTCCCGAAGTAGCCGAACTACAGTTGCTCTGATTTCTCGTACCAGACGAGGATATGTAGGCATAGGATGCAATATCCTAGCGAGCACACTAACAACTGACTTTCTGTTCTCCCGCTGCTGTGCGATCGAGACTTCCCCGCTGACGATTAATTGTTACCCTTTTTCTCTCTTGCCCGAGTGCATTTGAGACCAAAGCCATAGTTTTGCCCATAGGTTCCCGTACCTGTGAAGCCAGTTGTTTTTCTCACTGCTGTGTGAGAATACCCTGTTTAGCCGTAGTTAGCCTGAACTACGTAAAGCTCTGATCTTCCCTGCAGTGTGGAAGTACGTAGGCACAAGACACGAAGTCTTGGCGAGCCAATTTTCCCCGTAGTCCCGAACTACGTTGACTCTGACTTTCTCTCTTGAGAATACGTAGGCATAGAGTGCGATGCTCTATCGAGTCAATTCCCTTCCGTTTAGATTTAGCAGCCGTAGATAGATTGTTTTTGCATCCTTTAGACAAACCAAGCAAGCGTGGATCCCGTCGAGTACGACGGACGTGAGGGGTGCTAATACCTTCCCCTTGCGTAACCGACTCCCGAACCCAGATTTTGGTTGCGATGACCATACCTTTCCCCGTTTTTTGCGAGGTTTACTTCGAGCATTTCCTTTCCCTCCGTTGGGATAAATAACGCACGGTGGCGACTCTTCTGTCAGCCGGCGCCGATTTTCGCAGTATGGACAACACCAAAAAAATAATGCCTCCAAAGTTTAAGCACAAACACAACGGCAACCAACTCTAAGTCATGCGTCGGATAATTATTCTCATGCACTTTGAGTTGCCTCGAAGCTTAGGCTACAACTTGATTATTCTGCATCAACACACCTCCCAACCCCATCAAAGAAGCATCACAATACACAACAAACGGCTCTTCCGGATTTGGAAAAATCAGAACAGGGGCTGTCGTCAATCTTCTCTTAAGTTCCTGAAAACTCTCTTCACACTTGGCATCTCAAACAAAAGCTTGACCTTTCCTAGTCAATTGCGTCAACGGTAACGACAACTTAGCAAATCCTTCAATAAACATACGATAATAACCCGCTAAACTAAGAAAATATCTAATCTCAAAAACTGATTTCGGAGTCTCCCATTGCGATACCGCTTCAACCTTCGATGGATCAACCTCAATACCTTCACTTGAAATCACATGACCAAGGAAACTCGCTTCTTTCAATCAAAATTCACACTTAGAAAGTTTCGCACACCACTACTTCTCTTTCAACACAGATAACACAATCTTCAAATGTTCGGCATGCTCCTCTTCATTCTTCGAGTAGACCAAAATGTCATCAATAAACACCACAACGAACTTGTCCAAATAAGGATGGAAAATCCTATTCATGTACTCCATAAATACACCTTGTGCATTAGTCACACCAAATGGCATTACAGAATACTCATAGTGTCCATACCTCGTTCTAAAAGCAGTCTTCTGAATATCTTCAGCTTTCACACGAATCTGATGATACCCAGACCTCAAATCTATTTTACTGAACACACTTGCACCAACCAACTGATCCATCAGATCATCAATCCTCGGAAGTGGATACTTGTTCTTGATAGTCACCTTGTTCAACTGTCTGTAATCCACACAGAGTCTCATAGAACCTTCTTTCTTCTTAACCAACAACACCGGTGCACCCCACGGCGACACACTCGGACGAATAAACCTCTTCTCAAGCAAAGATTCAAGTTGACTCTTCAACTCTTTCAATTCTGATGCGGACATACGATATGGAGCCATCGATATCGGACTGGTTCTAGGAATCAGGTCAATCGAAAACTCCACTTCTCGTTCCGGCGGTAAATCCCTTATCTCATCAGGAAAAACTTCCGGAAAATCATGGACGACTGGTAAGGCATCAATTGCCTCACTTTCACAAATACTCAAAGTTGCCATCAACATAAATACCCTTGCGCCATCTCGCGCTAATTCTTTCACTTGCTTAACAGTCATAAACAAATTCCCTTCATCACCCAGTTCAGGAAAAATAACCGTTTTATCAAAACAGTTAATATGAACACGATTGAATTTTAACCAATTCATTCCCAGAATGACATCAAGTTGATCTAAGTGAAGACACACTAAATCAACCCCAAAGTCTCTACCGAAAATACTCAAAGGGCAATTCAAACACACATACGGTGTAGTTACCGAACCCTTAGCAGGAGTATGAATAACCATGCCACCACCAATAACATACATTTCAAGATTCAACCTTCTAACACACTCCATAGAAATAAAAGAATGCGTAGCTCCAGTATCAATTATAGCGATCAAAGGCATACCATTAATAAAACACGTACCTCTGATCAAGCGATCATCACTAGCAGTCTCAGATCCAGATAGAGCGAACACTTTTCCGTTCCCTTGATTCTTCTTCGGCTTATCACATTTGGTACTAATGTGCCCTTGCTCAGCACAATTGTAGCAAGTCACACCCGTACCGCTTCTGCACTCAAGAGCCTTGTGGCCTGGCTTGCCACACTTGAAACACGTTTTCTCAACACTTTTGCATTCCGGAGCATGGTGTCCCTCTTCATCGCACCTATAACACCTCACCGGAGTACAAACTCCCCCACTTGGTTTCTTACCGAAACCAACCCTTTGTTTCCCCTTTTCAGCAGGAGTCACATAAGGTTTTCCTCGGAATTGGCCATTTCCTTTCTTATCACTTAAGTTCTTGTAGTGGCTAGACTGAGCCCTACTATCCTCATCATAAATCCTACTTTTGTTTACCAACTCAGAAAATCGCCGGATTTCTTGATAACCAATAGCTTGCTTGATCTCAGGCCTCAAACCATTCACAAATTTGAGACACTTAGATCTCTCAGCATTAACAGTGTTGTAGTGAGGACAAAACTTGATCAACTCCTCAAATCTTACCGCATACTCAGCTACCGTCGAATTACCTTGCTTCAGTTCAAGGAATTCAATCTCTTTCTTTCCGTGCACATCTTCTGGAAAATACTTCTCCAGAAATGTCTCTCTAAAAAGATTCCAAGTAATCACAATCTCATCCTCTTCAAATCTTTGGCGAGTATTACCCCACCAGTCCTCGACTTCCTCTTCGAGCATATGAATTCCGAATTGCACCTTCTGTGCATCCGAACAATTCATAACCCGAAAAATCTTCTCAATAGCTTTCAACCAAATTTGTGCTTTGTCAGGCTCGTGGGTTCCCTTGAATGTCGGTGGTTTATTCCTATGGAACCTTCCCAAAGCACGGAATTCATCGTCATCATTATTCCCCCTATTCACGTTGGCCTGAGGATTCTGTCCAATTGCCGCAGCCAATCTCGTCAAATCCTCCGCAATTGCTTCGTCATTCCTACCTGCAACCATCTTACTGAATTCCAACAACAGAACCACGTAAGAACACCAATATCGATAGTGTAACACACACACATATCAATATACACGAGAACAACACACTAACAACTTGGCCGGACGGACCGACCTGCTCTGATACCACTTATTGTAACACCCCTTTCTATACCCCAAATAAACAATAATATATATACATATATATATATATATATATATATATATATATATATATATATATATATATATATATATATATATATATATATATATATATATATATATATATATATATATATATATATATATATATATATATATATATATATATATATATATATATATAGGCACATATAAATTTTATCAGAGTATAATTTAAAATACGGTATAAAAGAAGTATGTCACATTATTACCAATAAAACACTCAACACCTGCTCCATAAAAATATGCAACACTGGGATAGTTTTCAAAGTAGAGGAACTTAGTCCTTAAACCCACATCTCGATATTTAGAATTAAAGCGGAAGATAAAACATTTGAATTACGTCAAAACATTTAATCACATAAATACATGTTATCCAGTTGGTTCATCAATATCATTCATGTTACAAAACATCATCAACTGATACATCACAAGCGTATCACAAAAGAATGTTATACAAGCCTAACTACCCGGTGTTACATTTTCAGAGCAGTCCGACTCAAAAGAATGAAGTTATACTTCACAAAAGAAACCTCCAGCAACCTAATCTGCAATGCCTCATAGAGCATTATAAAACAGTAGAAGGGTGAGAAATATTACCATAATAATCAATGCATAAGGTTATATATATATATATATATATATATATATATATATATATATATATATATATATATATATATATATATATATATATATATATATATATATATATATATATATATATATATATATATATATATATATATATATATATATATATATATATATATATATATATATATATATATATATATATATATATATATATATATATATATATATATATATATATATATATATATATATATATATATATATATATATATATATATATATATATATATATATATATATATATATATATATATATATATATATATATACACAAGTAACAATTACATATAATCCACATTTCTCACCACAATTCATTTTCGTAGTCATATACATCTCATCATACATATGAACAAATATGGATATTCATCTAGCATATCTCATCATGCACAATTCACAATTATCCAATATACATTCACTCACAAGCATATTTCATATATCAATGACATTTATGCTATGTGACTCCGAAACAACTCAATGCAACTCAATGCAATGTGGTACCAACACTTGTTATCATTTTTCGGTTTTTACACTTAAACCGGGTCCACCCTTCTAGACCAATAACAACAAAGCCCGTCCCCTAGGCTTCAAACTCACCCTTCTAGGTTTGGGACAAGCCACTAGTCTCCACGAAACTAGCAAACATTGCCTCTTGACTAAATGATGCATATGCAATCAACCAACAAAAATGCACTTAAGACCGTTAACGCATCTTAATCCCATGCATTCAAATAATTCATCCCTTCAAGAATTACAACATGATTGCACACACAACATATTCATAACAATTCACATTCACATTCATCAAAACAATGCACACATATCCACGAGATGTTCCCATGCATTACATACATTAGCATACAACAATATGCATTCACATACTTATTAGATAATACACACATATTCACTAATGTGTTCTCATGTATCCCTAAGCAATTCAAACAATACACGTATCATAATCTAGGATTCACGCCCCAAGGTTACCCACAGCTCATCACAATAGTACACAAGCTATTCATATCACATAGGGTAAACATAATTGAACCAAGCAAACAACCATTGGATGGATAAAACAGAAAATAAACAATGATGTCCTGCTCGCCACCCTTCGCGTGACGAAGCCATTGGAGAATGCTTGCTGGGACCTTCGCCCGGCGAACTCGTCAGCGAACAAAAGTCAGTAGCCACTGACTTGATTCGCTACCCTTCGCTGATGTACTCGCTTGGCGAACCTTCGCCACTAACCTTCGCCTGGCGAACTTGCCAGCGAAGACCACTGGGATTTAATTTTGAATTATTCGCTAGCATTCGTTGAGCTTCGCCCGGCGAAGCTTCGCCTTCATTCGCCTGGCGAGATCCAGTGAATCTGCGAAGACAGAACCCTCAATCTGTCCCTAACTTCCAATCCACCAATAATCGACCGATTCTCACCGAACCAGTTCCAGTAATCATAATCCCACGTCACCCGACTATTCTACGGCATTATTTTTAGTTTCTAACCGATTAAACTACGATTCTACCGATTAAATCCATTTTGCCCTAGCTTTAAAAATGGTGGAAACTCACAACAAAACCCAACCCACACATACATAACCACATACATTGACTAGATAATAATGTTTCTCACCCTTACCTTGATTGGATTGAAGCTTGAAGTTGATTCTTGATGATTTCTCCATGTTTCCCTCTTCTCTTCTCTTTTCTCCTCTTTCTCTATTCTTTCTCTTCTATTTTCTTTCTATCCAATTCTTTCCACTTACCCCTTATATACTTCTATTATTTCTTTCCTTCCCATTTCTCTCTTCAATTATCTACCAAATAAATTCAATTAATCCAAATCATTAAGATTAATTCCAATAAATCAATTAACTAACATAATTAATTAATTAATGAAATTTGGGCTGTTACAGTTGGTCTCGATTGCACTGGGGCAAGAGAAAGGGGAAGTTAGTTGTTAGTGTGCTCATCAAGGATAGAGATCCTCGTGCCTACATATCCTCATTAGGGAATGAGGAATCAGAGCGTCTGTAGTTCACGCAACTACGGGAAAATGAGATCTCGATCGCACGAGGGCGAGAGAAAAGATCCTAGGCCTGGAACTCCTTAACGGGAGTGAAAAGGCTTGGTTTGGGACGTGTACTGCACTAAAACCTAAGACATAGGAGTGAATCCGTCGCATATCGCCCAAAGGCCATACGCTAAACACTCTAGACAAGTGAAGAGAGACCTCCCCACTTATCATTTCCTACACTCCTAACGCTAGGCTCACAACACTTATCATGGTTATTAAGTGTTTTGAATTATCGTCTGACATTGTTGGTGAATCGAATCGGAACAGGATGTGACGCTAAACCGTTGTAGCTCGACTTATGAGGGAAGTTGAACTATAGGAGGCCGCGTAAATTAATATTCGTGCTATGGACAAGACGGAGAAATGATATTGAGGATCATTCTCTGATTTAATCGTGTCCCACGGGCCAAAAAGGTGGGATCTCATCTTAATCGCAAACATTATGTCGATTTATCGAAGGTAGCCTATCACGATCCTAAAGTAAAGAAAATGACCCAAATGATCATTTTCCATAGATTTGAAATCGAGAAGGTTATCGACTTCGATAAGTCGACGCAAACGAATAAAAGACTCATAGATAAAAGAAATTAAAATGAAATAAAAAATAAGAAGAAATGAGGAGAAAAGGAAGGTGGTCTCGGGAAAATCCCCATCTATCAATAATTTGACTGATGATGGTTTTAGGGGTCTCGTCATCGACCAAAAAGTGATGAAAATAAATAAAGATGAATAAAAATCGAAAATGTAAATGAAAGGAAAACTTGGTCTCGAATTTGTCGTTTCCATCAATAATTTGACGTATAACAACTTAGAGGTCTCGTCATCGACTGAAAAGAAAGATAAAATGAATAAAAATCGAAGATAAAAAGTTGTAAATAAAAATGGTCTCAGACTTGTCGTTTCCATCAATAATTTGACGTATAACGACTTGGAGGTCTCTTCATCGATCGAAACGAGGAAATACGAAAATAAATCCTCAAAAGTAAATAAAAATATTAAAAACTTCTAAAAAACTAAAATTAGAAAAACATGTTAATAAGTCTAAAAAAAATATTTAGAAAATATTAAAATAAATATCTAAAATCAAATTATTAAAAAAAATATCAACAACTCTTAAGCTAATTTATAAAATATATATTAAAAATTAAAAAGGTTTAAAAGATATCACAACTTAAAACAAGAGGGGGGGGGGATGTACTGGAACTAGGGTGTGAAAAAGAGAAAATGGCCCAAGAGATATGTGAGAATCATTTGGGCTGTTTGAAGCCCATCATCTCATCAAACATTCGGCCAAAAAACGGAATGGGCCTCACAAGGACTTTCTTTAGCCCGTCAAAAACAATAATAATAAAAAAACAATGCAAAAAAAAGGCCAATGATTCTTCACCCTATCCCAACATCAATACATAATTCAACATCAAGCAAGAGTGTAACAGCCCGATTTTTAATAACTGATTAATTGTACTAGTTAGTTGGTTTGTATGGTTTAAAGTGAATTATTGGATTTAACTGATTTATTCTATTTGGTGGAATCATGAGGATTTATCAGATGTTTTCTAACCAATGTCAAGATGAGATATTTTATGAGGAAATGAATTGACAACTATTTTAAGAGAAGAAATATAGTTGGACAGAAATAGGAAGGCAGGATATATATATATATATATATATATATATATATATATATATATATATATATATATATATATATATATATATATATATATATATATATATATATATATATATATATATATATATATATATATATATATATATATATATATGGGAAGAAGAGGAACGACAATGGATAATAGAAAACATGAAAAGAAAGTGGAGGAAGAAGAGAAAGTAGAAGGAAAAAGAAGGAAAAGCTCGGAAAAGCTCAAGAACGACTTCTAGCTTCCGATTAATCGAGGTAAGGGTGTGAAATATTATTATCTTAATCAATGCGTATGATTATGCATGTGTGTGTTTGGATTTGTTGGGGGTTTCCTACATTTTTCCATTTTTAGGTCGAAATTGGATTTAATCGGTAGAAACTGAGTTTTATCGATTAGAATTTGGAATAGGCGGTGTAGTATAGTCGGGTGATGAGTGGCCTGTGTTACTGTGGCTGATTTGGATTAAATCGGTTGGTTTTGTGAGGTTTGGGCTTTTGAGCAGCCATGGAAGTTCTGATCTCGCAGGTTCGCCAGGCGAATGGCAGCGAGGCTTCGCCAGGCGAGGCAAAGCGAACGGTAGCGAATCATGTCAGAACCAAACACCCTGTCTTCCCTGGCAAGTTCGCCAGGTGAATGAGTGTGGCGAAGGTTCGCCAGGCGAGTATGCTAGCGAGTGCTAGCGAGTAATTCCAGAATAAATCCCAGTGGTCTTCGCTGGCAAGTTCGCCAGGCGAACGGGTAGCGAAGGTTAGCGAACACAGCAGTATATTTTCTTTTCTTGTGCTTTCCATTCGTGGATTGATTGTGTGGTTTGGTTGCGATCATTCCTTATCTGAGATGACTAACTACATGCTGTTATGTGTGCTATGGGTAGCCGTATGGCGTGAATCCTAGATTATGAATATCTGGCCTTTTGGCATATGTGATGAATTGTTTAAATTGATTGAAACTGCATGATGGATGTGATTGAGTTTATTGCCGTTTGGCACAATATTTGTAAGTGCGCATTGCTCGTATGTGATGTATGATGATTGTAAATGTGAACCATGTTTAAATATTGTGAGTGCATAATGAATATATGCGATTAACATGATGAATGCATGAGTATGTTTGTAAACATGTGTGCATTTCAAGAGTGTCATGAGTCATGTTGCATGTGAAGCGTCATGTTGCATGTGAAGCATCATGGTATGCATTCTTGTGTGTTTGATTCCTCGGAGAATCTGCAGAACCTCGTGTGCCCTTGTGGGGTGTGAGCGATGGATATTTATTGATTCCTCGGAGAATCTGCAGAACCTCGTGTGCCCTTATGGAGTGTGAGCGATGGTTATTTATTGATTCCTTGGAGAATCTGCAGAACCTCGTGTGCCCTTGTGGGGTGTGGGCGATGGTTATTTATTGATTCCTCGGAGAATCTGCAGAACCTCGTGTGCCCTTGTGGGGTGTGAGCGATGGTGATTTATTGATTCCTCGAAGAATCTGCAGAACCTCGTGTGCCCTTGTAAGGTGTGAGCGATGGTTATTTATTGATCCCTCGGATGATTCGCAGAACCTCGTATGTTGCGATGGTTATATTTATTCCTCGGAGAATCTGCAGAACCTCGTGTGCCCTTTTGGGGTGTGAGCGATGGTTATTTTTGGTTCTTCAATTGAACCTACTGAAATGAGTCGGTACCGCATTTGCATCTGCATAAAGTCGTGGGTCGGTCTCTATGAGTTGCATGTTGTCATCTTCATATGATCATTGATGAAATAAACATGTTGTAAATGTTTATGTGAAAATGATGTGAATAATAAAAGTAGGATTGTATATGCTTATATGATTTGCGGTAAATGAAAACATAATGTATATGTGATTGTTAGGAAAAGTGTGCATATGTATATGTATATATACGATATGTTGATGTGGAAGTGGTGAGTGTGCGAATTGATTGAGAAATGTGGCATATATGTATTTTATGATTGTTTGTATACATAATTATATGCATTTGTTGTTATGGTAATATTTCTCACCCTTCTGCTATTTTATGATGCTCTATGAGGCATTGCAGATTAGGATTGCTGGAGATGTATTGTGGAGTGTAGCTCCTTTTTCTCTTAAGTCGGACGCTCTGATATGTAACATCGGGTAGCTAGACTTGTAGAGTATCTTCGTGATACATTATATATATGTAATAGTTGATGATGTTTCGTAGACTGTGATTGGTGTTATGAATAACCTAATGAAGTGTACTTGTATTTTATCATGTCTTAGGTAATTCAATGTTTTAGTCTTCCGCTTTAACAGAAAACATGAATATGCTTATTTGAGAACTATGTGTTTATTCTTTTTAGTTGAGATTTACCCCTTTTGAATTATTTCTTTATAAACATTGATATTCATGTGGTCGTTTCGTGAGTAATGTGACACACTTCTTTTATACCATGAAATAAATATACTCTGATGGAATTTTTAAATTCGTGCTTAATGATTTAATGGTTTTTTTTGGGGGTATAGAGAGGGGCCTTACATTAAGTGGTATTAGAGCAGGTCGGTCCGTCCGGCCAAGTTGTGTTTGTTGGTTGTTCCCTTGTACGCGACATGTGTGTGAAACATTGTCGATACATGTTCATGGTTAACCTTGTCTGCAGATGTGGGAATGATCGAAGTGGGGGAGAAGCTTGTGATTCTCCAGGATGCTGCAAGAAAGGAGTTGTAGCTCGGTGTGTTGTTAAATGCTATTATAGTTTGATAAAGATGGTTTATACTCCATCATGATTTTCGGCTGTCATGTGACAAATTGAGGAACTGATCACCCTTAATCTCTTGTTGATAGTAGTTGGGATTGTGTTGGATGGGATAGAAGTGTCTTGCTATCTTAGATGGCGTGTGTAGTGAATTGTTTGGAGTGAAGCCAAGTGCTTAAGGATTGTTCTGAGAAGTCGACGCAGGACAGTGTCGAGATGTTGAATTTTGATGAAATCTTGAGTGCTAATGAAAGTGGGAAGTTGGCAATTTCCAATTAGTTATGGATGTCTGGAAATTATCCTGACAAGATAAGTGTTACAGGGCCAAGATGTGAAGTGGGGTTGTGAAAGACTTAATTTCGGAAACTGGTCCGAGTTTGAGAACCCATGTTGTATGTGTGTTTGGATGGTCAAGGAGTTAAATTAATCGAGTAATTGAGACTCGGTTTTGGTGTGGGTGCTACAACAATAGACTTCGAGGTTAAGTATATAAAGAGTGGATGGTGACTTCTGGAGATTGCTAAAGGAAGTAAAATACGGAACACAAGATTGGTATGGTTAAATCTTCAACCATTTCGAGAAGCTGAAGATGTATTGAGTGGCCTTCTAAGTGCAGAATGTTGTTTCTACGACCCTGTAGTAACGGGAGGACCGTAATTTGGAATGACGTAAGGTTAGGAGCGTGGGAAGTCATTACAGTGCTCTATGTGACGAGAAGGTAGTGACATGGAATTGAGTAATTATTGATGTAATATGTTTGGATGTTGTGATGAGTGTGATTCATGTTTTCGCCATAAGGTTACAACTGCGTATCCGTTTGGAGTGGAATTTTCCACACTTGAGTTGGTGAGCCAAGGGTTGTGCAACCAATGGTGTTTTGATGTATTAGAAGAATATAGAGGATCATGTTGCGTATCGGGATTTCGAGTTATCAGTATTAGAGAGGAAGTAGTGTTATGTTACTATGAAGAAAGTTCAAAGAGTTTTGGAAAAGCTGTCAACAGCTTGTGTGTTGGTTTTGTTGAATCCGACGGGACTATTTGTTGTGTTGTGTGATGCTTTGGTGATATAATTGAGAGATACGTTAAATGCACAATTAAAAGTACAAGAGGAAATATCTGGCAAGTGACTTAGGGTTGGTTGCTGTTGTGTGTTTGTACCGGAGTTTGGGAGCCTCAATTGTTTAGTTGGGATTCAAGAAGGTTGGAATTCTAATTGGAGTTAATAGATTGATTGAGTTTTGTAGATTGAAGTCGAAGGATTGATTTTCGGATTTATGGAAATGGTGACACGAGATGTTGTGATAGAGTCTATGTGTCCGAATAGTGTGGATTGGATGAGGGTACCTTGAAAGAATTGTTTTGGTGGCCACGGATAGAGAGAGAAGTGGTTGCGGTTGTATATGTTGATTAGACTTGTTGAAAGTCGAAGTGTGAACATAAGAGGTTGTTGGCCTGATGCAACTGTCGAGTAATTCTGAGTAGTATGTGATACTGTCTAATATCGTTTCAGATGGGAACCTGTGTTTTTATTGAGATTTTGGAAGAGTTTGCGGACGTTTTGGGTGCCATGTTGAAGTTGAGCTTTGTCTAGCATCCATGAACGGGTGGGCAGACAAAAGGAGCTATCCAGTATGTAGAGGATTTGTTGAGAGCTCGTGTGTTGGATCAAGATGGGTAAGAAGGAAGTGTGGGACTCCTTTGTGTTGATATATGTCTGGCAAGAGTGTTGTACTCAGACTGGGGATTGTGCAATAGACGACTGAAAAGATTAGAGGATCCGAGAAAGGACGTGTTTCGAGAGTTACGATAGTAACTGGTATTGATCGAGCTTGAGGTCTCGGAAGCAAATGGTGTCTTGTTGAATGTGTATCTGAGTAGCGCAACCGAAGCATGGGAAAATAGCATGTTAGATTGTTTTACCGCTGTCACTAGGAGAAATTGCATGATGTGTTCATGTGTCTAAGCTGAGGAAGCGCATCGATCCAGATGGATGGTGTATGAGTAAGACAGGATTTGACTGTTGATACAACTTTAAAGAAAAAGGATTATCTTGGTAAAGGTATTTTGGAAGATCAACTAGAGAAAGTTGGATTTGAACCGGGTAATATTTTCGAGGACGAAAATTCCCAAAGTGGGGGAGAGTTGTAACAGCCTGATTTTTAATAACTGATTAATTGTACTAGTTAGTTGGTTTGTATGGTTTAAAGTGAATTATTGGATTTAACTGATTTATTCTATTTGGTGGAATCATGAGAATTTATCATATGTTTTCTAACCAATGTCAAGATGAGATATTTTATGAGGAAATGAATTGACAAATATTTTAAGAGAAGAAATATAATTGGACAGAAATAGGAAGGCAGGATATATATATATATATATCTATATATATATATATATATATATATATATATATATATATATATATATATATATATATATATATATATATATATATATATATATATATATATATATATATATATATATATATATATATATATATATATATGTGTGTGTGTGTGTGTGTGTGTGTGTGTGTGTGTGTGTGTGTGTGTGTGTGTGTGTGTGTGTGTGTGTGTGAAGAAGAGGAATGACAATGGATAATAGAAAACATGAAAAGAAAGTGGAGGAAGAAGAGAAAGTAGAAGGAAAAATAAGGAAAAGCTCGGAAAAGCTCAAGAACAACTTCTAGCTTCCGATTAATCGAGGTAAGGGTGTGAAATCTTACTATCTTAATCAATGCGTGTGATTATGCATGTGTGTGTTTGGATTTGTTGGGGGTTTCCTACATTTTTCCATTTTTAGGTCGAAATTGGATTTAATCGGTAGAAACTGAGTTTTATCGGTTAGAATTTGGAATAGGCGGTGTAGTATAGTCGGGTGATGAGTGGAATGTGTTACTGTGGCTGATTTGGACTAAATCGGTTGGTTTTGTGAGGTTTGGGCTTTTGAGCAGCCATGGAAGTTCTGATCTCGCAGGTTCGCCAGGCGAATGGCAGCGAGGCTTCGCCAGGCGAGGCAAAGCGAACGGTAGCGGATCAAGTCAGAACCAAACACCTTGTCTTTGTAACACCCCCTTTCTATACCCCAAATAAAATAGATAAATCAATTAGGCACTTAGAAAATTTATTTCATCAGAGTTTAATTAAAACATGGTACAAAAGAGGCGCATCACATTATCATGAAATTAAACACATACGATACCTGCTCAAAAATAGATATGCAACAATGGGTAACCCACATCTCAATATTTGGAATAAAGCGGAAACATCCAAATATTGAATCGATCTCATTCAGAAAAGTATATACAACCATTAGTTAATTCATACTATACAACATATCCACATCAGATACATATACATATGTATCACAAAAGAATCAAAACAAATATAACTCCAAAAGAGTCAAAGACTTCCTAACTACCCAGATGTTACATATCAGAGCCATTCACCAAAAAGAATGAAGACATCGCTTCACAAAAAGAACCTCCAGCTTCCTACTCTGCAATGCCTCATAGAGCATTATAAAACAGCAGAAGGGTGAGAAACAACATCATAACAGTTAATGTATAAAATTGTATATATACATAAATCCATAATTATACGAGTTATACTCAAATTATGTTCTCACCACATTAAGCATATACAAATAATCATGTCTCTACACATACACGTGAAGATTCACTATATTTTCCTCCAAACAATCATATATAACATACACAGTCATATTCACACAACCAATGCATCATACACAGATGACTCATGCAACTCATAGAGACCGACACACGACTCTATGCAGATGCAAATGCGGTACCGACTCATTCAACAAATTCCCTAAGGAATCGAGTATTCAGCAGATCCTCCACGGGATCAAGTACTCAGCAGATTCTCCACGGAATCAAATATTCATCAGATTCTCCACGGAATCGAATATTCAGCAGATCCTCCACGGGATCAAGTACTCAGCAGATTCTCCACGGAATCAAATACTCTAACCAATCCTCCACGGGATTACATGTCATGACCGATTCTCCAAGGAATCACACAATGCAACCGATTCTCCAAGGAATCTAATATAACCATCGTATCATACGAGGTTCTGCAAATCCTCCGAGGGATCAATCGACACAAAAATGCATACTATGCTCACAAACATATTCATTGCATTTATCACATACATCGCATATATCTATCATGCATTCACATTATACACCATTCCACACATGGTTTACACACATATCAGCCTATCAATGCATTTCTATTCAATTCGAGCAAATACACAAGATTATCAAATATTCAAGATTTATCATTTACTCTACAATCTAGGATTCACGCCTTTCGGCCACCCACAGCACAACTTGTTGAAACAGTTCACACATTAATCATTCATATAGGCAGTAATCATAATTGAATCCATCAAACATCATGCCATGAACAAACAGCAAAACAAAATAACACTGCCAGGTTCGCCAACCTTCGCCTGGCGAAGCCACGCAGCGAATGCTCGCTGGCCTTCGCCTGGCGAACTCCCCAGCGAAGTCCACTGGGAGTAATTCTGGAATTACTCGCTGAGGCTCGCTACCCACTCGCCTGGCGAACCTTCGCCAACTCACCTCGCCTGGCGAACTTGCCAGCGAATACAGGGTATTAGCTTCTGACTTGCTTCGCTACAGCTCGCTGGGCTTCGCCTGGCGAAGCTTCGCTGCCATTCGCCTGGCGAACTTGCGAAGACAGAACTTCCATGGCTGTCTCAAAGCCCAAACTCCACACAACCAACCGATTAAATCCAAACCGGTCACAGTAGCACAACCCAACCATCACCCGACTAAACTACATCGTCTAATCCGATTTCTAACCGATTAAAACCTCATTCTACTCACAAAACCAACTTCTAACCTAAGTGGAAAAAAGAGTAGAAACTCTACAAAATCCACACACATACACATACAATCATACACATTAAAGAGATGATGGAGTTTCACACCCTTACCGATCGATTGCAAGCTTTGGTGATGATTCCTTGATGATTCTAGGTTTTCCTCTCCACTTTCTCTTCTCTTTCTCTTCTCCTCTTTTCTTTCTCTTGTTTTTCTTCTTATGTTACTATCTTTCTTTCTTTTTCCTCTCTTATTCTATTTCTATCTCTATTTCTTTCCTCTCAAATTCTTTCCAACACTTATCAATCAATTCCCACACTAAAGTGCTAAATGTCTAAAATGCCCTTTTTACTCTAATTCCCCGAAAACTCTCCGAATCGGTAAAAATAGATAAAATAAGCAAAACACCACATAGCAATATATAATTTCTCAATTTAAAATAAGCATCAATTAAATAAATTAAAAGACTCAACAATTAATTGGGAATTCAGAATCGGGGCGTTACAGTCTTCGCTGGCAAGTTCGCCAGGCGAATGATTGTAGCGAAGGTTCGCCAGGAGATTATGCTAGCGAGTGCTAGCGAGTAATTCCAGAATAAATCCCAGTGGTCTTCGCTGGCAAGTTCGCCAGGTGAACGGGTAGCGAAGGTTCGCCAAGGACTTCGCCAGGCGAAGGTTAGCGAACACAGCAGTATATTTTCTTTTCTTGTGCTTTCCATTCGTGGATTGATTGTGTGGTTTGGTTGCGATCATTCCTTGTCTGAGATTACTAACTACATGCTGTTATGTGTGCTGTGGGTAGCCGTATGGCGTGAATCCTAGATTATGAATATATGGCCTTTTGGCATATGTGATGCATTGTTTAAATTGATTGAAAATGCATGATGGATGTGATTGATTTTATTGTCGTGTGACACGATATTTGCAAGTGTCTCGTATGTGATGTATGATGATTGTAAATGTGAACCATGTTTAAATATTGTGAGTGCATAATGAATATATGCGATTAACATGATGAATGCATGAGTATGTTTGTAAACATGTGTGCATTTCAAGAGTGTCATGAGTCATGTTGCATGTGAAGCATCATGGTATGCATTCTTGTGTGTTTGATTCCTCGGAGAATCTGCAGAACCTCGTGTGCCCTTGTGGGGTGTGAGCGATGGTTATTTATTGATTCCTCAGAGAATCCGCAGAACCTCGTGTGCCCTTGTGGGGTGTGAGCGATGGTTATTTATTGATTCCTCGGAGAATCTACAGAACCTCGTGTGCCCTTGTGGGTGTGAGCGATGGTTATTTATTGATTCCTCGAAGAATCTGCAGAACCTCGTGTGCCCTTGTGGGGTGTGAGCGATGGTTATTTATTGATCCCTCGGAGGATTTGCAGAACCTCGTATGTTGCGATGGTTATATTGATTCCTCGGAGAATCTGCAGAACCTCGTGTGCCCTTGTGGGGTGTGAGCGATGGTTATTTTTGGTTCTTCAATTGAACCTGGTGAAATGATTCGGTACCGCATTTGCATCTGCATAGAGTCGTGGGTCAGTCTCTATGAGTTACATGTTGTCATCTTCATATGATGCATTGGTGAAATAAACATGTTGTAAATGTTTATGTGAAAATGATGTGAATTATAGAAGTAGGATTGTATATGCTTATATGATTTGCGGTAAATGAAAACATAATGTATATGTGATTGTTAGGAAAAGTGTGCATATGTATATGTATATATACGATATGTTGATGTGGGAGTGGTGAGTGTGCGAATTGATTGAGAAATGTGGCATATATGTATTTTATGATTGTTTGTATACATAATTATATGCATTTGTTATTATGGTAATATTTCTCACCCTTCTGCTGTTTTATGATGCTCTATGAGACATTGCAGATTAGGATTGCTGGAGATGTATTGTGGAGTGTAGCTCCTTTTTCTCTTAAGTCAGTCGCTCTGATATGTAACGTCGGGTAGCTAGACTTGTAGAGTATCTTCATGATACATTATATATATGTAATAGTTGATGATGTTTGGTACACTGTGATTGGTGTTATGAATAACCTAATGACGTGTACTTGTATTTTATCATGTCTTAAGTAATTCAATGTTTTAGTCTTCCGCTTTAACAGAAAACATGAATATGCTTATTTGAGAACTATATGTTTATTCTTTTTAGTTGAGATTTACGCCTTTTGAATTATTTCTTTATAAACATTGATATTCGTGTGGTCGTTTCGTGAGTAATGTGACGCACTTCTTTTATACCATGAAATAAATATACTCTGATGGAATTTTTAAATTCGTGCTTAATGATTTAATGGTTTTTTTGGGGGTATAGATCTGTTCCGGTCCATGAAAAGAGAAAGAATGAAGAAAAAGAAAATAATTTTTTTCCCAGGCCAAACACGGTTCAAAACATTTTCCAACACAGCCATCAAAAGCCAAAGAGACAAAATTGGAAAATACCATCATCATCAATAATCCGAAAACGGAAGGCACCAACATGTTAAAACATGATCAAGTAAATATGGAAAGATCTTAATAGCTCCTTCAAAATCGTTTTAAAGAAAAAACTCTATAAAAAGGGACGAAAATCATCAGTTAAATCCTCAATTCACAAGACCAAAAAATCAGACAGAAATCATCCGCAAACCACCACACCATCATCAAAACGACAAAAATCACATAGAGGCTCAGAGTCAAAGCCTCATCATCGCCACCAAAAAACCGTCAAACAAAAAATCCGCCACGGATCCGCGAGAGAGTTCAAAGACTCTCAAATGAAAAACCCCAAAAACCGTAAAACTCAACAGGCTCAGAAGAGATTCATCATTGGCCAAATAGAAAACCAACGAAGCAAACAATCATCAACGAGACTGTAAGCCACCATATCATTAACATTTTGTGATTTTGTTTTTTTCCAGGAAATCATAAGAAGAAGAAGAGAATAAGTTCATGACCAGAACAGAGGAAGAAGGAGAGATAAAATCGCGGCCGGTAGTGAGGAAGATAAAAGTAAAGTGGAAGCAGGCGCCGCTGGGGGACTAGGGTTTCCTGGATGTGTTGGAGAGGATAAACAGTGATTGGAGGCTTATATACTGCAACGTGACACCTTACTGTTGTTGTTTTAGTCCTTTTTTGATTAATTTTGGTTTTGTATTAATAAATGTACTAATAAAGTTTAATTAAATGATAATTCTAATAAAATCTATTTCTAAACTAATCATATTGCTAAGTAAGTTCTATTCTAAGAATAATTAAAAACCTAAACTCTAAATCAAAATCTAATTAAACAAATTAATAAAATCTTAATTACTAATTAATTTCTAACTAAATAATCTAACTAATTCTAAATAATTAAAATTAAAATCTTTTTGTATTTTCTCTTTTCTATTTTAAAAATCTAATTAACTATTCTAATATAAAATTCTAAATCTAAAAATTAAAACTAATTTCTATTTCTAATATCTAATTGAAATTAAAATTCTAATTAATTAACAACTCTATTCTATTAAAAATTCTAATTAAATCTATTCCTAATTCAAATTCTATTTTAAAAACTAATTTCTAATTCTTATTAAAATTCTATATTTAAAAATCTAATTAAACTCTAATAAAAATCTATTCTAATAATTCTATTTAAAATTCTAAATTCTAAATTCATTGATTCTAAATTAAAATTCTATATTAAATAAAAACATAAGTAAATTTTAAACAAATAAAATAAACCTAAATAAATATTAACTATTATAAACATGAAATTTTAAAATGAAAATAAGAATATAAATAAAAATAAATCACAAAATACCACGAAATAAAACGAATAAAAGGGTCGAGCATCGAATCGCAACAAAATTATCAGCACAGACTAAACCAATAGGAAGAGTACAACCTTTCACCCAATTTCGACATGAAACTTATCATTTGAACTGGTTTAAACTATAAAATGCGAACAAAGCGGCTGTAATTCTGATAAATCCCTTCCGGCTGATAACATGGACAGTATGCGAGAAATGATCGACCTAGATGATATGCAGATGAATGCGAAGCAAAAGCCAGTCAAAGTTAAAATGAAAGGGCAAATTTTGGGGTGCAACAATAAGAAGCACAAAAAGCAATGACAATTAAGAAACAGAACTTCTATGAAGTAAAAGATTAAGAGTTGCTAAAGAATATAAGCTCGATTATGCAGCTTATAATGTAGAAGAAGATCCAATAAATCTTCAGGAAGCATTGTCATCTCTAGATGCAGATTTATGGCAAGAAGCTATTAATGATGAGATAGAATCTCTGGAAGCTAACAATACCTAGCACTTAGTAGACTTACCTCCTGGTTGCAACCAATTGGTTGTAAATAGGTTTTTGAAAACGAAACTAAAACTTGATAGAACTATTGATAAATACAAGGCTCGCTTTGTAGCCAAGGGTTTTAGACAAAGAAAAATATAGATTTTTCGACACCTTTTTTCCAGTCATTAGAATTACACCCATTAGATTACTTATTTTAATAGATGCTATTTAGAACTTAATAGTACACCTAATGGATGTTAAAACAGAGTTTTCAAATGGTGTCTTAGAAGAAGAAATCTATATGGAACAATCGGAAGGATTTGTAATTCAGAGAAGAAAACAAGGTCTGTAAGTTAGATAAGTCTTTGTATGGTCTAAAACAAGATCTAAAGCAATGGCATGAGAAGCTTGATGACTTAATGATATCGAATGGGTACAAAGTGAATGAAAGTGACAAATGTGTTTATTACAAATCTAAAAACCGCATTTGCACTATCATATGTCTCTATGTAGACAATCTACTCATATTTGGATCAAACATTCAGACCATTAATGATGTGAAATTAATGTTGTGCAAAAACTTTGATTTCATACCTTGGAGAAGCAAGCGTGATCCTTGGTATCAAGATTACAAGATCAGAACAAGGAATTTCTTTGGATCAATCACACTATGTGGAGAAGATCTTAAAGAAATATAAATACTTTGATTGTAAACCTGCGTGGACACCATATGATCCAAGTGTGAAATTGTTTAAGAACACTGGTGAAAGTGTGAGACAAACAGAATATGCAAACATCATTGGAAGTCTTAGGTATGCCACTGATTATACTAGACCCGACATTGCATATGTCCTAGGATTATTGTGCAGGTTTATGAGTAGACTGAGAAACGAGCACTTGTAAGATATTGAGTGAGTCATGAGGTACCTTAAAAGGACCATGGATCTCGGCCTACATTACCATAAATTTCCTTATGTACTAGAAGGTTGCAGTGATGCAAATTGGAACACTTTATTAAATGATTCCAAAGCTCATAGTGACTATATATTTAATATAGCCAGAGGAGCTGTATCTTGAAAATCAAAGAAACAAACTATCCTTACTTAGTCCACAATGGAGTCTGAGATGATAGCACCAGCCACAACTAGTGAAGAAGCAAGTTGGTTAAGATACTTTCTAGCAAAGATCCCTTTGTGGGAGAAACCTATGCTAGTAGTGTTGATCCACTGCGATAGTACCATAGTTATTTAAAAATTGAGAACTGTTATTATAATGGTAAAAGACGTCAAATTAGAAGAAAGCACAAAACTGTTAGAGATTTTATCTCTAAAGGAGCTGTAAGAGTGGATCATGTACGCACTGATGAAAACTTAACAGATCCTTTGACGAAAGGATTAGCTAGAGAGAAAGTCCACAATACATCCAAGAAGATGGGACTAATTCTTATAAATAAATGAGTTGTTCATGATGGTAACCCGACCTAGATGACTGGAGATCCCCCATAAATAGGTTCAATGGGTAATAATAAGTCGTGAGCAATATGAGATGATCATGCAAGAGAAGTATGAATCCTGAAGTAATAAGAGGATGAGATAATAGAAACTTTTAATGAGATCATGGAACTTAGGCTACAGAAGTACTTTTGATAAACTCACCTCTGTGATTGTGGAACTTAGGCCGGTTCCTATGGAAATTTGAGGCAGAAATCCTAAAGCCTTCACTAAACCGGGGTACACGTACAGGGACATTAAAACACGGACTATTAGAATACATCTTAAGAAAAGTTTGTGTGCGAATTTGATGTTTGAGATAGAGTTCAAAATAATAATGTCACTCTTGTTGAATCAGAATCATACCTGCTACCCAGAGGTTTAAGTCGTAGACACCTTTATTTATGCACAACCTTAGAAACGTTTGACGTTACTTCTACAACACTTTTTTAAATTCAAGTGGAGGATTTTTGGAACATTATTTGAATATTCAAATATAGGGAGATGAATTTGAAAAAGCTCCTTAAGTCAAGTCCCACTTAGTGTATTAGCTGAGAAACCTTCTTAATCCCACATTGCTTAGGTGAGATATATTTCTCACTCACTTTATTATATAAGGAAATTTTCTATTTCATTCCAAAATACACCAAAAACTAATTTTGAGTTTTTTCCTTCCTCACTCTCATATCTCTATGTCTTTCGAATTGTCGAAGCGCCAACTTCTCCCATTTTCTTTCTACTCGTTGTTTTTTCTGGGTATTTTCTTGAATTTTCTTTAGAAAATCATGTTAATTTCTCCTCGTTTGAGTTGAGAAAGTATCAAGTATAATTTTTAGATTCTCTTTTGAGAATTATTCGAATTTCTCTTTGTTTGAGAAATCATCTTGAGTGGTCAAATGACCATTATTAAATTCTCTTTGGAGAATTAATGGAATTTCTCTTGGATTGAGAAATTATTAAGACTGGTTATTATACCAGATACTACGAGTGGTATTAACCATATTCGAATGGTCTTTGTACCAACAGAGGGTGTATTTCTAGACCGGATTATCTACCATTCAAGTAGTAATCGTACAACATAGAACTGAGCTGTTTTATCCTGGAGGCGGCGCGGTAGTTCGACTGCTTTGCATAATTTTGGACAGTACCGCAAAACGTCTTAAAAAGAACGATCTAGACTGCGACTCGACCCGGTAATTTCTTCTGTGGCTAACTTTCAAATATATATATATATATATATATATATATATATATATATATATATGGACGGACCCGGAATTTTTATGTTGTGGGGACCGTTTATATATATAAATTTAAATTAGTTTATATATTAAAAAAAATATATATTAAAGATGAACACTTTTTAATTATAATAAATTTTATCGAATATATATATTTTTTTAAATTACAAAAGAAATGGTGTGAATGATAAGTTTTTTTTTCCTAAAAAGATACATAAGCTTGAAAGTTTAATATTTTAATATTATAAAAATATTAAATATGCTAATGATAGTCTGATTTGCATGATAAACTTTCATATTGTACATACATATTAAATTTGATAACTGTGTGCCGGTGTGTGATTTATAGTCCCTATTGCTCAAATATTTTCGTGATACTCATTATTATATTACACATTATACATACTATATGAATAATAATGTATATTTGCAAAAACTGTGAAATTTAGTGGGAGGCAATGGCCTACACATTGCTACATGTATATATATATATATATATATATATATATATATATATATATATATATATATATATATATATATATATATATATATATATATATATATATATATATATATATATATATATATATATATATATATATATATATATATATATATATATATATATATATATATATATATATATATATATATATATATATATATATATATATATATAGAGAGAGAGAGAGAGAGAGAGAGAGAGAGAGAGAGAGAGAGAGAGAGAGAGAGAGAGAGAGAGAGAGAGAGAGAGAGAGAGAGAGAGGTTATTTGTGGATGGAATGAATAAACGATAGTTTAGTATTTTGTGACTTAGTATTTATTTATTTTTCAATGTCTACACTTTGTGACTTGTATTATGAATAGTTTAGATAACACAATGGTTTGAAATTGTACTCTTTTCTGGCAACATTAGCTAGTGCTATTTTATCCTCAATTTAACATGAAAAAAGAAAAATTTTTCAATATTTATTTCATTAGCATCTTGCGATTGGTGGCATCGACATTTAGACCAGGGGGAGAATTGGAGAAACCAATGTCTTGTATCACAATGTTGAAGTACAATTGACAATTCTCAGGCTAAAAAAACCGCAGATTTTGGCCGGCAATTAAAAAGTAAAAACAACATTAAGGGATAACTTATACATATGGTGAATGGTACTTTTGCCTGAGCAACAACTTTGTTAGCAAATTCATTCGACACTATTATCATCACTCATCCAAAGCAACAAATTCTAGAGAGAAACCATGGCTTCATTTTCAGTGGAAGAATTCGTAGGAAATGGAATTTTAAAGGAACTGCTTCAAAAACTGTTGGAAGAAGGTTGGGATGATGTACCGACACTAAAGGTTATGGATACAGAAGACATGGATTTACTATACATGACACAAAAGCAAAAGGTTGGTCATAATTATCAATAACATATTTTAAGTTTACTTAAAACTATATTCTTCTAAAACTCTTTTTTCCTTAACACCATAGGAAGTACTTGGAATGAGATGTTACCTACATGATAAAGGATTGATGCAATATGCAGATAAGATGGAAGACAGTGGCGAAAATCTGCTAGAGCTTCTCAAACTAAGCACTAACGATCTCGTTTCCAAGTTTGAAATGAAAAGAGGCCACGTTGCTCGTTTCATTAACAAAACAAGACAGGTTGATTCTCTTAAACTACAAAAACTTCCTCTAAGAAGAAGAACAAGCATAGTAATTCATGGAGATGATAGCATTATCCCTAAGAGTAATATATCAAATTATACGTCAAGTAACAGTAGTACTACAAGATCGAATACAAGAAGTAATGCAGGTTCTGATGAACAATCAATGATTAACGATATGAAGATTAAAGATGCATATGTTTTTAAAGGGATTGTAGCTTCTGAACCAGCTGAGCCTAGAGCATGTGGTTGTCTGAAACCACCTCAAGTTAGTGACAAAGTTGCGAATTATTGTGCTGTCGAGAATATTTCAGTTCAGAAATTAACTCCTGAGTATAAGATCGGTATGGAACCATTGGTAAAAGTTAAAACTCCACCATTGAAGGCTTCTGAACTCTGGCGAAATAAACCGGCT
Organism: Lathyrus sativus; assembly: GCA_963859935.3. Lineage (NCBI taxonomy): Eukaryota > Viridiplantae > Streptophyta > Magnoliopsida > Fabales > Fabaceae > Lathyrus > Lathyrus sativus. Next base: position 81,691,088 of record OZ012736.1, read on the forward strand.
GTTTTCTTGTGTCTTCGACGACCAGGGTATGCATTTTTTTTAACGACAAATGTAAGTTTAGTATTGTTAGTATTGTAATAGTCATTTTGATTTTTATCTTTAGGTGCATCATGTGTAGAGCTGAGGCACACCAGCTTTATTTAAGAAAACCCATATTTGATTCACTTGGCTTTCAACTATTTGTAGTTCTTCATGAGGACATGGAATCAGAGGTAATTAACAGTACCCTTCACCTCACTTCATCTATATATTGTATCATTCTTCTTAGGTTTGAACTATATATTATCATTGTAAAACAGGTAAAAGATTTCTGGCCTAGATACTGGGGTGGTGTGGTAGTTCTTGATCGCGGCAGGGAGTTCTATAAAGCTCTTGGTGGTGGAAAACTACTTAAAGAGAATTTTATATCAGGGTTTTTGCTGAATCCTAGAGCACTTTCGAATTATAAGCGATCGAAAAGTATGAACATTGAGTATAATTTTAAAGGTGAAGGTGAAATAAAGGGTGGACTGTTTATTATAGGGAGTGGAAAGAGTGGCATTGCTTATCAGTTTATAGAGAGAAACTTTGGTGATTGGGCACCATTAGCTGAAGTCATTGAAATCTGTACTCAAATGCAGAAGGTAACAAGAGGGTGAAAGGGAGTTTGTGCTACATTGAAAAGTTCCAATTAATTGAATACATTGGAGCTAGACATGCATTTATTATTTACTAAAATTAACCTGCTTGTTTGTAATAGTTTCATCATTAGAACAAGCAGGGTACAACTTTATCAATAATGTTTTTCTTGCTCTCTCTAAATGTCATTTGATTTCTTCTCTTAACCACTCCATTTTGGTCTAATTTCTGAATCATCATTATTCTGAATCTAGGCAAAAACACTCTAAGCTAAAATGAATTAGCCTAACCATTTGACAACATTGCATACTGAAAACCTTTCCCCAGCAATGAGTTATTAACTGATATTTCAAACTTCAGAAGTTTGGCTATTTTGTTATCAACTGAGAAGAGATCAGTAAGGGAATTTTTCCTGCAAAATTTAATGTATATACCGATTATTATGTGTTGGGATTCAAGTGTGAGGGGTTAAGTCACACATCGACTAGAAATAGAGAAAATATTAGATATATAAGCGAAATGACCCATACGCCAATTGTCTTTATTTTTGGTAAATATGTGATGTCAAAGTCATAGTTAGGCTCGGCAGAGAGCAGAAGTGAGATTCTAGTATGAATCAAGACTAGTGATGTGGATTACTCACATATGTAGGGGTGATTGTTGGGATTCAAGTGTGAGTGATTAACTCCTCAACAATATATGCTACCTTTCCTCTCATTCCTTCGTCATATTATTAGTAATATTATCGTGACTCCCTATCCTAAATGAAAACACAACTACAACAAATAATACATTTTATGATAAATTTTTGGTAAAATATCTTTTTTGAGAGTTCATTTTGTTCCCTTAAATTTTTTCGAGAGTCCATTTTAGTCCCTTAATTTTAAAAAGTTCTAAAGTAATCCTTTAATTTTTTAAATAGTGCCATAGTGGTCCTTTCTGTCCATTTGGATGAGACATACATTTGTTTTGGTCTACATGACAGCTGATGTGGATTTTATATTCCATCTTCTTCGTTCTATCTCTCCCTCCATCTCTTCATTCTTCTATTGAAAGGATTTCCCCCAAATTGAATTAGGGTTCTTCATATTAGAGAGGTCAACATTGAATTTGGTTGTGGAAAATGAAATTATCATCATCAAATAACTCTGGGCACTGTTCAAACGAATCCAATTTGAAGAGATGTGGTAGTATGAAATCCAATTTGCGATGGAAACCCATATATCGTTGTGGAGAAATGTCTGTTCTTCACAAGACCTCAACTGACATAAACTTTGGGAAACAATTTTGGTGATGTCGTCATTATAAGGTAAGAACAAATTTCAATTTTTTTCTTCTGGTTATTCTGATGTAGACAACTTGTGAATTACACAAGGTACAACACAAACTGGTTGTGAATATTTTGATTGGTTTTATAAGGATGTGGCAGATGAGAAAGACCTGTTTAGGATGAAGCAAAAGAGTAGGTTGGAGAAGCTTAAAAATGAACTTGATGCAACGAAAATGGAGGCGAAGTATTTAAGGGAAACAAATGATGGAATGAAGATACAACTAAGGGAGTTACAAATTCAAATGAAGAGGAAGCAGAAATAGTAGATTTTTTGGATGAACATGTTTTATATGGTTTTAGTTGTGGTTTCTAGTTAGAATGTTTTAACATTTTGAATATGTTTCTACCATTATATTGCAATCAATATGATTTCCTTATCAGTTAATGCCAATATGTGTTTTATCAGTTAATTCCAATATGTGTGTTATCATTTAATACCAATATTTGGTGTTATAGTTGATTATGTATACCATCATGTTTGTACCAATTATGTATACCAATATGTAGTGTTATAGTTGGTTATATTTACCAACAATTTAGTATACTAACATGTTTGTACCAATTAGGTATACCAACATGTGGTGTTACATTTGGTTATGTTTATCAACAATTATGTATGCCAACATGTTTGTTCAGTCAATTATGTATACTAACAATTTATCAATTAGTTTATGCCATGAACAATTGGTTTATACTCAAACAGATAAAATAAAACACTTAAGTCATTACTAATGTGGTGTAAATCACTAATATTCGGAGTCATTACATCCAAAAGGAACTGCACATGTTCAAAAGACACAAGGGTTTTCTTCATAATGCACCTTGAAGACACGACAATGGTTGCACTAGGGTTTTCTTTAACACTTATGCATCTTCACACTTCTGCATGTCCTTCGTTCCATTCCCCTTTCTTTTTTACGATTGCAAAGTTATATTCCACATGGCATGAAAAAAGAAAAATCAGCTACACGTGTGCGCCACATATACGCTACCATTAACCTTGACTAACGATGCTGACGGAAAGAATGAACATGACACTATTTGAAAAATTAAAGGATCAATTTGGAACTTTTTAAAATTAAGAGACCAAAATGGACCCTGTGGTAAACTTAAGGGACCACAAAGGTTATTTTGCCTAAACTTTTTACCTCAACCAACAAAAAACTGAGGTATAACTCTTAGACGAGTCAAATTTTTTGTTGTTGAAAAATACCATATATTATTCCCTCGGTTGGTATAAATAAACGAGGGAAAAACTAAATAAGAGACACATTTCGAATCATATCAACTACAATTTATATTTTTATTTCTTTTAAAATGGCGCCGTTCTTTTAATTATTATTATTTACTTACAAATTAAATTATCTATTTGTTTAGTTAGACTACCAAGTAAGGGAAAAGTTTATCCAGTTTTGTCTATAAAAGTACCATGAACCTAGTTTTGTATATAAAATTAGTACATACATTAACTTTTCCCTAAAACCAACTCATCTCCAAAATATCATTTGTTGTGTCAAGTAATGTTGTTGTTTAACTTTTCTAAAAAAAAACTTCAAAATTTTAGTTTGAATATTAGTGCAAAGTTTCACTTTACCCAGAGGTTGTTTAGCTTAGAATTAATACTATCTAGTGGATTTCATTCCTGGCTTGGTAGCCCTCAGACATAGGTATTGTTGTATACCGAACTGGGTTAATAATTACTACGTGTTTGTTTACTTTCTACATTTTTTATTGTTCATCTTCTTGTATTTGTTCTTAGCAGAGATCAAGTGTCTTGACATTTCTTAGGACATCTAAGATCTGCATACCAGAATTTCAATTGGTATCAGAGCGGACATCCTGCTCTGTATCTGGGTGAGATTCAGAGAAGTTACTTTCTGGTGCAATGGATAAGGAAGGAGGAATATTGAACAGACCATCCATCCCTGATGGATCCAATTATGAATATTGGAAAATGCGTATGGCGGCGTTTATTAAGTCCATCGATGGAAAAGCTTGGAAATCTGTGGTCAAAGGATGGGATCCACCAAAGGCTAAAGACAAGGAAGGTAAGACTACTAATGAGATAAAGCCTGAGGAAGATTGGGATGATGAAAATGACAGTCTAGCTTAGGGTAATTCCAAAGCATTGAATTCTATATTCAATGATGTCGACAAAAACATCTTTAGATTGATAAAGAATTATACTGTTTCTAAATATGCTTGGGAGATTTTGAAGACTGCTCATGAAGGAACCTCTAGGGTGAAATCATCAAGATTTTAACTTCTTACAACCAAATTTGAGAACATGAAGATGAAGAAGGATGAAAGTATTCAAGACTTTCACATGAAAATTGTTGATATAGCCAATACTTCAAGTGATCTAGGAGAAAAGATTCTAGAAGCTAAGTTGGTTCAGAAAATTCTAAGATCTCTTCCAAAGAGATTTAATATGAAGGTGACTGCTATTGAAGAAGTCCAAGACATAAACATCATGAAGGTGGATGAACTCATGGGATCTCTTCAGACTTTTGAATTGGCAATAAGTGAGAAATCTGAAAAGAAGAAAAGTATAGCCTTGGTGTCTAATCAAGGTGAATGTGATTCCAATTCTAGTGAAGAGTTGTCTAAGGCTGTTGAATTTCTTGAAAAACAATATAACCAACTGTTGAAAGAGATGGACGAGAAGTCGAGATCAAATGTTAAGACTCAATCATCTGACAACAACATAAGGAAGGATTTTGGTAGAAGAAACAACAATGATAAGAAATCTAACAAATTTAAGGGAATCCAGTGCTATGAATGCGAACGGTTTGGACACACAAAAGCTGAGTGTCCTACCTTTCTCAAGAAGAAGAAGAAAGGTTTGTCAACATCTTGGTCTGAAGATGATTCTTCAAGTGAAGAAGAATCTGCTAAACACGTGTCTGCTCTTACCGGTGTATATGACTCTGATAAATAATCAGATTGTGAAGATCTCACTTATGATGAACGGGATGCCTCGTACAAGCAGATGCACATCAGAAGTGCTGAATTTGTACAACTAGGAAAGGATCAACAAAATATTATTGTTAAACTTCATGATGAAAGATTGAAACACTTGGTTGTCATCTCTGACATGGAGGATGAAGTTGTATTGCTTAACTCTAAACTTAACAATATGACTAAATCTGTAAGAATGCTCAACAGCAGCACTGATGTGCTGGATGAAATTCTTTAATCAGGAAGGAATACTGGAAATGTTAGAGGACTTGGTTATAATGATCAAGTTGAGTATAAAGGGAAAAGGCCTACCATAAATTCTGCTCAACCCAAAAGAAAGCACAATCAAAAGATGTCAAGTAAGATGTCCCAACATCAATATCAGAGGAATTCCTCAAGAAGAAAGAAACAAGACTGGAAATGTCATCATTATAGTAAGTTTGGCCACATAAAACCTTAATGCTACAAGCTACATGGATACCCCAAATCAGAGACTCAACCTAGAAGGAAAGAGGTTGCTGTTAAAACCAAGAAGAAGTGGATTCCCAAGAATATTACTGTTGCGCTTATAGCTCACACTTCTCTAAGAGCTTATGCTAGAGAAGACTGATGTTTTGATAGTGGTTGTTCTAGTCACATGACTGGTGTCAAGAAATTTTTGGTGGATATTAAACCATACTCCACTAGTTATGTCACCTTTGGAGATGGATCAAAAGGTGAAATCAAAGTGTTGGGAAAATGGACTATACTGGGCAATCTAGTCTTGATATGGTGTTGTTTGTCAAAGGGTTGACTGCTAATTTGATAAGTATTAGTCAATTGTGTGACCAAGGCCTTAAGGTGAACTTTACTAGATCTGAGTGTCTGGTAACAAAGTGTTCCTTCATCTACTTGTTGTCAAAATAATATGAGGTGAAGATGTGGCATTAAAAACTTGGTCACTTACACTTGAAGGGAATAAATGAGGTCTTGTCAAAGGAAGCTGTCAGAGGTATTCCTAATCTGAAAATTGATGAAGGAAGAGTCTGTGATGAATGTTAAATAGGAAAGCAAATAAGGACATCACATAAGAAGATTTAACATCTGACCACTTCAAAAACTCTGGAGCTACTTCATATGGACTTAATGGGACCTATGTAGGTTGAAAGTATTGGAGGAAAGAGGTATGCTTACGTTATGGTTGATGACTTCTCAAGATTCACTTGGGTGAATTTCATCAAGGAGAAGTTTGAAGTGTTTGAAGTGTTCAAAGAACTATGTCAGAAACTTCAAATAGAGAAGGATTGTGACATAGTTAGAATTAGAAGTGATCATGGGAAGGAATTTGAAAACAACAAGTTTGATGATATTTGTTTCTCTGGAGGAATTAGTCATGAGTTCTCTTCTTCCATCACTCTTCAACATAATGGTGTGGTTGAGAGAAAGAATAGAACAATTCAAGAATATGCAAGGGTCATGCTTCATGCCAAGAAAATTCCATATCATTTTTGGGCTGAAGCCATAAATACTGCTTGCTATATCCTGAATAGAGTAACCATCAGATCTGACACATCTACTAATCTATATGAGCTATGGAAAGGAAGAAAGCCAAATGTGAAGTATTTTCATGTCTTTGGAAGCAACTGTTACATTTTGGCTGACCGGGAGCAAAGAAGAAAGATGGATCCTAAAAGTGATGAAGGAATCTTTCTGGGATACTCTACAAATAGCAGAGCTTATAGAGTATTCAACTCTAGAACTAGTGTTGTGCTAGATTCTATAAATGTTGTGGTTGATGATGCACTTATAGATGATGCTGTCACATATGATATTTGAGCATTATTTCTCATGAATGTTGTGTCTGAGGATGTCACAAAAGATGTTGAAACATTGCATGACGTTCCTGAAGATACTGCAGACTGAAGTGTTGATCTTGAACCTGCAGAGACTGAGACAGTAGATAAAGGACCCTCCTTCAGAATTCAGAAAGATCATCCTAAAGAGCTTATCATAAGAGATCCTAATGGTAGAAGAGTGACCAGATCAAGAGAAGTTGTTGCTGGTGCTTGCTTTGTCTCAAAATTGGAACCCAAGAATGTCAAGGAGGCCTTGATTGAAGAATACTAGACGAATGTTATGCAAGAGGAACTGGAGAAGTTCAAAAGGCATGAGGTCTGGGATATTGTGCTAAGACCTGAAGGGTCGAATGTTATTTGGTACAAGATGGGTGTATAGAAACAAGTCTAATGAGAAAGGTGTGATCACCGGAAATAAGGCTCGACTTGTTGCTCAAGGGTACACTCAAATGGATGTTAAGACTGCCTTTCTTAATGGATACTTTAATGAAGAAGTATACGTGGAGCAAACAAAAGGATTTGTTAATCCTACATTTCTAGATCAGGTGTTGAAATTGAAGAAGGCCTTGCATGGCTTGAAACAAGCTCTAAGAGCTTGGTATAAGAGGCTAACTGAGTTCCTTATAAACCATGGATACAAAAAAAATGGCATTGACAAAACCCTATTTATCAAAGAGAAGGATGGCAAACTCATGATAGCTCAAATCTATGTAGGCGATATTGTGTTTGGAGGAATGTCAGATGAGATGGTTCAACATTTTATCAAACAAATGCAATCTGAGTTTGAGATGAGTTTGGTGGGTGAATTAACCTACTTTCTTGGTCTCCAAGTTAAACAGATGGAAGACTTTATATTTATTTGTCAATGGAAATATGCAAAGAGCATTGTGAAGAAGTTTGGTTTGGAGAATGCTAACCACAAAAGGACTCCTGCTCTTACACACTTGAAGTTTTCTAAGGATGAAAAGGGTGTTAGTGTTGACCAAAGTTTGTATAGAAGCATGATTGGTAGTCTTCTATATCTTACTGCAAGTAGACCTGACATAACTTTTACTGTTGGAGTTTGTGCTAGATATCAAGCTAAACCTGAAGTCATTCATATCAATCAAGTCAAAAGGATTCTGGAGTATGTGAATGGTACATGTGACTATGGTCTACTATACTCTCATAATTCTAATTCCATGTTGGTGGGATATTGTGATACTGATTGGGCTGGTAGTGCTGATGATAGGAAGAGAACCTTTAGAGGATGTTTCTTTTTGGGAAACAACTTGATTTCATGGTTCAGTAAGAAGCAGAACTGTGTTTCTTTATCTACTGCTGAGGCTGAGTACATAGAAGCAGGTGGCAGTTGTTCTCAAATGATGTGGATGAAGCAAATGCTGACTGAGTATAATGTCACACAAGATGTCATGCCATTATTCTGTGATAACTTGAGTGCCATCAATATTTCAAAGAATCCTATTTAGCATAGTAGAACCAAACATATTGACATCAGACATTATTTCATTAGAAATCTTATGGAAGACAAAGTTATAACATTAGAGCATGTTGCCGCAGAGAATCAGCTAGCTGATATCTTTACTAAAGCCTTGGATGCTAATCAATTTGAGGTGTTGAGGGGAAAACTTGGGATCTATTTGTCTGAAGATTTATAGCAGCTAATTGGGTGTAGGAATACTATTCAAGTGAGTGTATATGTGATCCCACCAAATAAAGAGAAACCTTCAAAGTCAACTCTCATTTGTAGCATAATTCTTCAACAATATTCTGATGCCTTGCTGAATAATGATGATCTTGATGGTGAAGAAGAAGAGGCTACCGAAGATGATATCTGATTGTAGTTTTATTCATGTTTTTTGTGTGATGTTTTGTAAGGGCTGAATGTCCAGGATGTTTTTTGCCCTTCATGTGCTGGTTTTGTACTTTAAACTCTTATTTTGCTGGTGTTATTGTTTGGTTGTTTAGTTAGTTATCTAACTTTGTTATATTATGGCTAAAAAGCAGGAGTAATACTGACTTAACTAACTGCTAACCTCTGGCTACTGACTGAGGGGGAGAGCTAACCACTTGCTGCAGAAGTAGGAGCTGATTGAGGGGGAGGCTGTTTCTTTTCTGCTGTTGTTTTAATTTTTGCTCTGTCTGTTTGTATATTTGTTTGTAAGGGTTTTGTAGTTAGTTTTTGCCAAAATATGCCAAAGGAGGAGATTGATAAGTCCAAGCTTTTGAGATTGACATTAATTTTTCTAAAACTAACTTGACAACAAGATGTTGGACAATATGTCCTAACATGAAGAATAATATGAAGAACAAGATGTTGATCAAGATGTCCTGTCATGATGATTCGACATCTTGGTCTGTTACTCTACAGTTTTAATACTGCTATTTTATTTTTCAGATTCAGAATATTGTGGGAATATTTTTTTATCCTAGGTGGCATTCAAGATTGAGGAATCAGATAATCTGTTGGAATCTAAAGATGCTGTTTTCTAAGTGTGGAGACATGTTAGGACACTTTGAATTGAAGAAACTATTCTTAAGAAGAATATATTGCAGATTCTGTGTAAATATGCTGCGTTTTTGAAGCCCATATCCAATCTTGATTATGGTTATAAATAGGATGGATTTAACCTAATAAATGTGTGGAAAATAAATTGTTGCTTAATGAGTTTTAGGTTTTGTGTATTTGTGAGCCTTTCTTGTATCGTATTGCTATTGGAGCTGGACTGTTTGCATTGAGTTGTAATTTTTGTCACTGCTGTGATTGAAAGGGAATTGAGAAGGGTCTCATACCTAGGAGAGTATTAGGTAGAAATTAAGCACTGGTAGTGATTAAGTGATAAGTTGTAAACCAGAGGTTTTTTAGCTTACAGTTAATACTATCTAGTGGATTTTATTCTTGGCTTGGTAGCCCCTAGACGTAGGTGTTGTTGTACACCGAACTGGGTTAAAAATTACTGCGTGTTCGTTTACTTTATGCACTTTTTATTGTTCTTCTTCTTGTCTTTATTCTTAGAAGATATCAAGTGTTTTGACATCTCTTAGGACATATGAGATCCCTAACTCATATAATTAAGCTATGATACCAAGTTTAAGCAGAAATATTAACCGATCAATTATATGAAATTATAACATCGAAACTTACTTGTTGAAGACATGCTTTGAGAATAAGGGTTTCCATTCTTATGACCTTGATTTGAAATCCTAAAAGGGAAAGTGTCTGGATCTTTCTTTGTATCTCACACTCTTGTTCACAACTCTCAATGGGGCAAGTAGTGGAGCCGTCAGTTCTTTTTCGTATTCTGTGACTATAGAGGGACTTAGTCACATAATATATAACTCTAGCCCCTATGCATTATAGGCCAAGGGTTAAGACCCACACTTTTCCCACACCAGTCAGGTTTCAGATACTCAGAATTTAATTAAAAGGATCACTTAACCGATAAAAGAGCCTAATTATGCACCCCATCAGAATCATGATTAACCCATTTTCATAAACCAAAATAACAATTGATTGTAGCCCACAAAATATCAAATAAATCTAACATGATATAAAACAATTGTGACTCTACATATCACCATGATCATCTTAATCAACCATGGTGAAGTACTTTGTTTTTTAATAAATAATTTTATTTATTTATTCAATATATGCCTTTTTTAGTACTTGTATTTTATACGCTATATTTTACCACAACAGAACCAACAAATACACATACTTTTGTAACTACAATATGGCTATACTGTATATTTACATCAAACCCAAAAATATAGCAAATATATAATTACAAAATATGGCTATACCAAAATGTAATCAACCTAAATATTATTTACATCAAACACAAAAAGATAGCAAACCTATATTACAAATTCATGTGTGATCAACCTTGCCTATAAAGCGCATTGAAGAAAAATGCCTAACGTGTATGAGCATCTTTAAAGTCTTGTGAGAATGGTTAGTGTCGTTAAAAATCTATATAAAAAGTGAAGGAAATTGAAGATTACATGATTTGAAATAGTATCAAACTTAAACATTAAAATGTTATCGTAAATATATATACTTGATCCCAAGAATCAACAATGCCGGCAGAGATAATGTTTAACATGTGTTTCATGACAAAAAACCACACTCGTATCCTCGTTTATGTTTCCTCATCTACATATTTAAACATTTCTTGAATATATAACCACACATGCATGTAACTATAGATAAATGAATGTTACAGGTAATCCACTTACCGAAGGCGGTACAAAATGCATGCTTTTTATTTTTAAATCCTTACAACATATTGTGCCGCTCCACATCTCTGTATATTGAAAATGATGTAAACATATTACGCGCTAGGCTAAGCATACTACTATAAAAAGTATATACTACTCATAAAATATAAAATTACGTAGAAATAATATGTCTCATATTTGGTTCAAGTGGTTTGCCAAAGGAACATAGGGCAACTACCATATTCGTCCGAAGATAGATGATGACCAATTGCCAATGACCTTTGAATGAACACAAACATAATTAATATTTATTTGGTAAAATATGGAAACTAACTATAATAGAGAAACCACAATTTCAAAATTACTCACTCATCGATAAATGGTGCTAAGTAACATTCTTTATTCCCCTCACTTAACTGTGATGATATGAATGTTTCAATCGCTTTTGAAGAATTATTTGTAAATCGAATACTAAATGGATCCAAAAATCCAAAAATATCTGATTTATTTAATTCTATAAAAATAAGATGAAGGTACCTAAATGGTTCAACAAAATTCAAAAAACAAGTGCAGAATCAGTTCTATAAAAACACAATGAATATACCATAATGAGATATTTAGTTCTATACTTACGCACACTTATGTTCAACCACTCATTGCCAAACGTAAAATCCCTGATATCTCTAGGATTAACAAAGAAAACTTCTAATCTCAATCATGATCTAATTGAAGATGAATTAGATATTTCTTATCCATGATGTGACATACCAATTGGTTAATTGAATGTTCAGAAGAAACCAATATCTCATTATGGATATCAATATAGACGACTGAACAACTTCCTCTTGTGCTCGCACCACCTACAACAACTCTTACATGTAATTGTTCACCATCTTCATTTGTACATTGTTGGAAGGTACCACTAAACCTCTACATCACATAAAAACAAAAGCAACACAGTATATCTTATATTTTAGTCCAAACACTAAAATTCTATTTATCAACATAAAACACTATTTTCACATACCTCAACGAGCTCGATCATCTCTTTCATACAAATTTCCTGATCATATGCTAACGCACCTTCCAAATTCTTATTGTATAACACATCTAAATATTACGACTCTTTCTTTTTCTCTTCATGTTCACTTGCTAACTTCTTCTCAATAATCTCGCCCATCTCTTTCTTTTGCATGTGTGTACTTTTTTTCGATGTACCAAACCACAATCTCAGGCTGATGCCTTCTCCAACACCACATACATGACCACCATGCTCTTTTGTTCTGATTTCTTCGACTAATATATCATGTCGTGGTTGTAGAAAAAATGTACCTTGATTTGCCATATCAATCAATAAATCCTACACAACATGAATAAGATATATTGTTACCAAAGCAATTGAAATTACACATAACAAATCATATGCACAAAAAACTCCTACTTATAATTTTCTCAGCGATTGATCGTGAGACATCTTAAGTGAACCCTCTATTAGACGAGGAAACAATCTAGAAATGGGTTGAATAGATTGCCAAATAGAAATTTTCTTATTAAAAATTCTTCTTTGAAAAATATTTTCTATGGCAAGCGGAAGAGAATCTGGATTGACTCTCGTTTATCTGAACGTTATTGGTAGAATTGGATATATGTATAAACCGTAGTATAAAGTATGCTAAAGATGAGAAAAGCAAACCAACAAGTTCAATGTAAGATGTTTGAATATAAACCAGACTAAAATAAACGATTTGTAATGAAAAGTAAAGATAAACTTGACTAAGGAATTTTATCAAACACTTGGTGTGAAATACACCAAGCTTAATTCTTTTTGAGTTGAAGATGCAACCATTCAATTGCAATAATTTAGATTGCAATAGTTTCACAAAATAGCTCAAGACACTTTAACACAACCAAAATGTTTAGCAATTCAAATTACACACTAAGTGTTTTCATTAGATAGTATAGCCTTTTTTTTTTTGGGGGGGGGGGGGGGGGGGGGGGGGAATATGAGAATATTTGTGGGTTAGGGTCTTGTGTTGAAATTGAATTAATGTTGTTTTCATGATTGAAATTGATGAGTTGCATGATTAATGATGTTATAATATGATAATTGGGTGCTTAGATGTTGTGTGCACAAGTGATTTGGTTTTTTTTTTCCAGGGATGCCTTCAATTCACATTCTGCAAAACCTGAGATTCACTTGAGTCCCCAGGAAAGCTCGAGGCGAGATGAATTTTGTCATCGTTGTCGAGTGAGCTTTAGCGAACTCGAGGCGAGCTATTTTCTGATAGCGCATCTGGGCGAGCCTTGGCGAACGGAAAACGAGGTGCTTGGTGGTTGGTCACTAGGAGACCATGGTGCAATTTTGGTTCTGTTTGAGCTTCGCCAAGCAAACCCAAGGCGAGCCAGCATCGCCGGCTGCTCGTTGGGCGACCACAAGAGTATGCAGAATTTCGGTTTATTGTATTCCCCATATCTTGATAGCATAGTATTGAATTGAAGTTACTATGGAATAATATGTGAACGGGTGAAGATGAACACGCAGTATTTTGACGAGCACCATGAGAATTGGTTTGATATATGGTGAGGAAGCTTTGTTTTAAAAGTTCTATTTGGTAAGGAACCTTTGTTCCAAATGTCCTATTTGGTGAGGAGCTTGACTCCAAAAATCCTATTTATTATGAGATCATGAATTAACCAAGAATGTTTGGTAGAGGATATTGATGATCACGTGCCTTATGTGCATTATTTATGCTTGATTTGTTTATGTTGTTATATGTGTTATATATATATATATATATATATATATATATATATATATATATATATATATATATATATATATATATATATATATATATATATATATATATATATATATATATATATATATATATATATATATATATATATATATATATATATATATATATATATATATATATATATATATATATATAGTGAGTTCTGTGAACTCAAGTCTTATCCCTTTTTCCCTTTTGAATTGAGTTAAAATTTGATTAGAGCCCTCAATTTAACCCATAAGATAGGGGAGCTCACTGAGATTATTATCTCACCCTATTATTGTTGTTATTTTTCAGGCGTTGTTTGCAGGTTTAGTATACTAGAAGAATTGTGTTTGGATGTTTCAAGGGAAGCTTTAGGTGACTGTTTTCCGCTGTGTATTGTGTATAATGAAGGATATTGTACTTATATCTTAGATTTTTATTTTGGAACTTTCCATACCTTGTACTATATGTTGTTTCTTTTATTTTTTGTAAATGGTCAAGTATGTAAGTGATGCCAATACGCACTTATGATTTGGTCAGTACCAAATAATAACACTTGTATGATATTATCCTATATATATATATATATATATATATATATATATATATATATATATATATATATATATATATATATATATATATATATATATATATATATATATATATATATATTCTATGGTTCGTTATAGAATGTATTGACTTCAAATTTGAATGAGTCAATACATAAGGCTAATGAGTCAATACGAAGCCCCAATGAGTCGATACATTAGAGGCATAAAAATATGCTCTGAAAAATGATTTAGTAGGAGTCCACTTTAAAGCAGGATGAGTCGACTCAATCGAAACTTGTATCGACTCATATGTTCCTTGTATCGATACATATCAGGCATGAAGGTTTGTTTGAAAAAGCATTTCAGATGGAGTCGACTCCAAACATGAATGAGTCGACTCTTTTGCATCTTGTATCGGCCCATTCATGCTTTGTCTTGATACATACATACCATAATCATTTCCTTTTAAAACTTATTGAATATGTATTGATACATAGTTATTTGTATCGATTCATTGATTCATTTTCATGAAAATTCTCAATTTTAACTTGTAATGACCTATATAATCTAATTTTAAATATCCTATTATGATGATGCACATCTCCATAAAGACGGTAAGGTCCAATATACACAAAGTACTAAGCTACCTAGTTTGTGCATCATTCAAAACAAACCAAGGATGTATCTTAAACTCACATACTCCCCTTTTGATGATGGAAAAACATACTAAGCACTTGGTATCTTTGGAAAAGTTCCCCCTAAAAATGTGTATCATGAAACTTGTACTTCTCCCCCTTTGACAACGTCAAAAAGAGACAAATAACAGAAACCGTGAGAAGTATCATGAAAATTACACAACAACATATAACTCACTCTGAGGCATTACAAATATTAAATGACCACAAATAAACAACAATAATGAGCACTCACACACAAGCACGTCAAATTGAAAACAATGCTTAAACATAAATAAACAACCATGTATAATAAAAAAGTATGATATCCATTACATAATTGTCATAAAAGGTTGTAATAACATAACATAATAAACATAAAAATATTAAGATGAAAAAGCATGCATAAGAAAAACTAGGTCCCTTATGATGCGTAACTAATGACCATGACCACGACCTCGACCTCTACCTCTACCATGGAACTAAGCAACACATCCAACACATCACACATCTTCCGGTAAAACTGAAGATGATGATTTTCATTTTGTTTACGAATAATTTCACGAATGCCAGCTTGAGCTGCAACATGGTTTGAAGCCATGTTAGGATGAATCTCATTGAATTTCTCCGTGGCATACGCAACAAAGATGTGAAAAATGTCATCCTGGGAAATCAGATGTTCATGGATCACTATGAAATGCTCCTCTTGAGAGGCCTCAAACTCATTACACCTACAGGAATCCTCTTCATGGCGCTCCCATTGCTCCACCCGCATGTTTCTGAGCATGGTAAGAATGGATGATTCTTTATCAAATGAGCCAATACCAGAGGGGTTCTCGTAAGTAGTACCATGTTAAGTCCATTCATTTTTTTCGACTGGCCCTAACCTTGTGAGTCATCATGTGTGTTTTCAAAAACTTTCCATTTAGGAGCGTCTTCATTATCATCATCAGGTTGAGTATCAACCATACAAGCATCTACATGTAAAACTTGTTTTTCTATCTGTGGTCCTTAGGATCACCATAATTATAAATGACCATAAAAGATCCCTTCATCTTGTATTACTAAGCCTTTAGATCACTATCCCAATGATATCCCATGTGTTTCATTATGCTTGAGTTAAATTCTTGAGCAGGTCCAGGAGAGATGTTTGGAATGTTTGGCACACCAATACCAAAGTGCCGAAGAAACTTTGTAATCATTAATGCATAACATAAGGATGATCCTCAGTTACATTCCCTAACAACAAATATTTGTGCCGCAAAGCAGTTTCGCCAACTTATAAACTTTTTATTTCAAAAAATATTCATAAGATGTACCTCAGCCTGTTAATGTTGAGAGTGGCCTCCTTTTATTAGACGTAACACATGAGTTACAATCCAATGAAGGATATGATGAATTCTCTTCAAGGATCCTATTGACACGATATCCATGGAGTTATCTGGCCATGGAGATTTTAGACACGGATTGAGGTAACTTCTCAGATCAAATTCAGGATGATAAGAATTATCAGATAAAGTGGAGTGCCAAGAGAGAAGAGAAATACCAAAAACTTATCTCCATTGTCATGTGTAACATGATAGGTATCATTTCCCATCTTAAAAAGAAATGTATATCCAATCCTTGTTTGTATCCAAACATAAAAGACACATATCAGATCTTCATTATAGTAAGTGGAGAGCTTCATGAGATTGTTGATTTCTTGATGCACCATAAGCTTAATGATCTCAAGAATGTGTAACATGCTGGCGACATCGGGATCATAAACATGTTGCTTCATAACAAGTCTATGCTGGAAAGTTTTCTCAAAATCTTCAAGACAAGAGGGATGTAGGAGAGATAAAGTACTAATAGGTGTTAAGGATGAAGTTCCTGCAACATTTTTGCCTTTGTTCATTTTGGGAGGCATGATTTTTGGGTTTGAAGATATGCTCACTAAGTATTTGACAAAAAGTGTGAATGAAAGGGGCATATTTTAGAGCAAAATGAGTGAAACTTACTAATCTAAAGTATGAAAATAGGTTGTCAATCACACCAATTTGAGGAAATAAGAAAAAAAGAGGAATTGTGTAAAAATAATTGAGATTAGGTTTTGAGGAGATTTTGAAATGATGAGAGATGAATGGGTTGTTCTTAAAAAGGAAAAAGAATTTAATCTAGGCTTGCTCGGAAATGATGAGAAGTGTGAAAGGAGAATAGTAAGTGATTGGTTAGTAGTTGGTCAAATCCGTGTGGGAAGAGGAAAAGAGAAAGAAATTAATTCTAGGATGGCACATGTGTTGATACAAGGTGTTGCGGTGGAAATAGGATCACAAACTATTAATGAGTTTGAATCGCAATTCAATTCACAACCGCTCTTTGATTTATCGGAAGGAAAAGGTCAAAAGAGGGAAAACCTATTTTTGCATCGTAAACACAATGCGGGGAAAGATCTAGGGTTCGGGGGTTGGTTAAATTTAGGGAAGGTATTAGCATCCTAAACTTCTGTAGTACTCTACAGGAACCTTTTGTTCAAATGTTTACTATTTTGCTTTATTTATTTGCTTAAGGTATATGCACAAAGGGATTAAAAGTGAGAAAAGAGACCTAAGGGGTTAATTCTAAGTTTACTCGGCAAGACATCGCATCTTGTGCCTACGTATCCTTACGGGAGTGGAATCAGAGTAATCATAGTTCCCCTCAAAAGGGAGGTTAGAGACTTCTTGACTGTGGTCAAGGTCTCAAGGGGAAATAAACATGTCTTAAGGACACGCTTACATGGAGTGTAGAAACTCCAAATCTCTACGTTGAATTGTTATGTTGAAATTAGGGTTAAATTAGGTTAGGGATTCCGCGGCGGGAAACCCTAAAATGAGCGCGGCGGCTCTTTGACCTAATGCTAGGGGTAAAATTGTAATCTTGCCTGCGGCGAGGCATTTGTGAAAATTAGGGTTTGTAAGGGTGTAATTTTGAGGGTTTGAAGTTGAGGACTATTGACACGGCGGTCAAACGGCTAGACCTAATTCCTTCGGAGGAGTGAAATTAATTATAAAGATGCGATGAAATTAAATATACATACAACGACAGAAAATAAAGTGCGGAAAGATAAATGCGACAATTGTCTCGCAAAATTACATCCCATAAGCAGTTACAAATATGATAATTGAATATTTAAACTGAAAATAAAATCAATTGAACTTAGTCAGCTGCAAAAAACCAAAACAAACAGAGACTGTTATTATACGGGGTTAGACGAAAAATTAGACGGGAATGTTAGGAATTTAAGTAGAAAATTATAATTTTAACGAAACAAGAAAAAAGTTAGAAATTTGAATCTTAAAAATGAGGATGTTAGCGAAAAATTAATAAACAATGAAAATTAATATGCAAAGAAGATGGCGATAATATACAAGTGATAATGGAATATGAAATAGCAACGATGATGTTAGATTATGTACAAATATAAAAATAAATACAAAAATAAATAAATAAATATTAGTGAACAGGTTCATGGATAATCAAGAATACTGTTAGGAATGAAGGATGAAAATTAGAATTGACGATAATTAGAAGTTAAGTGATGAATGTTTTGGGACGGTGAGAATTTAGGTAATTAGAAAAGAGTTAGAAGGGAATTAGGTTTTTTTTGGGTGAAATTTAGAAAAGTTAGAGTTTTTAACGTGATTAAGAAAAAGAAAATAGATTAAAAGTTAGAATTAAAAGTTAGCAAAAAAATTAGAACTTCGAAATTTGGTTTTTAAAAAAAAGGTTAGAAAATAAAAAATAAAAGTTTGAAAATAAAAGAGAAAAGGTTAGAATTTTAATAAAAAAAGAGTTAGCATTAAAAGTTAAAAAGTGAGTTAGAACTTTGAATTTTAAAAAAAAAGTTTCTTGAAATTTTAACATAAAAGTTATGAATTTTTATATTAAAAAAAAAAGAAATATTAACTAAGAACCGTTAGAGTTTTAATTTAAAAAGAGTTAGAATGTTAGAATTTTAATTAAGAAAAAATGGTAGAAATTTTGAAAAAAGATATAAAAAAGATTAGAAATTAAAAAAAGAAGATTTAGTTACTTTTGATGAAGACTGTAAGAGTTTTTTATGCTTGTCGATCCCCCGTTTTGTTGCTCCTGAGGGTCCTTTTATACTTGATTTTTTAAAATCTTTTTCAATCTCAGATTTGATTTGAATATCTCAATCTTTTTCAATCTCTGATTTGATTTGAATGAATTTTTATGATGATTTCAGATTTGATTCAATGATGGTGATGTTGATATTTAGATCTGATTTTCTCATGATGATGATATGATCTGATTGATTTGATTTTGCTCCATCTGTGATTTATTGTGATTGGATTTGATAAAATAAAATAAAAAAAGTGTTGGGATTTAAATTTAAAAATGTTAGCAAAGAAAGTTAGAGTTTCAAGTTAAATAAAAATTAGAGTTTTAACTTTAAAAAAAATGAGTTAGAATTTTAAAATAAAAAAACATTTGAATGTTGATTTAAAAAAAGTGTTAGAATTATTTTAAAAACTGTTGGAATTTCATTTTAAAAGGAATTTAAAATTTAAAAAAAAAAAGAAAAAGAAAAGGGCGTTAGAATTTAATTTTAAAAAGAACTTAAAATTTTAATTTGAAAAAGAAAGGTGTCAAAAAAATTTAGATTTAATTTAAAAAAAAGGATAGATTTAATTTATAAAAAAAAGGTTAGATTTAATTTTTAAAATAGTTAGAAAAAAAGATTTAATTTTAAAAAGAAGTTAGAGAAAAAAAGATTTAATTTTAAAAAGAAGTTAGAGAAAAAAAAGATTTAATTTTTTTAAAAAAAGTTAGAAAAAAAGATTTAACTTTAAAAAGGAGTTAGAAAAAAGATTTAACTTTAAAAAAAGTTAGAAAAAAGATTTGATTTTTTTAAAAAAATTAGAAAAAAAGATTTAACTTTAAAAAAGTTAGAAATAGATTTAACTTTAAAAAAGGGTTAGAAAAAGGATTTATCTTTTAAAAAAAGTTAGAAAAAAGATTTAATTTTAAAAAGGTAATAGAATTTGATTAAAAAAATGTGTTAGAAATTAATTAAAAAAGGTTATAAAAAATTTACTCTTGAAGAAAAGAAGAAAAAAAAATTAAATTTTAATCTAAATCGTAAAAGTTAGTAAGAAGAGCTTAAAATGATTTAAATAAATAAACTAAATAGGAAAAAGTTAATAAACAAACATTAGTAAAGTTATAAAAAAGGTTAATTAAATTATTATTAGTTAAAAAAACAAGATCTAAAAAAAAAGGGTTAATTTATTAAGTTAATAAGAATTTAAAATAAAAATAAAAAAGAAAGGGTAAAATTTGGGGTATTACAGTTGCCCCTATTTAAATAACTACACCGGATGATTTGAGTGGCGGAGACTCGAGGAATCATGGTGGAGGGATTTAAATATAGATAACCGAAAATTTTGCCCTTATATGTGGCGATATGCAATGCTATGGACCAAACAAGACTAATGCAGGCAGCGCCATGAACATGATATGATGCGTATGCTGGAATGATGAGTGCGAAAATGCTGACGAATACGGCGACACAGGGACTGACGCTACGAGAAGAACACACTGGGGAAAACGACGCGCTGGGACGACAGCACAACACTGGGGAATTCCAAAAATGATGGTCAACTGGTGCGAACACGACCAATTTTCATTTTTAGAACTGGAACGAGATTCTCAAATGGAGATGGCACCTATGAGACGGCCTCCACTGGGGAATCTAAAAGTAAAACTGGATCATGTACGACTGCAAGATCGATTACAGAATGCTGGAGCATTGAGCAAAGAATAACATCCAAGCTTCTGTAAACTATCTCTCGTGACAGGATCAAACGGGCCTTTCGGAACTCCGTAGCAAATATACAGGGTAAAAAAAACCGGCTGTATGCAAAAATAAATGGACTTAAAGTGGTTAGAACATGATCCTAAATGGAGATGGCGCCTATGAGATGGCCTCCACTTGGGGATGTCTAACAATAAGACTGGATCTACACGACTGCAAGATCGATTACAGAATGCTGGAGCATTGAGCAAAGAATAACATCCAAGCTTCTATAAATTATCCTTCGTGATGGGATCGAATGGACTTTTCAGAAATCCATATCAGATATACAGGGTAAAAAACCGGCTGTATGCCAAAATAAATGGGCTTTGATGGGAAATTCCCTGATAAGCTTCTCGAGGGAGAACTGTCACTTATCGTTGGAAGGGACTTACATGCCAAAACGGATAAGCACTCGAATAAAGAGGCTGCTGCTTATCTGATATACAAATCTCCTCGTATTTAAGGTCGGTGCCTGGAATACGTTTCAGATTCTTCTTTTACTAAAGGATAAAATAAACCTCTTCATAACTCCGAGGACAGCGCGTCGGGTATGATTCTGTTTCTTCTTTTGCTAAAGGGTAAACTGAACTCCCTCATTTCAAGGTTTGCTGCTCCCTGAATATGATTCTGCTCCTTCTTTTACTAAAGGGTAAAATGAACTTCTTCATACTTCAAGATTCATGCTCTCCTGAATATGATTCGGTTCAAACCTCCCCATACTTCAAGACGACAAGGAAAATGGAAGCCCAACTGCTCGATGGAGATGGCCATTTGTTGCGAGTCATAACGAAGATAGGATCAGCTTCTCAGGCGAGAAATGTCGCTTATTTGCAAGAGTGGCAATAATAAGCTTCTCATGTAAGAACTGCTTGTAGAGGTGATAACAGATAATGATGATAAGCTTCTCGGCAGAGAACTGTTACATACCGTTGCAGAAGAATGTTACGATAAGCTTCTTAACCAAGAACTGTTACTGATTGATTGTAAAATGTTGTGATAAGCTTCCCTTGGCGAGAACTGTTGCTGATCGATGATAGGCTTCTCAGGCGAGAACAGTCGCATACCGATGTTGTAGGATGTAAGATTGTTATATCGATAGGCCTCTCAGGCGAGAACAGTTGCATACCGATGTTGTAACATGTAGGATTGTTATATCGATAGGCTTCTCAGGCGAGAACAGTTGCATACCGATGCTGTAAGATGTACTGATAGATTTTCCAGACGTGAACTGGCGTATATCTGCAAAGGATTGTGATTGATTTTCTTGAAAGATAGTGCAAAATAAATGCACATCCGAGTACAGTGATAAGCTTCTCGGGCGAGAACAGTCGCGTATCTGCCAAGGCAGGGTGAAAATCTTTAGACGGTGCAAAATAAATGCACGTCTGGTTGGGCTCAGCGACCGACAAGACCGAGATTCAATCTAGAAAGAAAAAATGGCAATCAAGACTCCATCGAGGGAATGAACTCGAAGGGTAAATATCTTATCCTGGCGAGGAAAGATAGCTGAAGTAACCGTCATCCACGAGGATCGAGCTTTGTGGGGAAACTGGAAACACCTATGTATTTTATGCTTAGGGCTGACAATCTATTTGGAGAGAATGGACGAACCCAGTTACTCGGCGGTAACAACCAATGATGGTGAGACACAATGAACCTGTGAATGCTAATGCATATGTTACTGCGTATGTTAATGTGAATGTATGTCAATGTCTATGTAGTTAAATATGCAGGATGAAATGAGTATGTAATGAGCATGTAATGAGTATGTAATGAGTATGTGTATGAAATAGGCATGTGATGCTTATGCCCCTGCGTATGCTGACGAAACAGACTAGAGATGGGACGAGAGATGAAATAAACATCTCGACGGAGATACCCTGCATTCTCTGCAACCAATACGTCAATCATGGGTGAGAAAAAAAATCAATGGTAGAACCAAATCTGGTTTCAGAATTCTGACTTCTCTGGGGAGAAGGTAATCTACTTGGGTGCACAGTATCATGTCTTCACATGGGGAGAAGAAAAACCTGAGGGACACTTTCGAGTTACCCAAGAAAAAGGTGTCAGCTTATAGTCTCGCTGGGGACTGTGATGAGGCAATAGTTTAGGAGCCTGTTGCAACACTGAGATTTACTGGGGAATGAAGGCCGCCGTGAGTAAAATCCATCGGGTGCATGAAGAAAGGTTGTGAAACCACATGGTTTTGATCTTGAAGGATCTTATAGTAGTCGCCATTTGTTTCTTTAAAAAAACACGGTGCCCCAGGATACTTGCGTTGTGAGGTAGGGTCATCTCAAGAGGATTTTATAGAGAACACGGAGTCTGGTTGCCCCACTGTTTTCAAACTCTTTGAGAGATTCGTCAGGTCTGGCACAAATTAAGCGTGTTACGACGAAATCTTTGAGAAATAGCTCTTAAGAACGTCAGCCTCACGTTGGTAAGCGAACTGGGAAACTGCCTACCCCTGTTTAGCAGGATCTTCAAGTTCTAAGGGTTATGTCTATATGTAAATCTCTAAGATATCAAGCAAAGTCATCATGCCTGAAATGCCTATCCTGAGCTTGTCAATGTACACATATATTTGTCTTGAATTTTTATTTTGAAAAAGATATCGCAATAACTTGTGACCGAAATCACTAGTCAGGATATAAGTTTTAATTATAATGCCAACATGAATTTTTTCTGAGCATAGCTCGTAGGAGTCAGGAAACGTGATCTTGTCGAGTATGCTTTGAACCGAAGTCCTACTTCAATTAGGTCTTTTAAAGGTTGTATTGTGGCTCGGTTCACGATTTAAGAAACAAAAAGATATAGGCTCAAAGTTATATTTGTACCCACCCCTTCTTCATGATGTTCTCCAATCCTAATTCAGTTAATCGGATACGAACGCTCATATCCCAAGCGGATTTGCTATGGTCGAGAACTTATCAAGGATTTGGACATGGCAGTCACTCAACTATTTCCTTTTGGTGTTTGATCACACGAATTTGTTCTTTACTAGGGATTATTTATTGTAACCTCTTGTTTTGCTTTTATTCCCTAATTTTTGCCTGGACAACGTCTTTTGATCTGACTTTGGAGTCCAGCGGGATGCCTCAGTTTTGCCTAAGTCTCCTTCATAAGTTTTGACTTAGCGGGCTCTTATTTTTTGAATATTCTTTTATGCACAAGTCGTGTAAATCTTTTGAAAGGCTCGTGACTGCCCCACTCCTTAGGTAACCGAGGGATAGTCATTGTATTGGACTTCTTAAGATGCTAAGGATAAATTCTCGAAGGTTTGCTCCTCCTTTTTAAGAGTCTAAGTGCTCGATTGATTTAACTGAAACCTACCCTGCCCCAGGTTAGGATGAAGGTTCTTAAAAAGAGAAAACTCCTACTTCGAGGCTCAAAGGGTTGACTAGGGATTAACATCCTTATATCTCCAGTGTTTGGGATTTGAAACAATGCCTTACATCATCAGCAGGTTTTAATTGAAAGCATACGACAAGAGATCTGACGTTTTGGGTTCGTCATCCTCCCCCCAATTCTCCATCAGAACAAGAGATCGGGTAAAGTTGGCATTATGATTTATGAAAACATTTTTTTTTTGAATGAGCGAAACGAATGGATTTATTCAAGACAAACATATGCGTTGCATTAATTAATCAAAGATAAACAAGTTCGTACATGCTAAATATGCTTAATCAAAGAGAAATGCATATAAATAAACAAATGAACTGTCGGAAAAAATCCTTCTAAATGTTAATGAAATCTTGCATTCAAGAGTAACAGTTTCCTTTGACGGAGCCTCAATGGAAAGGACGTCTGGTTTATGATCACTGGGAGTCGTCATGGCTTGCCCCAGTTATGCTAGTCACATCTTCAACAGTTTTCAGTCGTTGCTTCAAAATAACTTTCCCAGATTCTTGGTTGATCCCGGTCATATCATCTTGAAGGTTACTGAAATGAAGCGAGCTAGGCCTTTGAATAATTACTGGATTCGACTGATCTGCTGAGGGGTCAACATACTTTGCAGAATCTAAGCTTGACAAGCGGGGAACCCCGAGAGAAGTCTCGATCTTCGGCTGAGCATCGCTAAAAGACAACTTCTTCGTTTCTAGCAAATTTCTGGCAAAGTTCTTAAGAGCGTAGCAATCCTCTAGATCATGGCCGGGCGCACCCTCATGAAATAAACAATGAGCGGCAGCGTTGTAACCTGCAGGTAACGGATTAGGCGGAGGACCCAAAGCACGGGTGGTAATCAGACCTTGTTGTACCAAATGGGCGTATAACTCAGTGAAAGTTATCGGAATTGGAGGACAAGGCTTATACTTCCTCTTACGGGGATAAGGAACCTGATCCTGTGATTGTTGGTGAACAGGAGCGTCGGGCACTCGTTGACTGTTGACAGGAACTTGCATAGGCGGATAACCGAAAGGTTGTTGATAAATCGGTGCTTGATATACCGGAGCTGACTGCACAGGCTGGTATGTAGGAAACTTCTTATCGAAAGGAGGTGCAACAGTAGCTACATAGGGTTGTTGGACATATGGAAACGGATAACCTTGAACATAGTTAGGCTGATGTTGCCAAGGTAGAGGAGTAGCTGTTTTGCGGTTCCTCGAACGTGCAGGTCCTTTACCATGGCCGGAGTTAGGAGTTTTTCACTTTGGAGGGGTAGCTCGTCGAACTGGTTGAGCACTAGGAGGCACCAAACCGGATTGAAGACCGTGAGGAGGTACATTCTCGACAGTAACAGCTGGTTGAGGTTCCATAACGGTATTAGTAGTCTCAGAAACAACAGTAGACTGAGTATCCATCTTCACACTAAGAGCTCGTAGCATCTCCAAAATATGCCCTACACTTCCTCGAAGATCTTCGAGTTCATGGCTGACACGGTTAATCTCTTGGTTTTGATCTTCCATCCTTTTGAAGGGTCGTATTGATGCAGAGAACTTAGGGTGAAAAAACTGGAAGGTGAGAGAACCGAGTATGAGAAATCGGGAGACACACGCAATGCAAAAGTGTGATGCTAAAATGTGAATGCAAATGAAGATTTCATGGAATTCAAATATTTACGAATATTGCAGAATACCAAGGAAACTTTTAATTCATCGAAGACAAATTACAAATAATATTCTTGCAACCGAAATAGCTAAATAAAAGCCTAGAAAATCCTAGAGAAGCGTCTTCCACAACTTCAGTGAGCAGACGGAGATCCGGAGAAAAATAAATACTCGTAGAGCCTTCTCTTCTTGTAGGATTGTATCTCATCATTCTTCGACTGAATCTGCTTTTGAAGTTCTTCGTACTCGCTGACCATAACATGGTATTTGTTCTTCCATGATTCTGTTTCGCGTTGTGACCTCTTCAAAGCGATCTTCAAGGTCTCAACTTCAGTCATGAAATACTGGACAGGTTCTTCTCTTTGAGGTAAAGGATCTTGGCGAAAGTAGGGCATCTTCAACTCAATAGCTCTTCCTCGGACCCATTGAAGGTATGATTCCATGGACACACAATTAGGTCTTCCCAAACTTTCTTTGTCTTTCCTATGCAGACGATTCCAAGAAGATAGAATCTGATCTTGAAGCATTTTGTCATCTTCGAAAAAGATTTTCTCCACATGAATACCTTTAGGCGGTTCCTTCAAGGGGTATCCCATCTGTCGGCGAGCTAAGACTGGATTGTAGCTAATTCCTCCATTGAAACTGAGCAAAGGCACATTGTTGAAGTTTCCACAACTATCAATGATCGATATCCCATCGTACATGCGATTATACCAATCAATATCAGAGTGAGTTAAAGCCATAACTTTTTGCGACCAACGTTCTTGATTAAGTCTCCAGAACTGACCGGACTTGGGTAAGTGAGAAATAAACCACTTGTATAGTAATGGCACACAACATGTAATCATTCCTCCACCATGAGAGTTTCGAAGATGTACTGAATGATAAGCATTACCCAATAGCGTTGGAACTGGATTTCTCCTCATGAAGGTCTTGATTGCATTAAGGTCCACAAACCCCTCAAAACTAGGAAAAAGCAGCAACCCATAAATGAGCAAAGCAAATATTGTCTCGAAGGCAAACATGTCTTTATGATCGGCATAAAATTGGGCTTTCTTAATTAGGAAGTCCCTGGGAAAACCGGAGATCCCCCCTTTAGTGATCATATTGTTTTTGACATCAGATATCCTTAGATAAATGGCTTTAGCAATATCTCGTTCTTTAGGGTCTTCCTCCAAGAAAGGGAATGGAGACTTATCCAAGATAGGTAATCCCACCAACTGAGAGTACTTTTCTAAGGTAGGTAAAAGGTGATAATCTGGAAAGGTGAAGCAGTGATAATCGGGATCATAAAACTGTAGCAAAGTCGCAAGAAGTCCTTCGTTTACTTGAATCTTTAACAAAGACAATAGCCTTCCATATCTGTTTTGGAACTTTTCTTGATCTTGAACCAAATCTCTTAGCTTCTCTAGGACTTCCAAATTAAAACCCTTAAACGTAAATTTCAAAGTATGCTTCCTAGAGTGATCCATGGTATCCTGCAATGTTCATAAATAGAATTTGAATTCCATGAAATCTTAATGCAATATGATGCTTTATGGATGCAATGCATGAAAACACACAAAGTCCTAGGTTAAAGGTACGTGAGCGGAGTTAAGGTCTATCCATCCCAAAAAGGAGTGTACTATAGGTTAGTTGTACCTGTAGAACGAGGTTCTAAAAAGTGCCCAAAGTCATCAGCCCATCTTTTGGATATTATCAACTTTTCGACTGACTCGGGGGTTAATAATATTCTCAAGAGAACCTCTTTTGAGTGTAGTATCGCGTAGCAACCATTGTGGGACTACTCCCACATAGTTCCCGCACTACGTCCTAAATAAGGCCAAGGTGGTGTTAAGGTACTACGGTCCTCAATATCACAGACTCCAATCGACCATGGAAAAAGTTTTCACGATTACTCGTTCAACCGAACCATTTTCGAAAGGGTCTCAACTGAGCGGTGATTTTCGAATCAGCTTGGTCGGGATTCAACTCCCTATAAGCCTCATCGAATATATCCCCATCCTATAATAATAACACTAGTCCGGGCGTAGGACTTATCTCACAACACAAGGAACAGTCCCAAATCAGAGTACAATAGATACATGCAAATGAATAGCAAAACAAATAGTAATAAATATGAACAAATTAGGGATAACCCTCAAAAGTTAAGAGTCCCCAGTGAAGTCACCATTTTCTGTTGCGGTGGAAATAGGATCACAAACTATTAATGAGTTTGAATCGCAATTCAATTCACAACCGCTCTTTGATTTATCGGAAGGAAAAGGTCAAAAGAGGGAAAACCTATTTTTGCATCGTAAACACAATGCGGGGAAAGATCTAGGGTTCGGGGGTTGGTTAAATTTAGGGAAGGTATTAGCATCCTAAACTTCTGTAGTACTCTACAGGAACCTTTTGTTCAAATGTTTACTATTTTGCTTTATTTATTTGCTTAAGGTATATGCACAAAGGGATTAAAAGTGAGAAAAGAGACCTAAGGGGTTAATTCTAAGTTTACTCGGCAAGACATCGCATCTTGTGCCTACGTATCCTTACGGGAGTGGAATCAGAGTAATCGTAGTTCCCCTCAAAAGGGAGGTTAGAGACTTCTTGACTGTGGTCAAGGTCTCAAGGGGAAATAAACATGTCTTAAGGACACGCTTACGTGGAGTGTAGAAACTCCAAATCTCTACGTTGAATTGTTATGTTGAAATTAGGGTTAAATTAGGTTAGGGATTCCGCGGCGGGAAACCCTAAAATGAGCGCGGCGGCTCTTTGACCTAATGCTAGGGGTAAAATTGTAATCTTGCCTGCGGCGAGGCATTTGTGAAAATTAGGGTTTGTAAGGGTGTAATTTTGAGGGTTTGAAGTTGAGGACTATTGACACGGCGGTCAAACGGCTAGACCTAATTCCTTCGGAGGAGTGAAATTAATTATAAAGATGCGATGAAATTAAATATACATACAACGACAGAAAATAAAGTGCGGAAAGATAAATGCGACAATTGTCTCGCAAAATTACATCCCATAAGCAGTTACAAATATGATAATTGAATATTTAAACTGAAAATAAAATCAATTGAACTTAGTCAGCTGCAAAAAACCAAAACAAACAGAGACTGTTATTATACGGGGTTAGACGAAAAATTAGACGGGAATGTTAGGAATTTAAGTAGAAAATTATAATTTTAACGAAACAAGAAAAAAGTTAGAAATTTGAATCTTAAAAATGAGGATGTTAGCGAAAAATTAATAAACAATGAAAATTAATATGCAAAGAAGATGGCGATAATATACAAGTGATAATGGAATATGAAATAGCAACGATGATGTTAGATTATGTACAAATATAAAAATAAATACAAAAATAAATAAATAAATATTAGTGAACAGGTTCATGGATAATCAAGAATACTGTTAGGAATGAAGGATGAAAATTAGAATTGACGATAATT
Source organism: Lathyrus sativus (assembly GCA_963859935.3). Lineage (NCBI taxonomy): Eukaryota > Viridiplantae > Streptophyta > Magnoliopsida > Fabales > Fabaceae > Lathyrus > Lathyrus sativus. The sequence goes on from OZ012736.1 coordinate 81,720,391, forward strand.
AGAAGTTAAGTGATGAATGTTTTGGGACGGTGAGAATTTAGGTAATTAGAAAAGAGTTAGAAGGGAATTAGGGTTTTTTTGGGTGAAATTTAGAAAAGTTAGAGTTTTTAACGTGATTAAGAAAAAGAAAATAGATTAAAAGTTAGAATTAAAAGTTAGCAAAAAAATTAGAACTTCGAAATTTGGTTTTTAAAAAAAAGGTTAGAAAATAAAAAATAAAAGTTTGAAAATAAAAGAGAAAAGGTTAGAATTTTAATAAAAAAAGAGTTAGCATTAAAAGTTAAAAAGTGAGTTAGAACTTTGAATTTTTAAAAAAAAGTTTCTTGAAATTTTAACATAAAAGTTATGAATTTTTATATTAAAAAAAAAAGAAATATTAACTAAGAACCGTTAGAGTTTTAATTTAAAAAGAGTTAGAATGTTAGAATTTTAATTAAGAAAAAATGGTAGAAATTTTGAAAAAAGATATAAAAAAGATTAGAAATTAAAAAAAGAAGAGTTAGTTACTTTTGATGAAGACTGTAAGAGTTTTTGATGCTTGTCGATCCCCCGTTTTGTTGCTCCTGAGGGTCCTTTTATACTTGATTTTTTAAAATCTTTTTCAATCTCAGATTTGATTTGAATATCTCAATCTTTTTCAATCTCTGATTTGATTTGAATGAATTTTTATGATGATTTCAGATTTGATTCAATGATGGTGATGTTGATATTTAGATCTGATTTTCTCATGATGATGATATGATCTGATTGATTTGATTTTGCTCCATCTGTGATTTATTGTGATTGGATTTTATAAAATAAAATAAAAAAAGTGTTGAGATTTAAATTTAAAAATGTTAGCAAAGAAAGTTAGAGTTTCAAGTTAAATAAAAATTAGAGTTTTAACTTTAAAAAAAATGAGTTAGAATTTTAAAATAAAAAACATTTGAATGTTGATTTAAAAAAAGTGTTAGAATTATTTTAAAAACTGTTGGAATTTTATTTTAAAAGGAATTTAAAATTTAAAAAAAAAAAAGAAAAAGGAAAGGGCGTTAGAATTTAATTTTAAAAAGAACTTAAAATTTTAATTTGAAAAAGAAAGGTGTCAAAAAAAATTTAGATTTAATTTTAAAAAAAAAGGATAGATTTAATTTATAAAAAAAAGGTTAGATTTAATTTTTAAAATAGTTAGAAAAAAAGATTTAATTTTAAAAAGAAGTTAGAGAAAAAAAAGATTTAATTTTAAAAAGAAGTTAGAGAAAAAAAAGATTTAATTTTTTTAAAAAAAGTTAGAAAAAAGATTTAACTTTAAAAAGGAGTTAGAAAAAAGATTTAACTTTAAAAAAAGTTAGAAAAAAGATTTGATTTTTTTAAAAAAATTAGAAAAAAAGATTTAACTTTAAAAAAGTTAGAAATAGATTTAACTTTAAAAAAGGGTTAGAAAAAGGATTTATCTTTTAAAAAAAGTTAGAAAAAAGATTTAATTTTAAAAAGGTAATAGAATTTGATTAAAAAAATGTGTTAGAAATTAATTAAAAAAGGTTATAAAAAATTTACTCTTGAAGAAAAGAAGAAAAAAAAAATTAAATTTTAATCTAAATCGTAAAAGTTAGTAAGAAGAGCTTAAAATGATTTAAATAAATAAACTAAATAGGAAAAAGTTAATAAACAAACATTAGTAAAGTTATAAAAAAGGTTAATTAAATTATTATTAGTTAAAAAAACAAGATCTAAAAAAAAGGGTTAATTTATTAAGTTAATAAGAATTTAAAATAAAAATAAAAAAGAAAGGGTAAAATTTGGGGTATTACACAAGGGATTAGAAGAGGAGAAATAATTTTTATATGTATCGACTCATTTATATTTGAAGCCGCTACATACTGAACCGAAATCAAAGAAGAAATTGACAATTTTCATGATGTATCGACTCATCCATCGTATGAGCCTCTACATGCTGAAGTGAGAGCTCAAGCAAAATTCATAATTAAGCTTATGTATTGACTCATCTACACTTGGAGTCAAAACAATCTATACAGAGACTTGAGAAAGATCCAAGCTTAAGTTATGTATCAACTCATAACCTTCATGTATCAACTCTAAACTACTATGTATAAATTCTAAGCTTCTATGCATCAACTCTAAACCACTATGTATCAACCTTAAACTTCTATGTGTAAAAAAAAAGATTAAAGATTAAATACATTTTCTAGACCTAAGATGAATCTAATCTAGGCATGCATCATGGACTTAGTGGAATTTATGTATAAATGACATTTTACATGTAAGAATAAGTAACAAACATGCTCAAATACATAGGATGAATAAATTAATGATATGAAATACATGTGATGAAGAATTGAAACATGATGCAACTATAATCATATAGATTAAAAACAATCAATTGTCATCAATGAAATTTTTAAAGTGAACAACCATGAAATTTATCATTCATCAAAATATATCACACAATTAAGAGCACAACAAGGAATAAAATAAAACATAGCATACAAGTAGTACATGTGGTTTAAAATAAAATTACGCACAAAGAGAGAAGTGAAACAACATTACTTCTTTGACGAAAAATGGAGGAAGTAATCACTTACACTTCTTTTACTTATATAGACAATGATGAAATCCTCTTGTCATAAATTTGATTTTGTTCAATTCATTTTCACAAATACCATTGGTACCTATATAGTGATGATCTCGTGAATGTAGGTCACAATCCCACACAATGATTTTAACTAAAATAACGTGCCTTTATGCCAATGCTCATCAAAGAGGACAACTAAGTGATTTAAGACAAGAATTGACACACAATAAGAGATAACAAAAAATATTTATCTAAAAGCGTATGTTTACTCTTTTGGTCGAGTTTCTAAGATATTATAAAAGGCTTAACTTTTATTAATTTGATAGTCATGTTTTCTCCTCCTCAAGTTCTACCAATTCCGGAGATCACTCCATCTTTGGTGACTTTGAGTATGTCTTCTAAAGATTCATTTGCATCACAAGAACTTTCCCAATGTTTCTTGGATACAATACATCACAAGTGATGTATTCAACCTTAATAATAGTAAGTATTCTCAAGATATTATAATATCAAAGATAGTAGTGAAAGTGGGGTTTACCCACTGTTGCGGTGAGAATAGGATATCAAACTATTAATTAGTTTGAATCGCATCTTTAGTTCACAACCGGTCATTGATTTATCCGAAGGAAAAGGTCAAAAGAAGGAAAACCTATTTTTTGCATCGTAAACAATGCGGGGAGAGACCTAGGTAAGGGGTTGGTTAAGCTTAGGGAAGGTATTAACACCCTAAACTTCTGTAGTACTCTACAGGAACCTTTTGTTTAAATTTACTATTTTGCTTTATTATTTGCTTGAGGGTATCTTGCTAAAGGTTAGAAGGTGAAAGAAAGACCTAAGGGTTAGTCCTAAGTTTACTCGGCAAGATTCGATCTTGTGCCTACATATCCGAGGTAGGGGAAGGAATCAGAGTAATCGTAATTCCCCTCAAAAGGGGGGTTAGAAACTTCTTGACTGCTGTCAAGGTTTCAATGGGGAATAAGCGTTCTTAAGGAATCACTTAAGTGGAGTGCGGTGACTCCTATTTCTACGTTGAAATAGTTGAATTGAAAAGGGTAGAAATATGTATTCCACGACGGGAAACCTAAAACGGAGTATAGAGACTCCTTAACCTAATGCTAGGGTAAAGGGTAATTCGGTCTACGGCGGGATGCCTAGGCAATTAGCATTTTGGAAAGGGAAATGTTCAAAGGGGAAGACTATTGACTCGACGGTCAAACGGCTAGACCTAATCCTTCGGAAGGGATTTAACGGTAAATGATGCAAATGATTAATTAGTTACATGGCAGAATTGAAATATAGGAAAGTACGAAAGCAGTAAGAAAATACAAAGCGACGATATACTCGTGTAAATTACAAACCAAAAAAATAAAATGCGGAAAGTAAAGGAAATGCAAAGCGAAAATATCCTCGCGTAAATTACAACCCAAAAATGAAAATACGAAAAGTACGGGGATTTAGTAATTATACAACTGAGGAACAGTGGAAAAAAAACGTAGTAGTTATACAAAATTAACGGGGCAATAAATGGGCAAAATTACTCCGCAAGCTGAAACCGAGACGTTGACCCGTATTTTTACAAACAGTTTTCAGATGAATTTAGGAATTTATGACAAGAGTTGGAATTAGAAAAGTTAATTATGCTTATGCTGAGTCTCACAGAATCTTTTTTTTTTTTTTTAAAAAAAAGGTTTTTTATATTTCTAAAGGTTAAATTTTAAAGAAATGTTCCTAATTGAAATTAAAATGGGTTTCTAACTAATTTTAAGAAATAAAAATTTTAATTATAAAAAGTGTTTTCATTAACAAAATGGTTTTCAATTTTAAAAGTGATTTTATTAACAAAATGGTTTTCAATTTAAAAGTGATTTTGTATGTTTTAAATTTATTTACAAAAGAATTAATGTTAAGAAAAAGGGTTTAATTTAACTTTTAAGAGGTTTTAATTTTAAAAAGATGATTTTAATTAAAGAAAAGAAAAGGTTTTATCTCTTAATGGGAGTTTTTTTAAAAAAGTTTTTATTATTTTTTAGAAATCGGACATTAACATTTTAAAAAATAATCTTTAATTATAAAATTTTAATCTTTTAATTAAAGAGATTACCCTTCTTTAAAATTAATGCTTTGAATTAATGTTTTAAGTTAGTAAATAAATATTATTAATTATTCTTTTTAAAAGGGTTTTAATATAATTATAACCTATGTTTATTCAATTATTACTTTAACTAAAAAATAAATAAAATAAAAATGAAAAAAAATGAAAAAAGAAAATAGAAAGAATAAATAGAAACAAAAGGGGGAGGGCGACGGTTTGTGTTGAGCTGCTACTATTAGGGTTTCATTTTATTGACCCTTTTCTTCTCCTTCATCTGCGGCGGCGCCATTGTTGCTTTGAGCTTTGAGCTTTTCGTGTTCTTCCTGGCTTGCATGTTATCGCGAAGTGCTTCTTCTTTTGATCCTGCAAAAAAAAACTTCCGTTAAGTAAGCTGCTCACCTTACCTTGAGGTTTGAAACAACTGGATTCACGTCGGATACAGCGGTCGAAGATGACGTTTTGAATGGACCGAGCCGTTGAATTCTTTTTCCGTCCGGAGCCGTCGGAGATTTCCGTTTGGCCGACGGTTTGGTTTTCTACTTTGTGACGCGGGTGGCCGCGATGTTGTGCGCTCGATGATGGGGACAATAATGATGGGACAACCTTGGTCTCCTCTGAGTCTGCCACTTTGGATGTGGGTGATGATCCTTCTTTTTCTGGTGATTTCGTCTGATCCTCTTGATGGTGATGACAGATCGTCTTTTACTTTTCTCTTGCTTGGTTGCCATCAGGATTCTAGATCCCTCCCCCCTTTCTTGAACTCGCTGATGATTCCTTTTATTATGGTTTGAATTTGTAATTTTTGGGCTCGAGCCTTGCAATGCTATTACATTTTGACCGTTTTTATTCCAAAAGAATCAGCGGATTTCTGTTATTACTTTAACGTTTTTTTTTTGGTCCCAGATGGATTGTTCTTGCGTTTTTCACGGGGATTCTTGTTGAGTTTCTTGCGATTTTTTCAGGAGCTTGCTTGATATGTTACGCTTTGGTACCTGGACGGGTTTTTGCAATTTCTATGGAAAAGTTGATTTTGATCCGTTTTGGGTTCAGAATCTTTTGGGAAACTTGTTTGTTGTCTGTTTGGCAAAAACCATTTTTTTAGAAAAGTGCTTTTTCCAAAAGCACTTTTTTCAGAATAACTTTTCCAAAAAAATCACACACACACACACACACACACACACACACACTCTCTCTCTCTCTCTATCTATCTATCTATCTATCTCGGAATGACTTAGAAAAGATGTTGTCGGGTTTGCCGAGGTCGGAAAGTGAAGTCGGAAGTTGGCGGCGGATGATGAATTTAGCTGAGGGTATCAGATTACCAACAAAACCATTTTTTATCGATTCTAACCACTTAACCATTTCTTTGTCGATTTTTGTGCAGGTTCGAAAAAATAAAAGTCGAAGAATCGAAGAAACGGGCGCGAAGACAACTTAGAAAATAATTAGGCATTTTAGAACACTTTTAATTACCTTTGTACCTTGTAATAAGACATAGAATTTAAATAAATAAATAAATTCCATTTCTTTCTTAATATCTTGAATTTATTTTTCCGATCAAACTTCTCCAAATAATTCATTCGAGTAAAGCCAACCGAATAACTTCATTTAATTAAGCTTATCCGACTAAATTCAACTGATTAAGTTCAAACGATTAAAAGTCATCTTCTTGAATTCAAACGACTAGCTTCATCCAATTAAACTCATTCAAATAAATTCATTTAATCAAATTTATCCAATGAAATTTATCCGATTAAGGCGTGACGTTCTAACTCCGAATTCGACAATTAATCATTTTGTACGATTTAAATCTGACGTAACTGAGTTCAAACAAATTCTCTTGCAAATTAATTCATACCCGATCTTAACGGTGAATATGGCCTTGAACGGATAAGCAGAGAAATCCGATTAAACGGCAAACAAACTGTCTTCTGAATCGAAAAATTCAAATTGTATCTCGGACAATGTAACTTGGTAACCTGAACCAGATCGGCTAACAATCACGACCAAACCGAAAGATATTCACTATAAATTCGACGCGCACCAAAACTCCACTGTTCTTTTGAAATCGACCGTCGACTAATAGAAAGCAGGAAAACACACGTCTGTCACAATAAATTCTTCAAAGAAAATCTTCGCACCGATTTAACCTGAACCTACTGATATCTCAACACATTCAGCTCCATATGGTTTAGGAATCAACACCATTTATATACACCACTGTACGACTGAATCTCAGCTCTTGAATAAATGTGTTATGTCCTGAGAAATCTGACGTTACAAACTGCCGTAAAATTTAGCTCATCCTCATATAAATCGCAGAACTCAGAGATGGAAAACCCTAATCGCTTGGGGAATCCCTGATGATGACTCAACTTCATGTATTGTCGGCAGGCTGCGGATTAATGACCAATTTTCCCTTCACCAATTAAATCGCACACAGAGTGACTTTTCCTACAAAAATCAACAGACAGAGCAAACTGGTTAGCGGTTAGTTACAATGCAATGCAAAATGAGATGGAATGCAAAATGATATGACTAATCTAAGGGTAAAATTTGGGGTATTACAGTTGCCCCTATTTAAATAGCTTCACCGGATGATTTGAGTGACGAAGGCTCTAGAAATCATGGTAGAGGGATTTAAATACAGATAACTGAAAATTTTGCCCTTAAATGCAGTGAGATGCAATGCTATGGACAAAGCGAAACAAACTATAATGCAAGAAATGTCATGAATCTAATATGATGCGTATGCTGAAATGATAAATGCAAAGATGCAGACGACACGACGACACAGGGGACATACGTGACGAACAAACCACACTGGGGAATACGACGCACTGGTGAAACAACACGACAAAAGGGAATTCCTAAAGTGATGGCCAACTGGTGCGAGCACGACCAATTGTCACTTTAGAAAGGAAATGGTAAGAACGGGATCCTCAATGGAGATGGCACCGGTGAGACGCCCTCCACTAGGAATACCTAATAGTAATTGTTCAACAGGTTCATGCGTGACCGGCCGATACTCTAGGATAAAAAGTAAAACGAGATTTGCATGACTGTAGGACCAAGTAAACAGAATGCTGGAGCATTGAGCAAAGAATAAAATTCGAGCTTCTGGAAATTTTCCTCATGACGGGATCGAACGGAATCTTCGGGAATCCGTAGAAAATATACAGGATAGAACCTGTTGTATGCCAAAGTAAATGGACTTTAATGGGAAATTCCCTGATAAGCTTCTCGGAAGAGAACTGCCACTTATCGTTGGAAGGGACTTATATGCCAGACTGGATAAGCTTTTAAATAAAGAGATTGTTGCTTATCTGGGGATAATAGATGAAAAATTGTTTGATAAGCTCCATTGGAGGGACTGTCACTTATCTTGTAAAAATAAACTTCCATGATCAAAATATGATTCAGCTTCTTCTTTTACTAAAGGGTAAAATAAACTTCTTCACGTTTCAGGTCTGTGCTCCCTGAATATGATTTCGTTTCTTTGTTTACTAAAGGGTAAAATAAACTTCTTCATACTTCAAGGTTTATGCTTCCCTGAACATGATTCAGTTCCTTCTTTTACTAAAGGGTAAAATAAACTTCTTCATACTTCAAGGTCTGTGCTCCCCTGAACATGATTCAGTTCCTTCTTTTACTAAAGGGTAAAACCAACTTCTTCATACTTCAAGGTCTGTGCTCCTCTGAATATGATTCAGTTTCTTCTTTTACTAAAGGGTAATATAAACTTCTTCATACTTCAAGGTCTGTGCTCCCTTGAATATGATTCAGTTTCTTCTTTTACTAAAGGGTAAAACAAACTTCTTCATACTTCAAGGTCTGTGCTCCCCTGAATATGATTCAGTTCCTTCTTTTACTAAAGGGTAAAATAAACTTCTTCATACTTCAAGGTCTGTCCTCCCCTGAATATGATTCAGTTCCTTCTTTTACTAAAGGGTAAAATAAACTTCTTCATACTTCAAGGTCTGTGCTCCCCTGAATATGATTCAGTTTAAACCTCCCCATACTTCAAGATGAAAAGGCAATGGAAACCAGCTGCTCGATGGAGATGGCCACATGCTGCAAGTTATGAGGAAGATATGATAAGCTTCTCAGGCGAGAAATATCGCTTATTTGCAAGAGTAGCAATGACGAGCTTCTCGGATGAGAACTGCTCATAGAGATTTTAAAATGTAATGTAAAGTTTTAAAGTGTAATGAAGGTTGTAATGCAGGTTGTAATGAAGGTTGTAATGAAGATTGTAATGAAGATTGTAATGAAGGTTGTAATGAAATTTGTAATGAAATTTGTAATAAAGCTAATGTGTAATGATAGTCTTCTTGTACGAGAATTGTCGCATACCGATGTTGTAATGTTTGTAATATAATGATATAGTGATAGGCTTCTCAAGTGAGAACAATTGCTAATTGTTTGTAACATGTAATGATAAGCTTCTTATACGAGAACTGTCGCATACTGATTGGAAATGTAATGATATGCTTCTCAAGCGAAAACGGTTGCTTGGTGTCGAAGGATATGATAATGATAGGCTTCTCAGAGAACTGTCGCGTATCGTTGTTGAAAGATGTAATTGAAATTCTGGCAAGCATACAATGGATGTTATCACGGATGTTATGGCATCCACTGTAACACAGACTACTGAACTAACTAATAAGTTGTAAATAGAAAGCAGTAAATAATATAAGTAATTGCTCACCCAGTTCAGTGTCAACCATACCTACATCTGGGGGCTACCAAGCCAGGGAGGAAATTCACTATTAGTAGAATTAATTCAGAGTCAAACAACCCGTTTGCACTCTTCACTTAAGACCTACCCAATGACACTTCAGCCTAGAGACCACTAGACCTGAGTTTCCCACTGACTCCCCCTCAATCACCTCAGTGATATAAACCAATACACAATTACAATGGAGATATGAAGACTCACTTCAACCACACCTTGATCTTGCTTCACATCTTTGATTAAGAGACACAACACTCTTGCTTAAAAGATTTGAGTGACACAATGAACACACCTGTTCACTAACACTAAACCAGAGCAATCATACAACAGACAATTGCTTGGCCTACAAGGAATCCTAAGACTCCTAAACACACGTGAAGAACAAAGTTCTTCACTCACAAATCACACTCTTCAATCTCTCTTCAGAAGCTCTGCTTTATTAGGAATGATCCTTCTGTTATTTATAGCAGCAGACTTGCTTTGGGCCTTGATGGAGATATTAGGTTTACCCAAGATAAACCTCTTTTCATGAAGCTGCGCACATCCAATTGAGTCAGGGGCATTCCAGGTTATCCTTAGCCGTGCCTGTTACGTCTCCTAACATAACTAGACTTCCTACAATGTTTCCTGAAGTATAGCTTGAACTAATAACAGAAAAACTAAAATTGCGCACCCTGATGTCATACGCTCGATGTCATAACATTCAGTCATGACATTCAGCTTCACTTACTCTTAGCTCTCCCTGCATAACACTCTTTATATATGTTATAACATCAGTTATGACATTCATACATACATCAAAGTTTTGCCATAAAATGCAGCCAATAAAAAGCATCTACAAACTCCCCCTTTGGCAAATTTTTGGCTAAAACATTGTTACAGTATCAGAGATTACAAGCAGCAGAAGTCATACCATATAACCTTTCATGCAGGAAAGCTAGCTAAAACACACTCACACTGTTAGCTCTCAGCTTTTCAGGGTCAACCTGTTCACATACTATCATTTGTTAGTTAACATTACAGATGTCACAATGTTTTGAGTAACATTTTGGGTTACTCCCCCTCCACTGATGCACAACACATCAGTGCACACAACCTGCAGTCACACAAATTCATCCAGCTTGCTCTGGATTATGGATGTCATGACATTCAGGATGACATCCTGAAGTACACAATCACCTGTGAAGCATAACATCCTATGCTACTCCCCCTGAAAACATGCTCAGCCACATACATTTTGCAAACACCCTGCAGATACACACCCTACTAGCAGCTACACTACTACTAGGTTCCATCAAGGAACAAACGTACATCTAACATACATTCCTACACTCATTAGGAACTCACACATCACTAACAGCATCAACTGTTATCACACAATAGAAGGATCATATCATCATCTCATGCACGCCTGCACAACAGCATCAACATACAAGTCTTCCACCTGTGAGACATACCATTCTAACACCTGTTGTTACTACCTGTTGTTATCTAACACTTCTCCCCCTTTTTAGCCAAAAATTAAGATCAAAACTAATTGAATAGTAAGGATCACAATGAGTAACATTACAGAAGTTAGGGGTCATTACAAACAAAAATTGCTCAGCGAGAGCATCACAAAATATCATGCTGTCACATTAAAATAGAAGTCTAACACAAATCCAAAAAATATTCAAACCACCAGCACATGTCATTAGCTCAGAAACTAGCAGACTAAGCCCCACAACAGTCTATCAGCACACATTATTCATCCTCCTCAGAGGAATTAGAACTAATGTCATTAGCACCGATTGAGACATTCTTATCAGAATCTTCACCTGACATACCCACACCATCAATATCAGCTGTTTCTTTCAAGGCTTTGAATAAGAGATTCTAGCTTGATCTTTCTTGCAGTTGCTGTACTAATGGTTTCTCCCAAGTCCCTACATGTTTCCTTTAATTCATCAATTATAATTTCTTTAGAGATGTTGGCCTTCTCATCAGAAGTGAAAACCATATCAGGGACATGTCTCCCTGCAAAGAGTTTGAAGTGCAGAGACAGTGCAGACTCCCTCTTGCTGGCAGTATCACTTGAATTCAGGATCCCAAGGTATTAGTTTAGGATGATCTCACAAATGATGGAGGGAAAAACAATAGGCATCTTGATAACACTTGTTGTGGAGTGCTTAACAGTCTGCTCAAAGATGTATAGACCAAAATCAAAGTTGACTTTGGTACCTATGGCATGAATGATCTTGCCTAGTCCAACAACAATGGTGGATGTATGGTTGGTTGGCACCCAATTAGTAGCTCTAATTCTATGAAGAATGGAATATTTTACACTGAGTAGTGCTGCAGACAACTTCCCTTTGGATGGCCATGTTTTGACTTGATTTGCAGCGATAATCTTGCAAACCTAGTTGTCTGAAGCAAGCAATTCCATCTCACCATCATTTGCTTGCCCCAGATATTTGTTGATCACAACAGGAAATAATTGCACACATTTTCCTCTGACAAACACCTTCATGAACTCGTTGTTGTTTCTATTTGAGATTGAGTCAGGTATGTTTACAATGAACTCCTTTACCAAACCTTTGTAGCATTTGGAAAATCCAGAGATTGTCTTGAGCAATCCAACCTTGTTGATTAGATCCATTACCTCCTTGATCTCTAAGGCATGCTTCCCCAATTCTCTCTCAAGGGCTATTCTCCTTTGATAGACATATCTCCATTTGGTTACACTGTGAATAGAGTGAAAGGAGATGTTGTCCAGAGGTGCATCTGGCATAGGTTTGAGAGTTTTCTTACTATGTGATTTCTTTAAATTGAATATGTTAGGGACATCTCTTACAACATCGCTATCAGACTCAGTGTTACTATTAGTAACTTTCCTTTTCTAGGATGCAGCTGATACCTTGCTCCAAGGTTTGGAGGGGCCAATAGAAGTCCTTTTTCTCTGACTTTTGGAAGGATTTTCTTCAAGTACCTCTTTTCTTTTCTTGGTCACTAGTTTCTTGGCTATAGCAGGAGCAACATTCTTGATGAGTTCATCTTCTGATGACACATCTATAACATGTTCACTATTTCCAAGAGCTTCATTCATCTCTTCCTCATTGTCAGTGCTCTTGGTTTCACCATTATTTTGGCCCTCATCCCGACCTTCCTCCTGTACCACATAGTTAGCTAGATTTTCTAGATTCTCTGTGTTAGGGTTAGTCTTAACAGAGGAGAACTCAGAATTATCCTCATGATTCTTATTAGAGATTGGGAAAGGATCAACCCTAGACAGAGGAATGGTGATTCCATGTACATTATGACCTTCATGAAGGATTTTGGAAACTAGTTCATTGACAGACTCAGCATTATAGGTAGAGTCCTCCATTCTATTATAGTTGTCCATGGAAGGTGTCGCAATTGCGAAAAACACCTGGCGGAAAACAGAAGAGTCGCCACCTTTCGTTATTTATCCCAAAGAGAGGGAAAGGAAACGATCGAAAAAACCTAACGAAAAAGGGAAAGACAAGGTCATCGCAACCAAGTCCTGGATTCGGGAGTCGGTTACGCAAAGGGGAAGGTATTGGCACCCCTCACGTCTGTCGTACTCGACGGGATCCATGCTTTGTTGTCTATCTATAAGGGTGATCAAACTATCTACGCTAAAGGTCAAGGGACAAAAGAAAAAGAAAAGTGACTCGGCAGTGCATCGCAACTCTGTGCCTACGTATTCCCTCGTGCAATGGGAAAGTCAGAGTCAACGTAGTTCGACTAACTACGGGTGAAAAGGGGGAAGGTTGCTCGCCAAGACATCGCATCTTGTGCCTACGTACTTTCATCTGGTATGAAAGACCAGAGCAAACGTAGTTCGGGCTAAAAAGACCACAGGTTGGTTCAAAAGTTTTTTAGGCCCGAGTAGGGTTAACAAGTAGTTCTAGCAGATGGTGTATGCAGCTCGACCATTGGAGACTTAGGCGTTACCGTTTGCGGTAGAACTAAATGTTAACAACACTATTTTATCTGAAAATATTTTCCTTGATTAAGATCCCGAAGGATGAAAAACAATTTGAAGTGTTTTTGTGTTTTTTAGAGAAGAAGTGTTTTAAATTTGATTTGTAACTCATGTCGCACTAGAGACTATGACTTAGGAGCGAATGCGTCGCATATCACCCTAAGGGTGTATACTAAACACTCTAGGCAATTGAGAGGAAGCCACTCAATCACCATTCCCCAAGTAGCTTAAGGCTCATAGCGTACAACACTTGTTATTCTTTATTATGTGTTTTATGAGTGTTTGAAGATGAGAAAAGAAAGGACACACTAAAGGGAGACTAACTCAATCCTAAAAGTTGTCATGCAAAGTGGACTTAGAGTTGGGATACAAAAGGAAACTACCTAATGTTATCATGCATGGTTTATCACCTAATGTCTATCATAACCTCTCTTGAAGAAGAGAGATTAGAGATCCTAAGGGAAAGAAGACAAAAGAAGAAGAAGAAGAAGAAAGAACATGGAAATGTAATTATGCCAACATAGAATGCACAAATAGGATGAAAGTGAGGGAGGAAATATGTGTGGGGCAGTAGCCTCCACAAGCTCATCTCAACCTCAAACATGCATATGAGAATGCAAAAGAAGAAGAGATAAAGAAATGCACAAGATGAAATCAAACAACAAGAAGAAACCACACAAAAATGCACCAAAAATGGGATGAAATGACCTAAGCCAAACAACATCAACCACAAGTGCCAAAAGCTAAATCAAATGAAAGGAAAAGAAGCTCAAAACAAAAGTGACGATGGGAGGCTATATGAGGACAACAAGGAACTCATAATATGCACTCAACCATAAACATCACAAACAAAGTGCAAAAGAAGCACAAAGGAGTCCTCAAGGATTCATCATTTTAGGTATGCTTCAAGTACCTCCTAAGGAGAGACTTAGCCACCTTAAATGAGACTCCAAGGTCATGGGACAGAAGAGGGGATGAGAGAAGAGTTCTCAAAAGCAAACGCAAACCAATCAAAGGAAAATGCAAGCATACACACCAAAGAATGCAAACATGCTACACATGAAAACCCTAATTGGAAGCAACAAAAGAAAAACAAGTTTGAACAAGCAAAACACAATATCATGACCTAAAATTGAGCAACTAGGAACCTTAACATGTTAGCAACACGAATCAAAATAAATTGAAGGCTCAAAGGATACATAAATGTCATCTCCAAAGCAAACTAGGTCAATGTGTATGTATGAACCTCCCTTTTGGGTAACTTGACTTGCAAGTTACCTCAAAATTAGGAAAATGATTCAAAAAGGGCCAAATAAAATGCACAAAGCTCATAAACATGTTGGCAATCAGAGGCCAAGAGATTACAATCAAAGTCAATTCACAACACCACCAAAGAAATTGATTCACAAGGGTGTCCCATTGTGAATGAGGATTGTCGAGGGTCAAATGAAATGCAATCAAAGTCAACTTAAAACTCACCCAAAAAGGGGCAAAATGGTCCTCAAAAATCACTCAACTCATCATGGATATGAGGATTGATTTTCAGTCATTGGATCAAAAGGAGAAAAGGAGAAACAAATCAAGAACAAAGGCATGTCAAGAATTAATCCAAACAAAACATCTCCAATTAATAATTCTTTTTTTAAATGAAAAATAGTCCAAAAAAATAAAATAAAAATTCTAAAAATAAAGGGACATCCTAAAATGTCTAGAAAATATTTTTGATGAATTTTATTAATTGGAGAACTATTTTTGAATGAATTAATTCCCAACAGTCATGAAAATAAAATAAAAAAAGAAAAAGAAAAGAAAATAAACAAAGGAAAGGTGCAAAAAGTAGGCAAGAAACGTGTAAAATCTTGGGCCCGTGTGTAGGGGTGTGGCTAGTAAAGGAGAGCCCAGTCCACTTAAATCAGTTGACCAACTAAGACTAGATCTCAGCCACTCAAATCAAATACCAGTAAATCATCCAAGGGTCAACATAATGACACGCGTGCAATCAGAATAAAACATAAAATGGAAATGAATCACAACCATTAATCTCAAATCAGTCAGACAATCCAAGGGATGGGATGCAAGCCACTGAAACGCATCATTTCATTAAAGAGGAGGTCAGCAAGATCTTGACCACACATTATGACTACCAGTCCAATATCCAAAGGCCAACATGCTACCACGTGATCATCAAATTCTCAGCACAAAATGAGATTAAATCTCAACCATCAGATTAGATCTAGGTCAAACAAACAAGCATGGATCTAAGGGCTAACAGCAAGCCACGCCATCACCAACGTTTAAACATGAAAAAAATAGAGGGAAATTATAGACGGTGGCCGGATTCCCTCCGGTCATCTTCTCCGGCCATGATGAATGTTGCACCCCAAAATTTGACCAAAAATTATTTATCCATCAAGTGTTTGCAGGTTGATACCTTCATCAGAAAGTTCAAGAGATCCTCAGAGGAATTGGTTGAAACCAAGGTTGTGTGCTTCATAGCTTGAGAGTTGTGGGAGATCCTCAGATGATTCTGAGACTTTGAGAATGAACTTGAAGCTTTGAGAAAGCCTATGAGATGTCTTGAAAGCCATCATGAAGCCCAGAGAGGTCATTATGCAAGAATTCAGAAGATTCAACCATGAGTGGTAGAATTAGGGTTTTGACTGGGTCAACCCTAGGTCAACTGAAGATTTGGAGAAGGTTGAGACCCAATCCAAGAGCCATGAGATCATGGAATGATGTATGGATATGTTATAAAGAGGATTCCTAGACTAACTCATCATGATTGAAGAGTTTGAGAAGTTTTAAGTCAGGGTTTCTAAGGATGGACAGTGAAAAAACCCTAATTTGATCCCCATCTTCCAGGCAGTTTTAGCTCAAGATGTGATTGTCATCTAATCTTCCCCACAACATGAATGTTGTAGAGCTTGTTCTTAGCTTTAATTTTAGTGGTAGAAGTCCTTGATAGGATTTGCAGAGCTCAAGTTATGGTTTTGACAAATTACAGGTCATCTGAGGTGTGTGAATCTGGGTCCTTGAAAGTCACCCAACTTGCAGACAACTTTTGCCCTAGTAGGATGATTCCTATGATCTCTTGGTCAACATGAATGTTGAATAGCATATTCTTAGATTTCTATATAGTACTAGAAGTCCTTGATAGGATTTGTATAACTCAATTTATGGTTTGCACAAGACATGGGTATTTTGGTCATTTGGTGATTATAGGTCATTTTAAGCAAAGGCCATATCTCCTATTTCCAAGCCTCAAATGAAAAAACTCAAAACATCAAAGTTGTTCAAAATGGCATTTTAAGCCTAGAAAAGTGGTCATGAGTTGTTGGAAAAGCTTGTAGAAAGGATTGACAAGAATGGGTGAAAATGACCTAAAAATGAGACATAACTTAAATGGATCCAAGTTGGAAATTGGTTTGGGAGATCTATGAATCCAAAATAGGCCATCCAATATGTCATTTTGAATCCAAACATCATTTTAAAAATAATGGTTTAAATACATTTTTGATTTGAGGTCTAAAAATGGGGGTTACTTTGTAATGTTGTTACTTGCATAATAAGGAACCTTTGGAAAACTTCACATAAGGCAAGGCTGAGCTTGTTTTTTTGCACATTCCATTTCAATATCTCACAAGGGGAGATTTTGGCACAAAATTAAAGGCCTTAATGCATGAGATGAGATAATACCATATGTCATTACAAGAGAATTTCCATTACTTTCTAGATGATTCTAAAAGCTTCTAGATGATTCTATTGATTGTTATATATTGAGGAGCTCACAATGAAGAAAAAGGTTGGTGAAATCAGTGGTGAAGAGTGAAGGAGAGAGTGGTATTCAAGGTTTTCTTCAAGTGCAAGCAAGACTCGGGTTCATCTCTACAAGCTTCCTCCTTCCAAGATATTGCAAACAGAAAGGAGTACTCCATTGGAGGAGTAGTTGGAAGAAAAATCAAGCCCTGAATCAAGCCCTACATACACCTACCATAACCACTTGACAGGTTTGAATCTTTTGCCATAGCTCCTTATTTATGTGCATTCTGTCAGATTCTTGGGTGTAGAGTTGTTAAGATAAGGTAGATGATCACTTTCTGAAAGTTAGAGGAGATTATATGAGGTTTCATGGCAGGGTGTCATTTCTTTAAAGATCAAGAACAAGCTGTTTAGTAGGTTATAGTTAGCATGTTATGATTTAGATTGGTTAGGGCAATGCCATGAACAAGATTACACCATTAGATTGGAGCTCTAGCAAGATTGATACCAGAGAAAAATGGCGGAACCCTAACCTTCATGCATTCTGTTTGGAAGATATAGGAGGTTTTAGTGAGAACTATTGGTACCATCATGTTCTTGGAGAGAAATGGAGCAACTTTGGTCTTTGGATCATGGCTTTTCATGGCCATATGAGAGAGCACGAAGGAGGAGAAATCGCGGGCATGGAAACTGAAAACTGAAACCCTAATGGCATTTTGGAGAAGATGAGTTTTTAACCGTTGGATTAGTCCATTTCATTGACTTGATAAGCTCATCGCACGGCCACGATTTAAACTTGCAAACGGAGGGAAACCCTAAAGCTAAACGCAGCGTTTTAATTAAAAGCTGATCTTGGGCCTCAGCAGACTTTGATACTCACACCCCCCACCAGCGAGCCCAATTCATTTTCAACTGAAATCTAATGCTATTTGCACCGTTGGTTTTTTAATTTTCTTTAATTTTTCAAGTGATTTTCTGAAAGCGTAATGGGCTTAAGGCGTTTGCTATCTGTACCACCCATCTCCTGGCCCATCATAGTAAACAACTGGGCGCAGTTCATTTTGACACCCCCTCCCCATTTATTTCATTTCTTGCTTTTTTTAATTTCTTTTATTTTTCTTGCACTTTTAATAATTCATAGAAAATTGAAAAATCATTGTTTTTTAATTCTTGTTTTTTCTATAGGTTTATATTCCTGTCTAGAAAATTAGTAAATAATAAAATTCCATTTTATTTTTAGCTTGATATTTTTAGAATATTATCCTTTTAAATAGCTTTTAAATAGGATTAATCTTGTACTCAATTTTGTAGAATTTAGTTTAGGACCTTCCCTTAATCTTTTTGATTCATTCTTTTTAGTGTGATTAGATAGTGAGCCTTAGTTCCCATAGGATTTAATTCATGATTTTTAGATTAAAATTTGAGTAGTTTGTTTAGGTTAGCATTAGGGTACCAAATTAGGGTTTAGGTTTGGCATAGGTGAAGTAATTCATTTTCTTTTGAGAGTTTTGACTTGATTTTTGGGTATGGGCATATAGGGATGTTATGGGTAGGTGTTATAGACCCTTGTAAATGATTGTTAGAATTTTCCCCTTGGTCTTTATATTTTTAGATATTTTCTGTAGTTGACTGATTGTATTGGATGTTTTGTGTTATTTGTCTGTCTTTTGGGGTTTATCTTTGGGGAATTGTTGTGGGGCTTGGTTTGTTCTGAAGACCTTGTTGAAGGAGCATGATGAAGGAGAATATTGAAGATCAAGACCCAGAGGTAGAGAGGTTGGAGCTTGTTATCTGTTTGTGAGGTTTGAGATCCTGAAGTTTGAGGGAAATTCATGGTACTTTCCTGAGGAAGGCACTATGGATGTCTTTCATTCTTTCTTCTCACCTCTTTCCCAAGTATCCAATGATGTTGGAGCCTTCATGTGAGTTTAGTTTCTACTGAGGAGGAATGTAAATTGATCACAAATGTTGAGCCACATGGGATACGATTCCTAAGTGGAAGCCTCCTAGTACTTTCCTGAGGAAGGTCCTATGGGTCTGTTCACTTAGTTCCCTTAGTTCACGTAGGATTTCTTAAGTATCCAATGATGTTGGAGCCTTCATGTGAGTTTAGTTTCTCTTGAGGAGGAATGTAAACTGATCACAGTTGTTGAGCCACATGGGATACAATTCCTAAGTGGAAGCCTCCTAGTACTTTCCTGAGGAAGGTCCTATGGGTCTGTTCACTTAGTTCCCTTAGTTCATATAGGATTTCTCAAGTATCCAATGATGTTGGAGCCTTCATGTGAGTTTAGTTTCTCCTGAGGAGGAATGTAAACCGATCACATTTGTTGAGCCACATAGGATATGATTCCTGAGTATAAGCCTCCTAGTGCTTTCCTGAGGAAGGCACTATGAGTCTGCCTACTTAGCTCCCTTTCTTTGGTAAGCTTGTTTTGAAGCTTGAAGACTGGGATTGATTTCTTTTGATTAGGGATTTGCTTTAGGGCTTTGCTTAGATCTGATTAGGGTTTTTTTGTTTTAGGGTTAGGATTAGGGAGAGCTTAGAGATTAGATAATTTCTTTCTCAAGCATGTGGTTTGTTTGCCTGATGGCACTTCATTTCTTTTATCTGTTTATTGCTTGATAGCATGTTGTTTATTTTTCAGTATGATTACTGTTATTTCATGACTGGCTTGAGGTTGAGATGAGCTTGTGGAGGCTGAAGCCCCACACACATTTCCTCCCTCACTTGCATTGCATGCATTTTACTGTTAAGCTGATGCTTTGTCTGTTTTGGTGTGTCATTGACATGATCCCTTAGGACTCTCATTTCCTTTGATAAGGATTTGATGATAGACTTTTAGGTTGAAACCTATGCATGACAACTTCTAGGAGTTCCCTGTTCAAACCTCAACCATAGGATGAATCTATGGCATGATAACAGTAGGACTTGATAGTCTCCCTCCTAGTCAGGCCTGTTCTCTTCTCATCTCAAAACAGTTTAAGATACAGTAATCATGAATGATTTCTTTCATACGTTACGAGCCTTAAGCTATCTGAGAAAGGATTGTGGGAGAGTTTCTTTTCCATAGTCTGGATGTTTAGTATGGTACCCTTTGGGTGACATGCGACGCATTCACTCTCAGGTCATAGTCTCTAGTGCGGTTGAAATCGCAAACACAATAAAAAACACTTCTTTCAAAACAGGAAATAAACCGTAGTTTCCCGAACTACGTGAGCTCTGATCTCTCATGCCTGTTGAGAGTACGTAGGCACAAGATGGCGAAGTCTTGGCGAGCTACCTTCCCCATAACCCTTCGTAGGCCGAACTACGTTGACTCTGATTTCTCATTCTCTGATGAGAATACGTAGGCATAAAGTGCGACGCTTTGCCGAGTCATTTTTCTTTTCTTTTTCAGCCAGCCTTGATAGGTAGATAGATTATAACCAACCCGTCCAAGTAAACAAACAAGCGTGGATCCCGTCGAGTACGACGGACGTGGGGGGTGCTAATACCTTCCCCTTGCGTAACCGACTCCCGAACCCAGACAACGGTTGCGATGACCTTGTCTTACCCTTTTTCGTCAGGTTTTTCCGATCGTTTCCTTTCCCGCTCTGAGGGATAAATAACGAAAGGTGGCGACTCTTCTGTCATGCCGGCACCTTATTTTCGCGCAAGCGACAGCTGGCGACTCTGCTGGGGAACAAACCCAGAATCTCTGGTTCTCCGGTTCCCTATGAGAGTCAATCCTAGCGCTTGTATGTTTACTTGTTGGGTTGCGTTTATTTATCGCATTTTTACTTCTCGCACTTTATTTCCCGCATTTTATATCCAGTTTGATATGATTATCTATGCTGCTGTGGGAGAGGGATGTTACTATGAGTGAGAAGCCGGACCTGGGCTTGAGTACACACCTAGATATAGTTGCGGAGAGTAGTAGACGAACCTGTCTGCGGAGCAGGCACAGTTCCCTACGAAATCTGCGCTCAGACAAGGTTCTCGCAGAGGTGCTCCTTTCCGGTCCTGAGGATCTGAGGGGAGTCCAGACGTGAGGATTGTCGACTCTGGGGACCGATCATTTGGAAGTCAGCTAAGTGAGGCCTCTTCATGACTTGATGATGCCACTCCTTCTAGGAATCGTATCGTCACTCATGAAAGTCTGTGACGCTGATGACCGCATAGGATGCCGTACCTTTGTCCGTGGATTAGGTCCATACCTGTGAGCGGGATTGGGTTTATTGCAGAAAACTTTGACCTTCAGACCACCTGGTTTTCTTGACAGTGGATCAGTTATGTTGGTACCAGGGTTTCTCAGTTGCAGATTTGTCTGTTCTTGATAGAGCAGGTTTTGATCAGAGGATCTTATTATCAGGTGTATGTCTGTTCTTGATAGAGCAGGTTTGATCAGAGTATTGTCAGCAGTATGTTTGTTCTTGATAGAGCGGATTTTTGGGGTCTGAAGATCTCATCAGCAGATGTTGTTTGTTCTTGATAGGGTAGATTTTGAGTGGGGTCTGAAGATCTCATCAGCAGCTGTATGTTTGTTCTTGATAGGGCAGATTTTTGATTTGGGGTCTGAAGACTTCATCAGCAGATGTTTCTTGATCATACACCCGGGGTCCTTATTATCAGACATTTGTTCTTGACAGAGCAGAATTTTGATCTTATGTGTATGGTCCTATCAGAAGGTCGTTCTTAGCAGATCATATTAGTGGTCTTACACCGAGGTTTTCTTCTCATCAGTGATTATTGATACAGAACCTCCGCAGCAGTTACCTGGATATATTATTGCATGCCTGCATTTTGCATTAGTTTGCATGTTCATTTGCATTCCATTAACGTGTGTCTGTGTCGCAGGTACCGTTTCCCCGATCCAGGATTTCTCGCCTCCTCTTGTATTATTACAACCTCTCTCAGAAAGACTGTTGCGTACGAGTTCTCGGTCCCTGATGTGTCGAAGTTGACTATCGCTGATGCTATGTATATATGAGATTGATGTTTCCATGATTGGGCTCAGATTTCTTCTTCTTCTTATTATTGTCAGCACTGGTACTAAGACGCTAGGATCGGGGGAAATCTCCCAAGCACACAGACACACACATACATCTGCATGAAGCATTTGCATGGCGTACATTTTGTTGCTTTTCCTAACCTTTAATGTTGACAGGTTTTTCAGGTTCACAGGTTCCGAGCTGCTTCCAGTCTCCAGGATTGATCAGAGATTCATTCACCGTTACTCAACTCGAGCTAATCAGACTAGGATCATGGATCAGGTGCAGTCAGATGTTCAAGAGCTCCGTGAACGGATGGATCGTTTTATGGAACTGATGCAGGTAGTCGCTAATGGTCAGGACCAGCTTCGTACTTTGGTTCAACCTTTGATCTCCAGGGTTGATAGTAACGGCATACTTCACGGCGGGGCTGTGCCTACTCCTCCTCCAGTCGATGCTCCACAGAATGTTGTTCCTGTTGCCGGGGGCAACGACAGTGCTAATGGCAATATGATGACCAATATCGGACTCAATGCGACAAGCATCGACAATGGTAGTCTGGGAGCTAATGTCAACATAGGGCCGGTCAACGGAAATGCTGGCGTCGGAAATCTGTTGGTGCCTCAACCGTGGCTTGAGGATCATCAGGATGATGTGTTTTCTCAAAGAGGTGTGGAAGCAGAGTTGAATGCTGAAGCGCCACTCAGGTTCAAAGCGCTGGAAGACAAAATGAGAGACATTGAGAATCAGAATACATTGGGCGTTGATATGTCCAAGCTGGGGTTAATTGCTGATTTCAAGGTACCTCATAAGTTCAAGGTGCCTGTCTTTGAGAAGTATAAGGGTACTACTTGCCCCCGTGTCCACCTTCGATCCTACTATAGAAAGATGTCCGCCTACTCCGACGATGAGAAGTTGCTGATGCACTTCTTCCAAGATAGTCTTTCTGGTCCATCTCTCGAGTGGTATATGGGCTTGGAGCCCACTACCGTGCGCACATGGAAAGACCTCGCTGAAGCGTTTGTCCTCCACTATCAATACAATAGCGACTTGGCCCCCAACCGAGTTCAGCTCCAGAACCTTTCACAGCGGAATAATGAAAGCTTTAAAGAGTACGCCCAGCGGTGGCGTGAGTTGGCTGCTCGGGTCCAACCGCCGATGGTCGAGCGCGAGCTCGTACAAATGTTTGTGGCTACCCTTCCTGGAATCTACTATGAAAAGCTAGTCAGTGGCATGTCTGGGACATTCTCGGCTCTCATCACTATGGGCGAGCATGTCGAGAATGGTATAAAGATTGGAAAAATTCAAGGTGAATCATCCTCAGCTGGAGGAGGTGGTAAGAAACCTTACGCTGGAAAACGTCGAGAAGGGGATGCAAGTGCTGTCACCAACGCTCGGAGAAAGGGCAAGGGCCCTCAACAGCAGATAGCTAGCATAAATATCCCAGCAGCTCCGCAGCAGCAGCAGCAGCAATCGCAGCAACAGAATCAGCAGGGATATAGGAAATATCAGAATCGGGCTCCTTTGGCAAATCGTCACTTCGAAGCTCCACCTATGTCGTATGCGCAGCTCTTGCAAACTTTGCTTCAGCTTCAGTTAGTTCAAAAGAGGACGTTGGCTCCCTTGACAGGGGCACCACCACCGGGGTATGACGCAAATGCCACTTGCGATTTCCATACTGGGGCACCAGGCCATACGATTGAGAACTGCAAAGCTTTTAAGCACAAGGTGCAGGACCTGGTAGACGCCAAGGTTATTAACTTTTCTGATAATATGCCCAATGTTACCAAAAACCCTATGCCTCATCATAGGGGAGGCGGAGTGAACTCCATTATCGCTAAGGAGAGTGCAGATCTGTTGACTGATGTCAAAGACTTGAAGACGCCGCTTAGTTTCGTCAAAGCTAAGTTGGTGAAGAGGGGGTTATTTCCAGGATGCGGAGAGTTATGCATGGCTTGTGCTACACATCCTGATGGGTGTGAGCAGCTGGTAGAAGGTATCCAAAGTCTGATGTCTGAGGGTATTTTGCAGTTCAGCCGGAGAGTCGAAAGTGTATCGGGAGAGGTTGTGCTGAAGCAGGCAGACGAAGTCGCTACCATCACCATTCCTCGTCAACCTATTACCATTTCTGCGCCCCGACCGCCTACAATCACTATTACCAGGGCCGGGCCGATCCCATTCGAGAGCACTAACGCCGTTCCGTGGCATTACGGCGCCGGAGTCTATTGCAATGGTCAGAAGTTAAAGCTGGAGCCATATGGGTCGACTGTGCAGAATCTCGCCGGGGTCAGTGGCATTACTCGAAGCGGAAGAGTGTTTGCACCGACAGAGGTTGTGGCAGAGAAAGTGGTCAGAGCTGATGCTGTGGATAAGGGTAAAGGCAGAGCCGTCGAAGGGGTCCCTTGTGGGGCAGAGAAGGATTTGCTAGTCAAAGATGCCGAGGAGTTCATGCGGTTAATCAAGAAGAGCGACTACAAGATTGTAGACCATCTTCATCAGACTCCGTCAAAGATTTCTATTCTCAACTTGTTGCTGTGTTCTGAAGCGCACTGCAACGCGTTACTGAAGGTATTGAACGCTGCCTACGTACCGCAAGAGATATTAGTGAATCAGCTAGAAGAGGTGGTAGCCCATGTTAATGCTGGCAATGGGCTAGGTTTCACAGATTTAGAGCTGACTCCTAAAGGGAGAAATCACAACAGCGCCTTGCACGTCTCGATAGAGTGCAGAGGCACTATCATGTCGCATGTCCTGGTGGACACGGGTTCATCGCTTAATGTGCTTCCGAAGAAGGCACTAATGAAATTGGACACTCGTGGATTGCTTTGCACGCCCAGTGATCTAGTGGTAAAAGCATTTGACGGAACTAAGCGCCACGTTTTCGGAGAATTGACCCTGCCGATTCAAGTTGGTCCGGAGACGTTTGATACGGTTTTTTATATTATGGATATCATGCCTGCCTACAGTTGCCTCTTAGGTCGACCATGGATCCATGCTGCTGGTGCCGTGACGTCCACGCTGCATCAAAAGCTCAAATATGCTGTCGGGGGAAGCATAGTAACCGTCTGTGGTGAGGAGGACATTATGGTGAGCCACTTGTCATCCTTTAAATATGTTGAAATGGATGGCGAAATCCATGAGACTCTCTGCTAAGCATTTGAAGCCGTTAAGGTGAAAGAGGTAGCTCCCGTCGTCGTAGAGAAGCAAGAGATGAATCTCTCCTCGTTCAGAGAAGCTCGGGCCGTCGTCGAAGCCGGTTCCACCCCAGGCTGGGGGCATGTTTTGGAGATACCGATCAAGCAGGATAAGTTTGGATTGGGTTATTCTCTTGAAGCTGAAGCTTCTTCTTCATCTAGCAGCTCGTCTCGTGGGAAGGGGCCGATCCTATTTACCAAGGGCGGAGTGATTTTCGAAAGCATCAACGCAGCGTCTGAGGACAGCGGGGATAACGATTGTGATCTTGACGCCTGGATTCAGCCAAGCAAGCCGGGCGAGCACCTCAACAATTGGACCATCAAGGAGATTATCCAGCTGACAAGTGAAGAGTAATGATTTGCTTTTTACAATCTTTGTACAACCCTATGTCCTGCCCGGGGCATAGTGGTTTTATTGTCAGGGCCTTGTTGGATTATGTACATGCATTTTGTTAATAAATCAAAGGCGTTTTCTTCGTACTCAAATATTGTGTTCTCTGTTATTCTTGTTTTATGTTTATTTTGAAAAACAGTAAAATGGCAACGGGGTTTGTGCTAACCTGCATATTCTTGCTTTAAAATTTAACCCTTGTTATTGTAGGATCCACATAACAGACGACATCGACTCTGGACCCTCTACGGCTCACTACGACTTCGATTGCCCGATTTATCAAGCCGAGGATGAGATTGATGAAGACGAAGACCTTCCGGAAGAGTTGGCCCGCTTGTTGAGACAAGAGGAAAAGGTTATTCTGCCTCATGAGGAAGATATTGAGATCGTAAACCTGGGTTCTGAAGAGCTCGTCAGAAATGTCAGAGTAGGGGCTGCGCTGCAGAATGATGTCAAGCATAGACTGGTCGAGATGCTTCGAGAGTATAGTGACGTCTTTGCTTGGTCATACGAAGATATGCCCGGACTTGACACAGACATCGTGGTTCATCGCTTGCCGTTGCGAGAAGATTGCCCTCCAGTCAAGCAGAAGCTTAGGAGGACGAGACCAGATATGGCTGTAAAAATCAAGGAAGAAGTCCAGAAGCAGTTGGACGCAGGATTTCTAGCCGTTACCACTTACCCTCCGTGGGTTGCCAACATAGTGCCTGTACCGAAGAAGGACGGTAAGGTACGCATGTGCGTCGATTATCGGGATTTGAATAGGGAGAGCCCTAAGGATGATTTCCCGTTGCCTCATATCGATGTGTTGGTCGACAACACAGCCCAGTTCTCCGTGTTTTCGTTCATGGATGGCTTCTCCGGTTACAATCAGATTAAGATGGCACCGGAGGACATGGAGAAAACGACGTTTATCACCCCCTGGGGAACATTTTGCTATAAGGTAATGCCCTTCGGTCTGAAGAACGCAGGGGCCACTTACCAGCGAGCAATGGTAACTTTGTTTCATGATATGATTCATCATGAGATTGAGGTCTATGTTGATGACATGATTGCAAAGTCCCAAACGGAGGAAGAGCATCTGGTCAACTTATTGAAGCTTTTTGAGAGGCTTAGGAAGTTCAGGCTGAGGCTGAATCCTAACAAATGCACCTTCGGAGTGCGGTCCGGAAAGTTATTGGGGTTTATCGTTAGTGAACGAGGTATCGAAGTTGATCCTGCGAAAATAAAAGCTATTCAAGAAATGCCAGCGCCAAAGACAGAAAAAGAAGTTCGTGGTTTCTTGGGCCGAATAAACTACATTGTAAGGTTTATCTCTCAGCTCACGGCCACTTGTGAACCGATGTTCAAGCTTTTAAAGAAAGATCAGGCGATTACTTGGAATGAGGATTGCCAGAAGGCATTCGACAAAATAAAGCAGTATCTTCAAGAACCTCCAATCTTGATACCCCTAGTGGCTGGACGACCATTAATCATGTACCTGACGGTTCTGGAGAATAGTATGGGGTGTGTTCTCGGTCAGCACGACGAGACGGGCAGAAAAGAGCATGCCATTTATTATTTGAGTAAAAAGTTCACTAAGTGTGAATCTCGATACTCGATGCTGGAGAAGACGTGTTGTGCATTAGCTTGGGCCGCCAAACGTCTACGACAGTACATGCTCAATCACACCACTATGCTAATTTCGAAGATGGATCCGATCAAGTACGTCTTCGAGAAGCAGGCTCTTTCGGGCAGGATTGCCAGATGGCAAATGGTGTTAACGGAATATGATATTCAGTACGTCTCCCAGAAGGCCATTAAGGGAAGCGTATTGTCTGATTACCTTGTCGAGCAGCCAATCGACGACTACCAGCCGATGAAGTTTGAGTTCCCTGACGAGGATATTATGTTTCTCAAAGCGAAGGATTGCGAGGAGCCATTGCCCGGTGAGGGGCCAAATAGGAAGTCTCAGTGGAAGTTGATATTCGATGGAGCGGTTAATTCCTATGGAAGTGGCATCGGGGCTATCATCACGACTCCTTACGGATCCCACATCCCGTTTACTGCGAGACTGACGTTTCCAGTTACCAACAATGAGGCAGAGTATGAAGCATGTATTATGGGTCTAGAAGAGGCAATTGATTTGAGAATCAAGAATCTAGACGTATATGGTGACTCAGCGCTTGTAATCAATCAGATTAAAGGGGAGTGGGAAACTCGTCAAGCGAATCTGGTGCCGTACATGAATTATGCCAGGAGGCTGCTTCCGTTCTTCGATCGAGTGGAACTTCATCATGTACCCAGGGCCGAAAATCAGATGGCTGATGCCTTAGCCACGTTGGCTTCAATGTATAAGGTCAACCTTTGGAATGAAGCTCCAAGCATTGTCCTTTCGCGTCTTGACAGACCGGCTCAGGAATTTCTTTTATAGCTTTTATTTTGGCAGGATCCACCTCAATACCCCTTTCACTAATAATAAAACCCAACAGCTTTCCTGATCTCACCCCGAAGGTGCATTTCTTAAGATTCAACCTCAGTTTGAACTTTCTTAACCTTTCAAATAATTTCAGAAGATTAACTAGATCTTCTTCTCCCATTTGTGAATTTGCAATCATATTATCAACATATACTTCGATCTCATGATGAATCATATCATGAAAGAGAGTCACCATCGCCCGCTGATAAGTTGCCCTTGCATTCTTCAATCCAAAAGGCATAACTTTGTAGCAAAAAATCCCCCACTGTGTGATAAAATTAGTTCTCCATGTCCTCTGGGGCTATTTTGATTTGGTTTTACCCAAAGAAGCCATCCATGAAGGAAAACACAGAGTATTGAGCAATGTTATCAACCAACACATCAATGTGGGGGAACGGGAAATCGTCTTTCGGGCTCGCTCTATTCAAATCTCGATAATCAACACACATCCTAACCTTTCCATCCTTCTTAGGTACAGGAACAATATTAGCGACCCGCGGAGGGTAATTAGTAATAGCAATAAAACCAGCGTCTAACTGCTTTTGGACTTCTTCTTTGATCTTGACTACCATATCAGGTCTGGTCCTTCTCAACTTTTGCTTCACGGGCGGACATTCTTCTCGAAGAGGTAGGCGGTGCACCACTATATCAGTATCCAACCCTGGCATATCCTGATAAGACCAAGCGAATACATATTTATACTCAAGGAGCATTTCAACCAGTCTTCTCTTGACATCACATTCCAATGCAGCCCCTATTCTGACCTCCTTTTTCTCATTTCCAGTACCCAGATTGATGACTTTAATATCCTCCTAGTGAGGCACAATAACCCTTTCCTCTTGCTTTAGAAGCCTAACCAGCTCTTCAGGTAAGTTAAAATCTTCATCAGCCTCTTCTTCAGCTTGATAAATGGGATTATTGAAGTCATACCAAGTCATAGCTGAATCATGATCGATGGTATCTGAAATGGGCAACCTGCATGATTGATGTTTTATGCTAATTATGATATGCAAACAAACACAAAACACATTTCCATTTTAATATTTTAATGTAAAAACAAGAATGAAAAACAAGGATCAAACCATTTGAATGCAAAAGGGATGCCTTTTATTCATGATAACTTTAAAATGTTAAAATAGGGCCCTACAAGATAAGTCACTACGCCTTGGGCAGAACGTAGGACTAGTCATAAATAGAAACAAAAGCAAAAATTACTCTTCTAATGTGACGTGGATGAGTTCCTCTACAGTCCAGTTGCAAATCTTCTTCCCAGGGACATACAAACGAATCAAAGCGTCCATATCACGGTCGATGTCTCCTTCGTCCTCGCCAACAACATTTACCCTATCGAATATAACCCCAACTCAGGTAAACCGAACAGGTCCTTTGTGCTTTGGAGGATCCTTTGAAGGAAAAGAGGGACTATACCCCAAAATCGAACATGTCATGCTTAGCAGGAACATCAAGTACCTAGCCCCATTTCTGAGAAGACCCAGATTCCACTATAGCACAGGCTTCCTTAAATGGCGACATCGAGACCTCTGGACCTTTAGCTTCTACAGGATACTTCTCCTGAATCTATATAGTTTTGAAAGCTCTCTTAGATCCATCAAAAGCTCTTACAACTAAGTCACTTGGCATACATATCAGCCCTTGAGTATCCAGTTTCATCAAAGCTTTCTTTGGCGGTACATTAAGGGATGGCCCTGTGCCTACCAAGACATGAGACAACAGAGACACTTTGCACACTATAGATATATGTAGAGCATGATTATGGTTCCTCTGGGCAGGAATCAAATCCAAATCTGTAAAACCCAGACCATTACCAGCATTCAAATGAGTCGCCACTCCTTCTAGCTGGTTTACCAAAATCTCTTGCGGCACAAATGCCGAATTCATAAATTGCAATAGCGCATTCTGGTGCGCCTTCGAGCATAATAACAACGATAGAATATAAATCTTTGATGGCATCTAGTTCAAATGATCTATAATCTTGTAATCACTTTTACGAATAAGCCTCATGAACTCTTCAGTATCCTTCACAAAAGAATCTTTATCAACCTGTTGTTGAACGTCTTCCTCTACCACAACATTTCCTTTACCTTTATCAACTTTATCACTACCAGTTCCTGGCGGAGAGAAAATCCTACCACTCCTAGTAACTCATCTTGTTCCAACGATGTTTTCAATTAAAATACCTCCATATGATGATCCTGTCAACTCCTATATTTGTCCATTGCAAAACACCTTTGCCCCATAATTGCAAGGAATGGCCTTAGTGCTTTCATAAGGTACAGGTCCTGGAGTAGTAATAATCACCGGAGATGGCCTTGGTGGCGGTGAAATATTGATCGTCTGCTACGGAATTGAAATTGTTGCGACTTCATCTCTTTCATTATTACCCTCATCAATAAACTCTTCTCCTACAACCCTGTCAAACTGTAAACTACTTTCATTAATCAAACTCTGAATATGATTTCTTAAGGAACTGCAACCCTCGGCTGCACAAAATATTCTGAACAATCTTCTGAACACCCCGGATATATACCTCCCTTAGAAGTTTTTCTTTTACGAAGAACAAAGGGGTCTTCAACTCTGCAACATCAGTTATCAAGTTCAGCCTTTCTCCTTCAATAATAGCATTGGCCCTAGCCACCCCATGGTTTGACATTGGGTTCTGATTTACGTTGGGGTTTTCATTGGTGAAATTGATTACTTTCGATTCAAGTAAATCTTGAACCTTAAGCTTAAACGCATTGCAATTGTCAATATTGTGGCCTGGATCTCCGGAGTGGAACTCACACCTAGCGTTTGCATCATAACCTGGCGGAGGCACACTGGTGAGTGGCGCCAAAGTTCTCTTTTGGATAAGCAGTAACTGTAATAAATGCTGCAAAGCTGAGAATAAGGCATAGGAGGCGTCTCAAATTTCCTGTTAGCCACCCTTCCCCTGTCTTGGTAACGACGAGGCGCATAAGTTTGTTGTTATGGTACATCTGGAATAACTATACTAGAAACTTATTGTTTATG
Source organism: Lathyrus sativus (assembly GCA_963859935.3). Classification (NCBI taxonomy): domain Eukaryota; kingdom Viridiplantae; phylum Streptophyta; class Magnoliopsida; order Fabales; family Fabaceae; genus Lathyrus; species Lathyrus sativus. The sequence continues at coordinate 81,751,587 of OZ012736.1, forward strand.
CTAATGTTGTGCCTGACCTTTACCTCTATAGGATGAGATTGCATTCACATCTCCCTCTCTCTTCTTAGTGTTTCCGATGTATGGCTTTTTCAAACCTCCTGCTGAAGATCTTGATCCGCTTGGTATCTTTCCTATCTTTATACTGTTCTCTACCCTCTCTCCTGCCATCACCAAATCTGAAAAGCTTCCAGACATACATCCAATCAATTTTTTATAATATGTTTCTGGAAAGGTCTCCATGAACATGTCAATCAGCTCACGCTCCACCATTGGAGGATGCACTCTAGCTGCTAACTCTTGCCAACTCTAGGCGTACTCTTTGAACCCTTCTTTGTTTCTCTGTGACATATTTTGCAATTGCACCCTATTGGGTGCCAAGTCACTGTTGTACTGATAGTGACGCACAAACGCTTCTCCCAATTCTCTCCAACTTTTTATATGTGTCCTTTCAAGACCCATGTACCACTCCAAAGAAGGACCTGAGAGACTGTCCTGAAATAAATGCATCAATAACTTCTCATCATCTGAATAGGCATACATCTTCCAGAAAATCCATGAGATGTACTCTAGGGCAAGTCGTCCCTTTGTACTTATCAAAATTTGGTACTTAATTTTTGGGGGAATCCTGACCCCTGGCACCAGTCCCAGATCAGACATATCGAGCCCCAAAGTGTTTTGGTTCTCGAAGGCTCTCATCTTTTCTTCAATCAACTTAAATCTCTTATCATCTTCTATAGGTAGCCCCACATCCAAGTATCTCATTGAGAATACATCATCTTGGTTATCTTCTTCCCATTGGGAACCAGCAGCTCCCTAAACATCACATACACTAGTCCCAATTCCATGAACTCCACCCTGATTACCTCCGCCCGAAGGGTTCACAATTGTTGGAGCACCGTTGCCATGAGGAATATTGCCATCAACTGGAGGGGGAACAACAACTGTCCCTTCGTGCAGAATACCATTACCATCGATCCGTGTTGTTAGAGGCTGAACCAAAATTCTAAGTTGTTCTTGCCCATTAGCGACATTTTGCATCATCTCCATAAACTGTTCCATTCTGTCTCTGACCTCTTGTAACTCATGCTGCACTTGATCCATAATTCTCCGTTGATTTTCTCTCGTAGAATATATGTGGAAGACTGAATCTGCAATCCTGCTAACTTTTGAAGAAAACCAAGCAGAGGTATAAGATTAGAAGCTCCAAGGACATCTGCTATGCAAATGAAAATTATAATGCAAAATGCAAACATGTGTATATGTCCCAAGGAGATCTCCCCCTCGATTCCAGTTTCACAGATAATAACAGAACAGTAGAGATAAAAAGAATAACCAGAAAACCATCTCATAAATAAAATGAGAACAAAAGTCAATGTATACAAATCATCAATAGGAAATACAACTGTATACAAGCATATAACCCCATCCAACAGATTTGGTGATGGTCAAAATACAAAACAAGAAAAGAGAAAATACAACATTAGAAAACCTTCAACTATTGTAGGCCTTGTACCAGGTATGAGCTTTTGCTAATAGCTTATTTGTATCTGGATGCCCAGGTCTTGCAACTAGCTCCTGGTTAAGGAGATCCCTCTTGTAGATGACACCTTTAAGTCCCTGAACATAGTCCTCCCAAGCATCTACTCCAAAGGCATCTTCAAGTCTTGGCCTCTTAAATTATGCCCTTACCTTGAGCTCCTCAAACGCTAACAAGGTTTCCTGTATCTTCTGATCACTTGTATACCTACGGGGTGATTCTGCTGAAACTGCCTTTCATTGGAATTTGAGTTGTGTCTTCAAATGGTCAAGATGTCTACGAAGTTCATCCTCTCTTCCTTTGTTGGCAGTCAATGTGGCGTTCCACTAATTCTTTCAAATCATGGCCAACTCGTCCCCGTACCCAGATATCTTTAGCCAACTCCTTTTCTATCTTAGCCAAGGTTTTTGTCTTTACTCTAGCTAGGTAAACAACTTCATTCTTCTCACGTTTCAATTGACTGATCTCATTTTTCAGCTCTTCATTTTCCTTATGCAACTCTTCTTGTTCTATCTGAAGCTTATCATATCTCTGAATATCAATCGTCATAGGCTCTTCAATCATCAGGGGATATAAGGGTTTTTAAACAGGAAACGACAAAAAAATCTTCTCCACCCTCCCCTGAATCCACTCTAAGTAAGGGTCATAGGCTCTACAATCACACTTTCCTAAAGAAATCGTTCCCTTCCTATGAACCTTTCCCCATGCTTCAACTATCTTGGCCAAAACATCGGGACTAACTACACCGGTAAAGTATAGAGATTCCTGTACTTCTTCATCTTTTGGAGGTCCTCTCAAAGCGTATCCAAACTGTCTAACAGCGAGAGAAGCGTTATAATTAACTCTCCATTTTCTCCATATTAGAGGTACATTGGGAAAACTACCACAGCTAGAAACAATCTCCACACCAAGAAAATCTTGGTTGAACCAAGTAATGTCATTAGCAGTCAAAACCATAAGCCTCTGGGACCACTCATGTATATTCCTCAAGTCAGAGAAAGCTTATGTGCGAGGAAGATGATCAATAAATCATTTATGGAAGAGTGGGGTACAACAAGAAACCGTTTTCCCTCTTCTCGTTTCATTCTTGTAATGTATTGAGTGATACAGATCTCCTAGGATAGTAGGTACAGGATCTCTAGATGCGAAAATTCTGAAAGCGTCCATATCCACCAAGTCAAGTATGTTTAGGAACATCATAATACCATATATGCGCAGAGCCAAGATAGAGCTAATGACAACCCAACAAACCTCTTTGGCGTACCTCTAGGCTTTGTCTACCAAGAAACACAAAGTAAACCCAGTGACCCCATTCCTGGTAACTACACTGCCTACCAACTCAAATGCGCTCAAATAAAGAGCGGCTGCAAGCTTCTCAAAATCAGGCTCCTCTTTTGAATGAAAGAACGGTACTTTATCCTGGACTGGGATCCCTAGGATAAAAGAAAACTCCTCCAATGTGGGAACTAGAACATAATTTGGGAAAGTAAAACAGCGCAGTGGAGGATCATAGAACTGCAACAAAGCAAGGATTGCTCCTTGCTCGTAGCTTGTGACTTTACGAACAAGGCTCAAAATTCTCCCATAGTCTGTTCTAAACACCTCAATAGTTCCAGGATTCGCCTAGCAATGAGACCAAATAAAGGTCCAAGATCTGGTAGAGGAAACTTGTACAAAATAGTCTTCTTCCTCTCTACTTCCATTCTCAAAGAAAACTAGGACTAGAATCTGAGGAGATATGTGTTGCACCCTAAAATTTGCTCAACCTTATTCCTTGGATTTATGTTTCATTATCATTAGCATTTGCATATAGAGTCATGTACATAGACTAACCATCTGCATAGCATAAGCATAACAAGTCATTCAACAGGGGACCAATCATTATTTTCATCTCTAGAGGCCTAGCAAGAGGTTATTATTCCAATTCAATCTCATTCAAGTCATCAGGAAAGAATTTGAAAGCAAAGAGTTCAGCAGATCAAGCCTTGAGCCCATCTCCTAGCTGAGGGTATCTGAGGGTCAACAAGAGGGTTGTGAGCTGTGAAATGAAAGCATGGAGAGCATATAGACATCTTGAGAGACTTATAAAGTCATTGGGAGAAGAAAGCAAGTCATTGATGAAAGCACAAGAGCTATGGTGGAAGACAGTCAACTAGGGTTTCATCTGGGTCAACCCTAGGTCAACCCTAGGTCAATTGACTGACTTAAGAGGGCATTCAAGTCTATTGGAGAGATGTGGGGATCATCATTGAACATATAAAGAAGGATATGGAGATATGACAAGGAGAATTCAAGAGAAATCAAGGAGAAGAGGAGTTACTAAATTAGGGTTTCTCTGTAAAATCCCCTAGTTTAGGTCAAATTTCCAAGCAAGATAAGTCAAAATGCTAGCTTCAAATGGCTTCTTGGCCAACATGAAACTTGTAGAGGATCTCAAGACCTTTAATTTGAGTGGTGGAAGACCTCAAGGAGATTTATAGAACTCAAGTTATGGTCCTTACAAGTTACAGGTCATCTGGGGTGTCTGAATTTTTGTCTATGAAAGTGACTTGACTTCCAAGCTAGTTTTGCCCCTCAAGGAGATTTCAAATGAATTCTTGGTCAACATAAGAGTTGTTCCTCATTGTCTTAGCTTTCTAGAATGGTATGGTATGCCTTCATATGATGTGGAGAACTCAACTTATGGTCTTGACAAGCAAAGGGTATTTTGGGCATTTGTGAATTACAGGTCATTTTAACCTATGTCCAAAACTCATACAAGGAGGCCTCAAATGGAAAAACTTACAACATCAAACTTGCTCCAAATGGGATTTTAAGTCTAGAAAGAAGGTCACAAGTTATTGGAGAAGCTCATAGCATGGGGTTACATGATTGGTCAAAATATGAACTAAAAAGGCTTATAAAGTGAATAATTTCAAAGTGAAAAATGGTTTGGGAGATTTACAAGTCCAAATGGAGACTTCCAATATATGATTTTGAATGGAAAAACAATTCTAAGAACAATGGTTCACACACTTTTTTGAGTTTAGAAGGAAAAAATGAAGTTATCCATGGTTACTTGTAATTGAAGAAACATAATCCAAAATGAGCCAAAGTTTGAAAACAAGGGAATGTGCAAGATGGATCTAGAATGTACCATTGGGGTCTATATAAGCATGAAAGGAGAATTTGGCAAGGGTTGGCCTCATTTGCACCAAGAATTCCACAAATTTTTCTCATGCTTTCTCATTAAGTTTTCATTCCAATTCTCCAAAATCTTCATCAATCTTCCTCAAAATCAATCCAATCATATTCAGTATTCATCATAGATCAGAATTGAAGCAAGGATCAAGTGATTATCATCCATTTTCGAGTGCTTTTCTCAAGATCATCAAAATCACAATCTCAAGTGGATAGCATAATTCTGGCCAAGTCTCATCCAAAGCTTGCATACAGAATCAAGTTCCTCAAGGATTGATCAAGATTCAACACTTAGAAGCTTCAGATCCACATCTTCCATAGCTGTTCTCAAGGTTTTACATCAGGTAAGTTTTCCTTCGATTTGCTTAATTCAGTTAGTTTCACATGATTTTATTAGTGTAGACTTGATCTAGGTGGTTAGGAGATTAAGTTAGATGATTTTGGAACGATTTGGTGATGGTTAGTGACAGGTGCAACAAACTGTTAGTGTTCGAATCTCTTGGATTAGGGCGTTAGAATGTTAGTTTGATTCATCAAATTAATCTCCATTAGGTGTAGTTTAGTTTAGGGTAAGTTTGAGGAAGAATGGTGATGATGCATATCAGTATGATTTCATGATGATCAGTTTTTACCTCGATCGGGTTGAGAGATTCTGTGAGTTTCAGACTGAGCTGGTGCTATAGGATTGTAGAGGGAGAGATTTGGAGCAGGTTTCATGTTTATGGCGTGGCATTTCATTGCGTGTGGAAGGAGAACAGAGGAGGTGAAGTTTAGTCGTGCATGGCCATTCATGGAGGTAAAACCCTAATTTGCAGAATAATTGAGGAAGACATAATCGTGGCCCTTCATTTGGAGTTGGACTTTTGACTCTTGGCGTGATCCAATGGCTAGCGTTTAATCTGATTTGGAGGGAAGGACCTTGGCCAAAACGCACCGTTTCATTAATTGAAACGGGCGGGCCTGAGTTGGATTTTGTTATCCCCACCCCCAATGTGAGCCCAATTCCAGGTTTCAACGTGATTTCACTACTTTTCTCACCCCCAGCTGGCGTTTTTATTTTCAACTAATGCTGAGTGTTTTTCTGGGCCTAGTGTAAGCGCTATATGCACCCCCATTGTTGGCCCATCATGGATAATCAACTGGAGCGAATTGATATTCTAACCCCCCTCCCTCATTTTAATTCATTTAATTTTCTTAATTCATTTTAATTTTTTTACCAACTTCAAAAATTCATAATAAATGCATAAAAAATCATTTGCACTTCATTCTTTTTACATCATTTTCATTAAAATGTCTAGAATATTATAGGAAAAGAAAATTTCATTTTTAGTTTTATTTCATATTTTTTACATATTTTCTAAATAAATGTCACATTAAATAATTCATTTCATGCATCATTTTTATGATTTTTGTTCTCTCACATGCTTTGATATTTTTTGATCACTCTTTTCATATTGTTTAGATGAGATGTTAAGCTTGTAGAAATATTTTAGTTCCCATTTTTAGAGGTTAATTTTAGGTGATTAATAGATGTTTGAATATCATGAGCAAAACTAGGGTTTAGGTGACAACTTAGGAGTTTGATTTCATTTCCCTTAGGACTTAGGGTTTGAATAGATTAGTTATGGGACTATAGGGGCTATGGGTAGTTATTAGATCCCTTAGAGAACAGTTAGGATTCCCCTACTGCTATTATTACTGTCTGTATATCTGTTGTCTGGTGTGGTGTGCCCTCTGGGGTTTATTGATTGTTTGTATGGGTATTGGGTTTGTCTGGGGCCCTGGGGAAGCTGAAGATTTGTGAAGATGAAGCTATTGGAGATTCAAAGATTGGAGATCAACTGTCAGAGTTGAGGAGGAGTTTCTTGCTATCAGTTGCTGAGGAGACTAGGGTTTAGGAGCTAGGCAGAGCTCTAGATTAGAATGATTGTTTCTCAAACATGGATTGCCTTGTCCGCATCCATTCTTCTCTGTGATTCAGAGTCTCTCTAAGATACTCACCCCCTTCCTTTGGAAGGCTTGGTGATAGTGTCTATGAGATAGAACTCTTGAGAGAAAATGTCTCTTGTGTTAGAAGCAGTCTGTTCACCACCTTTGGTAGTCAGCTGATTGCTTAACACCCAATTCACTCTTGTGACTGATCCCTCATCCTGGAGGTTTGAGTTTGAAGAAAAGCCATTGCAGATGGAAGACTGATGATCAAAGCCCTTGTCTGAAGGCCATGAAGATGGAGATTAATGCTGGTTGAAGCCTGTAGTTGATTGGAGATTACTTGAAGCCAGATGTTGATTCAGAGCTGCTGATGCTGTTTCTTTTGGCTGTATTTCATTTGTTGATGTATTGATTGGTTTTCTGGACTGTATTGTTTGCTGTTTACCCTGTTGGGTTGAAAGTGAAGCCTGTTCACTTTCGCCTATTGTTTTCTAGGTTCGAGGTTGAGTGGGACTCCCTTGCCTCGCTTGTACTGTTGCATCCATGCATTTTACTGTTTTACTGTATATATCTGATATTGTTTCTGTTTCTGCCTATCCCGTAGGATCTCTGTTTCTCTCTGTGCAAGAGAGAAGCATGATAGACACTAGGTCTCAACCCATGCATGATAACATTAGGTTAGTCTGTTTCCCTTCGCAACCGTAGGTTAGAGTTCTGTCTCTTTCTTTCTCAAAACAAACAGAAAAACACATAAAGATTTCAAACACAATAAAAGACACTTCTTCCGTAAAAGAATGTGAACTCATCAAAACGTCATTTTTGTCCTCTTGGACTGTTAGTCAGAAAAACCTTTTTCAGAAGGAATAAAATCAATCAAGGACAGACTTGTGTCGTACGTGGCCCGAACTACGTTTGCTCTGATCTTTCATGCTGTATGAAAGTACGTAGGCATAGGATGCGATATCCTCGCGAGCAACCTTCCCCTCCTTTCCCGTAGGTAGGCGAACTACGTTGACTCTGATTTCTCGTTCCAGGCGAGAATACGTAGGCATAAAGTGCGATACTTTGCCGAGTCATTTTCTTTTCTTTTTAACCCCTGACCTTTAGAGTAGATAGAATAGCAATCCATACCCGAAAACAAGCGTGGATCCCGTCGAGTACGACGGACGTGAGGGGTGCTAATACCTTCCCCTTGCGTAACCGACTCCCGAATCCAGGTTTTGGTTGCGACGACCATACCTTTCCCGTGTTGTGCGAGGTTTACTCTGAGCGTTTCCTTTCCCTCCCGTGGGATAAATAACGCACGGTGGCGACTCTTCTGTCAGCCGGCGCCGATTTTCGCAGTAGCGACAGCTGGCGACTCTGCTGGGGATCCAACGTCCCCTGGCTGCTAAGGACTGCGATGGTTCTTATGCATTTGGGATCCAACGTCCCTTGAGAGAGTCAATCCCAACGCTTGTTTTCCCGTCGAGGATTTTGTATGGAGTTATTGTATATTTCTAACCTTGTATTTTCAGCTTTATATATTGTTTATTATTGCTGTATTGGGGTGTGACGGGTGTTCTGATATTGAGAGATAAGCCGGACCTGGGCTTGAGTGCACCTAGAATTAGAGTAGAAATTAGTGGGCGCCCGCTTGCTTTGCTTGCTTCGGTGTCCCATGAAATCTACACTCAGACGAGGTTCTTCTGGTTGGCCTCCTGCCCCTTCCTTTGGTTGGTGTGGGTTGCTGGTTAGTTGGATTGTCGACTCTGGGGACCGATCATTTGGAAGTTGGCTGAGTGAGGCCTCTTCAGGAATTGATGATGCCACTCCTTCTGGGAATCGTATCATCAACCCTGAAAGTCTGTGACGCCGACGACCGCATAAGATGCCGTACCTTGTGCCAGTTATAGGGCCACCCACCTGTGAGGGGATTCAGGGTTATGCAGGTAACTAGACCTCCAGACTACCGGTTATTTCTTGATCAGAGATCCTGGTTATTTATGGAGAGTTATGAGGTCTGTCAGAGACCAAATATGGATGTGATTTGAGGTCTATCAGAGACCAGTTGGAGAGTTATGAGGTCTGTCAGAGACCAAATATGGATGTGATTTGAGGTCTATCAGAGACCAGTTGGAGAGTTATGAGGTCTGTCAGAGACCAATTATGGATGTGATTTGAGGTCTATCAGAGACCAGTGAGTTATGGTTTGAGGTCTGTCAGAGACCAGTGTTGGAGTTCTATTTTAGGTCTATCTGAGACCATGGTTTGGTGACTTCTGGATGGTCTATCTGAGACCTTTCTTGATTGGGTTTAGGCTATTCAGCTGCAGCTTTGGTCCCTGTTGAATGTTACTTGCATTGCATCCCTGCATATCCATTATCATTTGCATTTCACTAACGTGTGTCTGTGCTGCAGGTGCATTTGCATTTCCCTAGTTCTAGTGCCCAGACTTCTGAGTGTTTGATCATGACTAGCCTACGGAGAACGGTTGCTTACAAGTTGCCTACGCCTGATATTGTTCCTTTACTGGGGTTGATCTCTCTTGCTGATGAGGGTGTTCGTAGGAGTTTCCGGATGAGCTATGGTAGATTATTGAGATTGGTGTGCAAACCTACAGAGGTAGAGTTGGATGGGCTGTATGCTTTGATGCAATTCTACGACCCTGCTTTGAGGTGTTTCACGTTCTCTGACTTTATTATGGGACCAACCTTGGAGGAATACGCTGAGTATGTTGAGCTGCCTGTGCAGAACCAGGTTCCGTTCATTCATTATGATGCCAAACCCAAGCCGGAGGAATTGGCAAAAGCCTTGCATGTTGATGCTTCTGAACTTGTGACTACTGTTTCCCGTGGAGTTCCAGGCTTCTCATTTCAGTTCTTAGTGGGTAAAGCCCAAGAGTACGCCAAGAATGGGTGCTGGGTTGCTTTCAATGCTGTGTTGGCTTTGTGCATTTATGGCATAGTTTTATTCCCCAATATACCGGATTTTGTGGACTTCGATGCTTTCTACTTGTTTGCCGCTGGTAATCCTGTGCCTACTTTACTCGGAGATCTCTACCATTCACTGCATTACAAGAATGAGAAGGGAAGAGGGAAGAATGTTCATCTGTGTGTACCCTTATTGAGTATGTGGTTTGAGAGTCACCTTCCTAAGAGAGGATCTGCTGCAGAGACTACAATTCCAGTTGGTTGGCCAGAACGCTTGATGGGGCTATCGTCGGAAGATATGGAGTGGTTTGATAGAGACCTGTTGGGATCGGAGCTCATCTTCAGTTGTTCCGGGTACCCTAATGTGCCATTGATAGGAAGAAAAGGGTGTATCAACTACAACCCTTCTCTATTCATTCGCCAGTTTGGATATGCGCTGAAGAATCCACCTCAAGAGGAGGAAGTACAGGAATCTCTGTACTTCACTGGAGATTTGAAGGGGGAATTATTAGCCAAGTTGCGACGTGCCTGGACGCGCATTAACCGCAGAGGGAAGCCGTTGTTGGGAAAGAATGACTGTCAGGCCTATGCATCTTATAGAGCTTGGATTCAAGAGAGGGCTAGTCAGTTGAAGATGCCGTTTCCAGATGCACCAATTCTTGATCCTATTCCGGTAGAAGAGCCGACTACTGTTTCTAGAGAAGCATATGAACAGGTTGTGAAGGAGAAAGAAGCCTTGATGAAGATTAATGAAGGGTTAGAGCAAGAGCTAGCCCAGGCACGCAGCGAGAAGAACAAGGCCGTATATGCTTTCCAACAACAGATTGAGCTGGTGAACAGGTTAGGATCTGAGTTGACCGAGGAAAAGAAGAAGCGCGAACGTCTGGGGCAAGAGTTCAGAAGTTCCCATGACATGCTGGAAGCCAAAAAGAAGGCGCTCGACGCAGCACACCGAGAGATATCTTCTTGCAATAAGACTTGGAATGCTACACTCACCAACAACAAGAAGAGGGAAGATAAGCTGAAGCAGCAAATTTCCGACCTCGAAGAGAAGTTGAAGTCTAGCATCAAGAAGTGCGAGGAGGAAGTGATGAACCGGTATAGTGTCCAGCATGCACTGAACAAGGCAATCAAATCCAGAGATGAAGCAGTGTCCCAGAAGCGAAAGTTAGAAGATTGCTTCGGAGAAGCAATATGGGAAGAAACCGCTGAAGACGTACGCCGTGTCCTTAAGAGGAGAAACCTGCTTGTTGAAGGGCTGCTTGATCGACCAAGCCATCCGGAGACCAAGAAGTTGATAGAGGAGTACCAGACTTTTGGGAGGATTTGATCATTCCATTATTTGTATGCTTTATTTGCATAGTGCTGACCATCACCAGGATTGTTGGTTGAGGTCATGCCATCTTTGTACTCTCAGTGATATTGTACCCTGGGCTTATTGATTCTCTCTGCAATATACGAGGCTTTCTATGATTCAGCTCCGATATTCTTATTGTCAACACTGTCACTGCACCGGCACCCTCGCACTAGAACTGGGGGAATGAACTTCCCTAATGCACAGACACATTGCATTGCATTCATACTCATATTGCATAACAGGTAATCTATGAATGGTGTCTTATCTCTTGCTCTGTATCAGGTACTTAACAGGATTCCAGATCAACATCCGCACCGCTATTCTACACGATCCAACTGTCGGAAAGTCATGGACCAGATTCAGAACGAGATGCAGGATGTGCGCGAAAAGCTCGCCCTCTTCATGCAGACCATGGAGGCTATAGCAAAAGGGCAGGAGAACTTGCAGGCCATGGTCCAGCCTCTGTTGGCTCGCAACGCTGGTCATGGTAATGACGATCATCAGTCTGTCCGGGTTGATACTGCTCATGGAGATGGCACTCCCACGCCAGTGGCTCCGCCTGTCGTCAATGTGAATGCTGCTAACGTCAACAACGCTACCGCTGCTGTGAATGGTAACGTCGGAGTTGGAAATGAAACTGCTGTCCATAACGCTGGGCTGGGTGATGTCAATGTGGGAGATAATCTCGGAGGCAATGGCTTTGTCAACGCTGGGTTCGGATTCAACGATCAGGGATTCGACAATACTGGCAAGTATGGCTTTAATGCTCAAGGCTTTGGGCAAGATGGTTATGGTATGGTCAATCAGGGCTACGGAGGTTTTGGAAACGGAAACGGTGCTGGTTTTATGGCTGGTGGTCCTGCTGGAGGGGTTCAAGGGTATGGCAACAGAGGCCGAGTTCCGGGGATGAATCAGGTCAGAGCTGGACGTAATAATGCATATGATGGATATGGGGCTGGAAACGGTATGTGGCAAGAGGATCAACAGGAAGACGCCTTCTCTGGAGGGGGTTTTGACGGGCCGATGGATGATTCTCAAAAGATTAGAATGCTGGAAGAGCAAATGAAGGGAGTCCTAAACCAGAGTGCTGTGGGTCTGGACATGGCAACAATGGGCTTGGTACCTGGGCTGAGGGTGCCGATCAAGTTCAAAGCGCCTGCGTTCGATAAGTACAAAGGAGATACATGTCCGAAGGTTCATGTACGAGCTTATTACAGAAAGATGTCTGCATACTCCACTGACGAAAGAATGCTCATGCATTTCTTTCAGGATAGCCTATCGGGTCCTTCCTTAGAGTGGTACATGGGGTTGGAGCCCACTGATATCAAGACTTGGAAGCAATTAGCAGAGGCGTTCGTAGCCCATTACAAATATAACAGTGATCTGGCACCCAATCGGGTCCAGTTGGCCGGGCTTTCGCAGAAGAAGGGGGAGAGTTTTAAAGAGTACGCGCAAAGGTGGCGCGATATGGCTGCCAGGGTTCGTCCTCCTGTGGAAGATAAAGAAATGAACGACATGTTTGTTGGCACATTCACCGGGCTGTTTCATGATATGTTGTTTCATACGTCTCTGGCTAGTTTTTCAGACCTGATTCTGATGGGTGAAAAGATTGAGCGGAACATTAAGCAAGGAAAGTTCCAAGTCGATGAATCAACTGCATCTGGCAGTAGTAGGAAAGCTTATGGTGGGCGCCGTCAGGGCGAAGCTAGCGCTGTATTTGGAGGCCGAGGCCGAGGCCGAGGCAGGGGAAGAAATCCATATCGTCAGCAGCAGCAAGTGTCGAGTGTCACCATCCCTTATCAGCAACAACCAATCCAGCAACAACAACAGGTTCAGCAGCAACCAATGCCACAGCAGCAGCAGCCTCAGCAGGGGGCACAGCAGGCTCAGAGAAAATTCCAGGGTGGTAAGCCGAGAAGGGTGTTCGAGAAGCCTCCCTCTAACTATGCTGATTTATTGCAGACCTTGTTGGGATTGAATCTGGTGGAGGAAAGAACCTTGGCACCGATAACGGGAACTCCCCCGTTCGGCTATGATGCAAATAGGCGCTGCGAGTTTCATTCTGGGGCCCCGGGCCATGATATAGAAGGTTGTCATGCTTTTAAGCACGTTGTGCAGGATCTCTTGGACAACAAGTCTATCAACTTCGGAACGACCGGTGCGAATATAGTCCAGAAACCCATGCCTAATCATGGGGCGAATGCCGTGCTGTCTGAGGAAGGTCTGAATCTGATTATGAATGTTGAGGACTTAAAGACGCCGCTGAGCGAAATAAAAAGCCGACTGTTGCAAGGAGGTGTTTACCCGGGTTGTAATGAGTACTGCTTAGATTGTTGGGCCCTGTCTGGGGGGTGTGAGGATTTGAAGAAAGGCATTCAGGCCTTAATTGATGATGGTATATTGCAGTTTGATAGAACAGCAACTGAGGAGCCGGCAGGGGCAGTAATGGATAATCAGAGTGATGTTGCCACAGTGACAATTCCTAGGAAGACGATCACTATTTCAGCACCAGTTCAGCGACCACCGATTACTATAACTAAAGCCGGGCCAATCCCGTATGAGAACACGAGAGCAGTCCCATGGTCATATGGGCTAGAGGTGTATTGTGACGGGATTAAGATCGATGTCAATAAGCAGTCGGCGGAGATTGTGGATAATGTTGTGGGCTCAGGAGGCATGACGAGGAGCGGCAGGATCTTTATATCTCCTGAAGTGGAAGCCGAAAGGCTAGCGAAAGGAAAGGGGAAAGCGGTTGAGAATGTTCCGGTACAAGCAAATGAAAAAGAAGCAGCGTCGAAGGACGTAGAGGAATTCATGCGCTTGATTCGGAAAAGCGACTATAAAATCGTGGAGCATCTGCAGCAAACGCCATCCAAAATATCTATATTGTCATTGCTGTTGTGTTCAGAAGCCCACAGGAACGCTTTGCTGAAAGTCCTGGACACTTCTTTTGTACCACAGGATGTCTCCGTGAACCAGCTAGAAGGAGTATTGGCACACGTAAATGCAGGCCACAGTCTGGGCTTTACTGATTTCGACTTGACTCCGAAAGGAAGGGATCATAATATGGCATTACATGTATCTGTTGAGTGCAGAGGGTCGACAATGTCGCACGTATTGGTTGACACCGGGTCGTCTTTGAATGTGCTGCCTAAGAAGGCTATGATGAAGCTGGATGTTCGAGGGATTTTGTGCACACCAAGTGATTTGGTAGTCAGAGCGTTTGACGGCACGCGGAGAACAGTCTTCGGATCGATCACCTTGCCTCTGCAAGTGGGGCCGGAAGTGTTTGCAACGGAGTTTTATATCATGGATATACAGCCTGCGTACAGCTGCTTGCTGGGAAGACCTTGGATTCACGGGGCAGGGGCTGTCACGTCAACCCTGCATCAGAAGTTAAAGTATATGGTCGGAGACAGTGTAGTCACCGTGTGCGGAGAAGAAGACATCCTGGTCAGCCATCTTTCTTCGTTTAAATATGTGGAAGTCGACGGGGAGATCCACGAGACGCCATGCCAGGCATTCGAAGGTTTGCGCATAAAGGACAAGAGTCCCGGGCCAAGCAAAGTGCCAGAGATAGCTGTCTCATCGTATAAAGAAGCCCAAGCGCTAGTGAAGGCAGGAGAAGCCACGGGCTGGGGCAAAGTATTGGACATTCCGGTGAAAATGGACCGGTTCGGACTGGGGTACCGACCGTCGTCATCAACTCCTTCCGTGGGGGCCCCTCATTTCAGAAAGTCAATCACCATCTCTGCCAGTGGAGTATGCCATGAATCTGTCAATGCTGCTGCAGAATCCGATGAAGGGGACAGCGACTGTGATATGGATGCCTGGATTCAGTCAAGCACGCCAGGACAAGGACTGTGCAACTGGTCTATTCAGGAGCTTGTTCCTGTGACTTTTAAACAGTAATGCTTTGCTTTATTAATTGTTGAATAATCTGATGTCTTGCCCGGGGCATCAGGATTTGCTTAGGGCTGTGTTGTTATAAACATTGCTTCGTTAATCATTAAATAAATGGCGTTTTTCATGTGCAAATACTGTAATCCCTGTCTTTCTTGTTTTGTATTTTTCAATAAAATGGCAACGTGGTTATCCGCTTTATACGCATTTTGAAGCACTTAACCCTTTCTTTTGCAGGATAACATTTTCAGATGACATCCTTGAACCACCTATGACTCGTCCCGACTTCGAGCACCCGGTATTCCAGACCGAAGAAGAGGTTGTCGAAGATAGCGACGTTCCTGAAGAACTGTCTTGGTTGGTGAAGCAAGAGGAAAGAGCCATTCTGCCTCACGACGAGGTTATCGAAATTATCAATTTGGGGACGGAAGGGGTTGAGAAGAATATTCGTATCGGAGCTGCACTGCAGAGGGATATCAAGCGAAAACTGGTTGAAATGCTCCGAGAGTATAATGATGTATTCGCTTGGTCGTATCAAGATATGCCAGGGCTCGATACTGATATGGTTGTGCATCGTCTGCCACTGAAAGAAGACTGCCCGCCTGTCAAACAAAAACTTCGCAGAACTCGCCCAGATATGGCAATGAAGATCAAAGAGGAGGTTCAGAAACAGTGGGACGCTGGTTTCCTGGCTGTGACGAAGTATCCCTCATGGGTTGCTAACATCGTACCAGTGCCAAAGAAAGATGGCAAGGTTCGAATGTGCGTGGACTATAGAGATTTGAATAAAGCAAGCCCAAAAGACGATTTTCCACTTCCTCACATTGACGTGTTAGTGGATAATACTGCTCAATACTCTGTATTCTCCTTCATGGATGGCTTTTCAGGCTATAATCAGATTAAAATGGCGCCAGAGGATATGGAGAAGACTACTTTCATAACACCGTGGGGAACATTTTGCTACAAAGTGATGCCCTTTGGTTTGAAAAATGCTGGGGCAACATATCAGCGTGCGATGACAACTCTCTTTCATGACATGATGCATAAAGAGATCGAAGTTTATGTTGACGATATGATTGCTAAATCCCAGACAGAGGAAGAGCATCTGGTGAATCTGTTGAAGTTGTTTAAAAGGCTTAGGAAGTTCAGGCTGAGGCTGAACCCTAACAAATGCACCTTCGGGGTGAGATCGGGTAAGCTCCTGGGGTTCATAGTAAGCGAAAGAGGAATAGAGGTCGATCCTGCTAAAATAAAAGCGATTCAAGAAATGCCGACGCCTAAAACAGAGAAAGAGGTGCGCGGGTTTTTAGGGAGGTTGAACTATATTGCTCGGTTCATATCTCACCTAACGGCCACGTGTGAACCATTATTCAAGCTGCTAAAGAAAGATCAAGCTGTAACGTGGAACGATAATTGTCAAAAGGCGTTCGACAAAATAAAGAAGTATCTGCAGGAGCCTCCTATTTTGATACCCCCGGTGGCAGGTAGACCCTTGATAATGTATTTGACGGTTCTTGAGGGAAGCATGGGTTGTGTTCTCGGTCAACACGACGAGACGGGGAGAAAAGAGCATGCGATCTACTATCTGAGTAAGAAATTTACGGACTGTGAATCTCGATACTCAATGCTGGAGAAAACTTGTTGCGCGCTAGCCTGGGCCGCCAAGCGTCTGAGGCAGTACATGCTGAATCATACAACCATGCTCATCTCGAAGATGGATCCGATCAAATATATATTCGAAAAGCAGGCGTTGTCAGGTAGAATTGCCCGGTGGCAGATGATCCTGACTGAGTACGATATTCAATACGTCTCGCAAAAGGCAATAAAGGGGAGTGTGTTGTCTGAGTATCTGGCGGAGCAGCCTATTGAAGAGTATCAATCGATGAGATTTGACTTTCCTGACGAGGATATCATGTATCTCAAGATGAAGGATTGTGAAGAGCCGTTACCAGACGAAGGACCAGAGCCGGGGTCCAAATGGCAGTTGATATTTGATGGAGCTGTGAATGCTTACGGTAGCGGAATAGGGGCAATTATCACTACGCCGCACGGGTCGCACATCCCGTTTACTGCCCGATTGACCTTTGCCGTTACCAACAATGAGGCCGAATACGAAGCTTGTATAATGGGGCTTGAAGAAGCCATTGATTTGCGAATCAAACATTTAGACGTATACGGAGACTCAGCTCTGGTAGTGAATCAGATCAAAGGGGAATGGGAGACACGGCAGCCCAATTTGATACATTACATGAATTATGCAAGGAGATTGTTGCCTTTCTTCGACAAAGTTGAATTGCATCACGTGCCACGGGCAGAAAATCAAATGGCTGACGCCCTTGCCACTTTGTCTTCCATGTACAAGGTCAACTTCTGGAACGAAGCTCCCCAAATCACTATCTCTCGGTTGGACAGGCCAGCTTATGTATTTGCTATTGATGAAGCGTCTGATGGCAAACCGTGGTATTTTGATATCCTTAACCTCCTGAAGAATAAAGAGTATCCGGCTGGGGCATCCAGTCAAGATCAGAAGACTCTCAGGAGATTAGCGGGTAATTTCTATTTGAACCCGGATGGCGTCTTGTACAGAAGAAACCACGACCTGGTGTTGTTGCGTTGTGTAGACGAGAAGGAGGCAAAGCTTCTCATGGAGGAAATTCATGAAGGTGCCTTTGGCACGCATGCTGGTGGACATGCTATGACGAGAAAACTGCTGCGGGCAGGTTACTTTTGGCTGACGATGGAAACTGATTGTTTCAAATTTGCAAGAAAGTGCCACAAGTGCCAAATATATGCTGACAAAATACATGTGCCTCCGAGTCCTCTAAATGTGATGTCATCTCCATGGCCATTCTCGATGTGGGGAATCAATATGATTGGAAAGATCGAGCCGACAGCTTCTAACGGACACCGGTTCATTCTAGTAGCAATCGATTATTTCACCAAGTGGGTGGAAGCGGCGTCTTATGCAAATGTAACTAAGCAGGTGGTGGCTAGATTCATCAAGAGAGATATCATTTGCCGATACGGAATTCCCGAGCGGATAATCACGGATAATGGTTCTAATCTGAACAACAAAATGATGAAGGAGCTCTGTCAGAATTTCAAGATTGAACATCACAACTCCTCCCCTTACCGACCCAAGATGAATGGCGCTGTCGAAGCGGCCAATAAGAACATCAAGAAGATAGTCCAGAAAATGGTGGTGACGTATAAAGATTGGCATGAAATGCTACCTTTCGCTTTGCACGGTTATCGTACGACGGTACGCACATCAACCGGGGCAACTCCGTTCTCGTTGGTATACGGAATGGAGGCGGTATTACCATTGGAAGTTGAGATCCCTTCTCTGAGGGTATTGCGAGACGTTCAGCTGGACGAGGCAGAATGGGTAACGAATAGATTGAACCAACTGAGTTTGATGGATGAGAAGAGGCTAGCTTCTCTGGCATACGGTCGTTTATACCAAAGACGAATGAAGAAAGCGTACGACAAGAAGATACTTCCGCGAAGCTTTCAGACGGGCGACCTTGTGCTGAAAAGGATTCTCCCGCCGCAAGCAGATCACAGGGGCAAATGGACCCCCAATTACGAAGGGCCATACATCGTCAGTAAGGTCTTTTCAGGAGGAGCTTTGTTGTTGTCCACCATGGACGGGGAAGACTTTGCATCACCTGTGAATTCGGACGCAGTTAAAAAATACTTTGCTTAAAATAGACCCGCTGGACAGAAAAAAGAGAGTCCAGGCAAAAAGGGGGCATCCTGGCGAACCAAAAACAGAATGAAAGGTTCGGGCAAAAGTTAGGGATAAAATTAAAAAATGTACACCCGCGAAGTTGAAAACCTACACTGGGCGGCTTCGGCAAAAAAGGGGTATCCCGGTGAACTGAAAACCCGTAAAGGGCGGTTCACGCAAAAGTTAGGGATGAGAAAAGCAAATGACTGCGGTCCGAATTTGAATTCAATGAGTATCAATGCGGGAGAATATATTTGAGGAGTCAGTTATCGGACACAATCTCTTCAGAAGTGGGGATACCGGGAAAGCAGTGGAGTCGGACGAGTCATGGGAGGATCAGTTCGTGGTGTTCATCTGCATCCAGTTGCCGACATGTGTACAAAATTTAATTTGTCAATATTTATGCTTCTTGTGAATACTTGCATACTTGTATATTTGCTTTGCGTAGCTTCCTCTTTTCAGGAGTTACGTCCCGTGTACAAAAACTCCGCCCATTCAGGGGCCCAATCAATGAAAATGTGTTATTCAGTACTTGATGCCTGTTCTTTACTGTTTTGCGCACGATAAAACGCCTAAAGTTTATTGAAGCTAGCATGAGTATAACATTACTGGCCCTTGCCAACAATTGTTAAAGCTTTGAATTAACTGAGTGTAACGTCACTAACCTGAATCGATTTGGATTGCATAGGCTTGCCGTGTCTTGTTTGTGTTGTTGCAGGTTTCATAACTGTACGAGGAAGGTGATCAAAAGATTGCAATAGTGAAAGGCTTGATCCCCACGCAGGTCAGGCATGTTCTTCCTGAAGAAGGATAGAATTCTCCAGCTAGCCGTAGCTTATCCAAAGGACGTGCTCCAGAGAAGTTACTCGTCCTCAGCAGAGTTTAGTGATTCTGAGATCGTAAGGCTGTATTCAGACAGGTTCATCTCCCCCCGTAGGGTCAGGCACTCTTCCCCAGTGGAGTCAGTTAATTTTCCCCGAGAGAATCATCCCATCCCCAGCGGAGTTCTCTTTTCAGCAAATGTTCTTTCCTTCCAGTGGAATACGAAGGTCAAGACTCTCCAAAGCAGAGTTGATGTTGGGTCCTGTCATTTATTTTGTCAGAGATACTGGTGATATCGGTTCACATTCCAGCAGAAAGTCCGATCGTGCTGTGCGCATCTGCTATTCCTCAGCAGAGTTATTGTCCCCAGCAGGGGTTACTTCAGCAAAACGGGTGGTTTGAGTTCCCAACTTCCCAGCAGGGTCGACTTCATCCTACCAGCATTTATTTTGCCGGAATAATTTTGTAGCATCAGGCTATCCCCGGCGAGTCGGCGTTACCCTTCCAGCATTTATTTTGCTGAAGCAGTTTCTGTACTCTAGTAGTTCAGGTGGAGAGAGCTCTTGCTCAAATAAATCACCAAACAGTCAAGATCTCGGCAGGAGATATTCAATGACAATGTCAGTTTCGGCAGTATTCCCCCACAGAGTTATCGTGATAAAACTCTCTTTGTCTCCAGCAGAGTCATTTATGCAAATGTATCTGATTTTCCCCAGCCAGAGTGGCCAGGATAAGAATCTCCTTATTCCCAAGCAAGGTTCGTTTGTCATCAACGAGCATGAATCAGAATTTCGAAGCAGGTGTCCGATAGTTGGTTTCCAGATATCCCCAGTAGAGTCCGCCTCAAAGTCGCTGTCACGTCAGTGCTAAGAAGTTTGTGGGTGAGGATCATTGAAGAATTAAGTCCTGACGTGGACCATTTACTCCTAGAATGACGGGATTTCTTCAGAAGTGGGCGTCCTAACGTGGACAGGTTTGTTTTACCGGATTGGTAAGGTGCGTTAATCCTGGCGTGGATAGATTCGGTCTCTCGAAATTGGGAGAAAGGGAGGTCATGACATCGACAAAAGATTGGTTACTCTTCGTGTTGGTATCCTGACGTGGATTATTTGTTTTCAGCAGATATCTTTATTCGTAATGGTGAAATGTGCGTCCTGACGTGGACAAGTTTGTAGTTCTTTGTGATGACAAGATACAAGAATCCTGACGTGGACAAATTTATCCTTCTTCGTGTTGTTGGCAAAGTGTAAGTCCTAACGCGGATATTTCCCCAGCAAGTCGAAGACGCGTGAGTCCTTACGTGGACAAGTCTTATTTCCTCAGTGAGTCGAAGACGCCTGAGTCCTAACGTGGACAAATCAAGACGAGATCAGTGTCCTAACGCGGACAGATCAAAGAGATTATTATTCCTAACGTGGAAAGATGTAGTCCTTACGCGGACCTATCAACAGAAGTGATTCCTAACGTGGAAAGACGGAGATTCCTAACGCGGAAAAGATGGAGTCCATACACGGACGTATCAGAAGTGATTCCTAACGTGGAAATGACAGTATTCCTAACGTGGAAAGAAGAGAGTCCTTACGTGGACAGATTAAGATGGCATTCCTGACGTGGAACAGTTTAGTCCTGACGTGGACAGATCAAGGTTTGATTCCTTACGTGGAAAGATCAGAGTCCTTACGTGGACATATCAAGAGCATTCCTTACGTGGAAGAAAAATGGTTTCCTTACGTGGAAAGACGAGTTTATTCCTTACGTGGAAAATCGATTGATTCCTGACGTGGAAAGAAATGGATTATTCCTGACGTGGAAAGAGAGTTTAGTCCTGACGCGGACAGATCGAAGAAGATATTCCTAACGTGGAAGAAGGAAATTAGTCCTTACGTGGACAGATTCAAGAAAAGTGGAGTTCCTTACGTGGAAAGATCGGAGTCCTGACGCGGACATGTCAAATGGCATTGGAGTCCTTACGTGGACAGATTGATATAGTTTCCTAACGCGGAAAGAAGATTGCTTCCTAACGTGGAAAGATAAAAGCGTTACTCCTAACGTGGACGACGTGATTCCTAACGTGGACAGGTGTTACTCCTAACGTGGAAGAGTGTTATTCCTAACGTGGGCGATTCAGTTTATGGAAATGCAGACGAAGTATCCCCAGCGGAGTTGCCGAGATTTTTCTGGGTTGACAGCAAGTGGAGTCCTAACGTGGACAGGTTCTAGTTGAGAGTTCTTCGTATTGATGATAGACAGAGTCCTAGCATGGACAAGCAAGCAATCTGTTATGACAAAATCCTCTTCAGAACGATGAAGACAATCCCCAGCACGGTCGCGCAAGATCAGTGGGTTGCTCTAACAGTCAGATTCAGCTGACGAATGTCATTCCGCAAGCAGGAGCGCAGTTTATTTCCGCGGTTGGCAAATTTCTGGTTTCACTAGTATTCAACCGTCTCGTACCGCGAATATCTGAAGGCTCCGGGCTCTTCATCCAATCGGGTCCAAGTCGCTTGAATAGGGGCAGCTGTTGCACCCTAAAATTTGCTCAACCTTATTCCTTGGATTTATGTTTCATTATCATTAGCATTTGCATATAGAGTCATGTACATAGACTAACCATCTGCATAGCATAAGCATAACAAGTCATTCAACAGGGGACCAATCATTATTTTCATCTCTAGAGGCCTAGCAAGAGGTTATTATTCCAATTCAATCTCATTCAAGTCATCAGGAAAGAATTTGAAAGCAAAGAGTTCAGCAGATCAAGCCTTGAGCCCATCTCCTAGCTGAGGGTATCTGAGGGTCAACAAGAGGGTTGTGAGCTGTGAAATGAAAGCATGGAGAGCATCTAGACATCTTGAGAGACTTATAAAGTCATTGGGAGAAGAAAGCAAGTCATTGATGAAAGCACAAGAGCTATGGTGGAAGACAGTCAACTAGGGTTTCATCTGGGTCAACCCTAGGTCAACCCTAGGTCAATTGACTGACTTAAGAGAGCATTCAAGTCTATTGGAGAGATGTGGGGATCATCATTGAACATATAAAGAAGGATATGGAGATATGACAAGGAGAATTCAAGAGAAATCAAGGAGAAGAGGAGTTACTAAATTAGGGTTTCTCTGTAAAATCCCCTAGTTTAGGTCAAATTTCCAAGCAAGATAAGTCAAAATGCTAGCTTCAAATGGCTTCTTGGCCAACATGAAACTTGTAGAGGATCTCAAGACCTTTAATTTGAGTGGTGGAAGACCTCAAGGAGATTTATAGAACTCAAGTTATGGTCCTTACAAGTTACAGGTCATCTGGGGTGTCTGAATTTTTGTCTATGAAAGTGACTTGACTTCCAAGCTAGTTTTGCCCCTCAAGGAAATTTCAAATGAATTCTTGGTCAACATAAGAGTTGTTCCTCATTGTCTTAGCTTTCTAGAATGGTATGGTATGCCTTCATATGATGTGGAGAACTCAACTTATGGTCTTGACAAGCAAAGGGTATTTTGGGCATTTGTGAATTACAGGTCATTTTAACCTATGTCCAAAACTCATACAAGGAGGCCTCAAATGGAAAAACTTACAACATCAAACTTGCTCCAAATGGGATTTTAAGTCTAGAAAGAAGGTCACAAGTTATTGGAGAAGCTCATAGCATGGGGTTACATGATTGGTCAAAATATGAACTAAAAAGGCTTATAAAGTGAATAATTTCAAAGTGAAAAATGGTTTGGGAGATTTACAAGTCCAAATGGAGACTTCCAATATATGATTTTGAATGGAAAAACAATTCTAAGAACAATGGTTCACACACTTTTTTGAGTTTAGAAGGAAAAAATGAAGTTATCCATGGTTACTTGTAATTGAAGAAACATAATCCAAAATGAGCCAAAGTTTGAAAACAAGGGAATGTGCAAGATGGATCTAGAATGTACCATTGGGGTCTATATAAGCATGAAAGGAGAATTTGGCAAGGGTTGGCCTCATTTGCACCAAGAATTCCACAAATTTTTCTCATGCTTTCTCATTAAGTTTTCATTCCAATTCTCCAAAATCTTCATCAATCTTCCTCAAAATCAATCCAATCATATTCAGTATTCATCATAGATCAGAATTGAAGCAAGGATCAAGTGATTATCATCCATTTTCGAGTGCTTTTCTCAAGATCATCAAAATCACAATCTCAAGTGGATAGCATAATTCTGGCCAAGTCTCATCCAAAGCTTGCATACAGAATCAAGTTCCTCAAGGATTGATCAAGATTCAACACTTAGAAGCTTCAGATCCACATCTTCCATAGCTGTTCTCAAGGTTTTACATCAGGTAAGTTTTCCTTCGATTTGCTTAATTCAGTTAGTTTCACATGATTTTATTAGTGTAGACTTGATCTAGGTGGTTAGGAGATTAAGTTAGATGATTTTGGAACGATTTGGTGATGGTTAGTGACAGGTGCAACAAACTGTTAGTGTTCGAATCTCTTGGATTAGGGCGTTAGAATGTTAGTTTGATTCATCAAATTAATCTCCATTAGGTGTAGTTTAGTTTAGGGTAAGTTTGAGGAAGAATGGTGATGATGCATATCAGTATGATTTCATGATGATCAGTTTTTACCTCGATCGGGTTGAGAGATTCTGTGAGTTTCAGACTGAGCTGGTGCTATAGGATTGTAGAGGGAGAGATTTGGAGCAGGTTTCATGTTTATGGCGTGGCATTTCATTGCGTGTGGAAGGAGAACAGAGGAGGTGAAGTTTAGTCGTGCATGGCCATTCATGGAGGTAAAACCCTAATTTGCAGAATAATTGAGGAAGACATAATCGTGGCCCTTCATTTGGAGTTGGACTTTTGACTCTTGGCGTGATCCAATGGCTAGCGTTTAATCTGATTTGGAGGGAAGGACCTTGGCCAAAACGCACCGTTTCATTAATTGAAACGGGCGGGCCTGAGTTGGATTTTGTTATCCCCACCCCCAATGTGAGCCCAATTCCAGGTTTCAACGTGATTTCACTACTTTTCTCACCCCCAGCTGGCGTTTTTATTTTCAACTAATGCTGAGTGTTTTTCTGGGCCTAGTGTAAGCGCTATATGCACCCCCATTGTTGGCCCATCATGGATAATCAACTGGAGCGAATTGATATTCTAACCCCCCTCCCTCATTTTAATTCATTTAATTTTCTTAATTCATTTTAATTTTTTTACCAACTTCAAAAATTCATAATAAATGCATAAAAAATCATTTGCACTTCATTCTTTTTACATCATTTTCATTAAAATGTCTAGAATATTATAGGAAAAGAAAATTTCATTTTTAGTTTTATTTCATATTTTTTACATATTTTCTAAATAAATGTCACATTAAATAATTCATTTCATGCATCATTTTTATGATTTTTGTTCTCTCACATGCTTTGATATTTTTTGATCACTCTTTTCATATTGTTTAGATGAGATGTTAAGCTTGTAGAAATATTTTAGTTCCCATTTTTAGAGGTTAATTTTAGGTGATTAATAGATGTTTGAATATCATGAGCAAAACTAGGGTTTAGGTGACAACTTAGGAGTTTGATTTCATTTCCCTTAGGACTTAGGGTTTGAATAGATTAGTTATGGGACTATAGGGGCTATGGGTAGTTATTAGATCCCTTAGAGAACAGTTAGGATTCCCCTACTGCTATTATTACTGTCTGTATATCTGTTGTCTGGTGTGGTGTGCCCTCTGGGGTTTATTGATTGTTTGTATGGGTATTGGGTTTGTCTGGGGCCCTGGGGAAGCTGAAGATTTGTGAAGATGAAGCTATTGGAGATTCAAAGATTGGAGATCAACTGTCAGAGTTGAGGAGGAGTTTCTTGCTATCAGTTGCTGAGGAGACTAGGGTTTAGGAGCTAGGCAGAGCTCTAGATTAGAATGATTGTTTCTCAAACATGGATTGCCTTGTCCGCATCCATTCTTCTCTGTGATTCAGAGTCTCTCTAAGATACTCACCCCCTTCCTTTGGAAGGCTTGGTGATAGTGTCTATGAGATAGAACTCTTGAGAGAAAATGTCTCTTGTGTTAGAAGCAGTCTGTTCACCACCTTTGGTAGTCAGCTGATTGCTTAACACCCAATTCACTCTTGTGACTGATCCCTCATCCTGGAGGTTTGAGTTTGAAGAAAAGCCATTGCAGATGGAAGACTGATGATCAAAGCCCTTGTCTGAAGGCCATGAAGATGGAGATTAATGCTGGTTGAAGCCTGTAGTTGATTGGAGATTACTTGAAGCCAGATGTTGATTCAGAGCTGCTGATGCTGTTTCTTTTGGCTGTATTTCATTTGTTGATGTATTGATTGGTTTTCTGGACTGTATTGTTTGCTGTTTACCCTGTTGGGTTGAAAGTGAAGCCTGTTCACTTTCGCCTATTGTTTTCTAGGTTCGAGGTTGAGTGGGACTCCCTTGCCTCGCTTGTACTGTTGCATCCATGCATTTTACTGTTTTACTGTATATATCTGATATTGTTTCTGTTTCTGCCTATCCCGTAGGATCTCTGTTTCTCTCTGTGCAAGAGAGAAGCATGATAGACACTAGGTCTCAACCCATGCATGATAACATTAGGTTAGTCTGTTTCCCTTCGCAACCGTAGGTTAGAGTTCTGTCTCTTTCTTTCTCAAAACAAACAGAAAAACACATAAAGATTTCAAACACAATAAAAGACACTTCTTCCGTAAAAGAATGTGAACTCATCAAAACGTCATTTTTGTCCTCTTGGACTGTTAGTCAGAAAAACCTTTTTCAGAAGGAATAAAATCAATCAAGGACAGACTTGTGTCGTACGTGGCCCGAACTACGTTTGCTCTGATCTTTCATGCTGTATGAAAGTACGTAGGCATAGGATGCGATATCCTCGCGAGCAACCTTCCCCTCCTTTCCCGTAGGTAGGCGAACTACGTTGACTCTGATTTCTCGTTCCAGGCGAGAATACGTAGGCATAAAGTGCGATACTTTGCCGAGTCATTTTCTTTTCTTTTTAACCCCTGACCTTTAGAGTAGATAGAATAGCAATCCATACCCGAAAACAAGCGTGGATCCCGTCGAGTACGACGGACGTGAGGGGTGCTAATACCTTCCCCTTGCGTAACCGACTCCCGAATCCAGGTTTTGGTTGCGACGACCATACCTTTCCCGTGTTGTGCGAGGTTTACTCTGAGCGTTTCCTTTCCCTCCCGTGGGATAAATAACGCACGGTGGCGACTCTTCTGTCAGCCGGCGCCGATTTTCGCAGTAGCGACAATATGAAACTTGACATACACATGCAATGCAAATATGAGAATGAGTATGCAAATGCAGACAAGGATCAAGGCATCAAAAAGCTGTTATGCTGCTGACTGAAATATACTAGAATTCTGCTCCAATAAGTAACAGAATACTATAACCTATAAGTCTGTACTGACAAGAAAACCAGAAAATCGAGTTGGTTGAAGGTCAAAGTTTCCTGCAAAACTCTTATCTCTCACAGGTAGGTTCTAGTCTTGAAAAGTACAACATCCTATGCAGGTCATCAGTATCATGGACTCTCAGGTCGTGTAACGATGATACGTTCACCATTTTTATTTTGGCATCATGGTCAATCAAGGAGGTCTTAACTGACTTACCAATGAACAGTCTCCAGAGTCGTTAGTTTTCTAATTCAACACCCCCTCAACTGCCCTAAATGTGCAGGATAGGATGTCTCCAAAGAAAACCTGGTCTGGACGTGAATTTCGTGTGAACTCTTCCGTAACTAAATGTCATACAAGTCCACACTAATCTCCACACTAAGCCTATGTATGTACTCAAGCCTAGGTATTGGGCTTATCTCTCATGGAACAACCCACCCAATAGAACAACCACAACAGCATAATATGATAACAAAAAAGATGCAGATGCAATTAAATACAACAGAGAATGTACATATAAGCAAATAGCTGCAAAAAAGTAAACAACCCAAAGATACAACAAAGGCAAGTGCTAGGATTGACTCGCATAGTGAACCAGAGTCCCTAGTAGAGTCGCCAACTGTCGCAACAATCAAAAGGGCTGGCAAAAACAAATAGAAGAGTCGCCACTAAATATTATTTATCCCAAAGAGATGGAAAGGAAACGATTGAAGAAAACCTAAAAGAATGGGAAAAGACAAGGTCATCATAACCAAATCTTAGGTTCGGGAGTCGGTTACGCAAGGGGAAGGTATGAGCATTCCTCACGTTCGGTGTACTCAACTGGATCCACGCTTGTTTTCTATCAAAAGTGGTGAGTTATCTAAAAGCTACTGCTAAACAGGGGATGGGATAGAAAAAGGAGACTCGATAGGACATCGCCGCCTTATGCCTACGTATTCCCTCGTGCAATGGGAAAGTCAGAGTCAACGTAGTTCGGGAAACTACGAGTGATGGGGGAAGGTTGCTCGCCAAGACATCACCATCTTGTACCTATGTATCCTCATCTGGTATGAGAAATTAGAGCAAGCGTAGTTCGGTAAACTAGACAACAGGTTGGTTAAGCGTTTTTTATGAGTGACACTAAGTTCCCATTCCAGCAGTTAGGGCGATGCCTATTTGCGGTAGAATGGAAAAGTTACATACTCTTTCGTGAAAATAATTTGAAATAATCCCGAAGGATAAAAAGGTTTGAATTTGGTTTAAGAGTTTTAGTGAAGTGAATTGAATTTGTTTGAGATTCACGTTGCACTAAATACTATGATATAGGAGCGAATGCGTCGCATATCGCCCAAAGGGCATACACTAAACACTGTAGACGAATGAGGAGAAACCCCCCACTCATCATTTCCCATATACTTAAGGCTCGTGGCACAAAATGTTCATCATTCTTTATTAAGTGTCTTCAGGTTGTTTGAGATGAGATGAGAAGACCCAAAAGAAAACACTAAAGGGAAACTGAAAACCCTAATATTGTCATACAAAATGGTCCAAAGGTTAGGATGAAAAGAAAGTCTACCTAATATTATCATACAAAAGATGGACCTAAGTTTAAGGTAAAAGGGACCATCCTAGTTGTTATCATGCAAAGGATTGAAAGCCTAATGTCTCTCCTACTCCCATCTTAAACAAAGGGACTGGGAATCCTAAGGGATCATGTGAGCAAACACAAGTAAACACCAATCAAATCAAACACAAATGAAAAAAAGAATAAAACTTAAACAAGTTCCAAATAGAAAAGAAAGATGAAGAGAGAGGAATAATGAAGAATGAACAAGCAAGAAGTCATTATCAAACCAAGATGAAAACAACAAGCACATTGATTTCAATCTCAAACAAAGCAAACATCATCATCAAACATCAAACAAACATTCATCATCACAAAGCAAGATGAGATGAAGTGAAGAGGCATAAGAAGCAAGGTAGGGCAGCAAGCACAACATACCATACTCATGTCATATCAATAATCAAACAAGAGAAGAAGAAACAATCATGCATCTCACCCATATACAAGACAACACCACATCAAACAAACATGCATACAAAGCATCCCGAAAGGGAAAAATATGAGAACAAGGCATGAAAACAAAATGAAGCCACACACCAACATAATCAATAAGTCTTCATTCAAACATACACATACAAGATCAAACAAATGAAGTCACACAAGTAGAAACCAAACATGCTTCAAGGAGATTCAAACATCAAAATCAACCATAAAAGCAAACCACAATCAATCAAACAATCAAGAACTCACAAGACAAGAATAAGGACATAATATCACTCAAACATGAATAAAAACCACATCACCTCAATTTGCAAATTAAAATCAAATAAAGAACAAAATAAAAAAAGGAAAATAAAACCTAAAAAAGGATGGAAAATAGTTAGACCATAAACAAAAGTCCAACAACATCACCATAGGTTAGAAACCATCATAGGATCATGTGCTAATTTCCTCATAATTTTAAATGGCTCAAAAATAATTTTAAACCAATTAAAATTAACCAAATAAAATAAAAATACATGGAAATAGAAAAACCAGAAATAAAAATTGAAGAAAACCACCATAGGTTCAAAACCATCATAGGATCATATAATATTTTTCCCATAATTTAGAAATGCTTTAAAACAATTTTAAACTAATTAAAATTGGCTTAAACAAATTAAAATTCTAGAAAAAAAGCAAATGGAAAAATAAAAATACATAAAAGTAAAAATCAGAAAGAGAAAAATAAAAGGAAATTTTAGAAATTAATTTTGTATTTTCTGATTAAAAATGAATTTTCTATGAATTTCTGAAAATAAAATGAATTTAAAAACAAATTAGAAAAAGAAAATAAAACAGATAAAACAAGATGCGTTGGATCTGAGTTCATTAAATGACGTGTCAAATCCAAAGGCCAGAAAGCGTGCATCCACCATGGATCTGAGTCAACCTCATCATTTCCAACCATCGAAGGTCAAAACCACCAAATTAGAACAAGTTGCATGATGGACGGTAAGATCATCATCTTCAACCTCCGGCCACTGAAAAAATTTCAGAGAATGCAGAAATTCATAGATCCATCAAACCATAACTATTGGAGCTCATAGTGGTCTCATTTGATGCGTATTTTCAAGACGATCTCAACCATATCATCACGCCATAGTTCTTTAAATCATAGCTCACTCGATTTGAAAAAAATAAAAAATAAAAGCAAACACGGTTTTTAAAATTGAACATCAAAACTCAACCAAAACTAAAATCTAATAATCCTAACAACATCATCACATCAAGGACTACATCTTAGCAACAAATTTCAGTTGAAATGGTTAAGAATTGTACCTGTTGAAGTTCAACTTTAGAGCTCTGAAAATGGAGTCCCCTATCTTGATTCAGGCTACAATCCTTCCAGTTCTTGAGCTGGTTAGCTTCACTGAATGTTGGTGAAGCTAACTGAATGGAGAATTTGAGTGTTTAGGGTGTGGAAATGAAAATTCGAAGTCCAAGCTTAAGTGTTCAAATGGGATCTCAGCAGGGTGATTCTGGCTATCAAAGCTTGTGAAAGTGTGTGGAATGAGTCCCTTATTTATAGGAAAAGCTTTCTGAATGAAGAGGGAGGGTGAATGATGTCAATTTCACCAAAATCATGCACACCTACAGCATGAGCAAAGTGTGACTTGAAAACTGCCAAAGCTCACTCAAAACTTGCATTTCAAGCCTCTAATCAACCCATGAAAGTTTATTGATCATGTTTAGATTGGATTCGTGGCTTAATTTGGTGATTAGAAGCCAATTCAAACAAAATCAATTCTGAATTGAAGTGGATTTTTAGTTTTGAAAGTCAATCTTTGCAACCATGGTTCTCACAATGTAGGAGGCTTTTTGAGATGCTTCTTCTTGCATTGGATAGAGGATGATGCCAACTTTGCAATGTGAAAAGAAAGTATTGATTTGGAAATCTGAGTTAAGAGATATGATCCTTCAAAGTAGCATCCATGAAAAGGTTACAAAATTGCAAAACACTTAGAAAATTATCAACTCTTTTTAGGGACCAAAAATGACCTATAATGTTTTGATAAAGATCAAAGCCTTCCATAGGTTTTTAGCACTTCCACTTTGATTAAACATTGTAGAGGACATCCTAATGTTAATTCTAGAAAAAGAATGGGCTCCAAATGATTAAAATTGATCCAAGTTATGACCTTTTGAAGTTGACTAGAAAATCCTTCCAAAACCCAAAATGACCTATAATGCCATCAAACATTTGATGACCTTCCAAGCATAATTTGATCTTTCCTTGAAAAGAGAACTTGTTAGGAATGATGAGAAGAGTTCATTAGAAAGAGAAACACAACAAGATATTGTAAAATAAAGGAGTTATTCCCTTTTGATCATAGCATCCACAAATTGCTAAATTAGGTCAAACACCTTGAACCAAACTTGAACCTCTTGATGATTTCTTGCACAATAAGCCATGGTGAACAACCTGTGGTCTTGAAATGATGTTTCCTTGAATCATACTTGATAATGAGGGACTTTTAGGATCTTGAGAACACCATAAAGTCGAGAAGAAAACTTACTTGAGGTTGAAGAAACATGCTCCACCTATCTTGAGATACAAACCATGATGCCTTGATCCAATGTCAAGAACAATACTATGCAAAAATGAATATGATAATGCAATGTAACATGAGCCAAGATCCGAAAGAAAAGATGGGCAAATTTTAGGGTGCTACACATACGAACCTCGCGCTAAAAGGTGCGGAAATGCAGTTCGACAGAGTCGTCACTGAACTTTATTTATCCCAAAAAAAGATGAGAAAGGAAAATATCGAGAAAACCTTTTAAAGGACGGATAAGAATGATGGTCGTCACAACTACATTCTGGTTTTGGGTGTCGGGTACGCCAGGGGAAGGTATTAACACCTCTCACGTCTGTTGTACTCAACAGGAACCTCTTAGTATGATTTGCGATGGGTGTTATCTAAGCTTTCTTGTTTTCTTCTCAATGATAAATGTGAATTGGTACAATAAAAGGATAACGAAGCTAAGGGAAATGGGTGATTTAAAGGATAAGGTGCTCGCCAAGGATTGGGGCCCTTGTGGCAGCTGTCGCAACCGAAATTTGACCTCTTTTTTTCCCTTTTGCATAAGCATGTGCATTCACATCGTTGACATATGCATTAGCATTTTTTCTCTGTTATTTCTGTTGCACGAATATTCAGGTTTTGTAAGCCCAACTAATCACATCCTCTCAAAGATATCACATTATCAAAACAAGTACAAAATGAAGGTTTATATGCCTATTCATCAGATCAAAAGTTTGAAAATCGGAACTGCGACCACAACACCAAATTTTTGTGACAGCCACTTTTCTCTCTACATTTTGGGGGTCCATTTGGTTCTAGCATTGTGTGGAACATTCTAGACATTTCTACATAATTTTAGAGGCTTTGAGAACATTCAAGACACTTGAAGGCATTTGCTTCAATACATCATTTCCAATCAAGACCACCATACACCTTTGTTTCCAAGCATGTAAACCATTGGATTTTTAACTTGCATTGGGATGGTTACCGAGTCAACTACCTAACTAACTGAGTTAACCTCCAATTCAGTGAGTTAATCCTAACTAACTCCAAGGCTAGTTCCATACTACATCCAAAGCTCACTCCGAACCTAGCAACTCCGAAGCAAAACTCTATATAAGCAAATCACCACCATTTAACAAGGGGGTTTAATCATTCTTATCAACTTTAGGCTTGAACAATTTTCAATCATTTCTTCTGAATTCCCCATTGATCACTCTCAATTCTCTCACATTCTCTCTGAATTTTCTCCAACATTTGCACATTCATCTCCATCATCTTCCCAAAACCTCACAAAAGCTCAATTTACACCATTGGAGTGTAGAAATCTTCACATTGAAATTGCTATTCTCTTGAGCTAAACCTTATTCCACCTTAATATTACTTGGATTTCTAGATTACGGTTGATTCTTCTCCAATTCAAGTAATCATCTCAAGCTTCGTCGGTGCAAATCGGTATTCGGAGCATTTCTCATGTTTTTATCGGTTTCGCTACGGTTGGATCTCAAGCTTGGAATTCTCTGGGTTTCTTGGCTTAATTATCATCATATATCAATAAAAACAACATCCAAGGCATATCTTAGCCTTGTAGGTCAGTTATCTTTCACTTGATTTACCGTTTTGATCTATTTCGCGCGATTACGATGTAGTTCGGTCGTTTTTCGGTTTTGCTTATTCATGTGATTTCTTGATCTTTGATCTCCATGTTTAATGCTTTCCGTTGATGATTAATGGACATTTAAGTGCTTTTTAACTTTATTTTTCGTGCACAAATGTCAAGCATAGCATGTGGATGATTGGGGAATTCTTTTGGTTGCTAAAAGTGATTTTTCAAAAAGTTGTTTTTGCCACTGTCACTGTGGTAATCGGTTACTCACTTTCTAGGAAAAACAGAGTAACTGGTTACTCTGTGTATTTTTCACTTGTTTTTTTGCAATTTTAAGCAAGTATTCGGTTACCTGATGTAGAGTAACTGGTTACTTCAGTGGCAGAATACCATTTTTTTCCATTTTCAAGCTTGTTTGCTATCATATCCTCATATAACTTCCATGCCTTGATATGCTTAAAATTTGTGGAGGGTTTATGAGTTATTCACCTATTCTTGGAAGCATCTATCCAATATTTCAATATGTCATTTGTCAATTCTCGATGATGTGAATTTTCGACACTTTGATCATGATCATTCTTGCATATTTCTTTGATCACTTGCTACATGGTTTGTGATGCATGCTAATTGTGTTTGGTACTGGTTTTCACTTTTATTCATGTTTGCGTTGAGTTTTTTCCTCTTTGGAACGAACTCAATCTTGTATAATCAATAAATCACCCTTTTGCTTTAATGGTTTTTCGTCCCTTTGGAAAATTATTAGCATATTCCCCTTTTTTATTGATAAATTGAAACTTCATTTTGATTAGTCAATCCTTCTCTCTTTCTTCTCCTTTGGATCTTCTAGATCTTTTCCCTTCCCTCTTCCCTGATAGAGTTGAAGATTCGCAATGCATTCGAGCACTGTACAAGCTCGGCGCCGTTGTGCTGCCCATTTCGATTCTTGCACAACACTTTGGTGTTAGAAAAGAAATAAGAATGGAGAATTCCTACACTCATTCTGACTATTTTGGGTAGGGGAAGAATGACCCTGTGCCTGGAATAGTCACCTCCATCTCCTTACTGTGGTATCCTTGCTTCCTCCAATCGAGTCGATCCTTGATCACTTGCATCCTTATCTCCTCTTTGGAAGTAGCCTCTTCTTTTCAAGCCAACACTCTTTTCTCTCTCGGACAATCACCATTCTTGGTTTCCCCCGAGATTTGTAATCACTATTTTCCTTGGCTGATCAACTGTCCTTCAGTTTAAGCTTAATTCTCTTCTTCCTCAACTAAGTCAATCTTTCTTCTTTGGTTTACACAGTCTTCCTGTTATAACCTATTCCCCACCAGAGTTTGCAACTTTCTCCTGGTTCTTTTTCCTTCTTGTTTGGGTCATCACTGTTTAAACAATCAAGCATTAAATCATCTTTTCTCTAGTTAATCATAGTCTGTCTGTTAATACTGATTTTTCTCTGGGTTAATCGCCTTCTCCTGGCTAATCACCCGATCTTTGGTTGATTACGGTCTGCCCGTTAAAACCAGCTTTTCTCTGGGTTAATCGCCTTCTCCCGACTAATCACTCGATCTTTGGCTGATCACGGTCCTCCCGTTAAAACCAGTTTTTCTCTAGGTTAATCGCCTTCTTCCGGCTAATCACCCTATATTTGGTTAATCACGGTCTGCCCGTTAAAAACTAGCTTTTTCTTTAGGGTTAATCACATTCTCTTGGTTAATCACCCGCCTTTTGGTTGATCACAGTCCTCCTGTTTGAATCAATAACCCTTTTCCTCAGTTAACCACAGTCCGTCTATTAAGATACTGAGTTTCTTTTGAGTTAATCACCTTCTTTTGGTTAATCACTCATTCCTTTCGGTTAATCACAGTCCGTATGTTAAACACCAAACCCCCGCAATTATCAACCTTTCTTTGATTTAAATACTGTCAACTTTGGGTTAGTAACCTTTATTAAGTTCACATACCCTTTCTTTCAGTCAGGTAATATTTGCTCAGTCAATGTGTCGTTCTTTGGGTCACAACCTTCGCTTGGTTCTACACCCGTTCTTTGGGTCACAACCTCTTCTTGGTTCCACACCCGCCTCTTGGTTGATCACCGTTTATCGGTTAAAACTAGTTTCTTTCTCATTTCGGTTAACCACTTGTATCAGTTAATATATCGATCTTCCCTCCGAGTCAAAAACCTTTCTTTGGTTTAGTACTCTCTTCATTTTGTTTCGTCACAGTCTGTCTATTGACACCTAACCTTTTACTCTCCACAGAAGTTTTACTCTTATCTTTCTCCGATTGATCACTACTTGCAGTTAATACATTGAGTCCCCCATGGATCTTACCTTTATTTCGATTCTTATCCTTTACTCCTTTTTTTCCCCGGCCTCCGTCACCATCCTCTTGTTGTATCCCTTGTAGAGTCATTTCTTTTCTTCTGCATTCCCCGATAGAATTCTTTCTTCACTTCTTTGTTTCTCCGCAGAGTTGTCTAGGTTTTGACACCATGCCTTTTGCATTCCCCAGTCGGGTCTTGCTTTCTCTTTTTGTTTTTGGCTTTGACGCCGTCTATTTCCTTTTTCTCTCCCAACAGCAATTCCCCAAACTACATAGGCTCTGATTTCCTCATTGCACTACGAGGGTACGTAGGCATAAGATTGTGAAATCTTGGTGAGCCACCTTCCTCCGTCTTCTTCCATTCTTCTGTCTCTCTGGTCCGCCCAAATCCTCTTCTTTTTTCCTTGGTTCCTTGAACTACGGAGCTCTGACTTCCTCATTGCACTATGAGGGTACGTAGGCACGAGAGCCCCAATCCTCCTCGAGCACTTTCCTTTCTTTCTTTTCTTTCTCTCTTTTCTTTCCTTCTTTTTCATCTAGAAGCCTTTAGATAGATAACCCATCCAATCCTATAAGCAAGCTAAATGGTTCTCATTGGGTACGACAGATGCTTAAGATGCTAGTACCTTCCTTTCGCATAACCACCCCCTTTCCCATTTCTCTTTCCTTTGGGTTTTATCGATATTTTCCCTGTCCTTTGGGACTAAATAAAATTCTGTGGCGACTCTGTTGTATCTTTGAGTGTGTGATTCACTCAGGTATAATCCTGCTAGCTTCACCTATGTATCCTCTTTTGAACGAGAATGAGGAATCAGAGCTCTCGTAGTTTATCTATGGGAAACGTTAGGGGGGAAACGGAAGATAGATAGATTTTTGCTCGCCAAGATCATCGCAATATTGTGCCTACGTATCTTACATTTAAAGAAATGAATGAAGAGTCAGAGCGTTCATAGTTCGTGGAGACGACCACGAAAAGAGATGGGTTGAATTAAGTTGATGTTTGGTTAAGTTTGGTTGATAAAATGAAAGATTGAATGGCAAACAACCCAAAGGCATGCCTCGAGAGTTGTCACTCAAGAATCCAAGGAATGCGAGATTCCAAGAACTCAATTCTTTCAGGAGTTGATTGAAAAGGTTTGGAGAAAAGGTTGAACATTTTGAATATGAAAGATTGAATGAACAACAACTCAAGGGGCGTTCCTTGAGAGCCATTCATTCGAAGGTTCAAGGAATGCTAGACTCTGAGAATCTCCTTCTTTCGTAAGTTGATTACGAAAATGTTTGAATAGAGATTAGGTGTTTTGAGACGAAAGGTTGAATGAACGACAACCCAAAGTGTGCGCCTCAAGCGCCATTCATTCGAAGATCCAAGGAATGCTAGACTCCAAGAATCTTATTCTTTCATTATTTGTTTAAGAAAATAGTTGAAAACGATAGAATCAAATAAGTTGCAAAAAGAGGTGGTCTGCAAGGCAAATGACACTCGACTTATAACTTGAATAAAATGCCACTTGACGTTGGATCAAGGGTTTGATTTTATCTGTGTGCAAAGACGTGTTGGAAAAGAGGTTGACTTGAAAATGGAACTGGCTCGACGACAAATCGAGGGTTAGGTTGTAAGAAACGATACTAGTCCATAAGGGTGCTCCTAATAACGAGCCCACAGTGAAATGTGAAAGTGTGTGTGATAGGTTGGTGGCTAATGCGTACGAGCAATTGACTTACAAGGGGCGTTTGGAAATGGATCAATGACGAATCGAGAATTAGTTTAAAAATGGTTTAGTCTACGCTAGTCCATATGGATGCTCTTAGAATATAAACCACAATAAAAGCAAAATACGAATGCGTACATCAGAATGGGAAATGGCTACATGTAAGTTACACGGGATTGCACGGAATAAAGGGTTCATTGTAAGGTAGCCCAAGAGGTAGCTATGTGTGTGCAAAGTGTCATAAACTATGCTTTGAGCAAGAATCAGACAAAAGCTCCAAGTTAGGGTTTCTGATAAAGTACAATAATCCGTTGCTCGGAAAAGTAACCAACAGTCCACCAATTTAAGCTTTTAGATTTTGATTGTTATTATTGTGTTTTCAAAGTGTATGAACAAGATATGAACAAGATGAATATGATATGAACAATATGAATAATATAGCAAGATATATAACAATATAATTAAGATAATATCAACAATAGTCTAATCAAGATAATATTAACAAGTATATGAATAATGATAATATAATCAAGATATATTGACTGAAAATAAAACAAGAGTATATTGACGGAAAGTAAAAATTAGTTTTTATGTGATGTGAATTGAATCGGGATGAAATGTAGCGCTAAACCGTCGTAGCTCGATCTATGACCAAGATCAAACTATAGGAGGTCGTGCAAATTGATATCCGTGCTAAAAAATCACGATGGAGAAATGATATTGAGGATCATTTTCCAATGTATTTGTGTCAC
The DNA here is from genome assembly GCA_963859935.3 of Lathyrus sativus. Taxonomy (NCBI): domain Eukaryota; kingdom Viridiplantae; phylum Streptophyta; class Magnoliopsida; order Fabales; family Fabaceae; genus Lathyrus; species Lathyrus sativus. The sequence goes on from OZ012736.1 coordinate 81,789,356, forward strand.
ACAGACTGAAAAAGGTGACGGTCTCGTCTTAATCACAAACTTGTGTTAATTGATTAAGGTTAACCTATCACGATTTCAAAGTATAGAAAATGATCTCGATGATCATTTACTACAGATTTGAAATAATGAAGGTTATCAACTCCAGAAATTAGCGTTTGTGAATCTAAAGACTTCATGGACCGAAAATCTAAAATAAAATAAAATCAAAGAGAACAAAAATGGAAATGATCAATTAAAAGGAAAAGATAAGTTCAAGATAAAACAAATTAAATTATAAAACTTTTTAAAATTAAAAAAATATGAATAAAACAAATGTTAAATAAGAATAAAATAAAGTATGAATATAGAAGTAAAGGGGGGCACGAGAAAAAAAACGGGTGTGGTGTGAGATGATATGGGATTAATTTAAACAGGTTTGTTATTCTTACACCCTTTCTTACACCTTACACTTAATTTACTGTTCATAAATATATGAAAAAATGCTCAGAACATGGTTAATGGTATGTATTTTATTGGTTAATGAAGTAGTGAAAGTGGTTAATAAATTATAGGTAAAATAATTAGTTAATGATGTAGATTTTTGTGGTTAATGCAACTCTGAAGTTGGTTAATACGTAATTTTATATTTGTGTTATAAAATAAATTTTAAAAATAAATATTTTTTTTTTAAAAATTAATATTTTAAAAAAATATATTATTTTAATAAAAAACATTGTTCACCGTATAAATACGGTGAACAGTGCATACGGTGTATGTATGGGATGTAGGAAAGGGTGTCAAGATAGCATTTTTCTAATTTAAAATATCTATAAAAAAAGGGAAAGAAAAAAATGGGACATAGGCTCCCATCAGCCCATAAGCATATCACGAAAAAAGTACAAAAAAGCATCGGATCTACAAATGAAAACCCGAATTTCATTCTTAGTATCACCACAACATTATCTTGTTCTTTAAAATGACAAAAATAAAACTAAAGAGAATCGATGGTGAGCGAAACGACAATAACATCACTGCCATGAGAAGGAAAATACAAAACAATCATCAATTTTAACCTTCTTCCTGAACCGATCTCGCATCTTGCTCTTTTTACAAATCCAGTTTGTATTCGATTCTTCTTATTTTCATTTTGATTTCCCTCTCCTCCTCAACTTCTTGCTTTGAAATACTTTCTGGTTCATTTTAGATTCTAAGATTTTAATGATAGTGGGACTATTTTTGTTTGAGTGTCAATAGATTTACTTTTGTTTCAACTCACTCTCTCTTTATCTTTGTTTCTATGATTCTGATTTGGGTTGAAGTTTGGGTAATTTGGGGTGGGCTGTGGGTTGTGGGTTTATTTTAATCTAAGTTTGAGAGGATGAGGTTGAGTGAAGGAAGAAGAAGGATAGCGATGAAGATTTGGGGTAATTTTTGCAGAATGTCGTTCGTCTCTCTCCGAAATGAATGAGAGTGAGGTATATTTATAGAGTGAGGATTTTATTGTGGAAAATGAATTATTTTTGTGCATTTTGGAAGGAATTGGTTTGTGACGTCGTTTTTGCGCTTCTGTTGTGTGATGAAATCTTTTTGCAGGTGGTTATTTTTTGTCCTTTTGCGTGACTCGTGATTGTGTGTATCGTATGGCTTTTTTTTCCAGTTTGGTGGCTGTTATAGTTTCATTTGCAGCAAGTGAAGGCTCGTTGTGGTTTTTCTTCAAGGAAGTTGCAGCTTGTGTAATAGGATCATGTTGTATGTGTATGTGGCTCATTAGCATACGTGAGGTCACAAAGATGTTGTGGTTTTCTTTTCATGGCATTCGGAGTTTGGTGATTCATGGTTGATGAAAATTGAAGATGGCTCGGAATATTGAAAGTCTATCACGGCATGTAGCATATTTGTGTTTGGATAGAAAATGAACAATGGCTTGGTGAATCATTACTTGGGTTGTGTGGCTCTTTCATGAGCATTTCTTTATTTTTTGAAATAAGCTGGCAATCTTTGACATGGGCTGAATTTCTTCTCTCTTTCAAAAAATGTTAGCTTGTTTAAAATGTAAATGGGCTCTAGTGATGCAACTTTGAATTAGGCCTTGAATATTTGTACCTCCAATTACTTTTGTATTGGGATTAAATGGACATTTTATTGTATATGGACTTGGTTTTTTTTCAATTATTAATTGAAAAAGAGGATGATAGATTTTGGGTAAAGTGGGTTTTTACTTTTATTTTTAAAAAGGATAACCAAAAAAAGTATAATGGATATTGAAATGGATACTGAAAATAAAATAGATATTGGATAATGAAATGAATATTTGGATTTCAGAATGGGTATGTGTGAATAGCCCTTGAGAAATTATGTATCAGCTTTAGAAACCTCGAAACTCAATCCTAACAACGAACTAGTCATTGATAATCCTCAGTCATTTAAACACTTGACCTGTCAGAGCCTGATAATTTGACTCGCACGTAGATTACTTGAATTGCACAAATCCTAATTAAAACTTCACACATATGCCATTTGAACTTACACACACTTATCTAGAACCAAAAGGATGACAAACCTATCTGTCACATAGCTGCGAAAGAGGGGGCCGACAAAGACAGAAGAGTCGCCACCGTTCGTTATTTATCCCAAAGAGAGGGAAGGGAAACGATCAAAGAGAACCTACGGAAAAGGGAGAAGACAGGTCGTCGCAACCATATCTCGGGTTTGAGAGTCGGTTGCGCAAGGGAAAGGTATGAGCACCCCTTACGTCCATTGTACTCAACGAGATCCACACTTTTTGTCTATCTAAAAGGGTGTTAAACTATCTAAGCTACAGGCTCAACAGGGAAAAAAGAAGAGAAAAGAGAAGAGACTCGATAGAGCATCGCCACTCTATGCCTACGTATTGCCTCGTGCAATGGGAAAATCAGAGTCAATGTAGTTCAGAAAACTACAGGTGATGGGGGAGGCTGCTCGCCAAGACATCGCCGTCTTGTGCCTACATATCCTCATCTGGTATGAGAAATCAGAGCAAACGTAGTTCGGGAAGACACGGCCACAGATTGACTCAAGTTTTTTAACAGAGTAGGGTTAAACCTGTGTTTTAGAAGTTAGGTGTACTGTTGCTCGACCATTGGAGACTTAGGCATTACCCGTTTGTGGTAGAACCAAGAGTTAACACACTCTTTCTGAAAATGGTTTTCAATTAATCCCGAAGGATAAAAAGGTTTGATGTTTTTGTTTTTGGTTTTTTTAAACAAGAAGTTAATTGAGTTAAGTTTATAACTCATGTTGCACTAAAGACTATGAATTTAGAGCGAATGCGTCGCATATCGCCCAAAGGGCATACGCTATATGTAACACCCATTTTATTTATTTAGTCATTTTGGTGTTAATTTAATTATTTTATGTTGGTCCTTAGGTGGGGTGTGTTGGTATGTGATTGGTGAGTATCCTTGATATATAAGGATCATTGGTGGTGTGGAGATAATAATATAATAGTTAATAGTAATATTGGTGGTATTATTATTATTATTATTATTATTATTATTATTATTATTATTATTATTATCATTATTATTATTATTATTATTATCATCGGTATGAATATTATTATTGGTGGTGTTTTGGTGAATATAATAATATAGTGTATAATATTGATATTGGTGGGAATATTATTATTATTATTATATTTATTACAGTTACTATTGTTATTAACATTATTATTATTTTGGTGAGATAATAATAGGATTATTATTACTATTATTATTATTATTATTATTTTATTATTATTATTAAGTTATTATTATTATTGGGATTAGAGAATTAAAATAGAAACGTGAGGGATTAGTAGTTTTACGATACATTGTGAGAAGTTAGAGAAAGTGGAAAAAGAACGATAGAAAGGAGAAAACGGAAAAGGGAACGGAAAAGGGGAGCAAAGAACGAAGGATACAGGGGAAAATCAGAATTGGCCAAACCTTGGAGGGTTCTTTCATCGATCAACCGATTAACAAGGTAAGGGGGGAGAAACTTGATTGGGATGGTATATACATGTATAGGGTAGAGGGGAGTCCTTAACCCCGTAGGAAAATTCCGATCTATGAAGTTTTATATTGGCATGCTTGTTATTGTTGTTGCTAATGCTAAATTGATGCTTGATATTGATGAATTGTTGATTGGTATTGGTGAATTTGGTGTATATATATTATAGTGATGTTAGTGAGATTATATGTTGTTACTGCAGTGTTGATAGTAAATATAAATAGAGTTTTGGTGAGATTCTGTGTTGTTACTGTAGTGTGGGTAATGACCATGATTATAGCTTTGGGGAAAATTATGTGTTGTTTCCCTATAGTGTCGTTAATGACTATGGTTAGGACCTTGGTGAGATTCAGAGTGACTCTGAAGTGTCGGTAATGTACCGTAATGTTGGTTCTAGAGTAGGAAGTATAGGATAATTGGTAAGTATAATGTTTATTGGTGTGTTTGTGTTTGATGATAACTAGTAATTGATAGTGATGGAGTATAAGTCAATGTTAATGAATTGGTGTTTTGGGTTGATTTGGCATATAGGGCATATAGGGTGTTTTACAGTTTTTAGGGAAAGTTCTGTATGGCTTTTGAGGTATCGATAAAGTGTGTAGGTGATGATTTTGGGAATAGGAATTAGAAATTGATTGCTTACGGTAATAGGCAAGATTGGTACTAGAATAGGCTGGGAATCTGAGTTGAGATGATAGGCATAATTTGGCCTAGAATAGTACTGCAGAATTGTGAGGAAACTGATGAATCGCAGCATTCGCTGGGCTTCGCCTGGCGAGTGTTGGCGAAGTTTCGCCTGGCGAATGTTGGCGAAGCTTCGCCTGGCGAAGGGAGGCGAGAGTTCGCCTGGCGAGCTGAGGCGAATGGCAGCGAATAATTCAGAATTAAATCCCAGACCTAAAGGGTAGGAACTTCGCCTGGCGAGTATAGCCAGCGAAGGTTCGCCTGGAGAATGATCCCTTCGCCTGGCGAATGCACGATAGTGGAAAGGGGGGCTTCGCCCGCAGGTTCACCTGGCGAATGCTAGCGAAGGTTCGCTACGGGGCTTCGCCTGGCGAATGTCAGCGAACGTAGCAGAACCAGAATGTGAGTGTTGTGATGTTTTGGCCTTGAGCTCTGGACTTGTGTGATTCCTTTGGCCTTGATGCCATGTATGAATGATGACTGTGGGAATTAACTTGTGTACTCGGTGTTAGTACATGTTCCCGTAATAACGACTGGTTGGCAATTAGTTGAGGTATATGTGTGTAGTGATCAGTAGGATCTTATATTCCCCGAGTGTTGGGATGTGATTATATATGGTGTTAGAGTGTGAACTCGTTTAATATCTAATTTAATTAAAATGAATGATGAGTGTATCATGTATATGGTTATGGTGCAGTGATCAGTAGGATCTTGTATCCCCGAGTGGTGGGATGTGTTTATGTCTGGTGTTGTGGTATGAATTCGTGTACTATCTGGTTGATTTATATGGTGTTGGTGTAATATATCTATACATATATGCATTGATGTATGATGATATGATCAGGAGGATCGTGTGCACTTTGAGTGCCTAATTATGATAGTATGCATTGGTGTGTGCATATCATGGTGTTTTGGTGGGATGAATCATGTCTCCGGAGGAGCGTAAGTGATTCATCCGTACTCCTTTGTGGAGAATGGTGGGGGATAGATCATGTCTCAGGAGGAGCGTAAGTGATCTATCTAGGTTAGATTGAATGAACCAATGAGTCGGTACCGCATGCATGGTGTTGAGTTGCATATTTGCATTATAATATATTATATTGTAATTTGAACAGTAGGTTCGTTATATGGAGTTGTTGGGGTGAATATTGGTGTGTTGGTGTGTTTTACTACCTTGTTTACATGTATTACATTACCATTATATTCTGATCATTATTTCTCACCCCTTTGTTGTTGTTGTGGTCTGTGCTTCTTCGGAAGTACAGATAATCCAGGTGCTTAGCTAACTTGGATAGTGGTGTGACCGTCGAGTCGTAGGATGCTCTGATACGTAACACGGGATACGGGTGTTTTAACTGTTTTATGTCAAACTTATTGTAATCCTGTGATGTATCATGAATTTGATGTATTTTATTTTATTGAGCAAATTCCGCTGTATTATTTTGAAAAGAATGAATAAAGTATATTTATAAAATTTAGAGATGTGATATCCCCCTTTTTGGTGAAAACTCTGATTATTATTATAATATTTATATTTTATTTAATACGGGGAAGTGGGGTGTTACAATTGGTATCAGAGCAGGTCGGTCCGTCCGACCAGTGTTGTTGAGTTGAGTTGAGTCTGTCCTTTGGGATGGAGACTGTGTGTTGTTTAACCTGGTGTTGTGGTTTAAATCCCTAGTATACGGCATGTGTGTGAAAACACTGTCGGTACGTGTTTATTTCCTAACCTTGTCTGCAGAAGCAGGAATGATTCCAGTGGGGGAGAAGTTTGTAATTCTCCGGAATGCTACGGTGTGGTGGCTTAATGTGTTGAGGAATGCTATCATAGTTTGGTAAAGATGGTTTGTACCCCATCATGATTTTGGTTGTCTATTAACAAATTGAGGAACTGATCACCCTTAATCTCTTGTTAATAGTAGACGGGATTGTGTTGGATGGGATAGACGTGTCTTGCAAGCTTGTGTGGCGTGAGAAATGAATTGTCCTGAGTTAAGCTAAGTGCTTAAGGGATTATTTTGAGGAGTTGGCGTAATACGGTGTTGAGACGTTTATTTTGACGGAACCTTCGAATGAGAAGGAAAGTGAGAAAATTGGGATTTGTCAATTTGTTGAAATTGCCGGAGGTTCCCTGAGGAAGTAAGCGATTTACTATCGGAGTGTGAAGTAAAGCTTACACGTTTATTTTGTTTTTGGGACGAGTTTGATATTGATGACTCCATATTGTATGTTTATGTTGGGATTGGAGAAGTTGAAGAGTCAACTTGAAGACCCGCTGGGGGGGAGGTCCTTTTGTTTGAGTGTGTTACCGTAAGGTGCACCAATTTTTGTTGGTTAGACAGACAGAAGGTTTTGTGAAGCTTTGGGTGAACTATAGATAAGTGAACAAGGTGACTGTCAAGGATAAGTGTTCGCTTCCAAGAGTTAATGATTTGATGGATCAATTGATTGAAGGACGTGAGTTTCCGTGTTCGTGAGATCGTGAGTAGAATTATTGTGTTGTGGTGTCGAAGGTCGAAGTGGTATCGTAATAGGAGGCTCCACGATCTGCTGTTGAGATTGGAAGTAATCGGGTTTTAAAATATTTAAAGATTGAAAGTGTGTTGGACGGCCTCCTAAGTATGAAATTGTGGTTATACTTTGAATTCCGAGATCGCAGCTTTTTACGGAATCGAAATCGGACACTCGGAAGTCAGGTAACAGTCGAAAATAGAATTTCGGGACTGTCATGTTCGCCAAGATTCGCCTGGCGAAGTGCCCTGAGCAGAAACATGTTGTTGTGGTATTTTTGTCGTAACGGGAGAACCGTAACTCGGAATGACGCCCGGTTCGAAGCGTTGGAAAGCTATTGAAATTATCTATGAGATGGTGAAGTATTGACATAGATTTAATCTATTTATTGATGAAGTGTGTTTGAATGTTGTGGTAAGGACGGGCGGTACGGTATGTGTTCCCGCTATAACTCACAACTTGTTTGTCCATTTGGCATGGGATCTTCTTTAATTATTTATATAAGGAAATGGTTGTGTTGATAAATGATATTTTAAGGTATTAGAAGAGTATAGAGGATTATGTTGAGCATAAGGAACTGGAGTTATCAGTGTTAGAAAAAGAGCGGTGATATACTTTCGTAAGGAAAGTTCTGCCGAATCCGATAGAACTAACTGTGGTGTTTGTGATGCTTGTTGATATAATTAGGGGATTTGCTAAAGACAACTTCAGCGAGTTTCAGTTATGCAAAAAGCAACTCGAAGTGTGTAAGAGAAACCATCCGACCAGTGATTTAGAGTTGGTTGCTATTGTGGTTGTACCGGAGTCGGAGGCTTCGAAAGTTCAGACTGAGATCGGAGATGTTTGGTGATCTTAAGAGTTTAAGGTGTTTGTTTGATTTGAAAAAGTTGAAAATGAGGCAGAGGAAATAATTAGGATTTTTGAAGGATTACGACTTTGAGTGTAATTACCCTTTGGGTAAAGTGGATGTGGTAGATGATGCGGTGAGTTGGAAATGTTTGTGTTTACCGAAGATGATGGTGAAAAGAGGTAGAACTGATTGAGAAATTTCATAATATGCGTTGTGTGAGTAAGGATACTTCTTATGGAGTTAATCTTTTATTATTAAGATCTGACTAGTCATATCCTTGAGAAGAACCGAGAAAGTCAAAAATCTGGGTCGAGTAGTGAATTAGTTGAAGTTGATAAATTAGAGTCGAGGAGTGGATTGTCGGGCTTGTGGAAATAATACCACGAGATGTTATGATAGAGTATGTGTACCAAATGTTGTTGAGGGGAGTAGAAGTACTCGTGAAGAAATACATTGGGGTAGATGGAGTATCCATCCCAGTGCTATGAAGAAGTAACCGAATTTGAGTAGATTGTTTTGGAGACCATGGATAAGGGGAGGAGTAGTTGAGGTGGAATATGCTGGTTAGAATTGTAGGAATTCGAAGAGTGAACATCAGAGACTGTTGAGTCTGATGCAGTCGTTAAATATTCCAGAGTGGAAATCAGGTAGTATTTTCACGAAATTGGTGTCGAGATTTCCAAAGAATTTGTAAAGACATAATTTTAATTTGAATTGTTAGGAGTGGATTAACTATTCCGTGTTGAGAATATATGAGATGCATATTGAGAAAGTGGTGAAGTTGGATGAGATACTGACGAATATTGTGTCAGATGGAAATTTGAGGTTTATATTGAGATTTTGGAAGGGCTTACAGGAAGCTTCGGGTACTAAGTTGAAGTTGAGTTCGACTTACCATCCGCAAACTGATGGTCAGTCAGAGAGGACTATTGAGTCTGTAGAGAATTGGTGAGAGCTTGGGTGTTGGATCGAGGTGGATTGTGGGATGATTAATTACCGTTGATTGAGTTACCTATAATAACGGTTACCATCCTAGTGTTGGAATGGCACTATATGTGGCTTGGTGAAATAGGGAGTGTAGGACTCTACTGTGTTGGAATGGGTCGAGTGAGAGTGTTGTGCTCAGACCTGAAAATTATGTGGAGATGGCTGAAAAGATCAAGAGGATCCAAGGAAAGATATGTTTGGAGAGTCACGCCGGTGACTGATGTTGGTCGAGCTTCGAAGTCTCAGAAGTTCGCACCGTGTTCTGTGGTTTGTATCAGAGTGGCGCAGCAGAGGCATGGGAGGAGTAACATGTTAGACCGTTTTTCCCGCTGTCGCTATGAATTAGCATGATATGTTTCATGTGTCTTAGTTGAGAAAGTACATTGAACCAGGTGGATGATGTACAAGTGAAAATAATTTGATTGTTGAGGCATTGCTATTTCGTTTGGACGAGCGAGAAACAACCCCGAAGGGAGGAGATATCTTTGGTGAAAGTAACTTGGGGAGGTGCTGCAGAAGGCAGTGTGACCTGTTAGTTGGAATGAAGGATGCGGGAAGCGTATCCGGAAGTGTTCCATCAGGTAATTTTCGAGGACGAAAATACTTAAAGTGGGAGAGAGTTGTAACACCCATTTTATTTATTTAGTCATTTTGGTGTTAATTTAATTATTTTATGTTGGTGTGCCCTTAGGTGGGGTGTGTTGGTATGTGATTGGTGAGTATCCTTGATATATAAGGATCATTGGTGGTGTGGAGATAATAATATAATAGTTAATAGTAATATTGGTGGTATTATTATTATTATTATTATTATTATTATTATTATTATCATTATTATAATTATTATTATTATCATCAGTATGAATATTATTATTGATGGTGTTTTGGTGAATATAATAATATAGTGTATAATATTGATATTGATGGGAATATTATTATTATTATATTTATTACAGTTACTATTGTTATTAACATTATTATTATTTTGGTGAGATAATAATAGGATTATTATTACTATTATTATTATTATTTTATTAAGTTATTAACATTATTATTATTTTGGTGAGATAATAATAGGATTATTATTACTATTATTATTATTATTATTATTATTATTTTATTATTATTATTATTATTAAGTTATTATTATTATTGGGATTAGAGAATTAAAATAGAAACGTGAGGGATTAGTAGTTTTACGATACATTGTGAGAAGTTAGAGAAAGTGGAAAAAGAACGATAGAAAGGAGAGAACGGAAAAGGGAACGGAAAAGGGGAGCAAAGAACGAAGGATACAGGGGAAAATCAGAATTGGCCAAACCTTGGAGGGTTCTTTCATCGATCAACCGATTAACAAGGTAAGGGGGGAGAAACTTGATTGGGATGGTATATACATGTATAGGGTAGAGGGGAGTCCTTAACCCCGTAGGAAAATTCCGATCTATGAAGTTTTATATTGGCATGCTTGTTATTGTTGTTGCTAATGCTAAATTGATGCTTGATATTGATGAATTGTTGATTGGTATTGGTGTATATATATTATAGTGATGTTAGTGAGATTATATGTTGTTACTGCAGTGTTGATAGTAAATATAAATAGAGTTTTGGTGAGATTCTGTGTTGTTACTGTAGTGTGGGTAATGACCATGATTATAGCTTTGGGGAAAATTATGTGTTGTTTCCCTATAGTGTCGTTAATGACTATGGTTAGGACCTTGGTGAGATTCAGAGTGACTCTGAAGTGTCGGTAATGTATCGTAATGTTGGTTCTAGAGTAGGAAGTATAGGATAATTGGTAAGTATAATGTTTATTGGTGTGTTTGTGTTTGATGATAACTAGTAATTGATAGTGATGGAGTATAAGTCAATGTTAATGAATTGGTGTTTTGGGTTGATTTGGCATATAGGGCATATAGGGTGTTTTACAGTTTTTAGGGAAAGTTCTGTATGGCTTTTGAGGTATCGATAAAGTGTGTAGGTGATGATTTTGGGAATAGGAATTAGAAACCGATTGCTTACGGTAATAGGCAAGATTGTTACTAGAATAGGCTGGGAATCTGAGTTGAGATGATAGGCATAATTTGGCCTAGAATAGTACTGCAGAATTGTGAGGAAACTGATGAATCGCAGCATTCGCTGGGCTTCGCCTGGCGAGTGTTGGCGAAGTTTCGCCTAACGAATGTTGGCGAAGCTTCTCCTGGCGAAGGGAGGCGAGAGTTCGCCTGGCGAGCTGAGGCGAATGGCAGCGAATAATTCAGAATTAAATCCCAGACCTAAAGGGTAGGAACTTCGCCTGGAGAGTATAGCCAGCGAAGGTTCGCCTGGCGAATGATCCCTTCGCCTGGCGAATGCACGATAGTAGAAAGGGGGGCTTCGCCCGCAGGTTCGCCTGGCGAATGCTAGCGAAGGTTCGCTACGGGGCTTCGCCTGGCGAATGTCAGCGAACGTAGCAGAACCAAAATGTGAGTGTTGTGATGTTTTGGCCTTGAGCTCTGGACTTGTGTGATTCCTTTGGCCTTGATGCCATGTATGAATGATGACTGTGGGAATTAACTTGTGTACTCGGTGATAGTACATGTTCCCGTAATAACGACTGGTGGGCAATTAGTTGAGGTATATGTGGGTAGTGATCAGTAGGATCTTGTATTCCCCGAGTGTTGGGATGTGATTATATATGGTGTTAGAGTGTGAACTCGTTTAATATCTAATTTAATTAAAATGAATGATGGGTGTATCATGTATATGGTTATGGTGCAGTGATCAGTAGGATCGTGTATCCCCGAGTGGTGGGATGTGTTTATGTCTGGTGTTGTGGTATGAATTCGTGTACTATCTGGTTGATTTATATGGTGTTGGTGTAATATATCTATACATATATGCATTGATGTATGATGATATGATCAGGAGGACCGTGTGCACTTTGAGTGCCTAATTATGATAGTATGCATTGGTGTGTGCATATCATGGTGTTTTGGTGGGATGAATCATGTCTTCGGAGGAGCGTAAGTGATTCATCCGTACTCCTTTGTGGAGAATGGTGGGGGATAGATCATGTCTCAGGAGGAGCGTAAGTGATCTATCCAGGTTCGATTGAATGAACCAATGAGTCGGTACCGCATGCATGGTGTTGAGTTGCATATTTGCATTATAATATATTATATTGTAATTTGAACAGTAGGTTCGTTATATGGAGTTGTTGGGGTGAATATTGGTGTGTTGGTGTGTTTTACTACCTTGTTTACATGTATTACATTACCATTATATTCTGATCATTATTTCTCACCCCTTTGTTGTTGTTGTGGTCTGTGCTTCTTCGGAAGTACAAATAATCCAGGTGCTTAGCTAACTTGGATAGTGGTGTGACCGTCGAGTCGTAGGATGCTCTGATACGTAACACGGGATATGGGTGTTTTAACTGTTTTATGTCAAACTTATTGTAATCCTGTGACGTATCATGAATTTGATGTATTTTATTTTATTGAGCAAATTCCGCTGTATTATTTTGAAAAGAATGAATAAAGTATTTTTATAAAATTTGGAGATGTGATATCCCACTTTTTGGTGAAAACTCTGATTATTATTATAATATTTATATTTTATTTAATACGGGGAAGTGGGGTGTTACACTATACACTCTAGACAGTTGAGAGGAGGCCCCCTAACCATCATTCCTCAAGTACTTAAGGCTCGTAGCATACAACACATGTCATCTTTTATTAGATGTTTTGAAGTGTTTAGGAGATGAGAAGAGAAAGACACAGACTAAGGGGAAACTGGACCCTAATGTTGTCATACACAATGCTCCTAAAGTTGGGATAAAGAGAAGAAACTATCCTAATATTATCATACAAAGGATTGAACACCTAATGTCTCTCCTACTCCCGTCTTAAATAGAGGGACTAGGAATCCTAGGGGGATCATGGCAAAAGACCAAGTAAACAATAGATAATTCACTCATAAATGAAATGAAAAATGAAAAGAAGTTGACTTAAATAAATCAAATGCAATGCAAACATGAGATGTAAGATGCAAAGAAGAAAAGCAAGACTCAAAAGATGCAACAAAGACTCAACAACACAAGAGACCCAACACAAAAGAATGACTTAAACAAGTCAAGAAGGATGAGATGAAATGGGAGAAGTAAACTCCTACAACCATATACCATCAATCATCAAGAGATAAGTATGTTAACCCAATATGCACACACAAAGAAAAGAGGGAGGAAAAAGTGTGGGGCAGCCACCACCACAAGCACATCTCAACCATACAATTCTTAAGACTCAAACAAAGTAAGGCAAACAAACAATGCAAAACCATCACCAATTTTCATGACAAACTCAAAATGCAAGCATAAGCATCAAATTATAATGCACAAGTGTCTAAACCACACAGGGAAGAAGTGAGGCAATAAGAAGAAAGCCCCACACTCAAGGTTATAACAAGAAGGAAACACAAGCATGATCATGTACAAGTGATGAACCAAAGTTCAAGCACAAACTCAACACTTAGAACAAGTGGAGACACATGAATCGAAGGTGACTTGCGATGCAAGTTAAAAACTCAAATGACCTATGACAAGATGAAACAACACCTCAAGTACGTTAAAATGAATCAACAAAGTTCAAAAGGTGGACATGGGATCACTCATGATCATATCCCAAAGTTTAGGTCAAACTAGTTTGTAAAGCATGTCAAAAGATAACTTGAACTTGAAGCAACTATGAAAAATAGAAGACATGACCAATAAATCTCAAATAAAATGTCAAGGCAAGCTTGATCAAGCATAAAACAGCAAGCAAAAACCCATGGTCAAATTCCACTCAAGGCACCACCAAATAATTCCATGAAGGTATGGTGTTCCACCTTATCGAGGGACAAGAAAAACAAATTCAAAACCAATTGTAAGACAATCAATCATGGACCAAAACCACCCTCAAGGAAGCCTCAATCCCTCACCTAAGTGGGGGAGAAACCATGGTCATAGGGGATGAAATTTAGAGTTCAAGAGGTCATGATCAACTAAGGTGCACACCATTAAACACATTGATTTGTAAAATTCAAATAAAAATAATAAAATTAAATGAAAAATAAAATAAAAATATCAAAAGAAATAATAACACATTAATCTGTTAAGAAAATATTTTTGGGATTTTTTTATAAAATCATAGTTATTTTTAAATAAATAAAAGCAAATAAATAATAAAAAGAAAGGAAAAAACCAGGAGGGGTGTGAAAGTAATTGTGAAATGAACTGCAACATGTGTAAATGCGCTTGGGCCCATAATCAGTAGGGTGTGAATATCAAAGCGCGTTGGGCCCAAACCAACAATCAGATGCCAAGGTGTCTCATTAATTGATGTGGCAATCCAGTCATGTGAACCAGCCAACGAGAACAGCATAACACATACTATTTGAATTCAAATGGATGGAGCCAAGGCCAAGTCATCTCTTCCTTTACACACAGACGCCGGAACCCTAGTTCTGGTTGTCTTCTCCAGTGAGAGGCCACCGGAGCAAGGCCAAACATGCCCAGAAATGAAAAAAGCAAGACACCTCTCCACTCAAAATCTCACGAGGGTTCCAAATCCAAGCTCATTTTTCAAAAATAAAGTCATCTTCATGGAGTTTCGAAGGAAAACAGTTGGGGTGTCAATAAACAAAACTTCATGAAACCCAAACCAAATGACATGAACACAATGCCTACATAAGTAGGACTTCAGATGTACTCAATATGCCCCTAGAATATGCCTAAAATGATGGGAAAAAGTTAAAGAAAGTACCTAGTGGAGTATGTCCACTACTTCTTCTATGCGTGCTGAAACTCTACCAAAAGCTGCAGGACAATTCCTTATGACTTGAGAGAGCTGAAGCTGTGCTTAAATGGCCTTGAAAACTCGTTAAACCTTCCAGGCACGTTTGAGAAGTTGAGGATCAATGTGCTCACAATTAGTTTCTTTTTCTAACAGAGGATAGAGGATGTTATGGTGAAGATGGTTTGAGAGAAATCTTGTTGAATGGCTCAATGGTTTGTGTATTTCGAAGCAAGAAATGGAAAGATCTAAAATTTCACACAAAATGAGGCTCTCTTCCATCTACGGTTTCTCTTTTAGTTTATATATGGAGTAAAAATGAAAATTGAGGGTTTTACTGTGGTGAAAAATGAAGGGAGCAGATGTTGTGATTTTATGGAAAACTTGGTTCAATGGTGGATGATGGAGCATGCACGAGTTACTCGCATATGTGGTTGTTTTTGCTTTAGTGGATGGAACAAATCAGAGGGAGAGTGTGAGTTCAGAGTTGTGGCTGCTTGTCTTTTCCATCTTTGGCAAGAAATTCAAAATGGCTCCATTGTGGTACATGTCATGTTGGTCTTGTTTTGGCAATGTTTGGAGTGCCATGTTTGTTACCTTATGCGCATGAAATGAAAATAGGAAAATGTTGAAACACTGATTGAGTAACATGCCAAAATGATCTATGATTCCTGCCTTGTAAAAAATGTCCAAACCACCATCTTTGAGTCATTGTATCTTGATGCACAAGACTCCTCTTGCTTTGAACTTGGGTTCAAACGGAAGCTTGCATGGAAAGGAATAAATTTGGTGTTAGTGGAAGTTTGATTTGAATCAATGAAGATCATGAAATTTGGGGTTAAAAATCATAACACAAAATCTACCTTGAAATAACTTCGAAAAAATTTATAAGTTATGAATTTGAACCACTTGAAACCCTAACTTTGGACATTCATATCTTGAGCTTCAAACATCACATGAGAGACTTATAATAATGGATGGAAAGCTTGGAACAAGGCCTACAACTCTCATGTGGGAAAAAAATTCCATTTGACAACAAGAGCTTGATGAATATTGGCTTGGAAAGTTGGTTCAAAAATTTGTCCAACTTTGTTAATTTTGAGATCATTGAAAACCCTAACTTTGAATCATCATAACTTAAGCTTCAAGTATCACATGATGATGAATTGGTACTCAAAAGAAAGCTTAGAATATGAGGAACAAGTTTGATGTTGGACAAAAGTTCATTTGGAACGTTGATCTTGAGGAAAAATGGCTTGGAAAGTGGCTGGTTTACACATGAGACTTTCAATAAATGGAAAGTTTCTAAAACCCTAATTTTCCAAAAGTGGCAAGTTTCACACTTCTTGATTTTTCATGATTCCCTTGACATTTCTTGGTTAAATTTCACCCATTGGTCATATTGAACTTGAGGAACATGATTTTGACCTTAAAAAGTTAGGAGTTGACTTTTTCACTACACAATTGACTTTTTCCCCAAATCTTCTGATTTGCAATTGACTGACCAATTGGGGCTCTTCTGGTTGAAATTGAGGATCAATCTTCTACTTCTAAACACTTTGGGACATATGAAGGGTCATGGAAACATGGTTTTCTCCAGGAAACAAGTCTAAGTTGATTGTATGTGAAACCCTAATTTCATGTCCTTTGTCTAGGCCCTTTGCAGATGAATGGAATGACCATTCCAACTCCACAATAGTCTCTAAGGCACTCAACAAACCTCTATCCCATGCTTACACCAATTATAGTACCTCATGAACTCTTGACAAAACCCTCTGATGGTTCTCAAACAAGGAGTCACAACACACCTCTCCTCTTAAGGAGCTTTCACAACTTCATAATGATACCACATACTTAATAACCTTTACCAATGCCTTTGCTTGAACTTGAAGCCAATAAGACTCTCTTCTTGGATGGCACATACACAATCACTTGATCCCCTGTAAGAATAATGTTATGCAAATGCAAGATGCTAAAATGCAATGAGACATAAGCCAAGTACAAGAAATGGTTGGTCTAATTTTAGGGTACAATAACTGCCCCTGTTCAAACGAATTGGACCTGAAGGGATGAAAAGTAAACGACTTTCAAACATTCAAGGTAAAAGGCAGTTGAATAAAAAAGAGCCCAAAAATTTGCCAATCGCAGAAATAGCAAACTGTAGAACTGATCCACCGAAGTGGAAGTAGAATCATGGGAGAAACCTGTATCTGGTGATTGCAGGGACAATGAGCTAACTCATTACCAATTAGAAAGCATCAACACATAGTCGAAATAAACATCTTCTAACATACAGGCAACGACATTAAGTCGGTAAGAACATATGACTTTGCTCTCAGGCATATGTTAAATAAAAACAGGTATCGAACCTGAAGGCCGGCTCAACACGAAGCTGAGAAAAAAATATGACCTCGCCGTCAGTCATCGGTTTAAACAAAACAAGTATCGAACCCAAAGGCTAGCTCAACACGCAACTGAGAAGAAAATCATACCTCGTCGTCAGTCATTTGTTTAAATAAAACAGGCATCGAACCCGAATGTCGACTCAACACGGAGCTGAGAAGAAAATCTGACATCGCCGTCAGTCATCTGTTTAAATAAAACAGGCATCGAACCCGAATGCCGGCTCAACATGGAGCTGAGAAGAAAATATGACCTCGCTGTCAGTCATCTGTTTAAACAAAACAGGCATCGAACCCGAAGTTCGGCTCAACATGCAACTGAGAAGAAAATATGACCTCGCCGTCAGTGATCTGTTTAAACAAAATAGGTATCGAACCTGAAGTCCGGCTCAACACGCAGCCGAGAAGAAAATTTGTCCTTGTCGTCAGTCATCTGTTTAAACAACACAGGCATCGAACCCGAAGGCCGGCTCAACACGCAGCTGAAAAGAAAATCTGACCTCGTTGTCAGTCATCTGTGTAAACAAAACACGCATCGAACCCGAAGGCCGGCTCAACATGCAGCTGAGAAGAAAATTTGACCTTGCCATTAGTAATCTGTTTAAACAAAACAGAGATCAAACTTGAAGGCCGGCTCAACACGCAGCTGAGAAGAAAATCTGTTGATTCACCATCTGGGTGAAGAAATCGGTTGAGGAAATATGAACTTTAATAAATAAACTCTGTTGGGGAGAATGATTAGATGAACACATATGTCAATGATCTGGCTGGCGGTCTGGATACCACACAGGCTCAAGAAAACACTGATACTTGCTGGGGACTGGGTACCGCACAGGCTTAAGAAAATACACTGTCTTCTGCTGAAGATGCGATCGGAAACAAGAGGTAACAAGTTGACTTATGTTTCAAATGCACATGTTTGAATATGGCGTAATTCTCCATACGAAATGGAAATACTACGCGTTTGGGAGGATGCTATGCATGATGCAAATGCAAAAGAACCACTCCAGCAAAATAAATGCTGAAGAGAAGGAGCCAACTCCGCTAGAGATAACCGGGTGCCAAGTACGTTTGGACTTTTGCTGGGAGAAATAAGCCCTAGATGGCTTCCTGGAAAAGAACTCTTCCTGGGTAAACTGTTCTGCTAAGAATAAGATCTGCTCCGCTAGGGAACACAAAATCAACTCTGCTAAGGAAAATGGCCCTGGATGGCCTACCAGAATACAACTCTCCTGGGGGACAAATGATTTGGCTGGGGAAACGAGTCCACTCTACTGGGGAAATCGACCCTGGATGGATTTTCCGAATATAATTCTATTGGGGAAGTAAAGCAAACTGCGGGGACTTACTCCACTCAGCCAGAGATTCTGCTCTGCTGGAAATTTGAATCCACCCTGCTAGGGGTAATGAAGAAGATTTACTGGGAATACATCCCAAAATTTCCGTTGAGGATGGAGAATAACAATTCTCCGAGTCAATCACATTCGGCGGGGAAGAAAACATCCCACTTACTTCTATGGGGATCTACAGGGGATGAAAATTAATTGGGGAAATATCCCAAAGGAAAACTCACTCTGACGAATACCAATGACCAACTGGATTCTTCTATGGACAACAACTCCGCTGAGGAATACTCATCGATGGAATCAAACATCGACCTCTGCTTAGGGAAATGAGAGATAAACTCCGCAATATCAACCTCTGCTTAGCGAATCGAGTCAGTGTCATATACTCTATGGGGAAACAACACTGAACTCATCCCACTGTTTGGAGAACAAACCCAAATATCTGCTGGGGGTGACCATGAACTCAACCTGCTGGGGAGAAACTAGTTATACTCCGACGGGGATAAGTTTCTGCAATATCCTCAAGAATGAGAGCCCTACAACAAATGCAAACAAAATATCCTGTATACAACAAGAGCTATCTCGATTATTGTCCATGACATTATTCAAGCAAATCAAAGTTTTAATCATGGTTAGCAGAGCCCACAAGTTTATGTATGCATAGTTTTATCAAAAACATCAGGCATCTTTTGCAAATAAAACGGTAAAAAGCTAAACAAGAACAAAAGTTTTCTGAATAATATATTTCATTGATAAAAGGCCTGTAAATAGGAAATAATTACAACTGATGCAACTCCTAAAAAGAGAAAGTTGCACAAAAAATATACAGAAATGCACAGGAATATACAAAATGTCGGCAATACGTTATAGACAACCACCATGTGACGACTCAACTATGACTCGCATGACTTTGATGCTTCCCTGATGCTTCAACTTCTGAAGAGATTGACTTGAACGGCCGACTCTCGGGTTCTCCCAGAATAAATTATATTCATAAGATTAATACGCAGACCACATTCATTCGATTTTCAAATCCCTAACTTTTTACTGAATCGCCCTTGCGGGTTTTCGATTCACCGGGATACCCATTTTTGCCAAAGTCACCTTTTCAGGTTTTCAACTTTGCGGGTTTACATCTTTCTTATTATCCCTAACTTTTGCCCAAACCCATCTTTTTATGGTTCACCGGGATGCCCAATTTTTGCCTGGACTTTCTTTTCTTTCCAGCGGGTCTATCTTAAGTAAAGTATCTTTTAATTGCGTCTGTGTTCATAGGGGACGTGAAATCTTCACAGTCCATGGTTGAAATTAGTAAGGCTCCTCCGGAGAAGAATTTCCTTATGACATATGGACCTTCGTAATTGGGAGTCCATTCGCCCCTATGATCTGTCTGTGGAGGGAGAATCCGCTTCAACACCAAATCGCCTGCCTGAAAGCTTCGTGGGCGCATGTTCTAATCAAAAGCTTTCTTCATCCTACTATGATATAACCGACCATATGCAATGGATGCCAACCTCTTCTCATCCATCAAACTGAGTTGATTCAATATGTTCTTCACCCATTCTGCCTCATCCAATTTGACGTCAACCAGAACTCTCAAAGAAGGAATCTCTACTTCTAATGGCAGGACAACTTCCATACCATACATCAACGAGAAAGGAGTTTCCCCGCTTGAAGTACGCACCGAGGTACGGTATCCATGCAATGCGAAGGGCAACATCTTGTGTCAATCCTTATAGGTTACAACCATCTTCTGCACTATCATCTTTATGTTCTTATTGGTTGCTTCAACATCGCCATTCATCTTTGGACGATAGGGAGAAGAATTGTGATGCTCAATTTTGAAACATTGGCACAGTTCCTTCATCATCTTGTTATTTAAATTTGAACCATTGTCAGTAATGATTCTTTCAGGCACTCCATAACGACATATGATGTCCTTTTTGATGAACCAGGCTACAACATGCTTGGTGACGTTGGCATAGGAAGTTGCTTCGACCCACTTAGTGAAATAGTCGATGGCCACTAAAATGAAACGATGTCCACTGGATGCGGTAGGCTCAATTTTTCCAATCATATCAATGCCCCACATAGAGAAGGGCCAAGGAGACGCCATGACATTCAAATTATTCAGCAACACATGAATCTTGTCAGCATAAATATGGCATTTATGGCATTTCTTTGCATACTTGAAGCAATCAGATTCCATAGTTAACCAATAATATCCTGCCCTTAACAGCTCTCGAGACATGGCATGCCCGCTTGCATGTGTACCAAAGGCGCCTTCGTGGACCTCTTCCATAAGAAAACTTGCTTCTTTTTCATCCATGCATCTTAGCAGCACCAAGTCAAAATTCCTTTGATAGAGTACAGCGTATTAGTTCAGATAGAAATTCCCGGCAAACCTCCTCAGGGTCTTCTTATCCCAGCTTGATGCCTCAAGCAGATATTCTTAGTTCTTGAGAAAATTCCAGATGTTATAATACCAAGGCTTCCCATCTGAAGCTTCCTCTATTGTAAATACAAATGCAGGCCTGTCAAGGCGTGAGATGACAATTCTTGGAGCATCATTCCAAAAATTCACCTTATACATTGAAGATAATGTAGCCAAGGCATCTGCCATTTGATTCTCCTCTCTTGGCACATGATGAAACTCTACCCTATCCAAGAAGGGCAACAACCTCCTGGCATAGTTCATATAAGGGATCAGATTAAGCGGCGAGTCTCCCAATCTTCTTTGATCTAATTGACCACCAAAGCTTAATCACCACAAATATCACGGTTTTTTATTCTCAAATCAATCGCTTCTTCGATACCCATGATACATGCCTCATATTCAGCTTCGTTGTTGGTGCAAGGAAATGTCAACTTGACAGTAAGTGGTATGTGAGAACCATGGGGAGTTGTAATGATTACCCCAATTCCACTGCCGTAGGCGTTAACAGCACCGTCAAAGATCATTTGCAATTGAGAGCTCTTCTCGGGACCTTCATCGGGTAACGGCTCATCGCAGTCCTTCATCTTCAAGAACATGATTTCCTAATCAGGAAATTCAAACTTCATTGGCTGATAGTCGTCAATTGGTTTCTCTGCGAGATATTCTGACAGAACACTCCCTTTAATGGCCTTTTGGGAGACGTATTGATTGTCATACTCTGTCAAAACCATCTGCCATCTAGCGATCCTTCCCGAAAGTGCTTGCTTCTCAAACACATACTTAATTGGATCCATCTTCGAAATTAGCATGGTTGTATGGTTTAGCATGTATTGTCTCAAGCGTTTGCTGGCCCAAGCAAGTGCACAACACGTCTTTCCAACATTGAGTATCTGGATTCATAATCTGTGAACTTTTTACTCAAGTAGTAGATTGCATGCTCTTTTCTTCTCGTCTCATCGTGTTGACCGAGAACACAACCAATGGAATTCTCAAGAACCGTTAAGTACATTATCAATGGTCTTCCAGCCAATGGGGGCATCAGTATTGGAGGTTCTTGCAAATACTCTTTTATTTTCTCGAATGCCCTTTGGCAGTTTTCGTTCCAGACAACCGCCTGATCCTTCTTTAATAATTTGAACATTGGTTCACAAGTGGTTGTGAGGTGAGATATGAACCTCGCGATGTAATTCAATCTACCCAGGAAACCACAAACCTCCTTCTCCATCTTCGGCGCTGGCATTTCTTGAATTGCTTTTATTTTCGCAGGATCAACCTCAATTCCTTTCTCACTGAGAATGAACCCCAACATTTTTCCTGACCGTACACCAAAAGTGCACTTGTTCAGATTCAAACTCAGTTTGAACTTCCTTGACCTCTCAAACAACTTTAACAGATTCACTTGGTGTCCTTCCTCCGTTTGCGACTTTGCGATCATGACATCAACATAGACTTCAATCTCATGATTAATCATATCATGAAACAAAGTGACCATCGCCCGCTGATAGGTTGCCCCTGCGTACTTCAACCCAAAAGGCATTAGCTTATCGCAAAAAGTCCCTCACGGTGTGATAAACATTGTTTCTCCATGTCTTCCAGGGCCATCTTGATCTGATTATATCCGGAGAAACCGTCCATGAAAGAGAACACTGAATACTGTGCAGTATTATCAACAAGCACATCGATGTGGGGGAGCGGGAAGTCATCCTTCGGGATCTCTCTGTTTAGATCACGGTAGTCTACACACATTCGTACCTTACCATCTTTCTTAGGTACAGGTACGATGTTAGCGACCCACGGAGGGTAATTTGTCACGGCAAGAAATCTGGCATCCAATTGCTTCTGGATATCTTCTTTGATCTTTACCGCCATATCCGGTCTGGTTCTTCTTAGCTTCTGCTTGATAGGCGGACACTCTTCTGGAAGGGGTAGGCGATGAACCACAACATCTGTATCGAGTTCGGGCATATCCTCGTATGACCAAGCAAAGACATCCTTATACTCTCGGAGGAACTCTACCAGTCTTTGTTTGACATCATCCTCTAAGGAAGCCCCTACTCTAACCTCCTTCTTAGCCTCTTATGTAGCTAAGTTGACGACTTTAACTTCCTTTTGATGAGGCAGAATGACCTTCTCTTCTTGTCTTAATAACTTGGCGAGCTCTTCAGGCAGGTCTTCGTGTTCTTCGACCTCTTCTTCCGCTTGAAAGTTTGGATTATCAAAGTCATACCGAGTCATAGACGAGTCTGAGTCGGTGGTATCTGCAATGTGAAACCTGCAATGATGATGATTTAATGCTTAAATTATATTCAAACAAACAAACACAAACCACATTGCCATTTTATTGTTAGAATAAAAACAAGAAAAACAAAGATCACAAAATTTGGATGCAAAGACGCCTTTTTGATTAATGATAAAATAATTGTTCAAACATAAAAGATAAGGCCTTGCAAATAAAGACAACTATGCTCCGGGCAGAACATAGGGCAGTACACAATTAAAACAAAGGTAGTTACTTGTTGCACCCCAAAATTTGCCCAACCTTTTTCTTTAGTTGGCTTATGTTTTATTTCATTCTTTAGCATTTGCATCTGCATAGCATTGTCTTTTGCAGGGAATCAAGGGAAGTGTGCTATCCAAGAGAAGGTTATCAAGGGTATCAAGCTCAACCAAGAGTGCTTATTGAACTTATCAAATGCTCATATTCATCAGGAAGTAGTCAAAGCTCTTTGAGAAAGAGGATAGATGTGTGTTGCTTGTCTCCTATCTTAGAGGGCAACTAAAGATCATCAGGGATTCACAAGGCCATGGTTATGGATAGGAAATTTTTGAGAAGCTCATTGAGTTCTTTTTAAGTCATTGTGGAGTTTGTCTATCCAATTATTTCACTTGCAAGAGGTGGCAATCAAAGTTTGTGCACCTAGGGTTTCATCTGCTTAGTTCAAGGTCAACTGTGGGCTTGAAGGAGTTTGAGACTTAGTTATAAGTCATTGGAGTCATGGGAAATTATTTTGAGACATCTAGAATGTCATTTCAAGTTCAAATCAAGAAGAATCAAGAGTTTGAGAAGTTACTAAATTAGGGTTTCAAAGGATGTCATTTCAAGTTCAAATCAAGAAGAATCAAGAGTTTGACTAGAGTTGAGAAAGCATGGAACAAAATTCATCGCAAAGGGAAAGCTTCTTTGGGGAAGAGTAATAGTCGAGCTTACGATCCTTATGTGACTTGGATTCAGGAGAGAGCTGATAGGGTGTTGATGCCTTTTCCACCTTGCGAGCCTTTGTATCCTCTGATGATTGAGGAACCTACTACTATTGACATCTAGAGGTATAATTAGTTGCGTCTGAAAAAGAGGAGTTACGTAAGGCAAATGAAGAGTTGGAGAAAGAGATTATTCAGCTCCGAAGCGAAAAGATTGAAGCTACTCATTCCTGCAAGAGGCAAACTGAGTTGGTAAATAAGCTAGGTACAGATCTTACCAAAGAGATTCACGCTCGTGAGCATCTGGGTTTAGATTTTAAGGCTGTCAGTAATGTCCTTACTTCTAAGAAGAACGAGTTGGATAGAGCTTATCTAGAGATTTCCAGGTTTAATGACCAGTGGAATGCTACCCTCACCAATAAGAAAGAGCGGGAGGATGGACTCAAACAACAGATTACCAAGCTAAAGGCTCAACTCCAAGTGAAGGATAAGAAAATTGCAGCGGAATCCTCACTCCGACGGGACAGTGATTGTAGACTGAATGAAGCGCTTGCAATGTTGGATGATTACAAGTCTAGAGCTGATGTGAAGAGGTGTAAGCTTGAAAAGGCTTTTGGTGAGGGCGCCTGGGAAGGATTATGCTCAGGATTTCTAGACCACTATTAGCCGGAGAGAGCTACTCATCCGGGGTTTTCTTGTCAGGCCTGACCATCCAGAGACGAAGGAGCTGCTAGAGGATTTCCAGTCTAGTTGTCGTACTTGATTGTATTTCTTTTCAGTCTGTTGTTCTGATGTATATATTGACCATCACCAGACCTGTTGGCTGAGGTCATTTTGAGTCCATTGTATTTTTGTATTTGACTTTTGGCTCTCGTTTTATTTATGAGGAGTTTGCTTGTTGCTTATCTGTTAGCTCTCCATTATCGTGCTGTTCATGTGGAACTAGAATCGAGGAGGAAATTTCCCTAATGCATATATACATGTCTGCATACTGCATCATTCTGTATTTTTTCATCGCAGGTGCCCGGAACCGTTAACCTTATTTCTGTGGTTTGTTAGTTTGTTTCAGGATTGACAACCAGACAACTTACCATTACGCCACTCGGGGAAATCAGCATAAGGTCATGGAGCAGATGCAAGCTGAAATGCATAAACTTCGAGACAGGATGGCCCAATTTATGGATTTGATGCAGGGTGTGGCAAATGGTCAAGAGCAACTGATGAGTTTGGTGCAGCCACTAATTGCAAGGGTTGATGGTAATGGTGTACGTCACGGGGGAACTGCTGCTAATCCTCCTCGTAATGATGGTGGTACGCCACATGCTCATGTTATTCCTCTAGTTGGTATCCCTCATGTTGCACCCCAAAATTTGCCCAACATTTCTTTACCTAGCTTATGTTTCATTTCATTCACATTAGCATTATCATTTGCATTTCATTGACATGTATGCTGGAGATCAAGAGGTATGATCACCAATCAAGAGCTATACAAGACTATGAGGCTAGCTAAGAAGTTCATTCAAGTGTTCAAGGGTTGATATCCTTGTCAGAGAAGTCAAAAGATCCTCAGAAAGAGTGGTTGAAACCAAGTGTGTAGGTCTCATAACTTGAGAGTTGTGGGAAGTCATCAGATGATTCTGAAGCTATGAAGTTAGACTTGAGGACTTGAGGGAGCTCATGAGAAGTGTTTAAGATCACTTTGAGGCCTAGACAGGTCATTGTGCAAGATTAAGAAGCCTCAGCCATGAGTGGTGCAATTAGGGTTTGACTGGGTCAACCCTAAGTCAACTGATGATTTGAAAGAGGTTGAGACCTAATTCAAGAGCCATGTGATCATGTATTGATACATTGAGATGTTATAAGGATGATTCCAATGCTAACTCATCATGATTGAAGAGTTTGAGAAGTTTTCAAGCTAGGGTTTCTAAGGCTTGACAGTGTAAAATCCCCTAGTTTGAACCCTATCTTCAAGGCAATGTAGCTCAAGATGTGATTGTCATCTCATCCTAGCCTCAACATGATTGTTGTAGAGCATGATCTTAGCTTTAATTTGAGTGCTATAAGTCCTTGATAGGGTTTGTAGAACTCAAGTTATGACTTTGACAAGTTACAAGTCATCTGAGGAATGCGAATTTGGAGCTCGAAAGTTACCCAACTTGCATGAAACTTTTGCCCAAGAAGGATGGTTCTTGTGAACTTTTGGTCAACATGAATGTTGTTCCTTATCCTCTTAGCTTTCTAGAGAGTACTAGAAGTCCTTGATAGGATTTGTAGAACTCAAGTTATGGCTTTGACAAGTCAAGGGTATTTTGGACATTTGGTGATTATAGGTCATTTGTGATCATAGGTCATTTTCACCAACTTAGAGGCTCCAAATGAAATTTTGTTCAACTAGAAAGTTTCTAAAAATGGGGTTTTAACCTTGGCCATGCATCAAGGGGGCATTGAAATGGCTCAAGGAGAGACTTGGTTCAAGAAACTTTGAAAAAGGAAGAATTAAAAGGATTTAATGGTCAAAAATTCAAATAATTCATTTGGTGACCAAATGAGACAGACTTATAGGTCATTTTGATTGGAAAATACATTTTAAAGACAATGGCAATGTTGGTTTTTTCATTTGAGGCCCAATTCAAAGATTTGCATTTGATTGCTTATGATGTAAGTTACATAAACCAAACTATGCACAAGATCAAAACCAAAGTACCAATCCATCCAAATACATTCAGAATCTCATTTGAGGAGAAATTGAATCATGATCAAGGTGATAAACAAGCTGCAAGCAGGGCTGTCATGGATGAGCATGAGATGAGAAATTCAAGAGCAAGAGATATTGGATATCTCATATAGATGGTTCTAGGAACTTCTAGATCATTCCTACTGGTTCTATATAAGCTTTAGAACTTGATCAAGGCCAAGGTTGGTGGAAATTGAGAGAGAATAGAGAGATTGTAAACTGAATTTTCTTCTTGCAAATCAAATTCAGTTACACGATTTTGATCCATTTCAGTCCAAATTCTTGCTTTCAACATCTTCCTCTTGAGTGTGTGAGTGATTCCAGATAGAATTCAAGCCAAGATCATAGCAAAATCGTGAGAGAGCACCTTGAGTTCATAGCTTGCAAGTCAAAATTGAATTCAAGGATTCATAGAGTTTCAATCCAGTTTGTTGCATACAGAAGCTTCCTTTGGTGTTAGTGAAGGTATCTGGAGATTCTTGGAGGTTGATTTGAAGGTTTCAGTGCTCTGTGCATTCAAGTTTTGCAGGTATGTAATTCTCATCGTGTAGCATGATTCATGTAGTTTGGTTAGGTTTTGATAGGCTAGAATCATTGTAGATCATTGCTAGAAGCTTTCTGGATCATTAATTTGAAGATTAGTGACAATTTAGGGATGATTGCATTTTCGTTGAGATGGATATTTTTTGATTCTGGCGTTTTTAGCACGATTGGTTAGTATAGGTTGATACCTGGTGAAATTTAGTACAAGTTTCGTGTAGAAATTGTTTGCAATGGTGGCTTGTAGAAGGAGTTAGGGTTGCTTGATGGTGATCGGAAAAGCAACCGGCGGTGACCTTCGCGCGCGCAGGTGGAGAAGTTTCAGAAATTTGAATTGGGGAAGACATAATCTAGAGCGTTCGTTCACGTGGTAGACTTTGACTCAGACCTGGATCCAAGGCTCCTCATTGCACCACATACCCCCCCTCTTAAACGCGTCGTTTTGTTTAGTAGCCTGATGAGTTTCGCTGCATGGACCAAAGGGCACGAGTTCGAATCATGGTTTGTGTATGTTTCTTTTTTCATTCTAATTACTGAAGAAATACAAATGGATCCAAGCGCCTGGGCCTATGAAATCATTGCTCTTCACACCCCCTTTCTGGCCCAAACATGGAAATGAACTAGTTACTTTTGCTACTTACCACGCTTGTTTATCAATTTCTCTTATTTTCCTTTATTTTTCATCATTTTATATGGCTTAGTAAATAATTCATAAAAAATTGAAGACTAACTCAATTAATTCCATTCTTTTTTCCATTGATTCATGATTGAATCTAGTTTTTTTTAGATAAAAAATATTAATATTACATACATTTTTTTATTTTATTCGCATTTTTTGAATTTTAATTGATATTAAAATAACTATGGTTGATGCTTTGTTTTGATGAATTTAGTTTTAGGACTTGGTGATGATTCTTGCCTTGATTTTTTGTGTGTGGCTAGCATAGATATGCATGTTCCCCTTATATTTTTCTCATATATTTGTGATGAATGTAGGTGGTAGTTTTGAGTTGAAACTTTAGGAGCTCCATTTTTAGGGTTTATGGTTAGTACCTTATGATTTAGGTTTTATTTCTAGGACTTGGTGGATGATTCAACCTCTGAATTTTGTATGGTAGATTCATGATTGAATTAGGGTCCCTTAGGAATTTTTGTAGGAATTTATAATGTAGTTTACTATTTTAGTTTTATTTTAGTTTAGGTGCTAACTTTGGATGATTCTAATGCACTAATTTGACTAGATTAACCCCTTGGGTTCCCTTAGAGTAAGCTTGTGGTGTTTTTACCCTTGGTTGAAGATGAAGGCAAGTTGAAGATGCAATGGAATGCTTGAAGAAGTTTGGATGTGAAGATCTTCCTTTCTTTTGGTGTAGTATTGATTAGGTGTTGAGATTAGGGTTTGTAGGCAGAGCTTATAGATAGATTCTCTTCCTTCATAAACATGGAAGATGTTGATCACTTACATTCTTCCTTATGATGTAAGGTCCCCTTGTAAAGGCCTCATCCCTCCTTTGGTAGGATGTGTGGCTCTTCACAAGCTGGTAGAACCTTTGAGGGTCCCTTTCTCTGATGACAGGATGCTTAGTGGTGACCTTTGGTCTTCACTCTGCTACCAATTATCCAATCTTGCTCTTGTTAGATGAATCTTTTTCCCTTGCTAGAGGATGGAGTTCCTTGTCAGAAGATTGAAGATGCTAGAGGTTGACACTTCTCTGTATTTGAAGACTGCCATAGGAGCTGAAGCTTGAAGAATAAGAAGAACAAGTTGACACTTGTGAAGGGAACCCAGTTGAGATCAGATGAAGAAGCTGAAGCTTGAAGTTGGAGAATAAGTTGATACTTACTTTGGAGCTGAGGCTTGAAGAAGGAGGATAAGTTGATACTTATGTGGGATGTATTGAAAGCTTGAAGAAGCAAGTTGACACTTGCTATTGAAGATGATAGCCCTGAAGAGCTGTTGAAGACTGAGGACTGAACTGATGTCAGAGGATTGCTCTGCTTTCTTTTCTGTCTGTTTGCTTGCTGTGCAACTATATTGATGTGACTTGTTTGATTTTCTTGATGCATTAGAATAAGTTCATATTTAGACTGATGTCAGCTAGGAGCATGATTGCACTAGAGGTTGAGTTGCTCCCTCTGCTTGTATTTTTACTGTATGGCTTTGCTTGCTGGTATTTGGTAGAGCCCAGCTCCCTTGCCTGTGTGGTTTGTGTTTTGCTTGATAGCATGTTATTTCCTCTGTATGATTACTATTATTCATATCTGGCTTGAGGTTGAGACGAGCTTGTGGAGGCTGATGCCCCACACACCTTTCCTCCCTCACTTGCATTGCATGCATTTTACTGTATATCTGTTTACTATTTAAGCTGATGCTTTATCTGTTTCTGTTTATCATTGACATGATCCCCTAGGAATCTTACTTCCTTTGATAAGGAAGTGATGATTAGAACTTTAGGTTGAAACCTATGCATGATATCTTCTAGGAGTTCCCTGTTTCAAACTTCAACTATAGGATGAATCCTTGGCATGACAACAGTAGGACTTGATAGTCTCCCCTTAGTTGAACCCTCTCTCTTCTCATCTCAAAACAAATTAAAATACAGTAATAAAGGTTAACTGACGTCGTACGTTACGAGCCTTAAGCTATCTGAGAAAAGATTGTTGGAGAGTTTCTTTGCAACAGTCTGGATATTTAGTATGGCACCCTTTGGGTGACATGCGACACATTCACTCTCAGGTCATAGTCTCTAGTGCGATACTGGTTGCAAATATAAAAAAAAAACAGTTCTTCCGTAAAAGACAGAAAACAAACTTCAAACCTTTTTGCCCCGTGGGCCCATAATTCAAGGAAGCTTTTCTGAAGAAAAGAGTGTCGTTAACTCCCAGTTCTACCGCAAACGGTAATGCCTAAGTCTCCAAGGGTCGAGCTGCGTACACCAGACTGCTGGAACTGCTTGTTAACCCTACTCGATAAAACAGATGAATCTGAATTCCCGTAATCCGTATTATTCCTGAACTACGTAAGCTCTGATCTCTCAAGCCTGTTGAGAGTACGTAGGCACAATACCATGAATCCGTATTATTCCAGACCCAGGCTTGAGTGTACTTAGCATTAGTTGTGGAAATTAGTGAGCGCGTGCTTGCTTTTCCAGCACTAGTGTCTCATGAAATCCACGCTCAGACGAGGTTCTCCCGGTTGACTTCTTTTCCGGCCCTTTGGGCCTGAGGGGTTGTTGGTTTGGAGGATTGTCGACTCTGGGGACCGATCACTTGGAATTCAGCTGAGTGAGGCCGCTTCAGGAGACGGTGATGCCACACCTTCTGGGTATCGTATCACCCCTCTTGAATGTCTGTGACGCTGATGACCGCATAGGATGCCGAACTTGTGTCAGCTTAGGTCCATACCTATGAGCAGGGTTGGGTTTGTCGCAGGAAACCTTAACCTTCAGACTACCTGGTTTTCTTGATAGTGAATCAGCTTTGTTGGTATCAGAGGTTCTCATCATCAGATATATGATTGTTCTTGATAGAGCAGATTTACGGTCTTGTATCAGAGGTCCTTATTATCAGATATATGATTGTTCTTGATAGAGTAGATTTATGGTCCTGTATCGGAGGTCCTTATTATCAGATGTGTGTTTGTTCTTGATAGAGCAGATTTATGGTCCTGTATCAGAGGTCCTTATTATCAGATGTGTGTTTGTTCTCGACAGAGCAGATTTATGGTCCGATATCAGGGTTACCTCTCATCAGAGATAGGGTTGTTCTTGACAAAGCAGTATTGTGGTTTTGTTGATATAGAATCTTTACCTTCATCTCCTTAACAACACAGTCGTCTTGATCTCCTGCTGCATGATTGCATTTTGCATTGTTTTGCATCCGCATTCGCATTTCATTAACATGTGTCTGTGTTGCAGGTACCGTTTCCCCCGGTTCAGGTTTTCTCGCCTTCTATTATGC
The DNA here is from genome assembly GCA_963859935.3 of Lathyrus sativus. Lineage (NCBI taxonomy): Eukaryota > Viridiplantae > Streptophyta > Magnoliopsida > Fabales > Fabaceae > Lathyrus > Lathyrus sativus. The sequence continues at coordinate 81,820,823 of OZ012736.1, forward strand.
TATTATGGGTTCTCTGAGGAAGACTGTGGCCTACAAGCTCCCTACTCCTGATGTTGTTCAGCTGACTGGTTTGATTGCTTTGGCAGATGATTCTGTGAGAGGTGAATTCAGAAAGTCTTATGGGAAACTGCTCAGCTTGGTTCGTAAACCCTCCGTGTTTGAGTTGAATGGGCTGCACGCCCTGCTGCAGTTCTACGATCCTCCTTTGAGATGCTTTACCTTCCAAGACTTTATTCTTGCACCCACGCTAGAGGAGTATGCTGATTTATTAGGTGTGCCTATCAAGAGTCAGATGTCTTTTGTTCATATGGATGCTGAACCTAATTTGGCTAGTCTAGCCCCTTCACTTCATCTAGATGCCTCCGAGTTGGTCTTGTCTAGTTGGAACAGGGTTCCCGGTTTCTCCTTGCAGTTCTTAGTGGGAAAAGCTCAGCAGTGCGCCAAAGACGGATGTTGGGTCGTGTTCAACGCCATCCTTACTCTGTGCATATACGACATCATTTTGTTCCCCAATATGCCAGACTTTGTAGACTTCGACGCCTTCCACATCTTTGCATCAGGGAATCCAGTCCCTACCTTGATAGGAGATGTCTATCATTTCGTCCACTACAAGAACGAGAATAGAAGGGGTAAGAACGTCTCGTGCTATGTGCCCCTGCTCTATTGATGGCTTGATAGTCACCAACCCAAGAAGGGTCCCTTTGCTTCGTCTGCAGCCACAGCTGAGTGGTCTGAGCGTTTGATGAGTCTATCAGCGGAGGATATTTCCTGGTTTGATAGAGATAGGTTGGGTACTGAGATCATCTTCAGCTGCAGTGGGTTTCCGAATGTGCCTTTGATAGGAAGGAAGGGTTGTATCAACTATAATCCATCTCTGTTGGTCCGACAGTTTGCTTATGCTTTGAGAGCTCCGCCGAAGGATGAAGAGGTGCAGGAATCTCTGTACCTCACTGGTCTTCTAGAGGGGGATATGTTATCTAAGCTTCAGCACGCTTGGAATGGTATCTGTAAGCGGGGAAAGCCGTTGTTAGGGAAAAGTAATAGCCAAGCCTACGCTCCGTATGTGACCTGGATCAGAGCTAGAGCAGATATTATAGGGATGCCGTTTCCTCTTGCCAAGCCAGAAAGCCCTCCAGTGATTGAAGAGCCTACCACCGTGCCTATTCAGCAGTACAATCAGGTGTTAGCTGAGAGAGATGAGCTGAAGAAGGCAAATGAAGAACTGGAGAAAGAATTGGCTCAACTCAGAAGCGAGAAAAGCGAAGCCGTCCATTCCTTCAAGAGGAAAACAGAGCTGGTGAACCAGTTAGGGACGGATTTGACTAAGCAGATGGCCGAGCGCGAGTGTTTGGATCGGGACTTCAAAGCTGTCTATGACGTACTGGCCACTAAGAAGCAGCACTTGGATGAAGCGTACCGGAGAATATCCAAGTTCAATCAGCATTAGAAGGCCACCCTAGCCAACGGTAAGGAACGGGAGGATAAACTGAAACAACAGATCTCCAAGTTGAAAGCGCAGGTGAAGGCTAGTGAGAAGAGGTTTGATGAAGAAACCGCTCGCAGATACACCACTGAAGGCCTGCTAAACAAGGCTCTTGCTAATCTAAAGGAGCGCAAACTGACGTTTGAATCCAAGAAGCGGAAGTTAGAAACTTGTTTCGGCGAAGGAGCATGGGAAGACTCAGTTGAAGCCCTTCAATACACTATTACGCAGAGGGAGTTACTTGTCGAAGGGTTGCTCACTCGGCCTGATCATCTAGAGACGAGGGATCTGTTAGAATAGTTTCGAGCCCGTGGCCGTACTTGACTATATTTGTAATCCTTTTGTTTTGATCATTGCGATATGCTGACCATCACCAGGCTTGTTGGTCGAGGTCATGCTATTTATTCTGCTTGTACTCAGCGACATTGTATACCGCCTTGATGGGCTTTCTTTATATATATGAGATGTTATTTCCATGATTGGACTCGGTCTTCTTATTATCAGCACTGGCACTCAGGCACTAGGATCGGGGGATACCTCCCTAACGCACAGACACACGTTTGCATTTGCATGAAGCATCTGCATAACGAGCATTGTGTCGTTTTTTCTAACCCTTTTGTGTATACAGGTTGTTTCAGGTTGGTCCAGGATTGATCAAAGACCAATCCACCGTTACCAGACCAGAGCAAATCAAGCCAGAGCAATGGAGCAAGTGCAGACTGACGTTCAAGAACTCTGAGAGAGGATGGACCGCTTCATGGAGCTCATGCAAGTGGTTGCCAACGGCCAGGACCAGCTCAGAACTTTGGTTCAGCCTCTGATTTCAAGGGTTGACAACAATGATGTACTCCATGGTGGGACGGTTCCAACCCCTCCACTTGTTGAAACTCCTCAGAATGGCGTCCCCGTGACTGGGGGGAACGGTAGTGCCAACGACAATGTGATCGCTAACATGGGGCTCAATGGTAATACGACTGGCGTCGGTAATGGGAAATTTGAAGCTAATGTCAATGTTGGACTGGGCAACGGCAACACAGGTGTTGGGAATCTGTATGGGCCTCAGGATAGTTTGTCCAGGCCATCCTTGGAATGGTACATGAGTCTGGAGCCTACCTGTGTGCGCACGTGGAAGGAACTTGCTGAGGCATTCGTGCACCATTACCAATATAACAGCGACTTGGCTCCGAACCGAGTCCAGCTGCAAAATTTGTCACAGAGGAACGACGAAGGGTTCAAGGAATACGCCCAGCGGTGGCGTGAATTGGCAGCTAGAGTTTAACCGCCGATGGTTGAACGAGAGCTCGTTGAGATGTTTGTTGCCACTCTCCCAGGGGTTTATTACGAGAAATTGGTCAGCAGTATGTCTGGAAGCTTCTCAGATTTCATCATCACGGGCGAGCACGTTGAAAACGGGATCAAACTAGGGAAAATTCAAGGTGATCTATCCTCAGCTGGAGGAGGAAAGAAACCGTATGGTGGAAAAAGACGGGAAGGAGAGACGAGCGCCTTGTCCAACGCTCGAAGGAAAAGTAAGGGCCAACACCAGCAGGTGACTAGTATAACTATCCCCGCTGTCCAACAACCCCAGCCACAGCAGCAGCAGCAGCAGCAGCCGAATCAGCAAGGGTACAGAAAGTATCAGAACATGGCACCTCTATCAAGTCGTCACCTCGAGACCCCGCCCATGTCTTATGCTCAGCTGTTACAGACTCTACTTCAGTTACAGCTAATCCAGAAGAGAACCCTGGCTCCCTTGACAGAGGCACCTCCGCCAGGTTATGATGCGAATGCAACATGTGAGTTTCACTCAGGGGCACCAGGCCACACAATAGAAAAATGCAAAGCCTTCAAGCACAAGGTGCAGGATATGGTGGACGCTAAGATCATCAACTTCTTAGATAACGTGCCAAATGTCATGAAGAACCCTATGCCGAATCATAGGGGAGGTGGGGTAAATGCCATTATTGAAGACGAGAGCTTGGATTTGTTGACTTACGTCAGAGATCTGAAGACACCGCTTTGCTTCGTTAAAGCCAAGTTGATGAAAAGAGGTTTCTTCCCAGGCTGTGGAAAACTGTGTATGGGCTGTGCGACTAGTCCTGATGGATGTGAACAGTTGATAGAGGGGATTCAGAGTCTGATGACCGAAGGAATCTTGCAGTTTAGCCGAAGGGCTGAATGTGGATCTGGAGAAGTAATGCTGAAGCAAAATGATGAGGTTGCCACCATCACCATCCCTCGCCGGACGATCACTATTTCTGCACCTAGACCGCCCACGATTACCATCACCAAGGCTGGGCCGATACCTTTTGAAAGCACCAATGCTGTCCCATGGCATTACGGGGCAGACGTCTACTGCAACGGACATAAGTTGGAACTGGAACCATCTGGGTCGTCTGTGGATAACCTAGTGGGCATTGGCGGAATCACTCACATCGGAAGAGTATTTGCTCCACCTGAGATCGTGGCGAACAAAGCGGACCAAGCTGATGTAACCGATAAGGGAAAGAGTAAAGTCGTTGAAGAAACCCCTCGTGGGGTAGAGAAGGACTTACTTGTTAAAGACGCCGAAGAGTTTATGAGGTTGATTAAGAAGAGTGACTACAAGATCGTGGATCACCTCCATCAAACACCCTCGAAAATTTCCATCCTAAATTTGTTGATGTGTTCTGAGGCCCATCGCAACGCGCTGCTAAAGGTTTTGAATGCCACGTATGTGCCGCAGGAAATATCGGTCAACCAGTTAGAAGGGGTCGTAGCCCACGTGAATGCTGGAAACGGGTTAGGGTTCACTGACCTGGAGCTGACGCCGAAGGGAAGAAACCACAACAGCGCCCTGCACATCTCGATAGAATGTAGGGGAACGATTATGTCTCATGTGTTGGTGGACACGGGGTCGTCACTCAATGTTCTTCCGAAGAAAGCATTGATGAAGTTACATACTCGAGGATTGATTTGCACACCCAGTGATCTGGTTGTGAAAGCGTTCGATGGAACCAGACGTCATGTTTTCGGGGAGGTTGTTGCACCCCAAAATTTGACCAACATTTATTTACCTAGCTTGTGTTCACTAGCATTATCATCTGCAATTCATTGATATGTGTGCAGTAGATCAAGAGGTATGATTACCCAGCAAGAGTTATACAAGACTTGGAAGCTAGCCAAGAAGGTTGTTCAAGTGTTCAAAGGTTGATACCTTTGTCAGAGAACTCAAGAGATCCTCAGGAAAATTGGTTGAAACCAAGGTTGTGTACCTCATAACTTGAGAGTTGTGGGAGCTCCTCAGATGATTCTGAGGCTATGAGGATGGACTTGAAGCTTTTAGATAGCTTATGAGATGTCTTGAAAGCCATCATGAGGCCTAGAGAGGTCATTGTACAAGAATAAGAAGACTCAGCCATGAGTGGTGGAATTAGGGTTTGACTGGGTCAACCCTAGGTCAACTGATGATTTGGAGAGGGTTGAGACCTAATCCAAGAGCCATGTGATCATGGATTGATGCATTGAGATGCTATAAGGATGATTCCTAGACCAACTCATCATGATTGAAGAGTTTGAGAAGTTTCAAGCTAGGGTTTCTAAGGCTTGACAGTGTAAAATCCCGTAGTTTGATCCCTATCTTCAAGGCAATTTAGCTCAAGATATGATTGTCATCTCATCTTGCCCCCAACATGAATGTTGTAGATCTTGCTCTTAGCTTTAATTTGAGTACCAGAAGTCCTTGATAGGATTTGTATAGCCCAAGTTATGACCTTGACAAGTTACAGGTCATCTGAGGTATGTGAATTTGGGTCCTTGAAAGTCACCCAACTTGCATCCAACTTTTGCCCAAGAAGGATGATTCCTATGAACTCTTGGTCAACATGAATTTTGTTCCTCATCTTCTTAGATTTCTATAGAGTACTAGAAGTCCTTGATAGGATTTGTAGAACTCAAGTTATGGCTTTGACAAGTCAAGGGCATTTTGGTCATTTGGATATTATAGGTCATTTCAAGCATAAGGCCATATCTCCTATTTCCAAGCTTCAAATGGAAAAATCTTAAACATAAAACTTGCTTAGAATGATGTTTTAAGGCTAATAGGGAGGTTATGAGATGTTGAAAAGGCTTGTAGCAAAAAGTGATAAAAATGACCTAAAATGGAGGCATAAGTTAAATAAGTTCAAGTTGGAAATTGGAAATCCCAAGTTACGCATCCAAACCATGTCATATAATAGGTCATTTTGACTCTAAAGGACATTCTAAAAACAATGGTTTAGCCACTTTTTTAAATTGAGGCCTAGATCATGGGGTTGCTTTGGAAATTGCTTGCTTGCATCTTAAGGCACAAATGCAAAACATAAGGAAAGGCAATGTGCAAGCTAGTAAAGGGTTTTAACACATCCTATATCTCATTTAGGGAGAATTTCAAGCCAAGGCAAGTTGCTGCAAGGGCTATGTCATGAGGTGAGGCATGAGAAGAGATGAATCCATAAACTCATGACATGAGAATTCCAAATTCTCATAGGATGATTCCAGATGGTTCTAGATGATTCTAAACCACTCTATATAATGTATAGAACTTGCTCAGATGCAAGGTTGGTGAGAGAATTGAGAGAAGAGAGAGATAGCCATTTCACTTGCTTCCATTGCAAGTTGAAAGCAAAATCCACATTCTGATTCAATTCCATTCATTCTTTCAATCTAAACACATTCCTCTGATCATATTGAAGCTGTGCAGACCAATTTGAGGGCAAGTTCTTGAAGAACTGAAGAGTTGGCATTTGGATTTTCAAGGTTGCAAGTCACCATCGAATTCTGAGATTCAAGCATTCTCCATCAAAACTTTTGAAAACAGTAGCAAGACCATCATTCAAGGATCGTTTCTGAAGAGTTTGAAGGCTTGCAGTGAAGGTTTACACCATCTGTTAATCAAGATTCAACAGGTTAGTAACTTTTCTTCTACACCATGATTTAGGCATGATTAGCAAGAATTGTTAGGTTAGAACGGTTAGAGACCAATAGGAGATGGATTCTGAACAGTTTGAGAGCAATTGGTGAGGTTTCAGTTGGTGTCACCATTTTTGTTTGGACCAAGAACTCGAGTTATGGTGAGCTATAGAATGAATTAGATATCAAGAATCAATCAGTGTGAGTTGGTGATCAATCTGAGGTATTTAATTTCAAGAATGGTTGAAGTTGATGTCTGAGCCTATCTTTGATCTTGGATCGGGTTTGGAGATTTAGGATGTTTCAATTGATTTCAAGGCCATGGTTAGATTCAGGGTGAAATTCTGGACAGGTTAGGGTTTGGAATTTTTATTTTCCATGAAGATTTGAGGTGGTACGAGTTTGGTGAAGATGGAGCTTGAAGCTCTGCATTTCCATGGATGCTTCAGTTAGAACCCTAGCTGGAGGAAGAAGATGAGGGGATGGCCGTTAGATCATAAGTTGACCCTTGACTAAGACCAAGATCTCACGGTTGAGATTCAATTTCGTTTGAAGAGGGAAACTCTGAAGACAAAATGCATCGTTTCATTAAAAGGGGGATTGGGCTCAGTTGCTAACCACACCCCCAATTCATGGCCCATTGGATTTTGTACTGCATTTCATTACTTTCTGCACCGTATCCTTTTCTTTTTCTTTATGATTTTTCAATTGATTTTTCTGATGATAATTGGGCCTAGCGTGTTTTACTAATTGTACCCCCATTCTGAGCCCATTGCATATTTGAATTGGATATACTTGCTATCTGCACCCAATGTCTTCACATTTTAATTTCTTTTCCTCCATTTTATCTCAATCTTTGAAAAATCATAATAAATAGGAAATTAATGATTTTTGCATGGGGATTTTTTCCTCCCATCTCATGATCATGTCTAGAAAATTATGAAATCATAATATTTGCATTTCATGCATTTTTAATATTTTTTTGTGTATTTTCGCTTTTAATAGCTTTTTAATTCTTTTATGTTGATGCATAGATTTGTAGAATTTTTTATAGCTAGTTCCCTTCATATTTTTAGGCCATTCTTTTTAGGATAGTTAGATTAGGACCTTAGCTCCCCTTTGGATTTATTCCATAATTTTGTGATGAATTTTTGATTTGTTTTGCTTAGATGACTTTAGGTTGTGTAGAATTAGGTCAATCCTTAACATAGGTCCACAATAACACTAGAATTTTGGGTTTCTATATCAAGATAGATATTGGGACATATAGGGTATTATTGGTAGGTATATAGGATCCCCTAGAAATTATGTTAGATTTTAATATAGTAGTATACTATTTTTAAGTGATTTTTGTAGTTGATGATTACTTGTGATGCCCTTATGGGTTTGTATTTTTGATTGCTTTGCTTTGTGGGCTTGGAGAGCTTGGTCTTGCTTTGAGGAGCATTGAGGAGCATAGTAGAAGACTTGAGGATTGATTGAGGAGCTTGAGAGCTTGAGAATCTTATTTGTTTTGTTGTTGTTTTAGGGTTAGGAATTAGGAAGAGTTTAGACCTAGTTAACTTCTTTCTTAAACATGGATGGTATCTTTCACCTCCTTTCCTCCCTATGATTCAAAGTCCTTCCATGGTATTCACCTCTATCCTTTGGAGGGATAAGTGATGGTACCTAGGAAGTAGAACTTTTGAGGGAACCATTCCTTTGATATTGAACCCTTATAGGTCACCTTTGGTGGTCAGTAAGCAGTTTAACACCCCAACTTATCCAGTTAAGTGATTTCCTCTGGTTTGAATATCTTGAGAGATGTTGAGCTTGAGTGTGAATATGAAGACTTCATTGAAGGATGTGGAGGAGGATGAGTCCTTGAGCATTGCCATTCCAACTGAAGCTTGAAGAGCAACAAGAGCAAGTTGATACTTGAAGACCCAATGAAGATCCAGTAAAGACTGAATGAAGAGCTGAGGCTTAAAGACTGAAGGATAAAGTTGACATTTCCAGATGATTGAAGACTATTCTGAGAAGCTGAAGCTTGCAGGAGGAGAAGACCAAGTTGAGACTGGTAAAGCAAGAAGAGCTTGAGAGCTTGAAGACTAAGTTGATACTTAGGAAGAGGATTCAATTGAGATTGATTCTGAAGAGCTGAAGCTTGAAGATCAAAGGAAGTTGATACTTACTTTGGAGCTTGGAGATCCTGAAGGAAACCAAGTTGATACTTGTGGTTAATAGTGAAGCCTGAAGGTGGAACTGATTAAGGAGCTGAAGCCTGAAGAAGATAAGTTGAAACTTATGTTGAAGGGTTGGAACCTGGAAAAGCAAATTGATATTTGTCAAGAGTGATGGAAGTCTGAAGACTGAGTTGCTGTTAGAAGAGCTGAAGCTTGGAGTTGAGAGAGGAGTTGATCTTTTTTCTTTTTTGTTCTGTATTGATGTGTTTTGTTTGACTTGCTTGATGCATTAGAATAAGTCCATATCTAGACTAGGTAGAATCTAGGAGCATGATTGCACTAGAGGTTGAGTTGCTCCCTCTGCTTGTACTGTTACTGTGTGGCTTTGCTTGCGGGTATTCGGTAGAGCCCTGCTCCCTTGCCCATGTGGTTTGTTCTGCTTGATAGCATACTTTATTTCTTCTGTATGATTGCAGTTTACTGTATTGCTTGATAGCATGTTTTATATTTCAGTATGATTACTGTTATTCATTCTGGCTTGAGGTTGAGATGAGCTTGTGGAGGCTGAAGCCCCACACACATTTCCTCCCTCACTTGCATTGCATGCATTTTACAGTTTGAGCTGATGCTTTATCTGTTTCGGTGTATCATTGACATGATCCCTTAGGACTCCCATTTCCTTTGATAAGGAATTGATGATAGAACTTTAGGTTGAAACCTATGCATGACAACTTCTAGGAGTTCCCTGTTTAAACCTCAACCATAGGATGAATCCTTGGCATGACAACAGTTGGACTTGATAGTCTCCCTCCTAGTTGGGCCTGTTCTCTTCTCATCTCAAAATAGTTTAAGATACAGTAATCATGAATGATTTCTTTCGTACGTTACGAGCCTTAAGCTATCTGAGGAAGGATTGTGGGAGTTTCTTTTCCACAGTCTGGATGTTTAGTATAGTACCCTTTGGGTGACATGCGACACATTCACTCTCAGGTCATAGTCTTTAGTGCGATTGAAATTGCAAACACAATAAAAAACACTTCTTTCGTAAAAGACAGGAAATAATGCGTAGTTTCCCGAACTACGTAAGCTATGATCTCTCATACCTGTTGAGAGTACGTAGGCACAATACTGATGTATTGGCGATCTACCTTCCCCATAACCCGACGTAGGTCGAACTACGTTGACTCTGATTTCTCGTTCTCTGATGAGAATACGTAGGCAGAAAGTGCGACGCTTTGCCGAGTCATTTTTCTTTTCTTTTTAAGCCAACCTTGATAGGTAGATAGATACAACCAACCCGTCCAGTAAACACAACAAGCATGGATCCCGTCGAGTACGACGGACGTGAGGGGTGATAATACCTTCCCCTTGCGTAACCGACTCCCGAACCCAGACAATAGTTGCGACGACCTTGTCTTACCCTTTTTCGTCAGGTTTTTTCCGATCGTTTCCTTTCCCGTTCTGAGGGATAAATAACGAAAGATGGAGACTCTTCTGTTGTGCCGTCACCTTATTTTTGCGTAAGCGACAGAGGTGACGCTACCAATCCAAGTCGGGCCGGAAACATTTGACGCAGTCTTCTACATCATGCCTGCCTACAGTTGTCTCTTAGGCCGGCCATGGTTCCATTCTGCTGGGGTCGTGACCTCCACGTTGCACCAGAAGCTCAAGTATGCCGTCGGAGGCAACGTCGTGACTGTATGTGGCGAGGAGGATATAATGGTGAGCCATTTGTCGTCCTTCAAATATGTTGAGATGGATGGGGAAATCCACGAAACCCTATGTCAGGCGTTCGAAGCAGTTAAAGTCAAGAACGTAGCTCATGTAATCACTGAGAAACCAGAGATGACTCTCTCTTCCTTCAAGGAAGCCCGGGCCGTTGTTCAAGCCGGATCTACCCCAAGCTGGGGGAGAATTCTGGAAATACCTAACAAACAGGACAAGTTTGGGTTGGGATACTCTCCTACGGCTGAAGCCTCTTCTTCTCACAGTGCGTCGCGAGGTAAAGGGTCAATCCAGTTTACAAGCGGCGGAGTGATATTTGAAAGTGTCAACGCGGTGTCTGAAGACAGCGAAGACAGCAACTGTATTCTGGACTCTTGGATCCAGCCAAGCAAACCAGGCGAGAGCCTCAACAACTGGTCCATCAGGGATACCATCCAAGTGACAGGCAAAGAGTAATGATTTACTTTCTCCAATCATTGTACAACCCTATGTCCTACCCGGGGCATAGTGGTTTTATTGTCAGGGCCTTGTTTGATTATGTACATGCATTTTACCAATAAATCAAAAGGTGTTTCCTTCATATTCAAATGTTGTGATCTCTGTTATTCCTGTTTTGTATTTGTTTTGAAAAATAACAAAATGGCAATGGGGTTTGTGCTAACCTGCATATCCTTGTTTTAAGCTTAACCCTTGTTATTGCAGGATCCACATAGCAGATGACATCGACTCTGGACCTTCTACGACTCACTTCGACTTCGATTGCCTGATCTATCAGGCCGAAGAAGAGATTGATGAAGACGAAGACCTTCCCGAAGATGCAGGAATCTCTGTACCTCACTGGTCTTCTAGAGGGGGATATGTTATCTAAGAGAAGGATGAAGAGGTGCAGGAATCTCTGTACCTCACTGGTCTTCTAGAGGGGGATATGTTATCTAAGCTTCAGAACGCTTGGAATGGTATCTGTAAGCGGGGAAAGCCGTTGTTAGGGAAAAGTAATAGCCAAGCCTACGCTCCGTATGTGACCTGGATCAGAGCCAGAGCAGATATTATAGGGATGCCGTTTCCTCTTGCCAAGCCAGAAAGCCCTCCAGTGATTGAAGAGCCTACCACCGTGCCTATTCAACAGTACAATCAGGTGTTAGCTGAGAGAGATGAGCTGAAGAAGGAAAATGAAGAACTGGAGAAAGAATTGGCTCAACTCAGAAGCGAGAAAAGCGAAGCCGTCCATTCCTTCAAGAGGCAAACAGAGCTGGTGAACTAGTTAGGGACGGATTTGACTAAGCAGATGGCCGAGCGCGAGCGTTTGGGTCGGGACTTCAAAGTTGTCAATGACGTACTGGCCACTAAGAAGCAGCACTTGGATGAAGCGTACCGGAGAATATCCAAGTTCAATCAGCATTGGAAGGCCACCCTAGCCAACGACATGGAACGGGAGGATAAGCTGAAGCAGCAGATCTCCAAGTTGAAAGCCCAGGTGAAGGCTAGTGAGAAGAGGTTTGATGAAGAAACCGCTCGCAGATACACCACTGAAAGCTTGCTAAACAAGGCTCTTGCTAACCGGAAGGAGCGCAAACTGACGTTTGAATCCAAGAAGCGGAAGTTAGAAAATTGTTTCGGCGAAGGAGCATGGGAAGACTCAGTTGAAGGCCTTCAATACACTATTACACAGAGGGAGTTACTTGTCGGAGGGTTGCTCACTCGGCCTGATCATCCAGAGACGAGGGATCTGTTAGAAGAGTTTCGAGCCCATGGCCGTACTTGACTATATTTGTAATCCTTTTGTTTTGATCATTGCGATATGCTGACCATCACCAGGCTTGTTGGTCGAGGTCATGCTATTGATTCTGCTTGTACTCAGCGACATTGTATACCGCCTTGATGGGCTTTCTTTATATATATATGAGATGTTATTTCCATGACTGGACTCGGTCTTCTTATTATCAGCACTGGCACTCAGGCACTAGGATCGGGGGATACCTCCCTAACGCACAGACACACGTTTGCATTTGCATGAAGCATCTGCATAACGAGCATTTTGTCGTTTTTTCTAACCCTTTTGTGTATACAAGTTGTTTCAGGTTGGTCCAGGATTGATCAAAGACCAATCCACCGTTACCAGACCAGAGCAAATCAAGCCAGAGCAATGGAGCAAGTGCAGACTAACATTCAAGAACTCCGAGAGAGGATGGACCGCTTCATGGAGCTCATGCAAGTGGTTGCCAACGGCCAGGACCAACTCAGAACTTTGGTCCAGCCTCTGATTTCAAGGGTTGACAGCAATGGTGTACTCCATGGTGGGACGGCTCCAACCCCTCCACTTGTTGAAACTCCTCAGAATGGCGTCCCCGTGACTGGGGGGAACGGTAGTGCCAACGGCAATGTGATCGCTAACATGGGGCTCAATGGTAATACGACTGGCGTCGGTAATGGGAATTTTGAAGCTAATGTCAATGTTGGACTGGGCAACAGCAACACAGGTGTTGGGAATCTGTATGGGCCTCAGGATAGTTTGTCCGGGCCATCCTTGGAATGGAACATGAGTCTGGAGCCTACCAGTGTGCGCACGTGGAAGGAACTTGCTGAGGCATTCGTGCACCATTACCAATATAACAGCGACTTGGCTCCGAACCGAGTCCAGCTGCAAAATTTGTCACAGAGGAACGACGAAGGGTTCAAGGAATACGCCCAGCGGTGGCGTGAATTGGCAGCTAGAGTTTAACCGCCGATGGTTGAACGAGAGCTCGTTGAGATGTTTGTTGCCACTCTCCCAGGGGTTTGTTACGAGAAATTGGTCAGCAGTATGTCTGGAAGCTTCACAGATCTCATCATCACGGGCGAGCACGTTGAAAACGGGATCAAACTGGGGAAAATTCAAGGTGATCTATCCTCAGCTGGAGGAGGAAAGAAACCGTATGGTGGCAAAAGACGGGAAGGAGAGACGAGCGCCATGTCCAACGCTCGAAGGAAAAGTAAGGGCCAGCACCAGCAGGTGACTAACATAACTATCCTCGCTGTCCAACAACCCCAACCACAGCAGCAGCAGCAGCAGCAGCAGCCGAATCAGCAAGGGTACAGAAAGTATCAGAACTTGGCACCTCTATCAAGTCGTCACCTCGAGACCCCGCCCATGTCTTATGCTCAGCTGTTACAGACTCTGCTTCAGTTACAGCTAATCCAGAAGAGAACCCTGGCTCCCTTGACAGGGGCACCTCCGCTAGGTTATGATGCGAATGCAACATGTGAGTTTCACTCAGGGGCACCAGGCTACACAATAGAAAACTGCAAAGCCTTCAAGCACAAGGTGCAGGATATGGTGGACGCTAAGATCATCAAGTTCTCAGATAACGTGCCAAACGTCATGAAGAACCCTATGCCGAATCATAAGGGAGGTGGGGTAAATGCCATTATTGAAGACGAGAGCTTGGATTTGTTGACTTACGTCAGAGATTTGAAGACACCGCTTTGCTTCGTTAAAGCCAAGCTGATGAAAAGAGGTTTCTTCCCAGGCTGTGGAAAATTGTGTATGGGCTGTGCGACTAGTCCTGATGGATGTGAACAGTTGATAGAGGGGATTCAGAGTCTGATGACCGAAGGAATCTTGCAGTTTAGCCGAAGGGCTGATTGTGGATCTGGAGAGGTAACGCTGAAGCAAAATGATGAGGTTTCCACCATCACCATCCCTCGCCGGACGATCACTATTTCTGCACCTAGACCGCCCATGATTACCATCATCAAGGCTGGGCCGATACCTTTTAAAAGCACCAATGTTGTCTCGTGGCATTACGGGGCAGACGTCTACTGCAACAGACATAAGTTGGAACTGGAACCATCTGGGTCGTCTTTGGATAACCTAGTGGGCATTGGCGGAATCACTTGCAGTGGAAGAGTATTTGCTCCACCTGAGATCTTGGCGAACAAAGCGGACCAAGATGATGTAACCGATAAGGGAAAGAGTAAAGTCGTTGAAGAAAACCCTCGTGGGGTAGAGAAGGACTTACTTGTTAAAGACGCCGAAGAGTTTATGAGTTTGATTAAGAAGTGTGACTACAAGATCGTGGATCACCTCTATCAAACACCCTCGAAAATTTCCATCCTAAATTTGTTGATGTGTTCTGAGGCCCATCGCAACGCGCAGCTAAAGGTTTTGAATGCCACGTATGTGCCGCAGGAAATATCGGTCAACCAGTTAGAAGGGGTCGTAGCCCACATGAATGCTGGAAACGGGTTAGGGTTCACTGACCTGGAGCTGACGCCGAAGGGAAGAAACCACAACAGCGCCCTGCACATCTCGATAGAATGTAGGGGAACGATTATGTCTCATGTGTTGGTGGACACGGGGTCGTCACTCAATGTTCTTCCGAAGAAAGCATTGATGAAGTTAGATACTCGAGGATTGATTTGCACACCCAGTGATCTGGTTGTGAAAGCGTTCGATGGAACCAGACGTCATGTTTTCGGGGAGGTTGTTGCAACCCAAAATTTGACCAACATTTATTTACCTAGCTTGTGTTCACTAGCATTATCATCTGCATTTCATTGATATGTGTGCAGTAGATCAAGAGGTATGATTACCCAGCAAGAGTTATACAAGACTTGGAAGCTAGCCAAGAAGTTTGTTCAAGTGTTCAAAGGTTGATACCTTTGTCAGAGAACTCAAGAGATCCTCAGGAAAATTGGTTGAAACCAAGGTTGTGTACCTCATAACTTGAGAGTTGTGGGAGCTCCTCAGATGATTCTGAGGCTATGAGGATGGACTTGAAGCTTTGATAGAGCTTATGAGATGTCTTGAAAGCCATCATGAGGCCTAGAGAGGTCATTGTACAAGAATAAGAAGACTCAGCCATGAGTGGTGGAATTAGGGTTTGATTGGGTCAACCCTAGGTCAACTGATGATTTGGAGAGGGTTGAGACCTAATCCAAGAGCCATGTGATCATGGATTGATGCATTGAGATGCTATAAGGATGATTCCTAGACCAACTCATCATGATTGAAGAGTTTGAGAAGTTTCAAGCTAGGGTTTTAAGGCTTGACAGTGTAAAATCCCCTAGTTTGATCCCTATCTTCAAGGCAGTTTAGCTCAAGATGTGATTGTCATCTCATCTTTCCCCAACATGAATGTTGTAGAGATTGCTCCTAGCTTTAATTTGAGTACCAGAAGTCCTTGATAGGATTTGTATAGCTCAAGTTATGACCTTGACAAGTTATAGGTCATCTGAGGTATGTGAATTTGGGTCCTTGAAAGTCACCCAACTTGCATCCAACTTTCGCCCAAGAAGGATGATTCCTATGAACTCTTGGTCAACATGAATGTTGTTCCTAATCTTCTTATATTTCTAGAGAGTACTAGAAGTCCTTGATAGGATTTGTAGAACTCAAGTTATGGCTTTGACAAGTCAAGGGCATTTTGGTCATTTGGATATTATAGGTCATTTCAAGCATAAGGCCATATCTCCTATTTCCAAGCTTCAAATGGAAAAATCTTCAACATCAAACTTGCTTAGAATGATGTTTTAAGGCTAATAGGGAGGTTATGAGATGTTGAAAAGGCTTGTAGCAAAAAGTGATAAAAATGACCTAAAATGGAGGCATAAGTTAAATAAGTTCAAGTTGGAAATTGGAAATCCCAAGTTACGCATCCAAACCATGTCATATAATAGGTCATTTTGACTCTAAAGGACATTCTAAAAACAATGGTTTAGCCACTTTTTTGAATTGAGGCCTAGATCATGGGGTTGCTTTGGAAATTGCTTGCTTGCATCTTAAGGCACAAATGCAAAACATAAGGAAAGGCAATGTGCAAGCTAGTAAAGGGTTTTAACACATCCTATATCTCATTTAGGGAGAATTTCAAGCCAAGGCAAGTTGCTGCAAGGGCTATGTCATGAGGTGAGGCATGAGAAGAGATGAATCCATAAACTCATGACATGAGAATTCCAAATTCTCATAGGATGATTCCAGATGGTTCTAGATGATTCTAAACCACTCTATATAATGTATAGAACTTGCTCAGATGCAAGGTTGGTGAGAGAATTGAGAGAAGAGAGAGATAGCCATTTCACTTGCTTCCATTGCAAGTTGAAAGCAAAATCCACATTCTGATTCAATTCCATTCATTCTTTCAATCTAAACACATTCCTCTGATCATATTGAAGCTGTGCAGACCAATTTGAGGGCAAGTTCTTGAAGAACTGAAGAGTTGGCATTTGGATTTTCAAGGTTGCAAGTCACCATCGAATTCTGAGATTCAAGCATTCTCCATCAAAACTTTTGCAAACAGTAGCAAGACCATCATTCAAGGATCGATTCTGAAGAGTTTGAAGGCTTGCAGTGAAGGTTTACACCATCTGTTAATCAAGATTCAACAGGTTAGTAACTTTTCTTCTACACCATGATTTAGGCATGATTAGCAAGAATTGTTAGGTTAGAACGGTTAGAGACCAATAGGAGATGGATTCTGAACAGTTTGAGAGCAATTGGTGAGGTTTCAGTTGGTGTCACCATTTTTGTTTGGACCAAGAACTCGAGTTATGGTGAGCTATAGAATGAATTAGATATCAAGAATCAATCAGTGTGAGTTGGTGATCAATCTGAGGTATTTAATTTCAAGAATGGTTGAAGTTGATGTCTGAGCCTATCTTTGATTTTGGATCGGGTTTGGAGATTTAGGATGTTTCAATTGATTTCAAGGCCATGGTTAGATTCAGGGTGAAATTCTGGACAGGTTAAGGTTTGGAATTTTTATTTTCCATGAAGATTTGAGGTGGTACGAGTTTGGTGAAGATGGAGCTTGAAGCTCTGCATTTCCATGGATGCTTCAGTTAGAACCCTAGCCGGAGGAAGAAGATGAGGGGATGGCCGTTAGATCATAAGTTGACCCTTGAATAAGACCAAGATCTCACGGCTGAGATTCAATTTCGTTTGAAGAGGGAAACTCTGAAGACAAAACGCATCGTTTCATTAAAAGGGGGATTGGGCGCAGTTGCTAACCACACCCCCAATTCATGGCCCATTGGATTTTGTACTGCATTTGATTACTTTCTGCACCGTATCCTTTTCTTTTTCTTTATGATTTTTCTAATTGTACCCCCATTCTGAGCCCATTGCATATTTGAACTGGATATACTTGCTATATGCACCCAATGTCTTCACATTTTAATTTCTTTTCCTCCATTTTATCTCAATCTTTGAAAAATCATAATAAATAGGAAATTAATGATTTTTGCATGGGGATTTTTTCTCCCATCTCATGATCATGTCTAGAAAATTATGAAATCATAATATTTGCATTTCATGCATTTTTAATATTTTTTTTGTGTATTTTCGCTTTTAATAGCTTTTTAATTCTTTTATGTTGATGCATAGATTTGTAGAATTTTTTATAGCTAGTTCCCTTCATATTTTTAGGCCATTCTTTTTAGGATAGTTAGATTAGGACCTTAGCTCCCCTTTGGATTTATTCCATAATTTTGTGATGAATTTTTGATTAGTTTTGCTTAGATGACTTTAGGTTGTGTAGAATTAGGTCAATCCTTAACATAGGTCTACAATAACACTAGAATTTTGGGTTTCTAGGTCAAGATAGATATTGGGACATATAGGGTATTAAGGGTAGGTATATAGGATCCCCTATAAATTATGTTAGATTTTAATATAGTAGTATACTATTTTTAAGTGATTTTTTTAGTTGATGATTACTTATGATGCCCTTATGGGTTTGTATTTTTGATTGCTTTGCTTTGTGGGCTTAGAGAGCTTGGTCTTGCTTTGAGGAGCATAGTAGAAGACTTGAGGATTGATTGAGGAGCTTGAGAGCTTGAGAATCTTATTTGTTTTGTTGTTGTTTTAGGGTTAGGAATTAGGAAGAGTTTAGACCTAGTTAACTTCTTTCTTAAACATGGATGGTATCTTTCACCTCCATTCCTCCCTATGATTCAAAGTCCTTCCATGGTATTCACCTCTCTCCTTTGGAGGGATAAGTGATGGTACCTAAGAAGTAGAACTTTTGAGGGAACCATTCCTTTGATGTTGAACCCTTATAGGTCACCTTTGGTGGTCAGTTAGCAGTTTAACACCCCAGCCTATCCAGTTAAGTGATTTCCTTTGGTTTGAATATCTTGAGAGATGTTGAGCCTGAATGTGAATATGAAGACTTCATTGAAGGATGTGGAGGAGGATGAGTCCTTGAGCATTGCCATTCCAGCTGAAGCTTGAAAAGCAACAAGAGCAAGTTGATACTTGAAGACCCAATGAAGATCCAGTAAAGACTGAATGAAGAGCTGAGGCTTAAAGACTGAAGGATAAAGTTGACATTTCCAGATGATTGAAGACTATTCTGAGAAGCTGGAGCTTGCAAGAGGAGAAGACCAAGTTGAGACTGGTAAAGCAAGAAGAGCTTGAGAGCTTGAAGACTAAGTTGATACTTAGGAAGAGGATTCAATTGAGATTGATTCTGAAGAGCTGAAGCTTGAAGATCAAAGGAAGTTGATACTTACTTTGGAGCTTGGAGATCCTGAAGGAAACCAAGTTGATACTTGTGGTTAATAGTGAAGCATGAAGGTGGAACTGATTAAGGAGCTGAAGCCTGAAGAAGATAAGTTGAAACTTATGTTGAAGGGTTGGAACCTGGAAAAGCAAATTGATATTTGTCAAGAGTGATGGAAGTCTGAAGACTGAGTTGCTGTTAGCAGAGCTGAAGCTTGGAGTTGAGAGAGGAGTTGATCTTTTTTCTTTTTTGTTCTGTATTGATGTGTTTTATTTGACTTGCTTGATGCATTAGAATAAGTCCATATCTAGACTAGGTAGAATCTAGGAGCATGATTGCACTAGAGGTTGAGTTGCTCCCTCTGCTTGTACTGTTACTGTGTGGCTTTGCTTGCGGGTATTCGGTAGAGCCCTGCTCCCTTGCCCATGTGGTTTGTTCTGCTTGATAGCATA
The DNA here is from genome assembly GCA_963859935.3 of Lathyrus sativus. Classification (NCBI taxonomy): domain Eukaryota; kingdom Viridiplantae; phylum Streptophyta; class Magnoliopsida; order Fabales; family Fabaceae; genus Lathyrus; species Lathyrus sativus. The sequence continues at coordinate 81,840,060 of OZ012736.1, forward strand.
CTTTATTTCTTCTGTATGATTGCAGTTTACTGTATTTCTTGATAGCATGTTTTATATTTCAGTATGATTACTGTTATTCATTCTGGCTTGAGGTTGAGATGAGCTTGTGGAGGCTGAAGCCCCACACACATTTCCTCCCTCACTTGCATTGCATGCATTTTACAGTTTGAGCTGATGCTTTATCTGTTTCGGTGTATCATTGACATGATCCCTTAGGACTCCCATTTCCTTTGATAAGGAATTGATGATAGAACTTTAGGTTGAAACCTATGCATGACAACTTCTAGGAGTTCCCTGTTCAAACCTCAACCATAGGATGAATCCTTGGCATGACAACAGTAGAACTTGATAGTCTCCCTCCTAGTTGGGCCTGTTCTCTTCTCATCTCAAAACAGTTTAAGATACAGTAATCATGAATGATTTCTTTCGTACGTTACGAGCCTTAAGCTATCTGAGTAAGAATTGTGGGAGAGTTTCTTTTCCACAATCTGGATGTTTAGTATGGTACCCTTTGGGTGACATGCGACGCATTCACTCTCAGGTCATAGTCTTTAGTGTGATTGAAATTGCAAACACAATAAAAAACACTTCTTTCGTAAAAGACAGGAAATAATGTGTAGTTTCCCGAACTACGTAAGCTCTGATCTCTCATACCTGTTGAGAGTACGTAGGCACAATACTGATGTATTGGTGAGCTACCTTCCCCATAACCCGTCGTAGGTCGAACTACATTGACTCTGATTTCTCGTTCTCTGATGAGAATACGTAGGCAGAAAGTGCGACGCTTTGCCGAGTCATTTTTGTTTTCTTTTTAAGCCAACCTTGATAGGTAGATAGATACAACCAACCCGTCCAGTAAACACAACAAGCGTGGATCCCGTCGAGTACGACGGACGTGAGGGGTGCTAATACCTTCCCCTTGCGTAACCGACTCCCGAACCCAGACAATGGTTGCGACGACCTTGTCTTACCCTTTTTCGTCAGGTTTGTCCGATCGTTTCCTTTTCGGTTCTGAGGGATAAATAACGAAAGGTGGTGACTCTTCTGTTGTGCCGTCACCTTATTTTCGCGTAAGCGACAAAGGTGACGCTACCAATCCAAGTCGGGCCGGAAACATTCGACGCAGTCTTCTACATCATGGACATCATGCCTGCCTACAATTGTCTCTTAGGCCGGCCACGGACCCATTCTGCTGGGGCTGTGACCTCCAAGTTGCACCAGAAGCTCAAGTATGCCGTCGGAGGCAGCGTCGTGACTATATGTGGCGAGGAGGATATAATGGTGAGCCATTTGTCGTCCTTCAAATATGTTGAGATGGATGTGGAAATCCACGAAACCCTATGTCAGGCGTTCGAAGCTGTTAAAGTCAAGAACGTAGCTCCTGTAATCACTGAGAAACCAGAGATGACTCTCTCTTCCTTCAAGGAAGCCCGGGCCGTTGTTCAAGCCGGATCTACCCCAGGCTGGGGGCGAATTCTGGAAATACCTAACAAACAGGACAAGTTTGGGTTGGGATACTCTCCTACGGCTGAAGCCTCTTCTTCTCACAGTGCGTCGCGAGGTAAAGGGTCAATCCAGTTTACAAGCGGCGGAGTGATATTTGAAAGTGTCAACGCGGTGTCTGAAGACAGCGAAGACAGCGACTGCATTCTGGACTCTTGGATCCAGCCAAGCAAACCAGGCGAGAGCTTCAACAACTGGTCCATCAGGGATACCATCCAAGTGACAGGCAAAGAGTAATGATTTACTTTCTCCAATCATTGTACAACCCTATGTCCTACCCGGGGCATAATGGTTTTATTTTCAGGGCCTTGTTTGATTATGTACATGCATTTTACCAATAAATCAAAAGGCGTTTCCTTCATATTCAAATGTTGTGATCTCTGTTATTCCTGTTTTATATTTGTTTTGAAAAACAACAAAATGGCAATGGGGTTTGTGCTAACCTGCATATCCTTGTTTTAAGCTTAACCCTTGTTATTGCAGGATCCACATAGCAGATGACATCGACTCTGGACCTTCTACGACTCACTTCGACTTCGATTGCCTGATCTATCAGGCCGAAGAAGAGATTGATGAAGACGAAGACCTTCCCGAAGAGTTGGCCCGCTTGTTGAAACAATAGGAGAAAGTTATTCTGCCGCACGAGGAAGAGATCGAGATTGTGAATCTGGGTTCTGAAGAACTGGTCAGGAATGTCAGGATAGGGGCTGCATTGCAGAGTGATGTCAAGCAGAGATTGGTCGAGATGCTAAGAGAGTATAGTGACGTCTTTGCTTGGTCATACGAAGATATGCCCGGACTTGATACTGACATTGTGGTCCACCACTTGCCGCTGCGAGAAGATTGTCCTCCCGTCAAACAGAAGCTTAGGAGGACACGACCAGATATGGCCGTTAAGATCAAAGAAGAAGTGCAAAAGCAACTTGATGTTGGCTTCTTAGCAGTCACTACTTACCCTCCGTGGGTCGCCAACATAGTGCCTGTACTGAAGTAGGACGGTAAGGTGCGAATGTGCGTCGATTATCGGGATTTGAATAGGGCGAGCCCTAAAGATGATTTCCCGCTCCCTCATATTGATGTGTTGGTCGACAATACAGCTTAGTTCTCCGTATTTTCGTTCATGGATGGCTTCTCTGGCTACAATCAGATCAAGATGACGCCGGAGGACATGGAGAAAACTACGTTTATTACGCCTTGGGGAAGATTTTGCTACAAGGTAATGCCTTTCGGTCTGAAGAACGCGGGAGCCACTTACCAACGAGCAATGGTTACTTTGTTTCATGATATGATTCATCATGAGATTGAAGTCTATGTTGATGACATGATTGCAAAGTCCCAAACGGAGGAAGGACATCTGGTCAATTTGCTAAAGCTTTTTGAGAGGCTTAGGAAGTTCAGGTTGAGGCTGAATCCTAATAAGTGTACTTTCGGAGTACGGTCGGGAAAACTACTCGGGTTTATCGTAAGTGAAAGAGGCATCAAGGTTGATCATGCGAAGATTAAAGCAATACAAGAAATGCCAGCGCCAAAAACAGAAAAAGAAGTTCGTGGTTTCCTGGGCAGAATAAACTACATTGCAAGGTTTATTTCTCAGCTCATGGCCACGTGTGAACCGATGTTCAAACTGTTAAAGAAAAATCAGGCGATTATCTGGAACGAGGATTGCTAGAAGGCATTTGATAAGATAAAACAGTATCTGCAGGAACCTCCGATCTTGATACCCCCAGTGGCCGGAAGACCCTTAATCATGTACTTGACTGTTCTTGAGAATAGTATGGGGTGTGTTCTCGGTCAGCACGAAGAGACGGGCAGAAAGGAGCATGCCATTTACTATTTGAGTAAAAAGTTCACAGAATGTGAATCTCGTTACTCGATGCTGGAGAAAATGTGTTGTGCACTAGCCTGGGCTGCCAAACGTTTACGACAGTACATGCTCAATCACACAACCATGCTAATTTCGAAGATGGATCCGATCAAGTACGTCTTCGAGAAGCAAGCGCTTTCGGGCAGGATTGCTAGATGGCAAATGGTGTTGACGGAATATGACATTCAGTATGTTTCCCAGAAGGCCATCAAGGGTAGCGTATTGTTTGAATACCTTGCCGAACAGCCGATCGAAGATTATCAGCCGATGAAATTTGAATTCCCTGATGAGGATATCATGTTTCTTAAAGCGAAAGATTGCGATGAACCGTTGCCCGACGAGGGTCTAGATAGGAAATCCCAGTGGAAATTGATATTTGACGGGGAAGTTAATTCTTATGGAAGTGGCATTGGGGCGATCATCACGACTCCCCATGGATCCCACATCCCGTTTACTGCGAGACTGACGTTTCCGGTCACCAATAATGAAGCGTAGTACGAAGCTTGCATCATAGGTCTAGAAGAGGCAATTGATTTGAGAATCAAGAACCTAGATGTATATGGTGACTCGACACTTGTGATTAACCAGATTAAAGGGGAATGGGAGACTCGTCAATCGAATTTGGTGCCGTACATGAACTACGCCAGAAGGCTGCTTCCGTTCTTTGATCGAGTGGAACTCCATCATGTGCCCAGGGCTGAATATCAGATGGCTGATGCCTTAGCCACGTTGGCTTCGATGTATAAAGTCAATTTTTGGAATGAAGCTCCAAGGATTGTCCTTTCTCGTCTTGATAGACCTGCATTCGTCTTTGCAATCGTGGAAGCCTCCGACGGCAAGCCATGATTCCATGACATCCAGACTTTCCTTATGACTAAGGAGTATCCTGTGGGAGCGTCAACCCAGGATAAGAAGACTCTGAGGAGACTGTCTGGAAATTTTTATCTCAATCCTGATGGAGTTTTGTATAAAAGAAACCACGATCTCGTGCTACTCAGATGTGTAGATGAGAAAGAAGCGAGTATGCTCATGGAAGAAGTCCATGAAGGCACATTTGGTACGCACGCCGGCGGGCATGCTATGACAAGAAAGATCCTGAGAGCAGGATACTACTGGCTGACGATGGAGTCGGATTGCTTCAAATTCACGAAGAGATGTCATAAATGCTAGATTTATGCTGATAAGATTCACGTGCCGCCGTGCCCGTTGAATGTCATGTCCTCCCCGTGGTCGTTCTCCATGTGGGGCATTGACATGATAGGCAAGATCGAGCCCACTGCATCTAACGGTCATTGCTTCATTCTAGTAGCTATTGACTACTTCACCAAGTGGGTGGAGGCAGCCTCATATGCTAATGTGACCAAGCAGGTGGTGGCTAAATTCATAAAGAGGGACATCATCTGTCGTTACGGAATTCCTGAGCGGATCATTACTGATAATGGTTCGAATCTGAATAACAAGATGATGAAGGAGATGTGCCAGAGTTTCAAGATTGAACACCACAACTCATCTCCTTACTGGCCGAAGATGAATGGCGTCGTTGAAGCAGCCAATAAAAACATCAAGAAGATTGTACAGAAGATGGTTGTGACCTATAAGGATTGGCGCGAGATGTTGCCATTTGCACTGCACGGTTATCGTACAACGGTACGTACATCAACCGGGGCAACTCCCTTCTCCTTAGTGTATGGTATGGAAGCTGTCCTACCGTTAGAAGTTGAGATCCCTTCTTTACGAGTTTTGGTTGATGTGAAACTCGATGAGGCAGAATGGATTAAGAACCGACTGAACCAACTCAGCCTGATGGACGAGAAGAGGTTAGCATCGATTGCATATGGTCGTCTGTACCAGAGCCGAATGAAGAAAGCCTACGATAAGAAGGTGCGCCCTAGAAGCTTTCAGACGGGTGATCTCGTCTTGAAGAAGATTCTTCTTCCACACTCCGATCACCGGGGCAAGTGGACCCCCAATTACGAAGGTCCGTACGTCGTCAGCAAGGTCTTATCGGGAGGAGCCTTGTTGTTGTCCACAATGGATGGCGAAGATTTTGCATCCCCGGTGAACGCGGACGCAGTTAAACAATACTTTGCTTAAAAAATGACCCGCTGGAAAGAAAAAGAGTATCCATACAAAAATGGGGCATCTCGGCGAACCATAAAAAATAAAAAGGGTTCGTGCGAAAATTAGGGATATAAAGAAAAGAATGTACACCCGCAAAGTCGAAAACCTGGAAGGGCGACTTTGGCAAAAAAGGGTATCCCGGTGAATCGAAAACCCGAAAGGGCGATTCAGGAAAAAGTTAGGGATTTGAAAAAGCAAATGACTGTGTTCCGTGTGTGGACTTTCATTGTTTAGTGGTTTGGAAGACCTGAGGGCCGTTTATCTGAATCAATCTCTTCTGAAGCTGAAGCGTCGGAGAAGTATCGAAGTCGAGTGGGTCATAGAGGGATTAACTCATGGTGTTCGTCTATGCCTCATTACCGACATTTATATATATATATATATATATACTGATGTATATTTATGTTTTTATGTTTGCGCGGCTTCCTCATTCCAGGAGCTTGCATCTGTTGTAAAACATTTTTACCCATTCGGGGGTTCGTTATCAATAAAATGTATACTATTCAGCAATTTTGTTTGTTTGTTTAGCATTTATCTGTTTTGTTTACGAAAAAGAACGCCGATGTTTTTGATAAAATGCGCATACATAAACTTACTGGCCTAGGCCATTGATTGTTGAACCAATGAATTACTTGAACATTGTCACAAGATGATAACCTTGATAGGTCCCTTTGAGAAGGGTATCTTGTCTGTTTGTTTGTGTTGTCACAGGTATAGCATATTCCAGACAGTACGCCGTATGCGTCCCCAAGCAGGATGATTCCTTCTTCCCCAGCCGAGCTGTCAGTTCCCCAAGAGAGTCGAGTCTCGGAAAGCCGTTGAAGCCATGATTGGTTTTCCCCAGTAGAGGTTGCACAGCTGATGCTGGATTTCCCCCACCGTAGTCGTTATCTCTAGGAAAGTTTTAGCCGCGAAGGCCGTGCAGTTTATTTCTGTGATTGACATCGTTTTCCTCAGCAGTTGTGGTTCGTATGCCCAGTTGAGCGGGTCTAGGTTCTCGTAGAACTTTGTGCCCCTGCAGCAGTCAACTGAAGATCATTTCCCCAGGCGGAGTCCAATTGAAATTGGTGTGACTTTTTATCCTCGGCAGGATGATTCCTCCTCTCCACCAGAGTGGTCCTTTCTCCTTGACAGAAGGATTCTCCCTTCAGCATTTATTTTGCTGATGGGGTCATAGCATTTACCCTAAAAAATGCGTAGCATTTCCACCGTGTGGAGCATTACGTCATGGTCAAACATATGCATACAAAACATGAGCTAGGTCGTTACCGTTCTGGTTTTGCAGGTGTTCCTACGCAGAATGTTTTGCTCAAGATGATTCTTGAATTCCCCAGCGAAGGTGTGTGCTTAAGATGATTCTTAAAATCCCCAGTGAAGTCTCCAGAGTTGGTTGCTCAAGTTGATGCTTAGAGTCCCCGGCAGAGTGTTTGCTCAGTATGATTCCTGAAATCTCCAGCAGAGTTATTGGTTCAGGATGATTCTTGAAGTCCCCGGCGGAGTTATTTGTCCAAGATGATTCTTAAAGTCCTCAGTAGAGTTGATTTGTAACACCCCACTCTAAACTATCGCGGAAAAATAAGATAAACAACAGAAACAATTCAGAGTGCAGCAAATAAAATCTCATGACGACCGTCATGGATGTCACGACCGTCACGGTTATGACGAGCGTCATGGAGCTGTGACGACCGTCACACTCCCAAATTCTCAGACGCAGCAGAGGTGTCACATTCTACACTTAACCAAAACACATACACCTGCAAAAGCTCATTTACTAACACACGTAGCACAAAATTCGGATGAACAAACAACGGTAACTTGTTTAACATTTTAATCATAAACGCCATGTTATAATACACTTCCAACGATTCGTACTAATTAAATTCCATTAAAATTCAGCAAGTAATTATCTTGCATCAATTCACTAAAACAACTATGCATCCAAGCAACATTTGGCATTATCAGAAACAACCAATCTATTTGCCATAGTACTTAATAAAATTCAGCAACAAGGAATTCAATTAAAATAATAACATTAATCGTTCATCCCCCCCAGAGTGCTACGTATCAGAGCGACCAACGACCTTAAACATAAAGATACACTTTCTTCCGAGTTACCTGCAAATTACCACCAACGGAGGTAACATACAACATAAAGGGTGAGATATCAACAATATAACATAAGGCATGATAAAAGTCATGTCAGAATATTATCACAGCATTATAATTCCAGCAGTTCGCATAAATATTAGTAATAATTAAACTGCAACAATTCATTATTCATAACCACAACAATTATCATCATATCTCAGCAACTCATCAAAACAACTCAACAACGCAACTCAACAATGCGACTCATCAATGCGACTCAACTGTGCATATGCATGTGGTACCATTTAGGAGCCAACACTCCAAAACTCGGGACAGGGCCAACACCCCGAACCCATCTAGGAGCCAACACTCCAAAACTCGGGAGACAACTCTCCACAATAATTCGGGAGACAACTCTCCACAATAATTCGGGAGACAACTCTCCACAAAAATTCGGGAGACAACTCTCCACAACTCGGGACAGGGCCAACACCCCGAACCCATCTAGGAGCCAACACTCCAAATAACGCCAATACAGGCACAACCGTCGCTAATCCAGGCCAAATGATATGCTATGAGATGCAACTATTATGGACTATAACACAACAACAACAATAACTGTGCAACAACCATGCAACAAGGCATCACGCCTACAACCAATTATCCATAACAGAAACATCACATTTTGCATATATTATGGACTCGCCATTTCAATCTGTTCATATCAGAGAACTACCAACAGTATCTTTCCTACGAATAAGACTCTAACACATTTTCGCAGAGAACAATTAAAAACAACCTCATCTCTACAATTGAGAACTCAACAGCATTTTCATGTCAGAGAACAACTGACAACATCATTACTACAAATAAGAACTCAACACATTTTCATATACTTTCATACGGGTAATATAACTACAACTTCTAATTTACTTAAATAGGGACATAATAACAACATCATTACGAGAACATTACTACGGTAACGTTACTACGAGAACGTTACTACGGGAATGTTACTACGGGAACATTAACCCTTAATATTCTCTTAATATTTCTCAACCTACGGGAACATTTACCCTTAATATTCTCTTAATATTTCTCAACCTACGGGAACATTACAACGGTAACGTTACTACGGGAATATTAGTCTTAATATTTCTTCAACTTACGGGAACATTACTACGTATTTGCCCCATTAGGGAAACCTTAGAGTATCGTATATAACACATTCTTTCTTATATAGAAAAACCTCGTCCCTAACATTTATCGATTAACAGAAATTATACCTATGAATCAATTCCCTACATGAAATTGATCATACCCACAGTTATAGAATTGAACCCCACCCTTACCTTGAATAGAGGCCAATTCCAAGCTTTCTGGTTCTGGTTCCGTTCTACGGTAACTCTCCTGCAACTTTCTCCTGCAACTTTCTTCCAATTTCACCGATGGAAAATTCTTCTTCTTACTTTCTCCACAGTTACGTTCCTTTTTTTCTTCTCCTCAACCTTTTTCCTCAATTTTGGTTTTCTGAGCCGTTTATCGTTCTTTTATTCTTTCTCCCACAACTTCTCTAATAACTCCCTAATTCCCATTATTACATCCACTAATAATAATAATTAATAATAATAATAATAATAATAATAATAATAATAATAATAATAATATAATATTACTACTAGTTATTAAATTATCATCATTATTGATTATATTATATTATTATCAAACCCAATGATTTATTAAATAGTTTCCTATACTTTAAGGACACCCACCAACGCTCTCAGACACACTCCCACATAAAGGCACACCAACAATTCATAAATAATTTAATTAAAATGAACGGGCGTTACAACTCTGCCCTACTTAAAAGAATTTCGTCCTCGAAATTACCTCAATCAAATAACTCCCAACCATACCACTTTCACCAAACCAATTTCTTCACCTCGAAGTTGCTTATCTTTCATCCACCCGAACTAGCAACGCCTCAACAGTCAAATTACCTTTCACTTGTACAGCATCCATCCGAATTAATGTACTTCTTCAACCTAGGCACATACCACATCATGTAAATTCCCACGAGTGACAGCGGTAAAATAGTCTAACCTGCTATTTTGCCCACGCTTCCGCTGCGCCACTCTGATACAGATCACAAAACACAGTGTGCTCCCGAGACCTCAAGCTCGACCAACACCAGTTACTATCGTAACTCTCAAAACACATCTTTCTTGGATCCTTTGGATCTTTTCAGTCGTCTCTTGCACAATCTCAGCTAGCTTCAACATAGAATGATTAATCTCACTTGTTAGGAAAAGAGCCAAATTAATCATTCTATCCAAAATCACCCAAGTAAAATCATATCCCTCAAATTCTCCGGAAAACCCAACACAAAATCCATGGGAATACTATCTGATCTCCACTTTGGAATATTCAACGGTTGCATCGGACCCAATGGTCTCTGGCGTTTATTCTTCGACTTCCAACAAGTCTAATCAGCACATACAAACTCAACCACTTATCTCTTCAACTATGGCCCTCAAAATAATTTCCTCAAATTCGGTTACATCCTCATAGCACCGGGATGGATACTCCATCTACCTCAATACTCTTATTCCACTCAATAATATCTAGAACACAAACTCTATCACGACATCTCATGATACCATTTCCATTAATATGAAAATCATCCCTTCGACTTTAATTCCTCAGATTCAACCAATCTACCAACTCAAACTAGAATTCTGACCTTATCGAATCTCGTCAAGAATACCCTTAGTAAGGTCTAACATACTAAGCTAAACTTCATAAGAAGTCTCTTCACAAACCAAACTCATATCACAAAAATTACTCAATTCGTCCTAACTCTTTTCACCACCATCATCGGCATATGCAAGGATTTCCAAGTCGATGCATAAGCTACCACGTTTTGATTTTCCCGAATGGTAATTCAATCTGAAACCATAATCCATTCCGGAGTCCCAATTATTTTCTATGCCTCATATTCAACTATTCCAAATCAAATAAATACCTTAAGCTTTTGAGATCACCAGACATTTCAAGTCTCACACTAACTAATTGAAGCTTCCAACTCCGGCACAACCACAACAGCAACCAACTCTAAATCACTTATCAGATTATTCCTCTTATGTACTTCAAGTTCCCTTAAAGCATAACCAAAACTCACTGAAGTTTCACTTAGCATATCAACAGGGCATCATAAACACAACAAATGGTCCTGTCGGGTTCGGCAAAAATCAACACACGATACATTTTCAATTTTCTGCTATAATTGAACCAGGTACAGGCCTCAAAACAATTTTTCCTAGAAAGAGCATCTCGTTAGCTTTCCAACACTTTGAACGGGGACTAAAACCGAGTTACGGATCAAGAGATATGAATTTTCGAAGTTTCTCCAAAACAGAATTTTTTTGCATAAAGACTGCTACGGGTTTGAACATTTTCGCCCGAAAATCCGACCGATTCACTCATTTTCTTCAAAACAACCACATACTCATTTGTACCAAACATATATTAGTGATTTAGAACCATCAAACACGAAATCTATGACTTCCAATTTCAATCCGAATCTTAAATCCTCAAATCTCCAAGAATGCAAAACTTACAAAAATCCATCAAATTCGATAAAACAAGCATACTCGATCACGGTCTAACATTACCCGACACAACGGCGTAATCTATTCCAACTTTCGTCCGTAAAAACATTGATTCCGTAAAAAGCTGCGATCTCGGAATTCGACGTAAGAAAACAATTTCACACTCTGTGGCCTTAGCACACACACCAGACACAAGTCTCAAAGCTACTCAATCAATTTAGTTCTTCGACCATCCAACAGACATATAATATGGAGCTCTCAATATCGAATTAGTTTCCGCAACTAAGTCGATCACAACTCCATTTCACTTCTTGGTTGTATATCACTATCTCGCCAGGAAAGTTTCCGGGCAATCACAATTAACTGGTAAACCGCCAACTTCTCCACTTTCATCATAATTCAAAAATTCTCATCAAAATTAAACACCTCAGCACCCTCCTGCACCGACTCATAAAAACCATTCTTAAGCACTTAGCTTAACTCAAAACAATTCACTGCTCACGCCATCCAAGCATGCAAGACACGCATATCCCATCTAACATGACTCCGCCCACTATCAGCAAGAGATTAAGGGTGATCAGTTCCTCAATTTGTCAATAGACAGCCGAAAATCATGATAGGATACAAACCATCTTTACCAAACTATAAGAGCGTTCAACCACACACCGAGCTACAACTCCACACTTGCAGCATTCTGGAGAAGCACAAGCTTCTCCCCCACTTGAATCATCCTCACTCCTGCAGACAAAGGTTCTACAACAAAACATGTACCGACAGTGTTTTCACGCACATGTCGCATACCAGGGAATACACAACATTAAACAACTTGGCCGGACGGACCGACCTGCTCTGATACCAATTGTAACACCCCACTCTAAACTATCGCGGAAAAATAAGATAAACAACAGAAACAATTCAGAGTGCAGCAAATAAAATCTCATGACGACCGTCATGGATGTCACGACCGTCACGGTCATGACGAGCGTCATGGAGCTGTGACGACCGTCACACTCCCAAATTCTCAGACGCAGCAGAGGTGTCACATTCTACACTTAACCAAAACACATACACCTGCAAAAGCTCATTTACTAACACACGTAGCACAAAATTCGGATGAACAAACAACGGTAACTTGTTTAACATTTTAATCATAAACGCCATGTTATAATACACTTCCAACGATTCGTACTAATTAAATTCCATTAAAATTCAGCAAGTAATTATCTTGCATCAATTCGCTAAAACAACTATGCATCCAAGCAACATTTGGCATTATCAGAAACAACCAATCTATTTGCCATAGTACTTAATAAAATTTAGCAACAAGGAATTCAATTAAAATAATAACATTAATCGTTCACCCCCCCCCCCCCCCCCCACACACACACAGAGTGCTACGTATCAGAGCGACCAACGACCTTAAAGATAAAGCTACACTTTCTTCCGAGTTACCTGCAAATTACCACCAACGGAGGTAACATACAACATAAAGGGTGAGATATCAACAATATAACATAAGGCATGATAAAAGTCATGTCAGAATATTATCACAGCATTATAATTCCAGCAGTTCGCATAAATATTAGTAATAATTAAACTGCAACAATTCATTATTCATAACCACAACAATTATCATCATATCTCAGCAACTCATCAAAACAACTCAACAACGCAACTCAACAATGCGACTCATCAATGCGACTCAACTGTGCATATGCATGTGGTACCATTTAGGATCCAACACTCCAAAACTCGGGACAGGGCCAACACCCCGAACCCATCTAGGAGCCAACACTCCAAAACTCGGGAGACAACTCTCCACAATAATTCGGGAGACAACTCTCCACAATAATTCGGGAGACAACTCCACAAAAATTCGGGAGACAACTCTCCACAACTCGGGACAAGGCCAACACCCCGAACCCATCTAGGAGCCAACACTCCAAATAACGCCAATACAGGCACAACCGTCGCCAATCCAGGCCAAATGATATGCTATGAGATGCAACTATTATGGACTATAACACAACAACAACAACTGTGCAACAACCGTGCAACAAGGCATCACGCCTACAACCAATTATCCATAACAGAAACATCACATTTTGCATATATTATGGACTCGCCATTTCAATTTGTTCATATCAGAGAACTACCAACAGTATCGTTCCTACGAATAAGACTCTAACACATTTTCGCAGAGAACAATTAAAAACAACCTCGTCTCTACAATCGAGAACTCAACAGCATTTTCATGTCAGAGAATAACTGACAACATCATTACTACAAATAAGAACTCAACACATTTTCATATACTTTCATACGGGTAATATAACTACAACTTCTAATTTACTTAAATAGGGACATAATAACAACATCATTACGAGAACATTACTACGGTAACGTTACTACGAGAACGTTACTACGGGAACATTAACCTTTAATATTCTCTTAATATTTCTCAACCTACGGGAACATTTAGCCTTAATATTCTCTTAATATTTCTCAACCTACAGGAACATTACAACGATAACGTTACTACGAGAATATTAGTCTTAATATTTCTTCAACTTACGAGAACATTACTACGTATTTGCCCCATTAGGGAAACCTTAGAGTATCGTATATAACACATTCTTTCTTATATAGAAAAACCTCGTCCCTAACATTTATCGATTAACGGAAATTATACCTATGAATCAATTCCCTACATGAAATTGATCATACCCACGGTTATAGAATTGAACCCCACCCTTACCTTGAATAGAGGCCAATTCCAAGCTTTCTGGTTCTGGTTCCGTTCTACGGTAACTCTCCTGCAACTTTCTCCTGCAACTTTCTTCCAATTTCACCGATGGAAAATTCTTCTTCTTACTTTCTCCACAGTCACGTTCCTTTTTTTCTTCTCCTCAACCTTTTTACTCAATTTTGGTTTTCTGAGCCGTTTATCGTTCTTTTACTCTTTCTCCCACAACTTCTCTAATAACTCCCTAATTCCCATTATTACATCCACTAATAATAATAATTAATAATAATAATAATAGTAATAATAATAATAATAATAATAATAATAATAATAATAATAATAATATAATATTACTACTAGTTATTAAATTATCATCATTATTGATTATATTATATTATTATCAAACCCAATGATTTATTAAATGGTTTCCTATACTTTAAGGACACCTACCAACGCTCTCAGACACACTCCCACATAAAGGCACACCAACAATTCATAAATAATTTAATTAAAATGAACGGGCGTTACATGATTCACCCAGAATGATCTCTGGATCACTGAAGCAGAGTTACTTGATAGTTCTCCAAAATCCCCAGTAAAGATGTGTCATCCCCAGCAGGTTTTAAATAGAAAAGTTGAAATTTCCTTTAAGACTTGATGATTGAAGTCTGGAAGTAGTGCCAACACCCCTGACTTATTGATGAAGTTTAACTGCGAGGTCATAGCAGTTCTCCCAGCTGACGCGGAGTGCCTGACGGTAAAAGAATGTATATCCTTGGTGGTTCTTGATTGATTAACGATTCCATTTGAAGACTTACTAACGAAGTCCAACAATGATGTCGAAGCAGTTCCCTCAGCTAATGCGGAATGCCTGATGGCAGAAGTTTGGATACCCCTGTTTGGTTCATGATTGACCGAGGATTCTATTTTCAGACTTACTGACGAAGTCCGGCTGACGCCCGAAAATTTCTTTGAATGCCCGACGGCATAATTAACTTGATTGTTAAAAAGTTCCAAATGACCTGATGAGTCCCGAGGAATTCTTCTGTCGCAGTGTCGCGGAATGCCTGACGACAATACCAGCCATGTATCACCGGTTACCGAGTGACCAGTGACCCCTTGGTGACTTGAGGACGAAGATCTACAGCAAAATCAGATGATCATCCTGACGGAGATTAGACCCTTCACCGGTTACCGTGTGACCAATTCCCTAGCAAGTTGTCGTGCAACTGTCATGCTCAGTTTTTGAAGATGTTCCTAACAATCAGAGTATCGTGTACTTGTGCAGTTGGAAAATTTCTGGTTTTGTTGGTATTCAACCGTCTTTAACCTTGATTGTTTGTGAGTCGTTTACTTCTCACCCAGTTAGGTCCAAGCCGTTTGAATAGGGGCAGCTGTTGCACCCCAAAATTTGCCCAACATTTCTTTACCTAGCTTATGTTTCATTTCATTCACATTAGCATTATCATTTGCATTTCATTGACATTTATGCAGGAGATCAAGAGGTATGATCACCAATCAAGAGCTATACAAGACTATGAGGCTAGCTAATAAGGTCATTCAAGTGTTCAAGGTTTGATATCCTTGTCAGAGAAGTCAAAAGATCCTCAGAAAGAGTGGTTGAAACCAAGTGTGTAGGTCTCATAACTTGAGAGTTGTGGGAAGTCATCAGATGATTCTGAAGCTATGAAGTTAGACTTGAGGTCTTGAGGGAGCTCATGAGAAGTGTTTAAGATCACTTTGAGGCCTAGACAGGTCATTGTACAAGATTAAGAAGCCTCAGCCATGAGTGGTGCAATTAGGGTTTGACTGGGTCAACCCTAAGTCAACTGATGATTTGAAAGAGGTTGAGACCTAATTCAAGAGCCATGTGATCATGGATTGATACATTGAGATGTTATAAGGATGATTCCAAGGCTAACTCATCATGATTGAAGAGTTTGAGAAGTTTTCAAGCTAGGGTTTCTAAGGCTTGATAGTGTAAAATCCCCTAGTTTGACCCCTATCTTCAAGGCAATGTAGCTCAAGATGTGATTGTCATCTCATCCTACCCTCAACATGATTGTTGTATAGCATGATCTTAGCTTTAATTTTAGTGCTAGATGTCCTTGATAGGGTTTGTAGAACTCAAGTTAAGACTTTGACAAGTTACAAGTCATCTGAGGAATGTGAATTTGGAGCTTGAAAGTTACCCAACTTGCATGAAACTTTTGCCAAAGAAGGATGGTTCTTGTGAACTTTTGGTCAACATGAATGTTGTTCCTTATCCTCTTAGATTTCTAGAGAGTACTATAAGTCCTTGATAGGATTTGTAGAACTCAAGTTATGGCTTTGACAAGTCAAGGGTATTTTGGACATTTGGTGATTATAGGTCATTTGTGATCATAGGTCATTTTCACCAACTTAGAGGCTCCAAATGAAATTTTGTTCAACTAGAAAGTTGCTCAAAATGGGGTTTTAACCTTGGCCATGCATCAAGGGGGCATTGAAATGGCTCAAGGAGAGACTTGGTTCAAGAAACTTTGAAAAAGGAAGAATTAAAAGGATTTAATGGTCAAAAATTCAAATAATTCATTTGGTGACCAAATGAGACAAACTTATAGGTCATTTTGATTGGAAAATACATTTTAAAGACAATGGCAATGTTGGTTTTTTCATTTGAGGCCCAATTCAAAGATTTGCATTTGATTGCTTATGATGTAAGTTACATAAACCAAACTATGCACAAGATC
The DNA here is from genome assembly GCA_963859935.3 of Lathyrus sativus. Classification (NCBI taxonomy): domain Eukaryota; kingdom Viridiplantae; phylum Streptophyta; class Magnoliopsida; order Fabales; family Fabaceae; genus Lathyrus; species Lathyrus sativus. The sequence continues at coordinate 81,856,725 of OZ012736.1, forward strand.
AAAACCAAAGTACCAATCCATCCAAATACATTCAGAATCTCATTTGAAGAGAAATTGAATCATGATCAAGGTGATAAACAAGATGCAAGCAGGGCTGTCATGGATGAGCATGAGATGAGAAATTTAAGAGCAAGAGATATTGGATATCTCATATAGATGGTTCTAGGAACTTCTAGATCATTCCTACTGGTTCTATATAAGCTTTAGAACTAGATCAAGGCCAAGGTTGTTGGAAATTGAGAGAGAATAGAGAGATTGCAAACTGAATTTTCTTCTTGCAAATCAAATTCAGTTACACGGTTTTGATCCATTTCAGTCCAAATTCTTGCTTTCAACATCTTCCTCTTGAGTGTGTGAGTGATTCCAGATAGAGTTCAAGCCAAGATCATAGCAAAATCGTGAGAGAGCACCTTGAGTTCATATCTTGCAAGTCAAAATAGAATTCAAGGATTCAGAGAGTTTCAATCCAGTTTGTTGCATACAGAAGCTTCCTTTGGTGTTAGTGAAGGTATCTGGAGATTCTTGGAGGTTGATTTGAAGGTTTCAGTGCTCTGTGCATTCATGTTTTGCAGGTATGTAATTCTCATCGTGTAGCATGATTCATGTAGTTTGGTTAGGTTTTGATAGGCTAGAATCGTTGTAGATCATTGCTAGAAGCTTTCTGGATCATTAATTTGAAGATTAGTGACAATTTAGGGATGATGCCATTTTCGGTTGAGATGGATATTTTTTGATCCTGGAGTTTTTAGCACGATTGGTTAGTATAGGTGGATTCCTGGTGAAATTTAGGACAAGATTCATGTAGAAATCGTGTGCAATGGTGGCTTGTAGAAGGAGTTAGGGTTGCTTGATGGTGACCGGAAAAGCCACCGGTGGTGACCTTCGCGCGCGCAGGTGGAGAAGTTTTTGAAATTTGAATTGGGGAAGACATAATCTAGAGCGTTCGTTCACGTGGTAGACTTTGACTCAGACCTGGATCCAAGGCTCCTCATTGCGCCACATACCCCCCCCCCTTAACGCGTCGTTTTGTTTAGTAGCCTGATGAGTTTCGCTGCATGGACAAAAGGGCACGAGTTCGAATCATGGTTTGTGTATGTTTCTTTTTTCATTCTAATTGTTGAAGAAATACAAATGGATCCAAGCACCTGAGCCTATGAAATCATTGCTCTTCACACCCCCTTTCTGGCCCAAACATGGAAATGAACTAGTTATTTTTGCTACTTACCACGCTTGTTTATCAATTTCTCTTATTTTCCTTTATTTTTTATCATTTTATATGGCTTAGTAAATAATTCATAAAAAATTGAAGACTAACTCAATTAATTCCATTCTTTTTTACATTGATTCATGATTGAATCTAGTTTGTTTTAGATAAAAAATATTAATATTTCATGAATTTTTTATTTTATTTGCATTTTTTGAATTTTAATTGATATTAAAATAACTATGGTTGATGCTTTGTTTTGATGAATTTGGTTTGACCACTTGGTGATGATTCTTGCCTTGATTTTTTGTGTGTAGCTAGCATAGATATGCATGTTCCCCTTAGATTTTTCTCATATTTTTGTGATGAATGTAGGTGGTAGTTTTGAGTTGAAACTTTAGGAGCTCCATTTTTAGGGTTTATGGTTAGTACCTTATGATTTAGGTTTTATTTCTAGGACTTGGTGGATGATTCAACCTCTGAATTTTGTATGGTAGATTCATGATTGAATTAGGTTACTTTAGGAATTCTTGTAGGAATTTATAATGTAGTTTACTATTTTATTTTGATTTTAGTTTAGGTGCTAACTTTGGATGATTCTAATGCACTAATTTGACTAGATTAACCCCTTGGGTTCCCTTAGAGTAAGCTTGTTGTGTTTTTACCCTTGGTTGAAGATGAAGGCAAGTTGAAGATGCAATGGAATGCTTGAAGAAGTTTGGATGTGAAGATTTTCCTTTCTTTTGGTGTAGTATTGATTAGGTGTTGAGATTAGGGTTTGTAGGTAGAGCTTATAGATAGATTCTCTTCCTTCATAAACATGGAAGATGTTGATCACTTCCATTCTTCCCTATGATGTAAGGTCCCCTTATAAAGGCCTCATCCCTCATTTGGTAGGATGTGTGGCTCTTCACAAGCTGGTAGAACCTTTGAGGGTCCCTTTCTCTGATGACAGGATGCTTAGTGGTGACCTTTGGTCTTCACTCTGCTACCAATTATCCAATCTTGCTCTTGTTAGATGAATCTTTTTCCCTTGCTAGAGGATGGAGTTCCTTGTCAGAAGATTGAAGATGCTAGAGGTTGACACTTCTCTGTATTTGAAGACTGCCATAGGAGCTGAAGCTTGAAGAATAAGAAGAACAAGTTGACACTTGTGAAGGGAACCCAGTTGAGATCAGATGAAGAAGCTGAAGCTTGAAGTTGGAGAATAAGTTGATACTTACTTTGGAGCTGAGGCTTGAAGAAGGAGGATAAGTTGATACTTATGTGGGATGTATTGAAAGCTTGAAGAAGCAAGTTGACACTTGCTATTGAAGATGATAGCCCTGAAGAGTTGTTGAAGACTGAGGACTGAACTGCTGTCAGAGGATTGCTCTGCTTTCTTTTTTGTCTGTTTGCTTGCTGTGCAGCTGTATTGATGTGACTTGTTTGATTTGCTTGATGCATTAGAATAAGTTCATATTTAGACTGATGTCAGCTAGGAGCATGATTGCACTAGAGGTTGAGTTGCTCCCTCTGCTTGTATTTTTACTGTATGGCTTTGCTTGCTGGTATTTGGTAGAGCCCAGCTCCCTTGCCTGTGTGGTTTGTGTTTTGCTTGATAGCATGTTATTTCCTCTGTATGATTACTGTTATTCATATCTGGCTTGAGGTTGAGATGAGCTTGTGGAGGTTGATTCCCCACACACCTTTCCTCCCTCACTTGCATTGCATGCATTTTACTGTATATCTGTTTACTTTTTAAGCTGATGCTTTATCTGTTTCTGTTTATCATTTACATGATCCCCTAGGAATCTCACTTCCTTTGATAAGGAAGTGATGATTAGAACTTTAGGTTGAAACCTATGCATGATAACTTCTAGGAGTTCCCTGTTTCAAACTTCAACTATAGGATGAATCCTTAGTTGAACCCTCTCTCTTCTCATCTCAAAACAAATTAAAATACAGCAATAAAGGTTAACTGACGTCGTACGTTACGAGCCTTAAGCTATCTGAGAAAATATTGTTGGAGAGTTTCTTTGCAACAGTCTAGATATTTAGTATGGCACCCTTTGGGTGACATGCGACACATTCACTCTCAGGTCATAGTCTCTAGTGCGATACTGGTTGCAAATATAAAAAAAACAGTTCTTCCGTAAAAGACAGAAAACAAACTTCAAACCTTTTTTCCCCGTGGGCCCATAATTCAAGGAAGCTTTTCTGAAGAAAAGAGTGTCGTTAACTCCCAGTTCTACCGCAAACGGTAACGCCTAAGTCTCCAAGGGTCGAGCTGCGTACACTAGACTGCTGGAACAGTTTGTTAACCCTACTCGATAAAACAGATGAATCTGAATTCCCATAATCCGTATTATTCCTGAACTACGTAAGCTCTGATCTCTCAAACCTGTTGAGAGTACGTAGGCACAATACTGATGTATTGGCGAGCCACCTTCCCCGTAACCCGTAGTTAGGCGAACTACGTTGACTCTGATTTCTCATTCTCTGATGAGAATACGTAGGCATAAAGTGCGACGCTTTGCCGAGTCATTTTCTTTTCTTTTTAAGCCAACCTTGATAGGTAGATAGTAAAACCAACCCGTCAGATAAACACAACAAGCATGGATCGCATCGAGTACGATGGACGTGAGGGCTGCTAATACCTTCCCCTTGCGTAACCGACTCCCGAACCCAGACAATGGTTGCGATGACCTTGTCTTATACCTTTTCGCCAGGTTTTTCCGATCGTTTCCTTTCCCGTTCTGAGGGATAAATAACGAAAGGTGGCGACTCTTCTGTTTTGCTGGCACCTTATTTTCGCGGTAGCGACACCTCAGTGCGGATGTAATGTAGGCGGAATCCCTATGCCTGAGATGGCCTATGCTGCGCATGGCAACAATGTTCCTCAGTGGGATGAAGATCAGCAGGAAGATGCGTTCTCTATGTGAGATATTGGTGCAGGATTGCCGTCTGAGGCATATAAGAGGTTTAAGCTGATCGAAGAGAAGATGCGGAGCTATGAAAATCAGAACTCTATGGGATTGGACATGGCTAATCTAGGGCTGGTCCCAGACTTGAAACTACATTTGAAATTCAAAGTTCCTGATTTCAATAAATACAAAGGCACTACTTGTCCTATGGTTCATCTGCGTTCTTACTATCACAAGATGTCCGCTTACTCAGATGATGAAAAGTTGCCGATGGATTTTTTCCAGGACAACCTTTCTGGTCCTTCTCTTGAATGGTACATGAGCTTAGAACCAATCAATATCCAATGCTGGAGGGATTTGGCTGAGGCTTTCATTAAGCACTACCAATACAATAGCGATCTTGCGCCAAATAGGGTCCAATTGCAGAATCTGTCTCAGAAGAATGGCAAATGCTTCAAAGAGTATGCCCAGAGGTGGCGTGAGCTGGCAGCTCGGGTGCAGCCTCCCATGGTAGAAAGGGAGTTAATTGATATGTTTGTTGCCACGCTACCCGGTGTATTCTATGAGAAGCTGATCGGTAACATGTCTGGAAGCTTTTCTGATCTGATTATTACTGGGGAGAGGGTCGAGAATGACATTAAGCTATGGAAGATTCAAGCTGGTGAAGGGTCCTCGGAAGGAGGAGGAAATAGAAAGGCTTTTGGTAACAAAAAGAGAGAAGGATAAACCAATGCAGTATCTAGTTCCCGGGGAAGAAATAGAAATCAGCGTCAACAATATCGTCAACAGCAGCCTCAAGTTGCATGTATCACGATACTTGTGGTACCACAACAACAACAACATTGACCATAATAGAATTAGCATAATTATGCTCCTCTTCATTTTCAGGATCGGGGCAGGGCGGTAAATAGACAGTTTGACGTGCCTCCGATGCCATATTCTCAATTACTCCAACACCTGTTACAATTACAGTTGATATAGAAGAGGACTTTGGCTCCATTGACAGGTGCACCACCTCCTGGTTACGACGCTAATGCTCGGTGTGAGTTTCATTCTAGTGCTCCGGGTCATGATATTGACAATTGTAAGGCGTTTAAGCATAAAATTCAGGATCTCATAGACAAATCACGACACGCCCAATGTCGTGCAGAACCTCATGCCTAACCATGGGGCAGTTGGGGTCAGTGCTATCCTTGAAGATGAGAGCTTGAATTTGGTGTCGAACATCGATGAGTTGAAGACACTGCTGGGTTTTGTAAAGAACAAGTTGTTGAGGGGAGGGGTATTCCCAGGTTGTGAAAAAGCTTGTGCTGAATGTTTGAGCCATCCCGAGGGATGTGAGAAGCTGAAAAACCATATTCAGAAGCTGATGAACGATGGTGTCTTGCAATTTGATAGAGTTGCTAAGAATAAGACTGAGGAATTAGTGGTTGAAGAGAGGGATGAGGTTGCAACGATCTCGATTCCGTACAAGACTATTACTATTTCTGCGCCGCTAAGGTCCATGAAGGTGCCTTTGGTACGCATGCCGTTGGACGAAAAAGAAGGGAGTCTGCTTAGGGAAGAGGTCCACGAAGGTGCCTTTGGTATGCATACCGATGGACATGCCATGTCTCGAAAGCTGTTACGAGTAGGGTATTATTGGTTGACTATGGAGTCAGATTACTTCAAGTATGCAAAGAAGTGCCATAAATGCCAAATTTATGCCGACAAGATTCATGTGTCGCCGAGTCCGTTGAGTGTTATGGCGTTGCCTTGGCCCTTTTCCATGTGGGGCATTGACATGATTGGCAAGATTAGCCCACCGCATCTAATGGACATTGCTTCATCCTGGTGGCCATTGATTACTTCACCAAATTGGTGGAAGCGGCTTCCTAAGCTAATGTCACTAAGCAAGTGGTAGCCCAGTTTATCAAGAAGGACATCATCTGTTGTTACGGAGTGCCCGAAAGAATCATTACTGACAACGGTTCGAATCTAAATAACAAGATGATGAAGGAATTGTGCCAGAATTTCAAAATTGAGCATCACAACTCATCTCCCTATCGTCCGAAGATGAACGACGTTGTCGAGGCGGCCAACAAGAATATCAAGAAGATAGTGTAGAAGATGGTTGTAACCTATAAGGATTGGCACGAGATGTTGCCATTTTCTTTGCATGGAAATCGTACTTACTGTCGCTACTACGAAAATAAGGTGCCGGCAAAATAGAAGAGTCGCCACCTTTCGTTATTTATCCCTCAGAGCGGGAAAGGCAACGATCGGAAAAACCTGATGAAAGGGTATAAGACAAGGTCATCGCAACCATTGTCTGGGTTCGGGAGTCGGTTACGCAAGGGGAAGGTATTAGCACCCCTCACATCCATCATACTCGATGGGATCCACGCTTGTTGTGTTTATCTGACGGGTTTGTTTACTATCTACCTATCAAGGTTGGTGTGAAAAGAAAAGAAAATGACTCGGCAAAGCGTCGTGCTTTATGCCTACGTATTCTCATTAGAGAATGAGAAATCAGAGTCAACGTAGTTCGCCTAACTATGGGTTACGGGGAAGGTAGCTCGCCAATACATCAATATTGTGCCTACGTACTCTCAACATATATGAGAGATCAGAGCTTGAGTAGTTCGGGATAATATGAATTACGAGAAAATGCATGCAATGCAAGTGTGGGAGGAAATGTGTGTGGGGCATCAGCCTCCACAAGCTCATCTCAACCTCAAGCCAGATATGAATAACTGCAATCATACAGAAGAAATGAAATAAAGTGCCATCAAGCAAACACAATAACTGCAAACATACAGCAGAGGTAGAATAAAATGCCATCAAGCAAAGCCAATAGACCACATAAGCAAGGGAGCAGGGCTCTACCAAATACAAGCAGAGGGATCAGCTCAACCTCTAGTGCAATCATGCTCCTAGCTTACATCAGTGTATATATGAACATATTCTAATGCATCAAGCAAATCACACAAGCCACATCAATACAGTTGCACAGAAAGCAAACAGACAGTCAAGAAAGCAGATCAACCACTCCTTCAGCTAAGCTCTCCTCTGACAGCAATTCAGTCCTCAGTCTTCAACTGCTCTTCAAGGCTATCATCTTCAATAGCAAGTATAAACTTGCCTCTTCAATCTTTCAATGCATCAACCCATAAGTATCAACTTGTTTTCCTCAAGCTTCAGCTCTTTCTTCAATCTCCATTCCAAAGTAGACTCCACCTTCAGGCTTCAATCCCAATTACAGGTATCAACTTGTTCTCCAACTTCAAGCTTCAGCTTCTTCATCTGATCTCAACTGGATTCCCTTCACAAATGTCAACTTGTTCTTCTTCTTCTTCAAGCTTCAGCTCCTTCTTCCTCACAAGTATCAACTTGCTCTTCCTGATCTTCAAGCTTCAGCTTCAATGGCAGTCTTCAAATACATAGAAGTATCAACTTCTAGCCTCCAATCTTCTTCAAGCAAGGAACTCCATCCTCTAGCAAGGGAGAAAGATTCATCTAACAAGAGCAAAGTTTGGATGATTGGTAGCAGAGTGAAGACCAAAGGTCACCACTAAACATCCTATCATCAGAGAAAGGGACCCTCAAAGGTTCTACCAACTTTTGAAGAGCCACACATCCTACCAAAGGAGGGATGAGGCCTTTACAAGGGGACCTTGCATCATAGGGAAGAATGGAAGTGATCAACACCTTCCATGTTTATGAAGGAAGAGAATCTATCTAGAAGCTCTGCCTACAAACCCTAATCTCAACACCTAATCCATACTACACCAAAAGAAGGGAAGATCATCACATCAAAACTTCTTCAAGCATTCCATTGCATCTTCAACTTGCCTTCATCTTCAACCAAGGGTAAAACAACACAAGCTTACTCTTAGGGAACCTAAAGGGTTAATCTAGTCAAATTAGTGCATTAGAATCATCTAAAGTTAGCACCTAAACTAAAACTAAACTAAAATAGTAAACTAAATTATAAATTCCTACAAAAACTTCTAATGGACCCTAATTCAATCATGAATCTACCATACAAAATTCAGAGGTTGAATCATCCACCAAGTCTTAGAAATAAAACCTAAATCATAAGGTACTAACCATAAAACCTAAAAATGGAGCTTCTAAAGTTTCAACCTAAAACTACCACCTACATTCATCACAAAAATGTGAGAAAAATCTAAGAGCGACATTCCTATCTATGCTAGCTACACACAAAATATCAAGGCAAGAATCATCACCAAGTGCTCAAACCAAATTCATCAAAACAAGGCATCAACCATGGTTATTTTAATATCAATTAATATTCAAAAATGCAAATAAAATCAAAAAATGCATGAATTATTAATATTTTTTATCTAAAAAAATCTAGATTCAATCGTGAATCAATGGAAAAAAGAATGGAATTAATTGAGTTAGTCTTCAATTTTTTATGAATTATTTACTAAGCTATGTGAAATGATGAAAAATAAGGGAAAATAAGAGAAATTGATAAACAAGCGTGGCAAATAGCAAGGATACTCAGTTCATTTCTGGATTGGGCCAGGGGGAGGGGTGTTGATATCAATCAGAGTGCTAAGCCCAACACAACTCAATTAATGAAATGGTGCGTTTCATTCTAATGTCTCTCTTCAGAATTTTCAAACAGATCGTGGCCTTCCATTTCATGCTTGAGTCAAGGGTCAAACCTACATCCAACGGGCATGCGTCATTGTCCCAGATTTAAACTCAAATGGAGGGAACCCTTCAGACGGTGGCCTGAGTTGCAGTGCCACCGTCTTCTCCGGTGAGCCAAACTCCACAGGTCTTCAAAAACCACAAAACCAATCACTATCCCACTCCAAATTTGATGTTGATCACATTTCCACCCTCAGAATTCTCTAATTCCATCTCTAACTCAAAACACGATGCCATTTTCAGAGTTCACTCAAATCTTGATTTTCACCATTCTTTAAATTAAAGGTATCAAATTAATCCTCACTCTTCACTGATCAATTTCCACCATCTAGCCATGAATAACCCTTCAAGAATCATGCGATATCATCCTCAACAGAAAATGGTCACACACCTATTTTGTCTCTAATTCACCAACTTAAGATCCTAAATCCAACTACAGGTTACAAGGATCTTAACCACATATATATTTCTAAGTTTCTCCTCCTAAATCATGCATAATGATGAAATATACAAACCTGGTTTCAGAGAGGTAACAGAGGTGGTTTTTGCTCACTTCAACTGCCAAGATGATGCAGACACGTTCCAAATTCAATCTCCAAGCCTTTGCACACCTTGATTTGGCTTGATTCCCTCTTGAATTGAAAACCTGATTTCAACTTGAACCTTCAAAAATTCAATGGCTCTTTCTCTTACCAGCTTCAATTCCTTCCAAAAAAATGGATGAGCTCACTCACTAGCTTATATAGAAATGATTAGACTCATCTAGAAACTTCTGGATCCATCCAAATGAGATTTTGGATTTTTAATTTCTCTTCAAAATATCACCATGGCAACCACCATTCTGACTCCTTCTTGGCGTGTCTATGTGTGTAATCATCTTCTCATGAGATTTTAAATTGGTTTAGAGTGTTATTTTCCTTGCTTGCAAGCCCAAGGCATGTGTTGATTATGTTACTTCACCATGAAGAAACAAAGTAAAAGTGATTGAAATTGGGCTCAATTCAAAAAAGTAATATTTCCATTGTTTCTAAAATGTATTTTCCAATCAAAATGACCTATAAGTTTGTATCATTTGGACATAAATCAATTCTTTTGAATTTCTTGCCTTTTATGCCTTTTAATTCTTTCTTTTTTCAAAATTTCTTGAACCAAGTCTCTCCTTGAGCCATTTCAATGCCTCCTTGATGCATGGTCATGGTTAAAACCCCAGTTTGAGCAACTTTCTAGTTGAACAAAACTTCATTTGAAGCCTCTAAGTTGGTGAAAATAACCTATGATCACAAATGACCTATAATCACCAAATGTCCAAAATACCCTTGACTTGTCAAAGCCATAACTTAAGTTCTACAAATCCTATCAAGGACTTATAGTACTCTCTAGAAAGCTAAGAGGATAAAGAACAACATTCATGTTGACCAAAAGTTCATAGGAATCATCCTTCTTGGGAAAACGTTTCATGCAAGTTGGGTAACTTTCAAGCTCCAAATTCACATGCCTCAGATGACTTGTAACTTGTCAAAGCCATAACTTGAGTTCTACAAATCCTATCAAGGACTTCTAGCACTCAAATTAAAGCTAAGATCATGCTCTATAACAATCATGTTGATGGTAAGATGAGATGACAATCACATCTTGAGCTACATTGCCTTGAAGATATGGGTCAAACTAGGGGATTTTACACTGTCAAGCCTTAGAAACCCTAGCTTGAAACTTCTCAAACTTTTCAATCATGATGAGTTAACCTTGAAATCATTTTTAGAACATCTCAATGTGTCAATACATGATCACTTGGCTCTTAGATTAGGTCTCAACCTTCTTCAAATCATGTGTTGACTTAGGGTTGACCCAGTCAAACCCTAGCTGCACCAATCATGGCTGAGGCTTCTTAATCTTGCACAATGACCTGTCTAGGCCTCAAAGTGATCTTCAACACTTCTCATGAGCTCTCTCAAGACCTCAAGTCTAACTTCATGGCTTCAGAATCATCTGATGACTTCCCACAACTCTCAAGTTAGGAGACCTACACACTTGGTTTCAATCACTCTCTCTGAGGATCTTTTAACTTCTCTGACAAGGCTATCAACCCCTGAACACTTGAATAACCTTCTTAACTAGCTTCAAACTCTTGTGTAGCCCTTGATTGGTAATCATACCTCTTGATCTCCTGCACACATGTCAATGAAATGCAAATGGTAATGCTAATGTGAATGAAATGAAACATAAGCTAGGTAAAGAAATGTTGGGCAAATTTTGGGGTGCAACAGCTGCCCCTATTCAAGATGCTTAGACCTGACTGGATGAGAAGCGAACGACTCTTAACCAATCAAGGTAAAAGACGGTTGAATACCAACAAAACCGGAGATTTACCAACTGCACAAGTACACGGTACTCTGATGGGGACAAATCTTCGGAAACTGATATAATAGTTGCATGGCAACTAGCTGGAGAATTGGTCACACGGTAACCGTTGAAATGTCTAATCTCAAATCTCCGTCAGGATGATCATCTGATTTTGCTATAGATCTTCGTCCTTCAGTCATCAAGGGGTCACTGGTCACTCGGTAACCGGTGATACATGGTCGATCATGCCGTCAGGCATTCTACGTCACTGCAGCAGAATTCCTCGAGACTCATCAGGTCATTAGGAACTTTTTAACAATCAAGTTAACTATGCCATCGGGCATTCAAAGAACTTTCGGGCGTCAGCCGAGCTTCGTCAGTAAGTTGGGAATAGAATTCTTGGTCAATCATGAACCAAATAGTGATATCCAAACTTCTATCATCAGGCGCTCCGCATCAGCTGAAAGAACTGCTTCGACATCACAGTTGGACTTCGTCAGTAAGTCCTGAAATGGGATCCTTAGTCATTCACGGACCAATAAGGATATGCAATCTTTTGTCGTTAGGCACTCCGCGTCAGCTGGGAGAACTGCTTTGACCTCGCAGTTAGACTTCATCAGTGAGTCTGGGGTTTTGGCACCGCTGCCGGACTGCAATCATCAAGTCTTCAAGGAAATTTCAGCCTTCCTGTTGAAAACAACCTACTGGGGATGACACATCTCCGCTGGGGGTTCTGGAGAACTATCAAGTAACTCTGCTTCGAGTGTTCCAGAAATCATTCTGGGTGAATCAACTCTGCTGAGGACTTCAAGAATCATCTTGGACAAATGAACCCATCGGGAACTTCAAGAATCATCCTGAACCAAAAACTCTGCTTGAGGATTTCAGGAATCATCCTGAGCAAACACTCTGCCGGGGACTCTAAGCATCAACTTGAGCAACCAACTCTGGCGAATTCACTGGGGATTTTTAAGAATCGTCTTAAGCACACACCTTTCCTGACGAATTCAAGAATCATCGTGGGAAAACGACTTCGCTGGGGAATTCAAGAATCATCCTGAACCAAACAACTCTTCTGAGACTTCAGGAATCGTCCTGGGCAAACACCCTGCCGAGGGGCACCTGTAAAACAAGAACGGTAAAAACCTAGCTCATGTTTCATATGCATATGATCGACAATGGCGTAATGCTCCACACGGTGGAAATGCTACGTGTTTTAGGGTAAATGTTATGCAATCATGCAAAATGCTACGACCCCATCATCAAAATAAATGTTGAAGGGAAAATCCTCCTGTCAAGGAGAAGGAACCACTCTGGTGGAGGGAGGAATCATCCTGCCGAGGAGAAGGAGTCACGCCAATCTCAATTGGATTCCACCTAGGGAAACGAACTTCAGTCGACTGCTGTAGGGACGAGGTTCTACGGGAACCTGGGTCTACTCATCGGGGTATACGAACCACAACTGCTGAGGAAAAACGATGTCAATCGCAGAAATAACCTGCACAACCTTCGCGGCAAAACTTTCCTGGAGGTAACGACTCCGGTGGGGAAATACAGCATCAGCTATTCAACACTCTATTGGGGAAAACCAATCATGGTCCCATCTGCTTTCCAAGAACTTGGCTCTCTTGGGGATCTGCAAACTCGGTTGGGGAAGAAGGGATCATCCTGCTTACTGGGGAGAGTACGACTCTGTGGGGAATTTCAATTCCGCTGAAGACTTCAGTCTGTACTATCGAGTGCTGCACACTTCAGTGTATGACTCAGCTGGGGAGATGACGTTCCTTCGGGATGCATCTGATTGGGGGGAGAATCTTCTCTGTTTGGGGAGACATATCAATGCTTACGATCTCATGTTCAGACTCCATGGGGAGAGGCTGTTGAACTTTGCTTGAGAAGAAGGAATCATCCTCCTTGGGGGCGCATACGGCGTACTGCCTGGAATAGGCCCTACCTATAACAACACAAACAAACAGACAAGATACCCTTCTCAAAGGGACCTATCAAGGTTATCATCTTGTGACAATGTTCAAGTAATTCATTGTTTCAACAATCAGTGGCCTAGGCCCGTAAGTTTATGTATGCGCATTTTATCAAAAACATCAGCGTTCTTTTTCGCAAACAAAACAGATATATGCTAAACAAACAAACAGAATTGCTGAATAGTATACATTTTATTAATAACGAACCCCTGAATAGGCAAAACTGTTTTACAACAGATGCAAGCTCCTGGAATGAGGAAGCTGCACAAACATAAAAACATAAATATACTTCAGTATATACACAAATGTCGGCAATGTGGCGTAGACGAACACCATGAGTTGATCCCTCTATGACCCACTCGACTTCGATACTTCTTCGACGCTTCAGCTTCAGAAGATATTGATTCAGACAAACGGCCCTCAGGTCTTCTAAACCACTAAACAAATGAAAGTCCACACGCGGAACGCAGTCATTTGCTTTTTCAAATCCCTAACTTTTGCCTGAATCGCCCCTTCGGGTTTTCGATTCACCGGGATACCCTTTTTTGCCAAATTCGCCCTTCCGGGTCTTCGACGTTGCGGGTGTACATTCTTTTCTTTTATATCCCTAATTTTCGCACGAACCTTTTTTCTTTTTTATGGTTCGCCGGTGTCGCTACTGCGAAAATCGGCGCCGGCTGAACAGAAGAGTCGCCACCGTGCGTTATTTATCCCACGGGAGGGAAAGGAAACGCTCAGAGTAAACCTCGCACAACACGGGAAAGGTATGGTCATCGCAACCAAAACCTGGGTTCGGGAGTCGGTTACGCAAGGGGAAGGTATTAGCACCCCTCACGTCCGTCGTACTCGACGGGATCCACGCTTGTTTTCGGGTATGAATTGTTATTCTATCTACTCTACAGGTCAGGGTTAAAAAGAACATAAAATGAAAATAAAAATGACTCGGCAAAGTATCGCACTTTATGCCTACGTATTCCCGTCTGGAACGAGAAATCAGAGTCAACGTAGTTCGCCTACCTACGGGAAAGGAGGGGAAGGTTGCTCGCTAGGATATCGCATCCTATGCCTACGTACTTTCATACAGCATGAAAGATCAGAGCAAACGTAGTTCGGGCTACGGAAGACACAAGTCTGTTTTGATTGTTTTTTATTCCTTCTGAAAAAGGGTTTCCTGATTAACAGTCCCAGCGGACAAAAATGACGTTTTGATGAGTTCACATTCTTTTACGGAAGAAGTGTCTTTTATTGTGTTTGAAATCTTTATGTATTTTTCTGTTTGTTTTTAGAAAGAAGAGACAGAACTCTAACCTACGGTTGCGAAGGGAATCAAACTAACCTAATGTTATCATGCATGGGTTAAGACCTAGTGTCTATCATGCTCCTCTCTTGCACAGAGAGAAACAGAGATCCTACGGGATAGGCAGAAACAGAAACAATATCAGATATATATAGTAAAACAGTAAAATGCATGGATGCAACAGTACAAGCGAGGCAAGGGAGTCCCACTCAACCTCGAACCTAGAAAACAATAGGCAAAAGTGAACAGACTTCACTTTCAACCCAACAGGGTAACCAGCAAACAATACAGTCCGGAAAACCAGTCAATACATCAGCAATGAAATACAACAGCAAAAGAAACAGCATCAGCAGCTCTGAATCAACATCTAGCTTCAAGTAATCTCCAATCAGCTACAGGCTTCAACAAGCATCAATCTCCATCTTCATGGCCTTCAGGCAAGGGCTTTGATCATCAGTCTTCTATAAGCAATGGCTTTTCTTCAAGTTCAAACCTCCAGGATGAGAAATCAGTCACAAGAGTGAAGTGAATGAAGGTTAGACAGTTAATTACCTACCAAGGGTGGTTCATCAACTGTTAACATTAAACAGAAAGTTTCCTCTCAAAAGTTCTATCTTTCAAATATATTCACTGATCCTTCCAAAGGAAGGAGGTGGATATTTGAAAGAGACTTTGAATCATAGAGAAAGGATGGATGCAGACAAGGCATTCCATGTTTGAGAAACAAGCTTTCTAATCTAGAGCTCTGCCTAGCTCCTAAACCCTAGTCTCCTCAGTAGCTGCTAGCAATAACCTCCTATTCAACTCTGGCAGTTGACCTTCCATCTCTGAATCTCCAATGGTCTTCATCTCCTCAAGTCTTCAGCTCTCCCAAGTTCCCAGACAATCCCAATACCCACACAGACAAATCAATAATCCCCAGAGGGCACACCACACCAGTCAATCAGATATACATAGAGTATTAATAGCAGTAGGGGAGTCCTGACTTTTCTCTAAGGGATCTAATAACTACCCATAGCCCCTATAGTCCCATAACTAATCTAGTTAAATCCTAAGTCCTAAGGGAAAGAATCTAACTTCCTAAGTCATCACCTAAAAACCCTAATTTGCTCATGTTTGTTCAAACCTACACTAAGCACCTAAATTTAATTTCTAAAAATGGGAACTAAATTGTATCTACAAGTTCAATATCTCATCTAAGCAACCTAAAAAGAATGAACAAAAAATATGAAAGCATCTAATAGAACAAAAATTAACAAAATCATGCATGAAATGAAACTTTTTAAAATGCTATTTATTTGGAAAATATGGGAAAAATATCAAATAAAAAATAAAATGCAATTTTTATTTTTTATAATTTTCTAGACTCTTTAAAGAAAATGATGCAAAAAGAATGAATTAAAAATAAAATTTTTTATTTAGTTATGATTTTTAGAAAATTAATGAAATATGAAGAAAATTAAAAAATAAAAAATACAAGAGAAGGAGGGAGGGGGTGAGAATAGAAATTGATTCACGTGCAATTCACAATGGGCTCAGCACTGGGGGGTGGTGATATCATTAAAACACCTAGGCCCGCCCGTTTCATTAAATGAAACGGTGCGTTTAGGGCACCTCTCTCAACTCCCTCCAAAACTCAGAATTGAACTCCAGCCACACGATTGGCTCTTTGGTCCATGGTCCAACAAGCAATGGACGATCATGATTATATCTCCTACCTTGGCTCGTGAGAACTTAGGGTTTCCGCCATGAAAACACATGCACGTACCAACCTTCCATCAATCTGTTCTCTCTCCATAGTGCACGAAACATCACGATCCAAACATGAAAATCACTCCAAATCTTTCCCTCTACAAGTCTATGATCATAGTTTGCACTGAAACTCAGTAAATCACTCAACCCGAGCGCATGACGTTCTTGGTTCCATTAAAATACTCTGCAACTCATCCTCAAGATTCTTAACCAAACCTATACTACTTTAAACTACACTTCACGTAGATCATTCTGCACTAACAACCTAAGATTATTATGGCCTATCCTAAGAGTTCGAAGTCAAACCAGTTCTAACAACCTGCTATGAATTATCACTAAACTACTCCTAATTAACCAGAAATGCTCTACTAACATCCTACATCATTATTATACTAACAAACTAATGTAAATCTATCTATATCAAGCAAGTGGAAGTAATTTGCACCTGGAGCAAAATCTTGTGGATGATGATGAAATTCGTGGATCTGAGAGCCTTGATGCTTGGATCTGGATCTACTCTTGCTATATTTGATTCTGTATGCAGCACCTTGATGAATTTGGCCTTGGATCTTGAGTTCCAATGGAAATTGCAATTTGGATGTTGTTGATGAAAGTGCACGAAATTGAGTAATAACTACCAAGAACTTGATTGATTCCTACTCCATGATGATGATTGAGTATGATGAAAACAAAAATTGGTGATGATTGATGAAGAATTCGTGGAATTGAAATGAATTTGCAAATTGGAGGATGAGAGAAAAATGAGAAAATTTGGTGGAGTTTTTGCACAAATGAGGATTCAACCCTTGCTCAATTCTGATTTCATGAATATATAGTGCTCAAATGAATCTTCTAGAACCATCTTGCAACTTCCCTTGCATTCCAAATTGAATCCATTTTGGTTATGTTTCTTCAAATGCAAGTAACCATAAATAACTTTTCTTTTTCCTTCTAAACTCAAAAAAGTTCTTGAACCATTGTCTTTGAAATGTCTTTTCCATTCAAAATGACCTATAATTTTGCATCATTTGACCAAGATATGAAAAATCTCATTTTTTAAGCCATTTTCTTCATTAAATTCACCAATTTTGAAACCTTGTGCTATGAACTTTTCCAATCTCTCATGGTCACTTTTCTAGACTCAAAATGTCATTTGGAGCAAGTTTGATGTTGTAAGTTTTTCCATTTGAGGCCTCCTTGTATGAGTTTTGGACATAGGTTAAAATGACCTGTAATTCACAAATGACCAAAATACCCTTTGCTTGCCAAGACCATAAGTTGAGCTCCACACATCATATGAGGGCATGCTATACCATTCTGGAAAGCTAAGACAATGAGGAACAATTCTTATGTTGACCAGAAATTCACTTGAAATCTCCTTGAGGGGTAAAAATTGCTTGGAAGTTGAGCCACTTTCACAGACAAAATTTCAGATACCTCAGATGACCTGTAACTTGCAAGGACCATAACTTGAGTTCTATAAATCTCCTTGATGTCTTCCACCACTCAAATTAAAGGTCTTGAGATCCTCTACAAGTTTCATGTTGGCCAAGGATCCATTTGAAGCTTGTATTTTGACTTATCTTGCTTGGAAATTTGACCTAAACTAGGGGATTTTACATAGAAACCCTAATTTAGAAACTCCTCTTCTCCTTGATTTCTCTTGAATTCTTCTTGGCATATCTCCATATCCTTCTTTATATGTCCAATGATGAACCCCACATCTCTCCACTAGACTTGAATGCCCCTTAAATCAGTCAATTGACCTAGGGTTGACCTAGGGTTGACCCAGATGAAACCCTAGTTGACTGCCTTCAGCTATAGCTCTTGTGCTCTCATCAATGACTTGTCTCCTTCTTTAAATGACTTTCTAAGTCTCTCATAATGTCTAGATACTCTCCATGCCTTCAACTCACAGCTCACAACCCTCTTGTTGACCCTCAGATACCCTCAGCTAGGAGATGGACTCAAGGCTTGATCTGCTGAACTCTTTGCTTTCAAATTCTTTCCTGATGACTTGAATGAGATTGAATTGGGATAATAACCTCTTGATAGGCTTCTAGAGATGAGAATAATGATTGGTCCCCCTGTTGTATGACTTGCTATGCTTATGCTATGCAGATGATTAGACTATGCACATGACTCTATATGCAAATGCTAATGACATTGAAACATAAACCAAGTGAATAAGGTTGGGCAAATTTTAGGGTGCAACAGCTGCCCCTATTCAAGCGACTGGGACCCGATTGGGCGAAGAGCGAACGGCCTTCGAACATTCGAGGTACGAGACGGTTGAATACTAAGAACCCGGAAATTTGCCAACCGCAGAAATGAACTACACCACTGCTTGGGGAACGACATTCATCCACTGAATCTGACTGTTACAGTAACCCACTGATCTCGTGCGACCGTGCTGGGGATTGTCTTCACCGTTCTGAAAAGGATTCTGTCATAACAGATTGCTTGCTTGTCCATGTTAGGACTCTGTCTGTCATCGATGCGAAGAAATCTCAACTAAGACCTGTCCACGTTAGGATTCCACTTGTCGTTAACCCAGAAAAATCTCGGCAACTCCGCTAGGGATAATTCGTCTGCATTTCCATAAACTGAATCGTCCACGTTAGGAATAAAACTCTTCCACGTTAGGAGTAACACCTGTCCACGTTAGGAATCATTTCTTCTGTACCTGTCCACGTCAGGACTAACCCTTTCATCTTTCCACGTCAGGAAGCAATCTTCTTTCCACATAAGGAGAACTATAGCAATCTGTCCACGTAAGGACTCCAATACCACTTGACATGTCCGCGTCAGGACTCCAATCTTTCCACGTAAGGAATTCAACTTTGGTTCTGAACCTGTCCACGTCAGGACTCAACTTTCCACGTAAGGAGTACATCATTCTTCCACGTCAGGAATCAACTTTTCTTGAATCTGTCCACGTAAGGACCCCAATTTTTCCACGTAAGGAATAAATCTTCTTTTGAGTCTGTCCACATCAGAACTAAACCCCTTCCATGTCAGGAATACACTCTTTCTTTCCACGTCAGGAATACAAGCCTCTTTCCACGTAAGGAATGCTATCCGTTTTCCACGCAAGGAAACATAACTTTTCCACATAAGGCAACCAATTCCTTCCGATTTGTCCGCGTCAGGACTACATTTTTCCACGTAAGGAATGCCATCTTAATCTGTCCACGTAAGGACTCCACTCTTTCCACGTTAGGAATAATAATTTCTTTGATTTGTCCACGTCAGGGCACCAACACAAAGAGTAATCACTTTTGTCAACGTCATGACCTCCCATTCCACTAATTTCGAGAACCCGAGTCTGCCCACGTTAGGACTAACACACCTCACCAATCCGGGGAAATAAACCTGTCCACGTTAGGACGCCCACTTCTGAAGAAATCCCGTCAATATAGGAATAAATTGTCCACGTCAGGACTTAGTTCTCCAATGATCCTCACCCACAAACTCCTCAGCACCAACGTGACAGCGACTTTGAGGCGGACTCTACTGGGGATGTCTGGAAACCAAACTATCGGACGCCTGCTCTGATAACCGGCGGTGGCCTCTGAAATTCTGATTCATGGAACCCCTGATGACAACTAATTCTGCCTGGGAATAAAGAGAAACTTATCCTGGTAACTCTGTGGGGAATACTGCCGAAACTGACATTATCATTAGATGTCTCATGCCGAGATCTTGAACATTTGGTTGTTCATTTGAGCAAGAGTTCTCTCCACCTGAACTGCTAGAGTACAGAAACTGCTTCAGCAAAATAAATGCTAAAGATAATGCCGACTCCGCCGGGGATAGCCAGATGCTACAGAATTATTCCAGCAAAATAAATGCTGGAAGGGTGAAGTCAACCATACTGGGAAGTTGGGAACTCAAACCAAACACCCTGTTGAGGTAACATCCTGCTGGGGAATATAACTTTGCTGGGGAGTAGCGGATGTGCCTGGTATGATTGAACTTTCTGCTGGAACGTGAACTGATATTACACAGTATCCTTGACAAAATAAATGACAGGACCCACCGCCAACTCTACTGGGGAGAGTCTTGATCTCCGGGTTCCACTGGGAGGAAAGAACGTTTGCTGAAAGGAGAGGACTCCGCTGGAGGTGGGACTATTCTCTCGGGGAAAATCCACTGACTCCGCTGGGGGAGAGGATGATTCTCTCGGGGAAAGATGAACCTGTCTGAACACAGCCTTACGATCTTGGAATCGTCAATTCCCTTTGCACATGCTACGACTAGCTGGAGAGTTCGATCCTTCTTCAGGAAGAACCTGCATGACCTGCGTGAAGACTGAGTCTTTCGTTATTGCAATCTTTCGATCATTTTTCTCGTACGGTTAGGAAACCTGCAACAACACAAACAAGACAAGACAAGCCTATGCAACCAAATCAATTCAGGTTAGCGACGTTATTTTCAGTTAATTCAAAGCTTTAGCAACTGTTGGCAAGGGCCAGTGATGTTATACACGTGCTAGTTTCAGTAAACTTAGGCGATTTATCATGCACAAAACAGTAAAGAATCAGTATCAAGTACTGAATAACATATTTTCATTGATTGGGCCCTTGAATGGGCGGAGTTTTTGTACACGGGATGTAACTCCTGAAAAGAGGAAGCTACGCAAAGCAAGTATGCAAGTATGCACAAGAAGCATGAATATTGACAACTTAAATTTGTACACATGTCGGCAACGGGATGCAGATGAACACTACGAACTGATCCTCCCATGACTCGCCCGACTCTAATGCTTTCCCGGTATCCCCACTTCTGAAGAGATTGTATCCGATAACTGGCTCCTCAAATATATTCTCCCGCATTGATGCTCATTGCAATTATCCAATCCGGACCGCAGTCATTTGCTTTTTCAAATCCCTAACTTTTGCGTGAACCGCCCTTCGCGGGTTTTCAGTTCACCGGGATACCCTTTTTTGCCGAAGCCGCCCAGTGTAGGTTTTCAACTTCGCGGGTGTACATTTTTTCAATTTTATCCCTAACTTTTGCCCGAACCTTTCATTCTGTTTTTGGTTCGCCAGGATGCCCCATTTTTGCCTGGACTCTCTTTTTCTGTCCAGCGGGTCTATTTTAAGCAAAGTATTTTTTAACTGCGTCCGAATTCACAGGTGACGTGAAGTCTTCTCCGTCCATGGTGGACAACAACAACGCTCCTCCTGAAAAGACCTTACTGACAACGTATGGCCCTTCGTAGTTGGGGGTCCACTTGCCCCTGTGATCTGCTTGCGGCGGGAGAATCCTTTTCAGCACAAGGTCGCCCGTCTGAAAGCTTCGCGGATGTATCTTCTTGTCGTACGCTTTCTTCATTCGGCTCTGGTACAAACGACCGTATGCTAGGGAAGCTAGCCTCTTCTCGTCCATTAAGCTCAGTTGGTTCAATCTATTCGTTACCCATTCTGCCTCGTCCAGCTGAACGTCTCGCAATACCCTCAGAGAAGGGATCTCAACTTCCAATGGTAATACCGCTTCCATTCCGTATACCAACGAGAACGGAGTTGCCCCGGTTGATGTGCGTACCGTCGTACGATAACCGTGCAAAGCAAAAGGTAGCATTTCATGCCAATCCTTATAGGTCACCACCATTTTCTGAACAATTTTCTTGATATTCTTATTGGCCGCCTCAACAGCGCCATTCATCTTGGGTCGGTAAGGAGAGGAGTTGTGATGTTCGATCTTGAAATTCTGACAGAGCTCGTTCATCATTTTGTTGTTCAGATTTGAACCATTATCCGTGATTATCCGCTCGGGGATCCCATATCGGCAAATGATATCTCTTTTGATGAATCTGGCCACCACTTGCTTCGTTACATTCGCGTAAGACGCCGCTTCCACCCACTTGGTGAAATAATCGATTGCTACTAGGATGAACCGGTGCCCATTAGAAGCCGTCGGCTCGATATTTCCAATCATATCGATTCCCCACATCGAGAATGGCCATGGAGATGACATCACATTTAGAGGACTCGGAGGCACGTGTATCTTGTCAGCATAGATTTGGCACTTGTGGCACTTCCTCGCGAACTTGAAACAATCAGTTTCCATCGTCAGCCAAAAGTAACCTGCCCTCAGCAGCTTTCTCGTCATAGCATGCCCACCAGCATGCGTACCAAAGGTACCTTCGTGAATTTCCTCCATGAGAAGCTTTGCCTCTTTCTCGTCTACACAACGCAACATCACCAAATCGTGATTTCTTCTGTATAAGACGCCATCCGGATTCAAGTAGAAATTACCCGCTAATCTCCTGAGAGTCTTCTGATCTTGACTGGATGCCCCAGCCGGATACTCTTTATTCTTCAGGAAATTAAGGATATCAAAATACCACGGTTTGTTGTCAGATGCTTCATCGATAGCAAATACATAAGCTGGCCTGTCAAGCCGAGAGATAATGATTCGGGGAGCTTCGTTCCAGAAGTTGACCTTGTACATGGAAGACAAAGTGGCGAGAGCGTCAGCCATTTGATTCTCTGCCCGCGGTACATGATGCAATTCAACCTTGTCGAAGAAAGGCAACAATCTCCTTGCATAATTCATGTAATGTATCAAATTGGGCTGACGTGTCTCCCATTCCCCTTTGATCTGATTCACCACCAGGGCTGAGTCTCCGTATACATCTAGATGTTTGATTCGCAAATCAATGGCTTCTTCAAGCCCCATTATACAAGCTTCGTATTCGGCCTCATTGTTGGTAACGGCAAAGGTCAATCGGGCAGTAAACGGGATGTGCGACCCGTGTGGCGTGGTGATGATTGCCCCTATTCCGCTACCGTAAGCATTCACGGCTCCGTCAAATATCATCTTCCATTTGGACCCCCACTCTGGTCCTTCGTCTGGCAACGGCTCTTCACAATCCTTCATCTTTAGGTACATGATATCCTCGTCAGGAAAATCAAACCTCATCGATTGGTATTCTTCAATAGGCTGCTCTGCCAGATACTCAGACAGCACACTCCCCTTTATAGCCTTTTGCGAGACGTATTGGATATCATATTCAGTCAAGACCATCTGCCAACGGGCAATTCTACCCGACAACGCTTGCTTTTCAAATACATATTTGATAGGATCCATCTTCGAGATGAGCATGGTTGTATGATTCAGCATGTACTGCCTCAAACGCTTGGCGGCCCAGGCTAGCGCGCAACAAGTTTTCTCCAGCATTGAGTATCGAGATTCACAGTCTGTAAATTTCTTACTCAGGTAATAGATCGCATGCTCTTTTCTCCCCGTCTCGTCGTGTTGACCGAGAACACAACCCATGCTTCCCTCAAGAACCGTCAAATACATGATCAAGGGTCTCCCTGCCACTGGGGGTATCAAAATAGGAGGCTCCTGCAGATACTTCTTTATTTTATCGAACGCCTTTTGACAATTTTCGTTCCACGTTACAGCTTGATCTTTCTTCAACAGCTTGAATAATGGTTCACACGTGGCCGTTAGGTGAGATATGAACCGGGCGATGTAGTTCAACCTCCCTAAAAACCCGCGCACCTCTTTCTCTGTTTTAGGCGTCGGCATTTCTTGAATCGCTTTTATTTTAGCAGGATCGACCTCTATTCCTCTTTCGCTTACGATAAACCCCAGCAGTTTACCCGATCTCACCCCGAAGGTGCATTTATTAGGGTTCAGCCTCAGCCTGAACTTCCTAAGTCTTTTAAACAACTTCAGCAGATTCACCAGATGCTCTTCCTCCGTCTGGGATTTGGCAATCATATCGTCAACATAAACTTCGATCTCTTTATGCATCATGTCATGGAAAAGAGTCGTCATCGCACGCTGATATGTTGCCCCAGCATTTTTCAAACCGAAGGGCATCACTTTGTAACAAAATGTTCCCCAAGGCGTTATGAAAGTAGTCTTCTCCATATCCTCTGGCGCCATTTTAATCTGATTATAGCCTGAAAAGCCATCCATGAAGGAGAATACAGAGTATTGAGCAGTATTATCAACTAACACGTCAATGTGAGGAAGTGGAAAATCGTCTTTTGGGCTTGCTTTATTCAAATCCCGATAATCCACGCACATTCGAACCTTGCCATCTTTCTTTGGCACTGGTACGATGTTGGCAACCCATGAAGGATACTTCGTCACAGCCAGGAAACCAGCGTCCCACTGTTTCTGCACCTCCTCTTTGATCTTCATTGCCATATCTGGTCGCGTTCTGCGAAGCTTTTGTTTGACCGGCGGGCAATCTTCTTTCAATGGCAGGCGATGCACGACCATATCCGTATCGAGCCCTGGCATATCCTCATACGACCAAGCGAATACATCACTATACTCTTGGAGCATTTCAACCAGTCTCCGCTTGATATCTTCCTGCAGCGCGGCTCCGATACGAATGTTTTTCTCAACCCCTTCCGACCCCAAATTGATAATTTCGATGACCTCGTCGTGATGCAGAATGGCTTTATCCTCTTGCTTTACTAACCAAGACAGTTCTTCAGGAACGTCGCTATCTTCGACAACCTCTTCTTCAGCCTGAAACACCGGGTGCTCAAAGTCGGGACGAGTCATAGGTGGTTCAAGGATGTCATCTGAAAATGTTATCCTGCAAAAGGAATGGTTAAGTGCTTCAAAATGCGTATAAAGCGAATAACCATGTTGCCATTTTATTGAAAAAATATAAAACAAGAAAGACAGGGATTACGGTATTTGCACATGAAAAAACGCCATTTATTTAATGATTAACACGCAATGTTTATAACAACACAGCCCTAAGCAAATCCTGATGCCCCGGGCAAGACATCAGATCATTCAACAATTAATAAAGCAAAGCATTACTGTTTAAAAGTCACAGGAACAAGCTCCTGAATAGACCAGTTGCACAGTCCTTGTCCTGGCGTGCTTGGCTGAATCCAGGCATCCATATCACAGTCGCTGTCTCCTTCATCAGACTCCGAAGCAGCATTGACAGTTTCATGACATACTCCACTGGCAGAGATGGTAATTGGCTTTCTGAAACGGGGGGCCCCCACGGAAGGAGTTGATGACGACGGTTGGTACCCCAGTCCGAACCGGTCCATCTTCACAGGAATGTCCAGCACTTTGCCCCAGCCCTTGGCTTCTCCTGCTTTCACTAGAGCTTGAGCTTCCTTATACGATGAGACAGCTATCTCTGGCACTTTGCTCGGCCCGAGACCTTTGTCCTTGATGTGCAAACCTTCGAATGCCTGGCAGGGCGTTTCATGGGTCTCTCCGTCGACTTCCACATATTTAAACGACGATAGATGGCTGACCAGGATGTCTTCTTCTCCGCACACGGTGACTACGCTGTCTCCGACCATATATTTTAACTTCTGATGCAGGGTGGACGTGACTGCCCCTGCTCCATGAATCCAGGGTCTTCCAAGCAAGCAGCTGTACGCAGGCTGTATATCCATGATATAAAACTCCGTTGCAAACACTTCCGGCCCCACTTGCAGAGGCAAGGTAATCGATCCGAAGACTGTTCTCCGCGTGCCGTCAAATGCTCTGACTACCAAATCACTGGGTGTACACAAAATTCCTCGAACATCCAGCTTCATCATCGCCTTCTTGGGCAACACATTCAAAGATGATCCGGTGTCAACCAAAACGTGCGACATTACTGATCCTCTACACTCAACAGATACGTGTAATGCCATATTATGATCTCTCCCTTTCGGAGTCAAGTCAAAATCGGTAAAGCCCAAGTTGTGGCCTGCATTCACATGTGCCAATACTCCTTCTAGCTGATTTACGGAGACGTCTTGGGGTACAAAAGAGGTGTCCAGGACTTTCAGCAAAGCATTTCTGTGAGCTTCCGAACACAACAGCAATGATAGGATAGATATTTTGGACGGTGTCTGCTGCAGATGCTCCACAATCTTATAATCACTTTTTCGAATCAAGCGCATGAACTCTGCTACATCCTTCGATGCCGCTTCTTTTTCACTTGCTTGCCCCGGAACATTCTCAACCGCTTTCCCTTTTCCTTTCGCTAGTCTTTCAGCCTCCACTTCAGGAGATATAAAGATCCTGCCACTCCTTGTCATGCCTCCTGAGCCAACAACATTATCCACAATCTCCGCTGGCCGCTTGTTAACATCAATTTTTATCCCGTCACAATATACTTCTAACCCATATGACCATGGGACTGCTTTCGTGTTCTTGTACGGGATTGGCCCGGCCTTAGTTATGGTGATCGGTGGTCGCTGAGCTGGTGCTGCAATAGTGATCGTCTTCCGAGGAATCGTTACCGTGGCCACATCACTCCGATTATCCACTACTGCCCCTGCAGGCTCGTCAGTTGCCGCTCGATCAAACTGCAATATGCCCTCATCAATTAAAGCCTGAATGCCTTTCTTCAAATCCTCACACCCCCCAGCTAGGGTCCAACAGTCTAAGCAATACTCGTTACATCCTGGGTAGACACCTCCTTGTAACAGTCGGCTCTTTATCTCGCTCAGCGGCGTCTTTAAATCTTCAACATTCATAATAAGATTCAGACCTTCCTCAGTCAGAACGGCGTTTGCCCCATGATTAGGCATGGGTTTCTGGACTATATTCGAACCTGCCGTTCCGAAATTGATAGTCTTGTTGTCTAAGAGATCCTGCACAACGTGCTTAAAAGCATGGCAACCTTCTATATCGTGACCCGGGGCTCCAGAATGAAACTCGCAGTGTCTGTTTGCATCGTAGCCGAATGGGGGAGCTCCCGTTATTGGTGCCAGAGTTCTTTTCTCTACCAGATTCAATCCCAACAATGTCTGCAACAAATCGGCATATGTTGAGGGAGGCTTCTCAAACACTCTTCTCGGTTTACTACCCTGGAATCTTCGTTGAGCCTGCTGTGCCCCCTGCTGAGGCTGCTGCTGCTGTGGCATTGGCTGCTGCTGAACCGGTTGTTGTTGCTGGAGTGGTTGTTGCTGATAGGGAATAGTAACACTCGCCACCTGCTGCGGCTGACGATATTGACCTCGTCCCCTGCCTCGGCCTCGGCCTCGGCCTCCAAATACTGCGCTGGCTTCGCCCTGACGGCGCCCACCATAAGCTTTCCTATTACTGCCAGATGCAGTTGATTCCTCGACTTGGAACTTTCCTTGCTTAATATTACGTTCAATCTTTTCCCCCATCAGAATCAGATCTGAAAAACTGGCCAGAGACGTGTGAAACAACATGTCATGAAACAGCCCTGTGAACGTGCCGACAAACATGTCATTCATTTCCTTATCTTCCACCGGAGGACGGACCCTGGCAGCCATATCGCGCCACCTTTGCGCGTACTCTTTAAAACTCTCCCCCTTCTTTTGCGAAAGCCCGGCCAACTGGACCCGATTGGGCGCCAGGTCGCTGTTATACTTGTAATGGGCTACAAATGCCTCTGCTAATTGCTTCCATGTCTTGATATCAGTTGGCTCCAACCCCATGTACCACTCTAGGGAAGGGCCCGACAGACTATCCTGAAAGAAATGCATTAGCATTCTTTCATCAGTTGAGTATGCAGACATCTTTCTGTAATAAGCTCGTACATGCACTTTTGGACATGTGTCTCCTTTGTACTTGTCAAACGTAGGAGCTTTGAATTTAATTGGCACCCTCAAGCCAGGTACCAAGCCCATTGTTGCCATGTCCAAGCCCACAGCACTTTGGTTTAGGACTCCCTTCATCTGCTCTTCCAGCATCCTAATCTTTTGGGAATCATCCATCGGCCCTTCAAAACCTCCTCCGGAGAAGGCGTCTTCCTGCTGATCTTCTTGCCACATACCGTTTCCAGCTCCGTACCCATCATATCCATTATTACGTCCAGCTCTGATCTGATTCATCCCCGGACCTCGGCCTCTGTTGCCGTACCCTTGAACACCTCCAGCAGGACCAAAAGCCATAAATCCAGTACCGTTCCCGTTCCCAAAGCCTCCGTAACCCTGATTGACCATACCATAACCATCTTGCCCAAAGCCTTGAGCATTAAAGCCATACTTCCCAGTGTTATCGAATCCCTGATCGTTGAATCCGAATCCAGTATTGACAAAGCCATTGCCTCCTAGATTATCTCCCAAATTGACATCACCCAGCCCAGCATTATGGACAGCAGTCTCATTCCCCACTCCGACGTTACCATTCACAGCAGCGGTAGCGTTGTTGATATTAGCAGCAGGTGTATTGACTACAGGCGGAGCCACTGGCGTGGGAGTGCCGTCTCCATGAACAGTATCGACCCGGACAGACTGATGATCTTCATTACCATGACCAGCGTTTCGGGCCAACAGAGGTTGGACCATGGCCTGCAAATTCTCCTGCCCTTTTGCTATAGCTTCCATGGTCTGCATGAAGAGGGCGAGCTTCTCGCGCACATCTTGCATCTCGTTCTGCATTTGGTCCATGATTTTTCGACAATTGGAGCGGGTAGAATAGCGGTGCGGATGTTGATCTGCAATCCTGTTAAGTACCTGTTAAAAGCAGGAAATAAGACACTATTCAAAGATTACCTGTAATGCAACATGAATGCAATGCAATGGGTCTGTGCATTAGGGAAGTTCATTCCCCCAGTTCTAGTGCGAAGGTGCCGGTGCAGTGATAGTGTTGACAATAGGAATATCGGAGCTGAATCATAGAAAGCCTCATATATTGCAGGGAAAATCAATAAGCCCAGGGTACAAAACCACTGAGAGTACAAAGAAGGCATGACCTCAACCAACAATCCTGGTGATGGTCAGCACTATGCAAATAAAGCATACAAGTTACTACATGAAATGATCAAATCCTCCCAAAAGTCTGGTACTCCTCTATCAACTTCTTGGTCTCCAGATGGCTTGGTCGATCAAGCAGCCCTTCAACAAGCTGGTTTCTCCTCTTAAGGACACGACGTACGTCTTCAGCAGTTTCTTCCCATGTTGCTTCTCCGAAGCAATCTTCTAACTTTCGCTTCTGAGACGCTGCTTCATCTCTGGATTTGATTGCCTTGTTCAGTGCATGCTGGACACTATACCGGGTCATCACTTCTTCCTCACACTTCTTAATGCTAGACCTCAACTTCTCCTCGAGGTCGGAAATTTGCTGCTTTAGCTTATCTTCCCTCTTCTTGTTGTTAGTGAGTGTAGCATTCCAAGTCTTATTGCAAGAAGATATCTCTCGGTGTGCTGCGTCGAGCGCCTTCTTTTTGGCTTCCAGCATGTCATGGGAGCTTCTGAACTCTTGCCCCAGACGTTCACGCTTTTTCTTTTCCTCAGTCAACTCAGCCCCTAACCTGTTTAGCAGCTCGATTTGTTGTTGGAAAGCATATACGGCCTTGTTTTTCTCGCTGCGTGCCTGGGATAACTCTTGCTCTAACCCTTCATTAATCTTCATCAAGGCTTCTTTTTCCTTCACAACTTGTTCATAGACTTCTCTAGAAACAGTAGTTGGCTCTGCTACCGGAACGGGAACAAGAATTGGTGCATCTGGAAACGGCATCCTCAACTGACTAGCCCTCTCCTGAATCCAAACTCTATAAGGTGCATAGGCCTGACAGTCATTCTTTCCTAGCAAAGGCTTCCCTCTGCGGTTAATACGCGTCCAGGCATGTTGCAGCTGGGCTAGTAACTCCCCTTTCACGTCTCCGGTGAAGTACAGAGATTCCTGTACTTCCTCCTCCTTTGGCGGGTTCTTCAGGGCGTATCCGAACTGACGGACGAACAGAGATGGGTTGTAGTTAATACACCCTTTTCTTCCTATCAGCGGCACATTAGGGTACCCAGAACAACTAAAGATGAGCTCAGACCCCAACAGGTCTCGATCAAACCACACAACGTCTTCGGAGTATAGCCTCATCAGGCGCTCTGACCAACTGGCTGAGGTTACACTGTCTGCAAAGGGTCCCTTCATGGGGAGATGACTTTTGAACCACATATTCAATAGAGGAGTACAGCAGTAAACAACCTTTCCCCTTCGGTTTTCGTTCTTGTAGTGCAATGAGTGGTAGAAGTCTCCGATCAACGTTGGCACTGGGTTGCCTGCAGCAAACAGATAGAAAGCGTCCAGGTCCACAAAGTTGGGCAAGTTAGGAAACAGCACAATTCCATAGATGCATAAAGCCAAAATAGCATTGAAAACCACCCAACAACCGTTCTTGGCGTACTCTTGAGCTTTGCCAACTAAGAAATCAAGAGAGAAACCTGAAACCCCAAGCCAAGAAGTCACTAACAACTCAGCAGCATTCATATACAAGGCTTTGGCTAAGTCCTCCAGCTTGGGCTCAGCAGCAGAGTGGATAAATGGAACCTTGTTCTGCACGGGAAGCTCAGTAAACTCCACATACTCCTCAATGGTAGGTCCTAAAATGAAGTCAGCAAAAGTAAAACATCTCAATGCGGGGTCATAGAACTGCATCAAGGTGTATAGCCCGTTCATCTCATCAGCAGTGGGCTTACAGACTAATCTCAGTAATCTCCCATGACTCATTCTGAAGCTTCTCCTAACCTCTTCATCAGCAAGAGATATCAGACCGAGTAAAGGGGTAATGTCAGGTGCAGGCAGCTTATACGCAACTGTTTTCCTCAAACCAGCCATAATCGATACTCAGAAGTCTGGGCACTAGAACTAGGGAAATGCAAATGCACCTGCAGCACAGACACACGTTAGTGAAATGCAAATGGTAATGGATATGCAGGCAATGCAATGCAAGTAACATGCAACAGGGACCAAAGCTGTAGCTGAATAGCCTGAACCCAATCAAGAAAGGTCTCAGATAGACCATCCAGAAGTCCTCAAACCCTGGTCTCAGATAGACCTAAAACAAAGCTCCATTGCTGGTCTCTGATGGACCTCAAACCATAACTCCCACTGGTCTCTGGTAGACCTCAAATCACATCTCCAATTGGTCTCTGACAGACCTCAGAACACATCTCCAAATGGTCTCTGACAGACCTCATAACTCTCCATAAATACCCAGGATCTCTGATCGAGAACGAACCGGTATCTGAAGGTCTGGTTACCTGCATAACCCCAAATCCCCTCACAGGTGGGTGGCCCTATAACTGGCACAAGGTACGGCATCCTATGCGGTCGTCGGCGTCACAGACTTTCAGGGTTGATGATACGATTCCCAGAAGGAGTGGCATCATCAATTCCTGAAGAGGCCTCACTTAGCCAACTTCCAAGTGATCGGTCCCCGGAGTCGACAATTCAGCTGACCAACAACCCCTTCGACCCAAAGGGTAGAAAAAGAAGCCAACCAGAAGAACCTCGTCCGAGTGTAGATTTCATGAGACACTAATGCAAGCAAAGTCGGCACGCGCCCACTACTTTCTACGCTAATTCTAGGTGCACTCAAGCCCAGGTCCGGCTTATCTCTCAATATCAGAACACTCGTCACACCCCAAATACAGCAATAATAATCAATATACAAAGCTGAAAATACAAGGTTAGAAATATACAATAACTCCATACAAAATCCTCGA
Source organism: Lathyrus sativus (assembly GCA_963859935.3). Lineage (NCBI taxonomy): Eukaryota > Viridiplantae > Streptophyta > Magnoliopsida > Fabales > Fabaceae > Lathyrus > Lathyrus sativus. The sequence continues at coordinate 81,888,296 of OZ012736.1, forward strand.
CGGGAAAACAAGCGCTAGGATTGACTCGCTCAAAGGGACGTTGGATCCCAAATGCATAAGAACCATCGCAGTTCTTAGCAGCCAGGGGACGTTGGATCCCCAGCAGAGTCGCCAGCTGTCGCTACTGCGAAAATCGACGCCGGCTGAACAGAAGAGTCGCCACCGTGCGTTATTTATCCCACGGGAGGGAAAGGAAACGCTCAGAGTAAACCTCGCACAACACGGGAAAGGTATGGTCATCGCAACCAAAACCTGGGTTCGGGAGTCGGTTACGCAAGGGGAAGGTATTAGCACCCCTCACGTCCGTCGTACTCGACGGGATCCACGCTTTTTTTCGGGTATGAATTGTTATTCTATCTACTCTACAGGTCAGGGTTAAAAAGAACATAAAATGAAAATAAAAATGACTCGGCAAAGTATCGCACTTTATGCCTACGTATTCCCGTCTGGAACGAGAAATCAGAGTCAACGTAGTTCGCCTACCTACGGGAAAGGAGGGGAAGGTTGCTCGCTAGGATATCGCATCCTATGCCTACGTACTTTCATACAGCATGAAAGATCAGAGCAAACGTAGTTCGGGCTACGGAAGACACAAGTCTGTTTTGATTGTTTTTTATTCCTTCTGAAAAAGGGTTTCCTGATTAACAGTCCCAGCGGACAAAAATGACGTTTTGATGAGTTCACATTCTTTTACGGAAGAAGTGTCTTTTATTGTGTTTGAAATCTTTATGTATTTTTCTGTTTGTTTTTAGAAAGAAGAGACAGAACTCTAACCTACGGTTGCGAAGGGAATCAAACTAACCTAATGTTATCATGCATGGGTTAAGACCTAGTGTCTATCATGCTCCTCTCTTGCACAGAGAGAAACAGAGATCCTACGGGATAGGCAGAAACAGAAACAATATCAGATATATATAGTAAAACAGTAAAATGCATGGATGCAACAGTACAAGCGAGGCAAGGGAGTCCCACTCAACCTCGAACCTAGAAAACAATAGGCAAAAGTGAACAGACTTCACTTTCAACCCAACAGGGTAACCAGCAAACAATACAGTCCGGAAAACCAGTCAATACATCAGCAATGAAATACAACAGCAAAAGAAACAGCATCAGCAGCTCTGAATCAACATCTAGCTTCAAGTAATCTCCAATCAGCTACAGGCTTCAACAAGCATCAATCTCCATCTTCATGGCCTTCAGGCAAGGGCTTTGATCATCAGTCTTCTATAAGCAATGGCTTTTCTTCAAGTTCAAACCTCCAGGATGAGAAATCAGTCACAAGAGTGAAGTGAATGAAGGTTAGACAGTTAATTACCTACCAAGGGTGGTTCATCAACTGTTAACATTAAACAGAAAGTTTCCTCTCAAAAGTTCTATCTTTCAAATATATTCACTGATCCTTCCAAAGGAAGGAGGTGGATATTTGAAAGAGACTTTGAATCATAGAGAAAGGATGGATGCAGACAAGGCATTCCATGTTTGAGAAACAAGCTTTCTAATCTAGAGCTCTGCCTAGCTCCTAAACCCTAGTCTCCTCAGCAACTGCTAGCAATAACCTCCTATTCAACTCTGGCAGTTGACCTTCCATCTCTGAATCTCCAATGGTCTTCATCTCCTCAAGTCTTCAGCTCTCCCAAGTTCCCAGACAATCCCAATACCCACACAGACAAATCAATAATCCCCAGAGGGCACACCACACCAGTCAATCAGATATACACAGAGTATTAATAGCAGTAGGGGAGTCCTGACTTTTCTCTAAGGGATCTAATAACTACCCATAGCCCCTATAGTCCCATAACTAATCTAGTTAAATCCTAAGTCCTAAGGGAAAGAATCAAACTTCCTAAGTCATCACCTAAAAACCCTAATTTGCTCATGTTTGTTCAAACCTACACTAAGCACCTAAATTTAATTTCTAAAAATGGGAACTAAATTGTATCTACAAGTTCAATATCTCATCTAAGCAACCTAAAAAGAATGAACAAAAAATATGAAAGCATCTAATAGAACAAAAATTAACAAAATCATGCATGAAATGAAACTTTTTAAAATGCTATTTATTTGGAAAATATGGGAAAAATATCAAATAAAAAATAAAATGCAATTTTTATTTTTTATAATTTTCTAGACTCTTTAAAGAAAATGATGCAAAAAGAATGAATTAAAAATAAAATTTTTTATTTAGTTATGATTTTTAGAAAATTAATGAAATATGAAGAAAATTAAAAAATAAAAAATACAAGAGAAGGAGGGAGGGGGTGAGAATAGAAATGGATTCACGTGCAATTCACAATGGGCTCAGCACTGGGGGGTGGGGATATCATTAAAACACCTAGGCCCGCCCGTTGCATTAAATGAAACGGTGCGTTTAGGGCACCTCTCTCAACTCCCTCCAAAACTCAGAATTGAACTCCAGCCACACGATTGGCTCTTTGGTCCATGGTCCAACAAGCAATGGACGATCATGATTATATCTCCTACCTTGGCTCGTGAGAACTTAGGGTTTCCGCCATGAAAACACATGCACGTACCAACCTTCCATCAATCTGTTCTCTCTCCATAGTGCACGAAACATCACGATCCAAACATGAAAATCACTCCAAATCTTTCCCTCTACAAGTCTATGATCATAGTTTGCACTGAAACTCAGTAAATCACTCAACCCGAGCGCATGACGTTCTTGGTTCCATTAAAATACTCTGCAACTCATCCTCAAGATTCTTAACCAAACCTATACTACTTTAAACTACACTTCACGTAGATCATTCTGCACTAACAACCTAAGATTATTATGGCCTATCCTAAGAGTTCGAAGTCAAACCAGTTCTAACAACCTGCTATGAATTATCACTAAACTACTCCTAATTAACCAGAAATGCTCTACTAACATCCTACATCATTATTATACTAACAAACTAATGTAAATCTATCTATATCAAGCAAGTGGAAGTAATTTGCACCTGGAGCAAAATCTTGTGGATGATAATGAAATTCGTGGATCTGAGAGCCTTGATGCTTGGATCTGGATCTACTCTTGCTATATTTGATTCTGTATGCAGCACCTTGATGAATTTGGCCTTGGATCTTGAGTTCCAATGGAAATTGCAATTTGGATGTTGTTGATGAAAGTGCACGAAATTGAGTAATAACTACCAAGAACTTGATTGATTCCTACTCCATGATGATGATTGAGTATGATGAAAACAAAAATTGGTGATGATTGATGAAGAATTCGTGGAATTGAAATGAATTTGCAAATTGGAGGATGAGAGAAAAATGAGAAAATTTGGTGGAGTTTTTGCACAAATGAGGATTCAACCCTTGCTCAATTCTGATTTCATGAATATATAGTGCTCAAATGAATCTTCTAGAACCATCTTGCAACTTCCCTTGCATTCCAAATTGAATCCATTTTGGTTATGTTTCTTCAAATGCAAGTAACCATAAATAACTTTTCTTTTTCCTTCTAAACTCAAAAAAGTGCTTGAACCATTGTCTTTGAAATGTCTTTTCCATTCAAAATGACCTATAATTTTGCATCATTTGACCAAGATATGAAAAATCTCATTTTTTAAGCCATTTTCTTCATTAAATTCACCAATTTTGAAACCTTGTGCTATGAACTTTTCCAATCTCTCATGGTCACTTTTCTAGACTCAAAATGTCATTTGGAGCAAGTTTGATGTTGTAAGTTTTTCCATTTGAGGCCTCCTTGTATGAGTTTTGGACATAGGTTAAAATGACCTGTAATTCACAAATGACCAAAATACCCTTTGCTTGCCAAGACCATAAGTTGAGCTCCACACATCATATGAGGGCATGCTATACCATTCTGGAAAGCTAAGACAATGATGAACCCCACATCTCTCCACTAGACTTGAATGCCCCTTAAATCAGTCAATTGACCTAGGGTTGACCTAGGGTTGACCCAGATGAAACCCTAGTTGACTGCCTTCAGCTATAGCTCTTGTGCTCTCATCAATGACTTGTCTCCTTCTTTAAATGACTTTCTAAGTCTCTCATAATGTCTAGATACTCTCCATGCCTTCAACTCACAGCTCACAACCCTCTTGTTGACCCTCAGATACCCTCAGCTAGGAGATGGACTCAAGGCTTGATCTGCTGAACTCTTTGCTTTCAAATTCTTTCCTGATGACTTGAATGAGATTGAATTGGGATAATAACCTCTTGATAGGCTTCTAGAGATGAGAATAATGATTGGTCCCCCTGTTGTATGACTTGCTATGCTTATGCTATGCAGATGATTGGACTATGCACATGACTCTATATGCAAATGCTAATGACATTGAAACATAAACCAAGTGAATAAGGTTGGGCAAATTTTAGGGTGCAATAGCCGGGATGCCCCATTTTTGCCTGGATATTCTTTTTCTTTCCAGCGGGTTATTTTTTAAGCAAAGTATTTTTTAACTGCGTCCGCATTCACCGGGGATGCAAAGTCTTCGCCATCCATCGTGGATAACAACAAGTCTCCTCCTGAAAAGACCTTGCTAACGACGTACAGACCTTCGTAATTGGGAGTCCACTTGCCCCGGTGATTGGAGTGTGGAGGAAGAATCTTCTTCAGGACGATATCACTCGTCTGAAAGCTTCTCGGACGCACCTTCTTATCATAAGCTTTCTTCATTCGGCTTTGGTACAAACGACCATATACAATCGATGCTAACCTCTTCTCGTCCATCAGGCTGAGTTGGTTTAGTCAGTTCTTAATCCATTCTGCCTCATCGAGTTTCACGTCAACCAAAACTCGTAAAGAAGGAATCTCAATTTCTAACGGTAGGACAGATTCCATACCGTACACCAGTGAGAACGGAGTTGCCCCGGTTGATGTACGTACCGTTGTACGATAACCGTGCAATGCAAATGGCAACATCTCGTGCCAGTCCTTATAGGTCACAACCATCTTCTGTACAATCTTCTTGATGTTTTTATTGGCCGCTTCGACGGCGGCATTCATCTTCGGCCGGTAAGGAGATGAGTTGTGGTGTTCAATCTTGAAACTCTGGCACAACTCCTTCATCATCTTGTTATTCAGATTCGAACCATTATCAGTAATGATCCGCTCGGGAACTCCATATCGACAGATGATGTCCCTCTTTATGAATTTAGCCACCACCTGCTTGGTCACATTAGCATATGAGGCTGCCTCCACCCACTTGGTGAAGTAGTCGATAGCTACTAGAATGAAGCGGTGACCGTTAGATGCAGTGGGCTCGATCTTGCCTATCATGTCGATGCCCCACATGGAGAACGGCCACGGGGAGGACATGACATTCAACGGACACGGCGGCACGTGAATCTTATCAGCATAAATCTTGCATTTATGGCATTTCTTCGCAAATTTGAAGCAATCCGACTCCATCGTCAGCAAATAATATCCTGCTCTCAGGATCTTCCTTGTCATAGCATGTCCGCCGGCGTGCGTACCGAATGTGCCTTCATGAACTTCTTCCATGAGCATAATCGCTTCTTTCTCATCTACACATATGAGTAGCACGAGATTGTGGTTTCTTTTATACAAAACTCCATCAGGATTGAGATAAAAATTTCCAGACAGCCTCCTCAGAGTCTTCTTATCCTGGGTTGATGCTCCCGCGGGATACTCCTTAGTCATAAGGAAGGTCTGGATATCATGGAACCATGGCTTTCCATCGGAGGCTTCCTTGATCGCAAAGACGAATGCAGGTCTATCAAGACGAGAAAGGACAATTCTTGGAGCTTCATTCCAGAAATTGACTTTATACATCGAAGCCAACGTGGCTAAGGCATCAGCCATCTGATTCTCTGTTCTGGGCACATGATGGAGTTCCACTCGATCAAAAAACGGAAGTAACCTTCTGGCGTAGTTCATGTACGGCACCAAATTTGATTGGCGAGTCTCCCACTCTCCTTTAATCTGGTTAATCACAAGCGCCGAGTCACCATATACATCTAGATTCTTGATTCTCAAATCAATTGCCTCTTCTAGACCCATGATGCATGCTTCGTACTCCGCTTCATTATTGGTGACCGGAAACGTCAGTCTCGCAGTGAACGGGATGTGGGATCCGTGGGGAGTCGTGATGATCGCCTCAATGCCACTTCCGTAAGAATTAACCGCCCCGTCAAATATCAATTTCCACTGGGATTTCCTGTCTGGACCCTCGTCGGGCAACGGTTCATCGCAATCTTTCGCTTTGAGAAACATGATATCCTCATCAGAGAATTCAAATTTCATCGGCTGGTAATCTTCGATCGGCTGTTCGGCAAGGTATTCAGACAATACGCTTCCCTTGATGGCCTTCTGGGAAACATACTGAATGTCATATTCTGTCAACACCATTTTCCATCTGGAAATCCTGCCCGAAAGCACTTGCTTCTCGAAGAGGTACTTGATCGGATCCATCTTCGAAATTAGCATGATGGTGTGATTGAGCATGTACTGTCGTAAACGTTTGGCAGCCCAGGCTAGTGCACAACGCATTTTCCCCAGCATCGAGTAACGAGATTCACAATCTGTGAACTTTTTACTCAAGTAGTAAATGGCATGCTCCTTTCTGCCCGTCTCGTCGTGCTGACCGAGAACACACCCCATACTATTCTCAAGAACTGTCAAGTACATGATTAAGGGTCTTCCGGCCACTGAGGGAATCAAGATCGGAGGTTCCTGCAGATACTGTTTTATCTTATCAAATGCCTTCTAGAAATCCTCGTTCCAGATAATCGCCTGATTTTTCTTCAGCAGTTTGAACATCGGTTCACACGTGGCTGTGAGCTGAGAAATAAACCTTGCAATGTAGTTTATTCTGCCCAAGAAACCACAAACTTCTCTTTCTGTTTTTGGCGCTGGCATTTCTTGTATCGCTTTTATCTTCGCAGGATCAACCTCGGTGCCTCTTTCACTCACGATAAACCCCAGTAGCTTTCCAGACCGTACTCCGAAAGTACACTTGTTAGGATTCAGCCTCAACCTGAACTTCCTAAGCCTCTCAAAAAGCTTCAGCAAATTGACCAGATGTCCTTCCTCCGTTTGGGACTTCACAATCATGTCATCAACATAGACTTCAATCTCATGATGAATCATATCATGAAACAAAGTGACCATTGCTCGTTGGTAAGTGGCCCCTGTGTTCTTCAGACCGAAAGGCATTACCTTGTAGCAAAATGTTCCCCAAGGTGTGATAAACATAGTTTTCTCCATGTCCTCCAGCACCATCTTGATCTGATTGTAGCCAGAGAAGCCATCCATTAACGAAAACACGGAGAACTAAGCTGTATTATCGACCAACACATCAATATGAGGGAGCGGGAAATCATCTTTAGGGCTCTCCCTATTCAAATCCCGATAATCGACGCACATTCGCACCTTACCGTCTTTCTTCGGTACAGGCACTATGTTGGCGACCCATGGAGGGTAAGTAGTGACCGCTAAGAAGCCAGCATCAAACTGCTTTTGCACTTCTTCTTTGATCTTAACGGCCATATCTGGTCGCGTCCTCCTAAGCTTCTGCTTAACGGGAGGGCAATCTTCTCGCAGCGGCAAGTGATGGACCACGATGTCAGTGTCAAGTCCGGGCATATCTTCGTATGACCAAGCAAAGATGTCACTATACTCTCGAAGCATCTCGACTAATCTCTGCTTGACATCACTCTGCAACGCGGCCCCTATCCTGACATTCCTGACAAGTTCTTCAGAACCCAGATTCACAATCTCAACCTCTTCTTCGTGAGGCAGAATAACTTTCTCTTATTGTTTCAACAAGCGGGCCAACTCTTCGGGAAGGTCTTCGTCTTCATCAATCTCTTCTTCGGCTTGATAGATCGGGCAATCCAAGTCGAAGTGAGTCGTAGAAGGTCCAGAGTCGATGTCATCTGTTATGTGGAACCTGGAATAACAAGGGTTAAGCTTAAAACAAGGATATGCAGGTTAGCACAAACCCCATTGCCATTTTATTGTTTTTCAAAACAAATATAAAACAGGAATAACAGAGATCACAACATTTGAATACGAAAAAAACGCCTTTTGATTTACTGGTAAAATGCATGTACATAATCAAACGAGGCCCTGACAATAAAACCACTATGCCCCGGGTAGGACATAGGGTTGTACAACAATTGGAGAAAGTAAATCATTACTCTTTGCCTGTCACTTGGATGATATCCCTGATGGACCAGTTGTTGAGGCTCCCGCCTGGTTTGCTTGGCTGGATCCAAGAGTCTAGGTCACAATCACTGTCTTCGCCGTCTTCAGACACCGCGTTGACACTTTCAAATATTACTCTGCCGCTTGTAAACTGGATCGGCCCTTTACCTCGCGACGCACTGTGAGAAGAGGAGGCTTCAGCCGCAGGAGAGTATCCTAACCCGAACTTGTCCTGTTTGTTAGGTATTTCTAGAATCTGCCCCCAGCCTGGGGTAGATCCGGCTTGAACAACGGCCCGGGCTTCCTTGAAGGAAGAGAGAGTCATCTCTGGATTTTCCGTGATTACAGGAGCTACGTTCTTGACTTTAACAGCTTCGAACGCCTGACATAGGGTTTCGTGGATTTCCCCATCCATCTCAACATACTTGAAGGACGACAAATGGCTCACCATTATGTCTTCCTCGCCACATACAGTCACGATGCTGCCTCCGACAGCATACTTGAGCTTCTGGTGCAACGTGGAGGTCACGGCGCCAGCAGAATGGATCCATGGCCGGCCTAAGAGACAACTGTAGGCAGGCATGATGTCCATGATGTAAAAGACTGCGTCGAATGTTTCCGGCCCAACTTGGATTGGTAGCGTCACCTCCCCGAAAACATGACGTTTGGTTCCATCGAACGCTTTCACAACCAGATCATTGGGTGTGCAAATCAATCCTCGAGTATCCAACTTCATCAATGCCTTCTTCGGAAGAACATTGAGTGACGACCCCGTGTCCACCAACACATGAGACATAATCGTTCCCCTACACTCTATCGAGATATGCAGGGCACTGTTGTGATTTCTTCCCTTCGGCGTCAGCTCCAGGTCAGTGAACCCTAACCCGTTTCCAGCATTCACGTGGGCTACGACCTCTTCCAACTGGTTGATCGATATTTCCTGCGGTACATACGTGGCATTCAAGACCTTTAACAGCGCGTTGCGATGTGACTCCGAACACAGCAACAAATTCAGGATGGAAATTTTCGAGGGTGTTTGATGGAGGTGATCCACGATCTTGTAGTCACTCTTCTTAATAAACCTCATAAACTCTTCAGCGTCCTTGACAAGTAAGTCCTTCTCTACCCCACGAGGGGTTTCCTCAACGACTTTACTCTTTCCCTTATCGGTTATTTCAGCTTTGTCCGCCACAACCTCAGGTGGGGCAAATACTCTTCCGCTGCGCGTGATTCCGCCAATGCCCACTAGGTTATCCACAGATCGCCCCGAGGGTTCTAGTTCCAACTTTTGTCCATTGCAGTAGATGTCTGCCCCATAATGCCATGGGACAGCATTGGTGCTTTCAAAAGGTATCGGCCCAGCCTTGGTGATGGTAATCGTGGGCGGTCTGGGTGCAGAAATGGTGATCGTCTGGCGAGGGATGGTGATGGTGGCAACCTCATCATCTTGCTTCAGCATTACCTCTCCAGATTCGCATTCGGCCCTCCGGCTAAACTGCAAGATCCCTTCGGTCATCAGACTCTGAATCCCTTCTATCAACTGTTCACATCCATCAGGACTAGTCGCACAGCCCATACATAATTCCCCACAGCCTAGGAAGAAACCTCTCTTCATCAGCTTGGCTTTAACAAAGCTAAGAGGTGTCTTCAGATCCTTAACGTCAGTCAATAGTTCCAAATTCTCGTCTTCAATAATGGCATTTACTCCACCTCCCCTATGATTCGGCATAGGGTTCTTCGTGACATTTGGCACATTATCTGAGAAGTTGATGATCTTGGCGTCCGCCATATCCTGCACCTTGTGCTTGAAGGCTTTGCAGTTTTTTATCGTGTGGCCTGGTGCCCCTGAGTGAAACTCACAAGTTGCATTCGCATCATAACCCGACGGAGGTGCCCCTGTCAAGGGAGCCAGGGTTCTCTTCTGGATTAGCTGTAACTGAAGCAGAGTCTGTAACAGCTGAGCATAAGACATAGGCCGTGTTTCAAGGTGACGACTTGATAGAGGTGCCCTGTTCTGATACTTTCTGTACCCTTGCTGATTCGGCTGCTGCTGCTGCTGTGGCTGGGGTTGTTGGATTGCGGGGATGGTTATGTTGGCCACCTGCTGGTGCTGGCCCTTGCCTTTCCTTCGAGCGTTAGACACGACGCTCGTCTCTCCTTCCCGCCTTTTGCCACCATATGGTTTCTTTCCTCCTCCAGCTGAGGATAGATCACCTTGAATTTTCCCCAGTTTGATCCCATTTTCAACGTGCTCGCCCATGATGATGTGATCTGAGAAGCTTCCAGACATACTGCTAACCAATTTCTCATAATAAACCCCTGGGACGGTGGCTACAAACATTTCAACAAGCTCCCGTTTAACCATCGGCGGCTGAACCCTGGCTGCCAATTCACACCACCGCTAGGCGTATTCTTTGAACCCTTCGTTGTTCCTCTGTGACAAATTCTGCAGTTGGACTCGGTTCGGCGCCAAGTCACTATTATATTGGTAATGGTGCACGAATGCTTCAGCAAGTTCCTTCCACGTGCGCACACTGGTAGGTTCCAGACTCATGTACCATTCCAGGGATGGCCCTGACAAGCTATCCTGAAAGAAGTGCATCAGCAACTTCTCGTCTTCGGAGTGAGCAGCCATCTTTCGGTAGTATGATCTCAGGTGGACGCGAGGGCAAGTGGTGCCCTTGTACTTTTCAAAGTCGGGTACCTTGAACTTGAGAGGCACCTTGAAATCAGCAATCAGTCCCAACTTGGACATGTCAACACCCATAGTGTTCAGGTTTTCGAAATTCCTCATTTTGTCCTCGAGTGCCTTAAATCTCAGACGTGCTTCAGCAGTCAGCTCTCCTTCAACACCTTTCTGTGAGAACAAGTCTTCTTGACGGTCTTCTAACCATGGCTGAGGCCCATACAGATTTCCAACACCCGTGTTGCCGTTGCCCAGTCCAACATTGACATTAGCCTCAAAATTCCCATTACCAACGCCAGTCGTATTACCATTGAGCCCCATGTTAGCGATCACGTTGCCGTTACCGTTGTCATTCCCCCCGGTCACTGGGATACCATTCTGAGGAGTTTCAATAGGTGGAGGGGTTGGAACAGTCCCACCATGGAGTACACCATTGCTGTCAACCCTTGAAATCAGAGGCTGGACCAATGTTCTGAGCTGGTCTTGGCCGTTGGCAACCACTTGCATGAGCTCCATGAAGCGGTCCATCCTCTCTCGGAGTTCTTGAACGTCAGTCTGCACTTGTTCCATTTCTCTGGCCTGATTTGCTCTGGTCAGATAGCGGTGGATTGGTCTTTGCCCAATCCTGGAACAACCTGAAACAACCTGTATACACAAAAGAGTTAGAAAAAACGACAAAGTGCTTGTTATGCAGATGCTTCATGCAAATGCAAACGTGTGTCTGTGCGTTAGGGAGATATCCCCCGATCCTAGTGCCTGAGTGCCAGTGCTGATAATAAGAAGTCTGAGTCCAGTCATGGAAATAACATCTTGTATACATAAAGAAAGCCCATCAAGGCGGTACACAATGTCACTGAGTACAAGCAGAATCAATAGCATGACCTCGACCAACAAGCCTGGTGATGGTCAGCATACAACAATGATCAAAACAAAAGGATTACAAATATAGTCAAGCACGTCCACGGGCGCAGAACTCTTCTAACAGATTCCTTGTTTCTGCATGATCAGGCCGAGTGAGCAACCCTTCGACGAGTAACTCCCTCTGCGTAATAGTGTACTGAAGACCTTCAACTGAGTCTTCCCATGCTCCTTCACCGAAACAATCTTCTAGCTTCCGCTTCTTGGATTCAAACGTCTGTTTGTGCTCCTTCAGGTTAGCAAGAGCCTTGTTGAGCAGGCCTTCAGCGACATATCTGCGAGCGGTTTCTTCATCAAACCTCTTCTCACTAGCCTTCACATGGGCTTTCAACTTGGAGATCTGCTGTTTCAGTTTATCCTCCCGTTCCTTGCCGTTGGCTAGGGTGGCCTTCCAATGCTGATTAAACTTGGATATTCTCCGGTACGCTTCATCCAAGTGCTGCTTCTTAGTGGCCAGCACGTCATTGACACCTTTGAAGTCCTGACCCAAACGCTCACGCTCAGCCATCTACTTAGTCAAATCCGTCCCTAACTGGTTCACCAGCTCTGTTTGCCTCTTGAAAGAATGAACGACTTCGCTTTTCTCACTTCTGAGTTGAGCCAATTCTTTCTCCAGTTCTTCATTTGCCTTCTTCAGCTCATCTCGCTCAGCTAACACCTGATTATGCTGCTGAATAGGCACGGTGGTAGGCTCTTCAATCACTGGAGGGCTTTCTGGTTGGGCAGGTGGGAACGGCATCCCTCTAATATCTGTTATGGCTCTGATCCAGGTCATATACGGAGCGTAGGCTTGGCTATTACTTTTTCCCAGCAACGGTTTTCCCCGCTTACAGACACCATTCCAAGCGCGCTGAAGCCTAGATAACATATCCCCCTCTAGAAGACCAGTGAGGTACAGAGATTCCTGCACCTCTTCATCCTTCGGCGGAGCTCTCAAAGCATACACGAACTGTCGGACCAATTGAGATGGATTATAGTTGATACAGCCCTTCCTGCCTATCAAAGGCACATTCGGAAAGCCACTGCAGCTGAAGATGATCTCAGTACCCAACCTATCTCTATCAAACCAGGAAATATCCTCCACTGACAGACTCATCAAACGCTCAGACCACTCAGCTGTGGCTGCAGACGAAGCAAAAGGACCCTTCTTGGGTAGGTGACTATCAAGCAATCTATAGAGTATAGGCACACAACACGAGACATTCTTACCCCTTTTGTTCTCGTTCTTGTAGTGGACGGAATGATAGACATCTCCTATCAAGGTAGGGACTGGATTCCCTGATGCAAAGATGTGAAAGGCGTCGAAGTCTACAAAGTCAGGCATATTGGGGAATAGAATGATGCCATATATGCACAGAGCAAGGATGGCATTGAACACGATCCAACATCTGTCTTTGGTGCACTGCTCGGCCTTTCCCACTAAGAACTGCAAGGAGAAATCGGGAACCCTGTTCCAACTAGACAAGATCAACTCGGAGGCATCCAGATGAAGTGAAGGGGCTAGACTAGCCAGATTAGGCGCAACATCCATATGAACAAAGGGCATCTGACTCTTGATAGGCACACCTAACAAATCAGCATACTCCTCTAGTGTAGGTGCGAGAATAAAGTCCGAGAAAGTAAAGCATCTCAAAGGAGGATCGTAGAACTGCAGCAAGGCGTGCAGCCCATTCAACTCAAGCACGGAGGGTTTACGAACCAAGCTGAGTAGTTTCCCATAAGACTTTCTGAACTCACCTCTCACAGAATCATCAGCCAAAGCAATCAAACCAGTCAGCTGAACAACATCGGGAGCGGGGAGCTTGTAAGCCACAGTCTTTCTCAGAGAACCCATAATAGCATAGTGGAAGGCGAGAAAACCTAAACCGGGGGAAACGGTACCTGCAACACAGACACACGTTAATGAAATGCAAATGGGTATGCAAAGCAATGTAAAATGCAATCATGCAGCAGGAGATCAAGACAACTGTGCTGTTGAGGAGATGAAGATTTTGTATCAACAAAACCACAATACTGCTCTATCAAGAATAACCCTATCTCTGATGAGAAGAAAACCCTGATATCGGACCATAAATTCTGCTCTGTCAAGAACGAACACACATCTGATAATAAGGACCTCTGATACAGGACTATAAATCTGCTCTATCAAGAACAATCATACATCTGACAATAAGGACCTCTGATACAGGACCATAAATCTGCTTTATCAAGAACAATCATACATCTGACAATAAGGACCTCTGATACAGGACCATAAATCTGCTCTGTCAAGAACAATCATACATCTGACAATAAGGACCTCTGATACAGGACCATAGCTCTGCTCTGTCAAGAACACATATATATCTGATGATGAGAACCTCTGATACCAACAAAACGGATTCACTATCTAAAAAACCAGGTAGTCTGATGGTTAAGGTTTCCTGCAACAAACCCGACCCTGCTCACAGGTATGGACCTAAACTGACACAAGTTCGGTATCCTATGCGGTCATCAGCGTCACAGACATTCAAGAGGGGTGATACGATACCCAAAAGGTGTGGCATCACCGTCTCCTGAAGCGGCCTCACTCAGCTGAATTCCAAATGATCGGTCCCCAGAGTCGACAATCCTCCAAACCAACAACCCCTCAGGCCCAAAGGGCCTGAAAAGAAGCCAACCGAGAGAACCTCGTCTGAGCGTGGATTTCATGAGACACTAGTGCCTGCAAAGCAAGCACGCGCCCACTAATTTCCACAACTAATGATAGGTACACTCAAGCCTGGGTCTGACTTCTCACTCATCAGAATGTCCCTCCCACAACAACACAGATAATCATATCATACTGAAAATAAAGTGCGGGAAATAAAGTGCGATAAATAAACACAACCCAACAAGTAATCATACAAGCGCTAGGATTGACTCTCGCAGGGGATGTTGGATCCCCAAACTGACTCGCATAAGGGACGTTGGATCCCCAGGAAACTATTAGAAGTCCCCAGCAGAGTCGCCAGCTGTCGCTACTACAAAAATAAGGTGCCGGAAAAACAGAAGAGTCGCCACCTTTCTTTATTTATCCCTCAGAGCAGGAAAGGAAACGATCGGAAAAACCTGACGAAAGGGTATAAGACAAGGTCTTCGCAACCATTGTCTGGGTTCGAGAGTCGGTTACGCAAGGGGAAGGTATTAGCACCCCTCACATCCATCGTACTCGATGGGATCCACGCTTGTTGTGTTTATCTGACGGGTTTGTTTACTATCTACCTATCAAGGCTGGTCTGAAAAGAAAAGAAAGTGACTCGGCAAAGTGTCACGCTTTATGCCTACGTATTCTCATCAGAGAATGAGAAATCAGAGTCAACGTAGTTCGCCTATCTACGGGTTACGGGGAAGGTAGCTCGCCAATACATTAGTATTGTGCCTACGTACTCTCAACATATATGAGAGATCAAAGCTTATGTAGTTCAGGATAATACGAATTACGGGAATTCAGATTCATCTGTTTTATCGAGTAGGGTTAACAAACAGTTCCAGCAGTTTGGTGTACGCAGCTCGACCCTTGGAGACTTAGGCGTTATCGTTTGCGGTAGAACTAGGAGTTAACGACACTCTTTTCTTCAGAAAAGCTTCCTTTGAATTATGGGCCCACGGGGCAAAAAGGTTTGAAGTTTGTTTTCTGTCTTTTACGAAAGAACTGTTTTTTATGGATGTTTGCAACTAATATCGCACTAGAGACTATGACCTAAGAGTGAATGCGTCGCATGTCACCCAAAGGGTGCCATACTAAACATCCAGACTGTTGAAAAGAAACTCTCCAACAATCCTTTCTCAGATAGCTTAAGGCTCGTAGCATACGACATCAGTTAACCTTTATTACTGTATTTTGATTTATTTTGAGATGAGAAGAGAGAATGAACAGGTTCAACTAAGGGGAGACTATCAAGTCCTAATGTTGTCATGCCAAGGATTCATCCTGTGGTTGAGGTTTGAAACAGGGAACTCCTAGAAGTTATCATGTATAGTTTCAACCTAAAGTTCTAATCATCACTTCCTTATCAAAGGAAGTGAGATTCCTAGGGGATCATGTCAATGATAAACAGAAACAGGTAAAGCATCAGCTTCAACAGTAAACAGATATACAGCAAAATGCATGCAATGCAAGTGAGGGAGGAAATGTGTGTGGGGCATCAGCCTCCACAAGCTCATCTCAACCTCAAGCCAAATATGAATAACTGCAATCATACAGAAGAAATGAAATAAAGTGCCATCAAGCAAACACAATAACTGCAATCATACAGCAGAGGTAGAATAAAATGCCATCAAGCAAAGCCAACAGACCACATAAGCAAGGGAGCAGGGCTCTACCAAATACAAGCAGAGGGATCTGCTCAACCTCTAGTGCAATTATGCTCCTAGCTTACATCAGTCTAGATATGAACTTATTCTAATGCATCAAGCAAATCACACAAGCCACATCAATACAGTTGCACAGAAAGCAAACAGACAGTCAAGAAAGCAGATCAACCACTCATTCAGCTAAGCTCTCCTCTGACAGCAATTCAGTCCTCAGTCTTCAACTGCTCTTCCAGGCTATCATCTTCAATAGCAAGTTTCAACTTGCCTCTTCAATCTTTCAATGCATCCACCCACAAGTATCAACTTGTTTTCCTCAAGCTTCAGCTCTTTCTTCAATCTCCATTCCAAAGTAGACTCCACCTTCAGGCTTCGATCCCAATTGCAAGTATCAACTTGTTCTCCAACTTCAAGCTTCAGCTTCTTCATCTGATCTCAACTGGATTCCCTTCACAAATGTGAACTTGTTGTTCTTCTTCTTCAAGCCTTAGCTCCTTCTTCCTC
Source organism: Lathyrus sativus (assembly GCA_963859935.3). Taxonomy (NCBI): domain Eukaryota; kingdom Viridiplantae; phylum Streptophyta; class Magnoliopsida; order Fabales; family Fabaceae; genus Lathyrus; species Lathyrus sativus. The sequence goes on from OZ012736.1 coordinate 81,904,879, forward strand.
ACAAGTATCAACTTGCTCTTCCTGATCTTCAAGCTTCAGCTTCAATGGCAGTCTTCAAATACAGAGAAGTATCAACTTCTAGCCTCCAATCTTCTTCAAGCAAGGAACTCCATTCTCTAGCAAGGGAGAAAGATTCATCTAACAAGAGCAAAGTTTGGATGATTGGTAGCAGAGTGAAGACCAAAGGTCACCACTAAACATCCTATCATCAGAGAAAGGGACCCTCAAAGGTTCTACCAACTTGTGAAGAGCCACACATCCTACCAAAGGAGGGATGAGGCCTTTACAAGGGTACCTTGCATCATAGGGAAGAATGGAAGTGATCAACACCTTCCACGTTTATGAAGGAAGATAATCTATCTAGAAGCTCTGCCTACAAACCCTAATCTCAACACCTAATCCATACTACACCAAAAGAAGGGAAGATCCTCACATCCAAACTTCTTCAAGCATTCCATTGCATCTTCAACTTGCCTTCATCTTCAACCAAGGGTAAAACAACACAAGCTTACTCTAAGGGAACCTAAAGGGTTAATCTAGTCAAATTAGTGCATTAGAATCATCTAAAGTTAGCACCTAAACTAAAACCAAACTAAAATAGTAAACTACATTATAAATTCCTACAAAAACATCTAATGGACCCTAATTCAATCATGAATCTAGCATACAAAATTCATAGGTTGAATCATCCACCAAGTCCTAGAAATAAAACCTAAATCATAAGGTACTAACCATAAAACCTAAAAATGTAGCTTCTAAAGTTTCAACCTAAAACTACCACCTACATTCATCACAAAAATGTGAGAAAAATATAATAGGAACATGCCTATCTATGCTAGCTACACACACAAAATCAAGGCAAGAATCATCACCAAGTGCTCAAACCAAATTCATCAAAACAAGGCATCAACCATGGTTATTTTAATATCAATTAATATTCAAAAATGAAAATAAAATCAAAAAATGCATGAATTATTAATATTTTTTATTTAAAAAAATCTAGATTCAATCATGAATCAATGGAAAAAAGAATGGAATTAATTGAGTTAGTCTTCAATTTTTTATGAATTATTTACTAAGCTATGTGAAATGATGAAAAATAAGGGAAAATAAGAGAAATTGATAAACAAGCGTGGCAAATAGCAAGGATACTCAGTTCATTTCTGGATTGGGCCAAGGGGGGGGGGGGTGTTGATATCAATCAGAGTGCTAAGCCCAACACAACTCAATTAATGAAACGGTGCGTTTCATTCTAATGTCTCTCTTCAGAATTTTCAAACAGATCGTGGCCTTCCATTTCATGCTTGAGTCAAGGGTCAAACCTACATCCAACGGGCATGCGTCATCGTCCCAGATTTAAACTCAGATGGAGGGAACCCTTCAGACGGTGGCCTAAGTTGCAGCGCCACCGTCTTCTCCGGTGAGCCAAACTCCACAGGTCATCAAAAACCACAAAACCAATCACTATCCCACTCCAAATTTGATGCTGATCACAAATCCACCCTCAGAATTCTCTAATTCCATCTCTAACTCAAAACACGATGCCATTTTCAGAGTTCACTCAAATCTTGATTTTCACCATTCTTTAAATTAAAGGTCTCAAATTAATCCTCACTCTTCACTGATCAATTTCCACCATCTAGCCATGAATAACCCTTCAAGAATCATGCGATATCATCCTCAACAGAAAATGGTCACACACCTATTTTGTCTCTAATTCACCAACTTAAGATCCTAAATCCAACTACAGGTTACAAGGATCTTAACCACATATATATTTCTAAGTTTCTCCTCCTAAATGATGCATAATGATGAAATATACAAACCTGGTTTCAGAGAGGTAACAGAGGTGGTTTTTGCTCACTTCAACTGCCAAGATGATGCAGACACGTTCCAAATTCAATCTCCAAGCCTTTGCACACCTTGATTTGGCTTGATTCCCTCTTGAATTTAAAACCCGATTTCAACTTGAACCTTCAAAAATTCAATGGCTCTTTCTCTTACCAGCTTCAATTCCTTCCAAAAAAATGGCTGAGCTCACTCACTAGCTTATATAGAAATGATTAGACTTATCTAGAAACTTCTGGATCCATCCAAATGAGATTTTGGATTTTCAATTTCTCTTCAAAATATCACCCATGGCAACCACCATTCTTACTCCTTCTTAGCGTGGCTATGTGTGTAATCATCTTCTCATGAGATTTTAAATTGGTTTAGAGTGTTATTTTCCTTGCTTGCAAGCCAAAGGCATGTGTTGATTATGTTACTTCACCATGAAGAAACAAAGTAAAAGTGATTGAAATTGGGCTCAATTCAAAAAAGTAATATTGCCATTGTTTCTAAAATGTATTTTCCAATCAAAATGACCTATAAGTTTGTATCATTTGGACATAAATCAATTCTTTTGAATTTCTTGCCTTTTATGCCTTTTAATTCTTTCTTTTTTCAAACTTTCTTGAACCAAGTCTCTCCTTGAGCCATTTCAATGCCTCCTTGATGCATGGTCAATGTTAAAACCCCATTTTGAGAAACTTTCTAGTTGAACAAAACTTCATTTGAAGCCTCTAAGTTGGTGAAAATGACCTATGATCACAAATGACCTATAATCACCATATGTCCAAAATACCCTTGACTTGTCAAAGCCATAACTTGAGTTCTACAAATCCTATCAAGGACTTCTAGTACTCTCTAGAAATCTAGGAGGATAAGGAACAACATTCATGTTGACCAAAAGTTCATAGGAATCATCCTTCTTGGGCAAACGTTTCATGCAAGTTGGGTAACTTTCAAGCTCCAAATTCACATGCCTCAGATGACTTGTAACTTGTCAAAGCCATAACTTGAGTTCTACAAATCCTATCAAGGACTTCTAGCACTCAAATTAAAGCTAAGATCATGCTCTACAACAATCATATTAAGGGTAAGATGAGATGACAATCACATCTTGAGCTACATTGCCTTGAAGATAGGGGTCAAACTAGGGGATTTTACACTGTCAAGCCTTAGAAATCCTAGCTTGAAACTTATCAAACTCTTTAATCATGATGAGTTAACCTTGAAATCATTCTTAGAACATCTCAATTTGTCAATCCATGATCACCTGGATCTTGGATTAGGTCTCAACCTTCTTCAAATCATCAGTTGACTTAGGGTTGACCCAGTCAAACCCTAGCTGCACCAATCATGGCTGAGGCTTCTTAATCTTGCACAATGACCTGTCTAGGCCTCAAAGTGATCTTCAAAACTTCTTATGAGCTCTCTCAAGACCTCAAGTCTAACTTCATGGCTTCGGAATCATCTGATGACTTCCCACAACTCTCAAGTTAGGAGACCTACACACTTGGTTTCAATCACTCTCTCTAAGGATCTTTTAACTTCTCTGACAAGGCTATCAACCCCTGAACACTTGAATAACCTTCTTAGCTAGCTTCAAACTCTTGTGTAGCCCTTTATTGGTAATCATACCTCTTGATCTCCTGCACACATGTCAATGAAATGCAAATGGTAATGCTAATGTGAATGAAATGAAACATAAGCTAGGTAAAGAAATGTTGGGCAAATTTTGGGGTGCAACACTTACGTACGTACTTAAACTGGGGTAACTCCTTTCTCGCTGGTGTATGGTATGGAAGTTGTCCTTCCATTGGAGGTCGAGATTCCTTCTTTGAGAGTCCTGGTCGACGTCAAGCTTGATGCGGCAGAATGGATAAGAAATAGACTGAATCAGCTCAGCCTGATGGATGAGAAAAGGCTAGCATCTATTGCGTATGGTCGGTTGTATCCGAGCCGGATGAAGAAAGCTTTTGACAAGAAGGTGGGCCCTCGAAGCTTTCAGATGGGCGAGTTAGTATTGAAATGGATTCTCCCTCCACAAAGAGATCACAGGGGCAAATGGACTCCCAACTATGAAGGTCCATATGTCATGCGAAAGGTTTTCGCAGGAGGAGCCTTATTCTTATCAACCATGGATGGTGAGGATTTCACATCCCCTATGAACGCAGACGCAGTTAAAAAAAATACTTTGCTTAAAGAGACCCGCTGGTATAAAAAAAGAATATCCAGGCAAAAATGGGGCATCCCGGCGAACCATAAAAAGAATGGGTTCGGGAAAAAAATTAGGGATAAAAGAAAAAAGATGTAAACCCGCAAAGTTGAAAACCTGAAAAGGCGACTTTGGAAAAAATTGGTATCCCGGTGAATTGAAAACTCGAAAGGACGATTTAGGCAAAAGTTAGGGATTTGAAAAGATAATGGCCACAGTCTGCGTATTGATCTTCCGAGTAGTGGATTGAGGGAGGACCTGAAGGCCGTTTATCCGAATCAATCTCTTCAGAAGGCAAAGCGTCGGGAATCATCGAGGTCAGGCGAGTCATAAAGGGATCAGCTCATGGTGTTTGTCTGTACCACATTGCCGACATTCTGTATATTTATGTGCATTTCTGTTATTTTGACGCAGCTTCCTCTTTTCAAGGGTTGCATCTGTTGTAAAATCTGCCTATTTACATGCCATTTGTTAATAAAACATATACTATTCAGTAATTTTTTTTCTTGCCTTAATCTTTACTATTTTGTTTGCGAAAAACGCCCAAATCTTTTGATAAACCTACGCATACATAAACTTGCAGGCTTTGGCCGATGATCATTAAAACTTTGATTTATTTGAACAATGTCACAAATGATGACCGAGATAGTTCCCGTTGTGCAAGATATCTTGTTGTTTGTTCATTTGCAGGGTCGTTACCCTTAGGGCAGATTTCCAGAGGTGTATCCCCGGTAGGATCACCGTTCCCTAGAGAGAGGTGTGTAGTTGAGGCTCATCTTTCTCTCCAGCAAAGGCTTGTTACTCCAGGAGAGGTTTGTGCAGGTAGAGGTTGTAAAATTCTCCCCAGCAGATTGTTTATATACACTCATTCCTCGGTAGTGCAAAACTGAATTCTCCAACAGGGTGGAATCATCCTCAGAGCATCGAGATTGATATCCCTCGTGCAGGTTAGGTATGTGTTTGTATCTTCAGCAGGTTGTAGGTACATACTTACTCCTCAGCGAGTCGAGATTAGAGTTCTTTCCACTGGGCAGGTTGGAATTGTTTTCCTAGTAGCGGAGCAAATTCAGGATTTTGTTCCCGACAGAGTCTAGGCTAGTATCCCCTCAGGGTTTAAACTGGTGATTCGTTCCCCAAGCAGAGGTCGAAGAGGTTTCCTCACATTGGCTAATCCCTAGTGGAGTCAACAGAGCAGTTATTCTTCCCTGTAGAGTGAAGTTACTCCCTGAGAATTGTTATCCTTGGAAGATCATGACACAAAATCTGCCTTGGAATAACTTAGAAAACATTTCTAGGTTATGAATTTGAACCACATGAAACCCTAACTTTGGACATTCATATCTTGAGCTTCAAACATCACATGAGAGACTTCTAATAATGGATGGAAAGCTTGGAACAAGGCCTGCAACTCTCATGTGGGACAAAATTCCATTTGACAACAAGAGCTTGATGAAAATTAGCTTAGAAAGTTGGTCCAAAAATCTGTCCAAATTTGCTAATTTTGAGATCATTGGAAACCCTAACTTTGAATCATCATAACTTGAGCTTCAAGCATCACATGATGATGAATTGGTACTCAAAAGAAAGCTTAGAAAATGAGGAAAAAGTTTCATGTTGGACAAAAGTTCATTTGTAACTTTGATCATGAGGAAAAATGGCTTGGAAAATGGCTGGTTTACACATGAGACTTTCCATAAATGGAAAGTTTCTAAAACCCTAATTTTCCAAAAGTGGCAAGTTTCACACTTCTTGATTTTTCATGATTCCCTTGACATTTCTTGGTCAAATTTCACTCATTGGTCATATTGAACTTGAGGAACATGATTTTGACCTTAAAAAGTTAGGATTTGACTTTTTCACTGCACAATTGACTTTTTCCCCAAATCTTCTGATTTGAATTGGCTGACCAATTGGGGCTCTTCTGGTTGAAATTGAGGATCAATCTTCTACTTCTAAACACTTTGGGACATATTAAGGGTCATGGAAACAAGTTTTTCTCCAGGAAACAAGTCTAAGCTGATTGTATGTGAAACCCTAATTTCATGTCCTTTGTCTAGGCCATTTGTAGATGAATTGAATGACCATTCCAACTCCACAATAGTCTCTAAGGCACTCAAAAAACCTCTATCCCATGCTTACACCAATTATAGTACCTCATGAACTCTTGACAAAACCCTTTGATGGTTCTCAGACAAGGAGTCACAGCACACCTCTCCTCTCAAGGAGCTTTCACAACTTCATAATGATACCACACACTTATTAACCTCTACTAATGCCTTTGCTTGAACTTGACGCCAATAAGACTCTCTTCTTGGATGGCACACACACACAATCACTTGATCCCCTGTAAGAACAATGTTATGCAAATGCAAGATGCTAAAATGCAATGAGACATAAGCCAAGTACAAGAAATGGTTGGTCAAATTTTGGGGTACAACACTATCACCAAAAGGATGACAAAGTTATCACCAAAAGGATAATAGTTACTAACACACACAATCCCAACACCAAAAGGATGTTGGGTCTATCACCAACAGGATGATAGAGAACTTACACACACCTATCTGGCACCAAAAGGATGAAAGTTACCACTCACAGAATCCCGACACCAAAAGGATGCAGGGTCTATCACCAAAAGGATGATAGAGAACACACACACACATATCTGGCCCAAAAGGATGATAGGTCTATCACCAAAAGGAAGATAATTACTCACACACACAATCTCGACACCAAAAGGATGCAGGGTCTATCACCAAAAGGATGATAGAGAAACACCTAAATATCTGACACTAAATGGATGACAGACCTATTACCAAAAGGATGTAGTTAATACTCGCACAATCTGGAACCAAAAGGATGACTGACCTATCACAAAAATGATGATAGAACGAAACACACATATCTGACACCAAAAGTATGACAGACCTATCACAAAAGGATGATAGTTAACACTTGCACAATCTGGCACCAAAAGGATGACATACCTATCACCAAAAGGATGATAGAGCAACACATACATATCTGGCACCAAAAGGATGACAGACCTATCACCAAAAGAATGATAGTTAATACTCGCACAATATGGAACCAAAAGGATGACAGACCTATCACCAAAAGGATCATAGTTACTCACACACACAATCCTAACACCAAAAGGATACATGGTCTATCACCAAAAGGATGATAGAGAATGCACACACACAATCTCAACACCAAAAGGATGCAGGGTCTATCATAAAAAGGATGATAGAGAAGACAACAACACAATTTACTACCACCAAAAGGATGATAGGAACCTTCCCAAGTCTGAAGGCCAACAACACATAAGGATGCAGGCTAGGTTGACTTGACAAGGTTTGGCTATCACCAAAAGGATGATAGTAAGGAAATTGACAAAAGGTCAATTTTGCTGGAGATATGATGAGTGAGACTTATTTGAGACATCCACAAAAGGTTTAAGCAAAAAAGTCACTGAGGAATACCACCCTTGTCGATAAAAGGTTGAAAGTAGACAACTCACTAGGGAACACCCAAGAGAAAGGTTGAATTGAAACAAATCAACAGGGTACGCCCACCGGCTCGGAGAAATGTTACTGGTTGAGCTAGGGATACCAAATTCAACAACAGAAGGTTGATAACACACCTCAATAAGGAACACCCACTGACTTTCTTGGAGATTACAACTTTATCCATAAAAGGTTGAAGTAATTTGATGAGGAACGCCCATGAACTTGAAGAAAATGCCCTTAGCTGGGCTGATGTTTGCTTGATATCTTATCTTGATCAACAAAAGGTGGAACAACTTTGTGAGGAACGCCCACAGATTTGCTAAAGATGCCCCTGATTAGGCTAAAGATGGTCTTTGAAACATGTCTTGATCAATAAAAGGTTGAACAACTTCATGAGGAACGCCTACGGTTTGAAGAAAATGCCCCTGGCTAGGCTGAATGTTGCTTTGAAGCTCTTGAACTTGAGCAACAAGAGGTTGAACAACTTCGTGGGGAACGCCTACGGTCTTGAATAAAATGCCCCTGACAGAGATGAAAATCGACTTGGAAACACGGCTTGATCAACAAAAGGTTGATACAACTTCGTGGGGAACGCCCACGGTCTTGAAGGGGACGCCCTTGACTAGGCTGAATGTCACCTTGAAAGTTTCGAGATTGATCCTGGGCCTTGACTTGCATATATGAATGCTTGATGTTGGTGATGATGTTCCATAACAAATGGAAATGTAAATGCAAATGTTGACGCACGGAGATGCGAGTGCTGGGGAAGTATAATTGGTCTTGGATATGCATATGATGCAAAATGATGCTTATGATGTCAAATGCGATGCGTATGATGTGTATGATTGTAGACGGGTGATTGGATATGCAGATGAAGGTGCCAACATGGTGGAATTTGGTAGTTTCCAATGTTGATTGGACTTTGGATGGTGGGAGGGTTTGATTTCCTGGCATATGAAGTAAGCTAGACTAATTACCTTCAAATCGGATACATTTCAACCCAGTGCTTATATATTATTTCTTAATACTCATAATAACTTCTCTTCTTCTACTTCCGACAAGGTGTTTCTAATGATATCTGGATGTAATTTTCCTTTACTTAAAAAGAAATATTTGAGGTGTGCTAGAAGTTTTTTCAATTCAGGAACCGTTGATCTTTTAACTTCATTATTCCCTACCAATTCATTAAAATTCTTGTTGGATTTCTCAATTTGTGTTTCTTGTAATTAGAGTACAAATTTGGTGATCTCCCTATTTTATTTTTCACCAATTGTTTCAATGGATTGTACAATGAATTTTGGTGATGCCGATGCTTCTCTTGTAGACACAAATTCGATCATTTTGTTAATTACATCAACTTGGTAGCATTGAAGCTTTTTATTATGATGTTTTATGGCTTCAAGCACATTAAATACAACTTTCTCTTTGTTGCTTCTAATGATTAATTCTCCCCTTTCAACATCGATCAAAACTCTACTGGTTGCTAAGGAAGGTCTTCCCAATAATAAAGGTGTTTCTGCATCTTTATCATGAAACCAACAGGGAATAGTAAATTATCAACCCATTATTGTTATTTGTAAAGAAGCTTGTTAGGTACCTTGTTTTGTCTAAAAATTTACCACTTGAATGTCCTTCGCTGGAGTAATCGCAACCCCTTATCAAACTGTTATGTGTCATACATTCCCACTAAATGTCCTTTTCCATAGTAATTCCAACTTAATATTTGTACCTGACTTACATTAGCTTAATTAAGATAGTTTTCAGCCAACCATTTGTTGAGTAGTTCAATTTAATCTAGCAATTCAGCATGAGTCTCTAATGTGAATATGCCTTGTGGCGTGCTCAAAGTTTCAATAACTTTGACTCCTCTTTCACTAGGTGAATGATATTCATTTAAACTCATCTTCTCAATCAGCTCCTTTACATGTACTTCAGTCAGAACTCGAATTGTACCTCCTGCTAAAGCATAAAAAGTATTTTGGTTTGACTCATGAGATCTTTTACGAAATTTTGCATTTGTTTCATGCTCCTCGTGTTCTGATTAGGACACCTTCTTAATAATAGCTTGAACCATTCCCATGAGTCATACAAAGATTCAATTTCGTGTTACTCAAAGTTATAAATCTCAACCCTTCTCTCATTAATTTGAGTCGTTGTGAAAAACCTTTTTAGAAATGTATCTTGTAACTATTTCCAAGTTTCAACTGTTCCATTTGGTAGGCATAACAACCAATTATTTTCTCATTGACTGAGAGAAAAGCTGAACAACCTCAGTTTAACTTGATCTTCGGTAACACCTTTTAGCGTGCACATTGATGATGTTTCATAAAAGTGAGCAAGTTGTTCCCAAGGATCGTTCTGACCATCAAAGTGGTTCTCTCTCAAATCTGAAAGCACAGAGTTTTTAATGACAAAAGCAACGGGGTTAGCTGGTTGAAAACCCATAGAAATTTATCCTACATCAGTTTGATTGCAGTAGTCTACCATGGTTTGTATCTTTTGATTTTCCATGGTTAATTTTTCTTGCTCACTCTCGATATCTGAAGAAAAGGTTATACTTTCCTCTACTAAAGCTTCTCGTGCTACTTTTCGATTTGCTTGTGCAATTTTTTAAATGTTTGGATCAAACGGTACTACCTCTGATCCTGAATCTCGAATAAACTAATAGAGATACCTTTAGTAGTGATATCCAAACAAACAATTCAAAAACAAAATATAAATAAATAAATAAAAACTAAAATATCGTAAAAAAAAGTTGCCTTGTCGAAATTTAAACAATCCCAGTCAATAGCGCCAAAAACTTATTGACAAATCAACAAGTGTACCGATAGGGTCGAAGTAATACTTACAATATAGTCTCCGCGAGGATTGAAATTTAACAAGGTGTGCGATTGTAAAAATTAAAAGTAACAATGGGGGGGGGGGGAGGGTCGAGTTTGAAAGCATAAAAGGAAAATTGAAAGGTTATCAAATTGTGAAAGGTGATTAGGTTTCGTCTTGAATCCCCTGAATTTCTTTACCAGCACCTATTTACCCTTATGATGATTATTTCAATTACCGAAATAATATAAGCCAGTATACCCAATCTCATGGTGTATACTTCACTATTATAAGTTATAATCTCCTAATCTCTTAGGCAAAATCGATAGTTATAATAGGAAATGTTCGTTCCTTAAACCCTAAGACACAACCTTATAATTTTCTATCTCTAGCTCAATTATTAGGTTGAACACTTAACTTAAATTTGATTCACTAAATTATGGTTAGTACTCAGCATGAATCTAAACCAATACATGGACATTCGTAAACGCATGTAAAGCAATGAACACAAATATTAATTAAATAGAAAACTGAATAATAAAAAACATAGACAATACAAAGACCTAGCATATGGTCTCAACAAACTCAAACAAGTTCATATGAACGAAAGCCAACCTATGAAAATTAGCTACACTTAAAAAATAATTCATAAATCAAAGATACATGGATTACTGGTTAGAAATCGACTTTCGATGGTGAAAACATTCACTTCTTAGCTCCACAATACTTCTCCACAATCAGAATTAGGTTGCCGGAAGAAGATTCCTAAAAAAATGTTCCAAAAGTCCCTTGAAAAAGCTTCAAAACGTGTCAAATCACATGTGGCATCATGCCAAATTGCTAAAGAGTCACACCATGATGTGTTGAGCATCATGTCACGATGGGGCATGATGATTGAACTTCAGAATTGCCTCAAATTTGCTCTTTTTAACACCATTTCTTCTTATTTTATTATTTCGTCCTTTTTCTTCCATTTATTTAAAAGCATGGTAAATCCTAATCAAACTCAACTAAAATGAGATGAAGTTTAATAAACTAAGTAATAAAATGTCGTAACAGTTACATGTTGATAGAGTGTCATCATGAACCTGATATCATACACTTTATTTTGAAAGTTAAACACTTTTATTGTGTTAATTTCATATCCTCTCTTGTAAGAGTTATTTTGTAAGCACTAAAACATATTTTAATTTAAGTTTTTAATTCCTTAAATGTATTACTTGGAACATATATCTTTGAGAAGAAAAATAGATTCGTTGATCGACTAAGACCTTATTTTTCACATATTATTGGTGACTGAGGATCTAATGATGAATCTTGAAATGATTTTCTAGCTTTAACTCGACGGTGGAGGTGTACATGCAAACATTTTGACCCTTAAGTCATTTATGGTCGCAAGTGTAAGGTCTTATGTAAGAACAATATCTACGTGAGAAAAATTTGAAACATGCTTTTTACTGTTAAATTTTAAGACATATGGTAAGTAGAACCTTATTTTTGTTATAATTGTCCTTGAGGACATATGCCAAAAAAAATCCCTTGGAGTACGCATGGATCTATGTGCTTGTAGGTACTGCATCCTATGATGCCTTGATCCTTTTAGTGATCATAATGGTTTTGATGACGACTCTGATGTTCGATGGAATCTTGATGGTTAATTTTGTGCTTGATTATGTTGATCTATGGTGATGTATTTTCAATTGTCTCTAATGATGTTTCTCATCTTAAAGTTATCTCAAGCCTCATTAGGGATAATATTCAAGGTTCTAATGAAGTGTTAAACTCAAAGATATTGTAGCAAGGAACTTTAAGCGTCAAAGTTGTAAAAACTTACTGGTCTATCATGCGTTTAGTGTAGTGTCTGAGTGGCCATAGTAATGTAAAAATGGGGGAGTAACTCATAAGTTACCATGGAAACTATCTCTCTCTATCTCTCTCTCTCTCTCTCTCTCACACACACACACACACACACACAAATGATGATGTTTTTTAGGACTCTTTCTTTTTGATAAATTTACCTAAAAATGTTTTTTGCATATAGCTAGTTGATTACAAATTCAAATGATTTGTTATGAGTGAAAAGTACTCTGGATAATCGATTATCCATCAAGACTAGTCTATTATATCAATTGTAACTCCTCATAATTGACTTTTAGGGTTGATATTTGATTAGTAATGACACAATTTGATAACTTTCCATTTTTACACTACACAATCGATTATCCTTGTGAAATAATCGATTATGAGCATTAAAAAGCCCATGGATCATTTTTCTTTTTGAACTACATTTTCTACTATATAAGATGAGAACATCCTCACTATTTCACACAATAAATTTTGATTTTAAATCATTCTTCTCTTATTTTTTCTATTGTCTCTTATTCTTTATTTCCCTAAAAAGTTGTCTTAGTGCCTTTGTGAGTGAAATACATCTGTGAGGTTTTTGTTGTGCTGATGTTCAACTATTTTATCAAGAGTGTGATTCTCTTGAAGTCTCTCTTCGTTAGTTATTGAGTTTCGTTAGATGATAAGCTTCGATATATAGGGGGTGAATAGATCATAAGTTTAAAGCTTTTGGCAAAAACTGATTTGAAAAGTTTTATATCACAGCGAAAACAACTCGAATTGAATCGTATAACCGAACCTCTATCAAAAAGCTCGGATATGCATAAAGGTACACAAATGCATGTTAATGATCATAAATTGTTCAACAACTATTAATAAAAACCAATGGAATTCATAGATATACGTAAAGCTTATTACCAATTAACAAAACATACAAAAACTCAATAAGGCAATTTATCAAACACCTTGTGTGCAATCGATATCGTTTGGAAATTTGTTTAGTTTTGTTGATCTCAAAATCCAATCACAATCAAACAGATTGCGATTAACTCAATTACACCTATTTTAAAATGTGATAAAAAATAATTTCCAATCAAATTGATCAAACGAACAATGAACTCAATAATTTGCAAATGCAAATTAAAAAAGATTGTGAGAGAGAGAGAGTACACTAGGATTTGTTTAGGAAGTTCCCCAATTGACCTTGTAATGGGTACGTATACCCTTAATTTAAATTCGAATTGAGATAATTACAATTAACCTTACTTTGCAAAAGTATGTATACAAGATATGTAGAAATCCAAATATAAAATCCTTAAGTTTGATGTTGATTCAAGCAACTCCAAAACCCTTGATCAAAGATTGATCAAGTAACCAACAATGTCGTTTCAATTCACCTGTTTTCGCTACTTCCTTGCAAGGAACCCCTTATCCCTAAGGCTTTTACTCGATCAAATTAATTAAAAGCGTACACTTTTTAAAACCCAAGATTTACCAATACGATCCACCGTCTTACACTACTCCCTTGGAAGGCACCCCTTGTCCCATGGCTTTCACTCAATTGGATCTGAATTGCGTAATCTTGTCCAAAGCCTTCAAAATCTTTAATGATTTTGAAGTAAAACCCCAGCTCAATTTTATTATTTGACACCCTAAAATAACTCAACCTAATTTACATTACAAACAACCTAAATTGGACATTATCAAACCTAATCTAGATGGCGTCCAATCAAAAAATGATTGTGTATATGCCTAGAAGAGAGGTTAAAGATGAAGAAAATGCTTTGAAATCTTAGTTTTGTGTAGGTTTACTCTTGAAATTTACTATAAATGATGCATGTATCAAGTATTTATATGTATGCAAGTTTGGAAGCAAGAGGAGTGCAAAGGAATGAAGAAGATTGTGAATTTTGGAAAAATGCATCCTATGAGCCTACCTATGAAAGTGATGAGTCGACCTGAAAAAGGTCATGTGTCGTCTTATGAAGGTCTTGTGTCGGCCTATAGGAGACGACACATGAATAGATCCTATAGGCTTTAATACTTCAGCATATGTGTTAACCTAAAGGATGGACGTGTCGACACATACGAAAGCTTTCCTTCTATGTGCCTACCTGAAAGCTCTATGTATCAACACGTACTGTAATGCTTTTCACTAAAATTTGTTTTCAATGCATTTTTTATGTATGAAACTTCTCCAAACCATTTTAGTGCTTCCTAATGCTAAGATGCATATTTAAAATCAGAGGATACCGTCTAATATACATTAACGCAAAAGTATCCAAGTTTTAACATTATGCAAAATACATCTAATGAAAAGTTGCACTCACAAGGTTGTCCTTGCAAAATCTTATGTCTTGCATCATGAAATTTGATCTCTTCCAAATGTTTTCACGTATACTCTTGCAACATGATTAAATACCATAAGGATGCTTCTATCTTATTGTTGCATCACAAATTTTAATCTCTTTCAAATGGATGTAAATAGTGTGTTCTTGAACGGTTATATCCACGAGGAAGTGATTATTGATCAAATGCTGGATTTTATCAACCCAACATTCCTTAATTGAGTCTTCAAGCTTAAAAAAAATTTATACTGTTTGAAACAAACTTATAGAGCATGGTATGATCCTCTAAGTAAGTTTTTAACAAGTTTCAAGGAGGAGAAGTTGAGAAAAATCTTTTTATTATAAAGTATATGTGTGACATTTTACTTGTTCAAATTTATGTAGACAATATTATATTCAGTGCTACGAACGAGTCCTTATTCAATGAATTTTCTTATATGATACTGTCGCGGTGAAATTTGGATACCAAACTATTGATTAGCTTGAATCTTATTCATTTGCAACCGTCTTTGATTTATCCAAAGGAAAGGTTAAAGGAAGAAAAACCTATTTTGCGTTGTAAACACAACGCGGGGAAAGATCTAAAGTTCGGGGGTTGGTTAAACTTAGGGAAGGTATTAGCATCATAAGTTTCTGTAGTACTCTACAGGAACCTCTTGTTTTAATTTGCTTATTGCTAAAGTTATCTGCTTAAGGATAATATGAGGGGTTAAAGGTAAAGAGAAAGACCTAAGGGGGTTAGTCCTAAGTATACTCGCCAAGACGTTGCATCTTGTGCCTACATATCCTGACGGGAATGGAATCAGAGTATCTGTAGTTCCCCTCACAAGGGAGGTTAGAAACATCTTGACTGTGGTCAAGGTTTCAAGGGGGATAAACGCATCTTAAGGACACACTTATGCGGAGTATGGGAACTCCAAACTTCTACGTTGAATTGTTAAGTTGAAATTAGGGTTAGGTTAGGGATTCCGCGACGGGAAACCCTAAAATGAGCGCGGCGGCTCTTTGACCTAATGCTAAGGGTAAAACTGTAATTGCGCCAATGGCGAGGCATTTGTGAAAATTAGGGTTTTGTAGTTTGGATGGTTTGAATTTTTAAGGGTTTGTGGACTATCGGCGCGGCGGCCAAACAGTTAGACCTAAACCTTCGGAGTTGTGCAATGTGACGGAATATTAGTGAAAGGATGCGAGAAATTTAAATCATACAAACAATGGAAAGTAAAAGCGGAAAGGTAAACGCGATTGTTGATTCGCGAGGTTACAAATGAGGAACAGTAACAATAATATGAAAATTTGAATAAAATACAACTAAATAAATAAAAGGCAACGTGACAAGCTGCAAAACGAACAGACAGCGTTAGTGGACAAAAATATATAAATTATCAGACAAGTTAGGAAGTGAAAATGTGAAATTATGCATATTTTTGTAGTTTTTATTTTGGGATATAAACTTCAATTTAAATTAAAATAAGAGTTTTAATATTAAGAAATAAATTTAACTTTAATCCTCAAAAATTATTCTAACCTACTTATCTAAAAGCTTTACTTTATTTTTTTTTTAAAAGAGATTTAATGTTTATTATTTTAGAGTATTTTTGGTTATTATTAAAAAAAAGGGTTTAATTTATGAAAAAATTCATTTATTTTTAATAAAGAGAAGGATTTTGTTTATTTAAAAAGAGGAGTGAAAAAAATCTAAATTAGTTATTATTAAAAAAGAAATTCACTATTATAAAAAAAAATTAAATTATTATTAATTGGAAAGTATTTTTAATTATTTTTATATATATATTTAATAATTGAATTAAAAAACAAATAATAAGTAAAGAAACAAAGTTGGGCCGGTGATCAACCCGGTCCCAACCCAATGCATAACGATGGATAACAATGTTTTTTAGGGTTTCGAAAAACCCTATCACTCTCCGCGGCGCCGTTGTGATTTGTTTCTCTTCGTCTTTCTCATCTCTCATTCTCTCGTCCTCTCCGATCTTCCTTGGCGTTCCTTGTTCACGTTTTAACCTGAAATCAAACAAACCCCATTAAACGACGACGGTATTATGCGATCTTGGCTTACGTTCGTTTTTCGATGGTGGTTTTCGTTATGAGGCAATGATGACGAGGTTCTGAGCCTTGAAGTTTGTTTGCTTGTCGTTCTCAAATGGACGGCACTGGTGAACTCCTTCGAAGGGTTTCGTTCGTATGACGGTTTCGATGTTCTCCTTCTCGCCGTTTTCGCGTTCTCCGTCTAGGGTTTTCAAGAGGTGGTGTTGTTCCTTTATATATCCTCTAATTTCATTTGTATTGGGCTTTGATACACGTTTTTACATTACTTTTGTGCTGAGGTTTCGATTGTGATTTGTTTGATATGATTTGATTCCCTTTCCTTTTCTGATTTCGTTTGAATCTTTCTAAATCTTTGCTTCCCATTGTGATCTGTTTGATAAACTAGATTGGCTTTCTTTCAGATATGGAACCCTTTTTGATACGAACGGGATTTACTTGACACAGTTGGATTTGCCTCGATTTGCTTTTAGAAATAGGCCTTCTTTAATCCGTTTTGGGACCAAACTTAATTGGATATCTTCTTTGAAACTGATTTGGATTCTTTCCTTTTCAAACATGGATTTTGATTTGGCTATGGCAATCTATTTGATAAACCGTATTGGATTTATTTTGGTTTCACAGATGTGGATTGTTGTTAACTGGTTTCCAATTGGTTCTTCTGATGTAGGTTTCTGGTTTTGTCGCAGATATGTTATCCAAACTTGACACGCCTCTGACTCTTCTTCGAATTTCACTGTGATGCCTATGGATCCCTCTGATGCGGCTTTGAATGTCTTCGATATCTTGAACAGATTTATGGCTGCGAGCTTAGGGCTATGATGTTCGTAGCTGAGCCTCGGCTTTGCATTTTGCTTCTCCAATGTGGCCTGCACGTTTGGTTAAGGCTTACTTTGAACTGATGCGTGAACATGATTATGAACTTATCTTGCTTTTCCTGATATGGTCTTGCACATTTGCTCGCATGTGTGATTTTGATGATTTTATTCTGATGCTCCGTTTGGTTATTGATTTTTTCAAATGTTGACCCGTTGGGATTTTGTTCGAGGCGAGTTTCAATTGACTTGTTTTATAATCCAATTTTGGTGCAATGGAGTTGGATTCTCTGTTTGATTCAGGCTTGTTCTTGAACTGAACTTGCTCTTTTGGTTTATTCTTGAACTGAACTTGCCCTTTTGGTTTATTGCATTGTTGTTGTTGTGGCTTGTGAATTATTGGACTTGATCCCTTTTCTTCCATTCGAGTTGGCCTTGGCTCTTCCCCTTTTTTATGAACACGAGCTGTTTTATATTTTATGGATCGAGTTGTCCATTCCAGTTTATGCAGCTTGTAACTCGTTTTTGGCTTTGAGTTCTGTTATAAACTTTGGGGCTTCAGCTTATGCTCGAATTTTTCTGATGTTGTTTTGTGAATTTCAGGTGTTGGATAACTTCGAAAGAAAAGCGGTTCAGACCTACCGGTATCTGGGTCTAAATCCGAATTGGCTGTGATGTTTAATTTTGTATCAGTTTGGAAACAACTTGAGATTTACTTGATAATGACACCATGTTTACTTGATGGAATGGTGCTTTAGTTTGGCTTTGAACCGAATCCAATTACGGCGAATGAATTCAGTCCCCACTTCTTTTACTCTCTATCTCTCTCGGTTGCCCCGTAGATAAGAACAGATATTACCTGATCGGACGCCAATGGCACGGATCGGTAACGGGAGTAGGATGCGGCTTCGGTTGTGCCCTCCCGACACTCGATGATGACAATTGTTCTGAGAGTGTCGAATAACCTCTAACACTTTTCCTTTTTCTTTTGTTTTGTTTTCTTTGGCCATTTTTCAGGTAATCGGAGCTTCATGAAGAACTCAAGGGAGGAAGATTATGAAGAACACTTAGAAGCTTATGACTTAGCACTTTTTTAGAATAGATAGCTAATGTAATGAATCTTTTTGTAAACCAATGGGTATTCTGAATAAGGTTCAAAATTATTTATCCATTTCAATTGTGAACTAAATATTTATGAAATAAAGTTCAAAAAATATTTATTCACTTCTTATTTGTAAATTTTAAATATCTATGAATAATAATTCAAAAATTATTTAAATTCACCCCTTAGATGTAAATTGCAAATACTTATGAATAAAGCTTCAAAAATATTTAAACTCACCTCTTAGTTGTAAATTATAAATATTCACGAATGATATTCACAAATATTTAAATTCATTTCCCTTTTTGTATTGGACAATATTATGAATGAGATCCGCCATCTTTATATTAATTGACCGTTTACCGTAACCTGATTAAATCTGACCAAAACTCAAACTGAGCTCCCGCTTTCAAAATAACCTTAGCAGTATCCGCTTTACTTTGAATCCAAAATAACTGCTTAAAATACTTCAAAAAACAGACAATGAATGGCCCCGAGTCCAATGATATTTCTGACAACCTCTTCGACACCAATCAACGCGAACCAATTCCTCAATAACCACATGATAGACAATTGCCTCAGACACGATGGTGCTAATTTTCAACTTCTTCAAAATCTGGCAGAACCAACGTGAAAAGACTAAAATGCCCCTGGTATACTTCCTGCAAACAAAACGCACTACATAACCTGTTAATAGTTAGCGGATGCAAAAAATGAGATGTTATGCAACATGAATCGACTAAATCTGAGGGTAAAATTTAGGGTATGACAGTTGAACTATAGTGGTTTCAACAACAAGGAGGTGGGATCTTAAGGTCAAAAATTAGGGTGCAACAGATGCCCCTATTTAAGTTACTTCTATTCGGAGATACGGACATTGAAATCTTCGTCTCGACGAGATAGGAGGGACTTAAATACAAACATTGTACGAATTTTTGGCCATAAGAAGCCACCGAATGCAAATGATATGCAATGATATGAAATGCAAAACAAAGAGGATCCTGTGGATTAATGGCGTCACATGGGAGAAAACTAGACACGACATGCGAGAAACAAATGAGTAACAGACCCAACGACGCGGGACTCCACGGGGACAGGATACGACCGTCAATGGGAAATCTCCAAAGTGTAACAGCGACACATACGCCCAGAATATTGCGTTTTAGCAGCAGGTGAGAAACTTGTAATCGGAGGATAACTTATTATCACCATGGAGCAATCCAGATGACTGTAATATCCAAAGCGAATTCTCTGATCGAATCAATAATTCAGTTTTGTTTTGTTTGTTTTGTTTTTTTGTTTTGTTTTTTTTTTTGTTTTTTTTTTTGTTTTTTTTTTTCTGTTGGAACTCAACTTGAAATAGTAAAATGCCTAACTTCTCCGAGTGTCATGATAAGGGTACCATGAGCTAGTCTCGGTCTCTGCCCGAAATGTCAAAATTTTGTAGGTGGTAGAATCGCTGTAGTCTATAGGTGTAGATGTCATTGTCGTTGTGAATATGGTTGTAAAACTTCCCCTTGCGTCATAGTATGGATGCTATGAGCTGGTCTCAGTTTTCTTGATGTAGAACTTCCCCTTGCGTCATAGTCTGGATGCTATGAGCTGGTCTCGGTTTCTTGATGTAGAACTTACCCTTGCGTCATAGTCTGGATGCTTTGAGCTGGTCTCAGTTTCTTGATGTAGAACTTCCCCTTGCGTCATAGTCTGGATGCTATGAGCTGGTCTCGGTCCCTTCCCGAAATGATGAAAACTCGTGAGAGCACCTTCATAGGGGGTTGTAGATTTTGTAGATTGTGGACGTCGTTGTAGACTGAAAATGTAGTTCGTTGTAGAACCCTGTAGATGTAGTTCGTTGTAGAACCCTGTAGATGTGATTGTAAATGTAGATGTAGCTTCACCGGGGATCTTCGGAAGATATGTGAGCCGGTTGAATTACAATCTCTGGGGAGATGCCATTTGACGGAGGTAAATTTGTGTGATGAACTCACTGGGGAATACCTTTGTCGTTGTAAAATATGTGAACTCTCAAATGAAGAGAGATGCCTGTAATTATCTTCTCTGCTGGATCAATAATGTTGAGGGACCCCATGGAGGGTGAATGATCTGTCTTGTAGAAACTGTTGTTCGTCGTCTCAAATAAAGAGGTAGATGTAGATGTTGCTGAAGAGATGTCTGTCTTCATGAATACTCTTCTTGGGGAATAGGGTGCAAAATAAATGCACACTTAATCCATGTTCAAAGGTCGGAGACGTCCATGATGTAATTGCCAAAAGACCGAAATTCAATTCAGGGAATATCTGAAGAGAAACTGTCAAATAAGACTCGACCATTGAGGTGTGAACTCAAATGGAATTGTACTAAAATAACCGTCTTCCATGAGGATTGAACTCCATGGGGAAGAATGAAACATTGTTTTTTTTTTGCCTAGGTCGACAAATATAATTGAAAGGATAAGACGTACCCAACACCTAGGGATAACTACAGCCAAAGCGACAGAACACGAAGGATGCAAACAAATGTATATGACATGCTGTCTACTTATATGCTATGTGTATGCCTATGCTGACAAAACAGACGAAAAGAGGTGTCGGAGATGGAATAATCGTCTCGAGATAAACATCTCAACCAATCCTTGAAGATAGAAGCACCGCTGGGAATAAATGGAGAACTAGATACAGGATCACACTCCTGCTTCAGGACTTCAGAATTCCTCTTGAATATATCGGAGTCGAAACTTCGTGGGGGATGAAATAAACATCCACCTTGCTGGGGAAAATTGTGGTTGTAAAAGATTTACTGAGGAGGGAGATAACGTCCACTTCATTCGGGAAGGCGAAGTTTGAGCAAATCACTAGAGAAACAGACAGGTCCTCCACTGGGGGTTTCTTGTCATCACTGCTTAAAATAAAGATCCATCAGAGGAATCATGGCCATCTGAAGTAAAATTCACCAGGGACATGAAGAATGTTGTGGAAACCAAGTAGTTCTGTAATAGTCGCCATTTTGGACAATAGGTGTTGTGAGTGGATGACGTGCTCTTCACTTCTCAAATGCCCCAGAGTACATGCTTTATGAGAAAAAAAAGTCGTCCCAAAAGGATTTTACAGAGAAGAGGGAGTTCAATTGCCCCACTATTCTCAAACTCTTGAAGAGATTGTCGAATCTCGACGTAACTGGCCCGGATTGACGGTATTATGTATAACTGTGTCTTCAAAACTTATTTCTGGGAAAGTCAGGCTTGCATTAGTAGACAACTTAGAAGCTACTTACCCCTGTCCAACATGGTCTTCAAGTTTCATCATTGAGGTCTATATGTAAACTTTCTAATATATCAGGCAAAATTAACACGCATGAAATGTTAATCCTGAAACTGTTAACGCAACATATATGTTTGTCTTGAAGTTTTTTTTCTTCTTTTTTTTTTGAAAACGATATCACAATAACTTGCGACTGAATCACTAGTTAGGATACAAATTAAATTTATAAAGCCAACATCATATTGAGCATAGCTCATAGGAGTCAGGAAACTTCATCTCATCGAGTATGCTTTCAAAATAAACCCTACTTCCATTAGGTCTTTTAAAGGTTGTATCGCGGCTTGGTTCACGGTTTAAGAAACAAAGGATAAAGACTCAAAGTTTATTTGTACCTACCCATTCTTCGTGAGGTTCTCCAATCCTACATTCAGCTAAACTTGATACAAGCACTCATCTCTCAAGAGGGTTTTGATATGGTCGAGAACTCAATCGAGGCTTTGGACATGGCAGTCACTCACCTATTTTCTTTTGGTGTTTGATCACACGACTTTGTTCTTTACTAAGGATATTTCTTTGTGATCCTTTGTTTTTTCCTTTTCGCATTTTTTGTATTCCCTAACTTTTTCCTGGACGAAGTCTTTTGAATTTGACTTTGAAGTCCAGCGGGATATCTCTCTTTTGTTTAAGTCTCCTTCACAGGTTTTGACTTAGTAAACTTTCTTTTTCATTCATTTTTCATCATTTTGAACAGGTCGTGTGACTATAAGTCATTTTTTAAAGGATTGTGACTGCCCCACTCTTTGGATAGTTGAGGGATATTCATTTGTGTCTTTTTGACTTCTAGCCTCCTAATATGTTAGGGATGGATAGAATGGATTCTCGAAGGTTCACTCTTCCTTTTTAAGAGTTTGGGTGCTCAATCAGCTTAACTGAAAACTACCCTGCCCCAGGTTACAATTGAGGGTTTTTTATTTGGAAAAGAAAACTCCTACTTCAAGGCTCAAAGGGGTTAAAGAGGGATTATCTTCCTTATATCTCCAGTGTTTAGGATTTGAAACAATGCCTTACATCATCAGCAGAGTTTCATTTGAAAGCATACAACGAGAGATCTTTGCGTTTTTATTCGTCATCCTCCTCCCAATTCTCTGCCAAAGCAAAAGATTGGATAGAGTTGGCATTATAAATTATGAAAAATAATTTTATGAGTGAATACGAATGGGTTTCTTCAAGACAAACATTTATTGCATTACTTATTCAAAATAGAAAGTTCTTACACACCAACTATGCTTTCAACCCAAGGAAAAAATGAACAAAATAAAACTTCTTCAGAGAGTCCTTTCTAGGACCTTTATTGTACTTTCACGCAGACGGGAGAGACGTGCGGAAATGTCTGGTGCGCAGCTTTCAGATGCGGTGTTGACGACCTTGAATCATGCCCGGGGAGGACGAACCTTGTTGCGATATGGGGCTATCTCGCACATAAGGGACGGAACCCTCAAAGGATAAGATCCCACATTTGACCAAACTTTGAACGTCTGCTTTCATACCGTAACAACTCTCAATGTCGTGCCCCGGAGCACCTCGATGATACAGGAAAAATCTGTTGGCTTTGTACCAGTATGGAAACTTCTTAGGTACCTTAGGTGGAGCTCTCGTCTGGATATGACCTCTTTGAATCAGAGCTGGAAACAAGTCAGCATACTTCACAGGGATGGGATCAAACCGATGAATTACTTCTCTTGGAGTATCTAAAGGCATCCTTTGATACCTTTTTCGGAATCGTCGATTCTGTGGTTGATCTGGAGAGGTCAACCTCTGCCTAGGAGATGGTTGTTGTTCACGCTGAGCGGGCATTGCATACTGATGTTGAGGATGGGGTACCGGAGCTATGAATTCTCTGGAAGGTCCACTGTCATCTTTATTGTCTGGGGCTATACCCAAGTTGTGATGGTATTGCTTCACAAAAGCAATAGCTAAGTCTTCCCAAGACTGAATGTGGTTCCTTTGCAGCTTCATATACCATGTTAACGGTGCTCCACACAAACTTTCTTGAAAGCAGCGGATCATTAGTTTGTCGTTTCCAAGGTAAGCAGTCATCTTCTGACAAAAAATCATCAAATGATACCTTGGACAAATCGTACCTCTGTACACTCCGAAGGTGGGCATTTGGAATCCCGGAGGGACAACTAGGTTTGGAACTAGGCGCCGGTTGTGAGCATAAAAATCAGGTGCACGGTTCCTCTTCATCATTTTCCATCGTTCCTTGAAGTCACGAAATTCATTTTCGAATGCTATAAGCCCAGGATCGTCCATTTCCTCCTCAGCATGAACATTCTGAAAGTCAGCAAGCGGGTTGTCTTGCACAGGCTGAAGTTGCATAGGAACAAAGTTGTCGGAGGGACGGCGAAGTGTAGGATTTGACCTTACTCTGAAGCTAGCCATGCGATCCATATCTTCGTCCTCTTTACTGTCCTTTAGTAATACTTCAAGCTTGGTCAGATGGGTGAGGTGTCAACTGACAGACAAAGACAGAAGACCGGATGAGCCACAGAAGAGGGGAAATACATATGTGAAATGCTGAATGATGGATGCAAAATGCAGAATGCAGAAATGAAAGGTTTCATGGAACTCAAGTTTTCATAAACGTTACAGAGTTTTCTTTACTCCTACTTCCTTAGGCCATCCAAGTTGGGACTCTTAAAAGAATATTTCCAAAATATTTTCTTCTACAATACATATTGGTTTCTGTAATGCTTATAACTAAACTAAGAATCCCATGAAACTAATGCAATATGATGCTCTATGGATGCAACAAGGACACACAAAGATAAACAAACAAAAGGGAGACCCTAGGCTTGCAACGAGTATGGAGCAAAGGGTGTATCTATTCCCACAGGATTTGGACTAAAGGTTGATTGTACCTGCAAAACAAGGTTCTAATAAGGTTCCCAAAGTCATTAGCCCATCTTTCGGATATTATCAACTTTCTAAGTACTCGGGGGATAATAATATTCTCAAGAGAACTTCTTTTGAGTGTAGCATCGCGTAGCACTATTTCGGGGGATACCCCCTCATAGTCCCGCACTACATCCTGATAAAGGTCAAAGTGGGGTTAAGGTAACTACGGTCCTCAATATCATAGGCTCCAACATCAAATATAGTGCATGTTTTCACGATTAAGGACTCGTTCAACAATACAATTTTCGAGAAGGCCTCAATTGAGTGTGATTTTCAAGTCAGCTTGGTCGGGATTCCACCCCCTATAAGCCTCTTTGAACATATCACTATCCTATCTTAAGTTCACTCAAGTCCGGGTGTAGAACTTTGTCTCACCACTCAAACATATCAACCCAAAGGCAATAAACAAACAAGTAATCATTTATACAAATAACAAATAAAAAGCAACAAACAAGTAAAACAAGATGGGGAAACCCACTGAGGGATTCCCAGTGAAGTCGCCATTTCTGCCGCGGTGAAATTTGGATACCAAACTATTGATTAGCTTGAATCTTATTCATTTGCAACCGTCTTTGATTTATCCAAAGGAAAGGTTAAAGGAAGCAAAACCTATTTTGCGTTGTAAACACAACGCGGAGAAAGATCTAAAGTTCGGGGGTTGGTTAAACTTAGGGAAGGTATTAGCATCCTAAGTTTCTGTAGTACTCTACAGGAACCTCTTGTTTTAATTTGCTTATTGCTAAAGTTATCTGCTTAAGGATAATATGAGGGGTTAAAGGTAAAGAGAAAGACCTAAGGGGGTTAGTCCTAAGTATACTCGCCAAGACATCGCATCTTGTGCCTACATATCCTGACAGGAATGGAATCAGAGTATCTGTAGCTCCCCTCACAAGGGAGGTTAGAAACGTCTTGACTGTGGTCAAGGTTTCAAGGGGGATAAGCGCATCTTAAGGACACACTTATGCGGAGTATGGGAACTCCAAACTTCTACGTTGAATTGTTAAGTTGAAATTAGGGTTAGGTTAGGGATTCCGCGACGGGAAACCCTAAAATGAGCGCGGCGACTCTTTGACCTAATGCTAAGGGTAAAACTGTAATTGCGCCAATGGCGAGGAATTTGTGAAAATTAGGGTTTTGTAGTTTGGATGGTTTGAATTTTTAAGGGTTTGTGGACTATCGGCGCGGCGGCCAAACAGTTAGACCTAAACCTTCGGAGTTGTGCAATGTGACGGAATATTAGTGAAAGGATGCGAGAAATTTAAATCATACAAACAACGGAAAGTAAAAGTGAAAAGGTAAACGCGATTGTTGATTCGCGAGGTTACAAATGAGGAACAGTTACAATAATATGAAAATTTGAATAAAATACAACTAAATAAATAAAAGGCAACGTGACAAGCTGCAAAACGAACAGACAGCGTTAGTGGACAAAAATATATAAATTATCAGACAAGTTAGGAAGTGAAAATGTGAAATTATGCATATTTTTGTAGTTTTTATTTTGGGATATAAACTTCAATTTAAATTAAAATAAGAGTTTTAATATTAAGAAATAAATTTAACTTTAATCCTCAAAAATTATTCTAACCTACTTATCTAAAAGCTTTACTTTATTTTTTTTTTTAAAAGAGATTTAATGTTTATTATTTTAGAGTATTTTTGGTTATTATTAAAAAAAGGGTTTAATTTATGAAAAAATTCATTTATTTTTAATAAAGAGAAGGATTTTGTTTATTTAAAAAGAGGAGTGAAAAAAATCTAAATTAGTTATTATTAAAAAAGAAATTCACTATTATAAAAAAAAATTAAATTATTATTAATTGGAAAGTATTTTTAATTATTTTTATATATATTTAATACTTGAATTAAAAAACAAATAATAAGTAAAGAAACAAAGTTGGGTCGATGATCAACCCGGTCCCAACCCAATGCATAACGATGGATAACAATGTTTTTTAGGGTTTCGAAAAACCCTATCACTCTCCGCGGCGCCGTTGTGATTTGTTTCTCTTCGTCTTTCTCATCTCTCATTCTCTCGTCCTCTCCGATCTTCCTTAGCGTTCCTTGTTCACGTTTTAACCTGAAATCAAACAAACCCCATTAAACGACGACGGTATTATGCGATCTTGGCTTACGTTCGTTTTTCGATGGTGGTTTTCGTTATGAGGCAATGATGACGAGGTTCTGAGCCTTGAAGTTTGTTTGCTCGTCGTTCTCAAATGGACGGCACTGGTGAACTCCTTCGAAGGGTTTCGTTCGTATGACGGTTTCGATGTTCTCCTTCTCGCCGTTTTCGCGTTCTCCGTCTAGGGTTTTCAAGAGGTGGTGTTGTTCCTTTATATATCCTCTAATTTCATTTGTATTGGGCTTTGATACACGTTTTTATATTACTTTTGTGCTGAGGTTTCGATTGTGATTTGTTTGATATAATTTGATTCCCTTTCCTTTTCTGATTTCGTTTGAATCTTTCTAAATCTTTGCTTCCCATTGTGATCTATTTGATAAACTAGATTGGCTTTCTTTCAGATATGGAACCCTTTTTGATACGAACGGGATTTACTTGACACAGTTGGATTTTCCTCGATTTGCTTTCAGAAATAGGCTTGCTTTAATCCGTTTTGGGACCAAACTTAATTGGATATCTTCTTTGAAACTGATTTGGATTCTTTCCTTTTCAAACATGGATTTTGATTTGGCTATGGCAATCTATTTGATAAACCGTATTGGATTTATTTTGGTTTCACAGATGTGGATTGTTATTAACTGGTTTCCAATTGGTTCTTCTGATGTAGGTTTCTGGTTTTGTCGCAAATATGTTATCCAAACTTGACACGCCTCTGACTCTTCTTCGAATTTCACTGTGATGCCTATGGATCCCTCTGATGCGGCTTTGAATGTCTTCGATATCTTGAACAGATTTATGGCTGCGAGCTTAGGGCTATGATGTTCGTAGCTGAGCCTCGGCTTTGCATTTTTCTTCTCCAATGTGGCCTGCACGTTTGGTTGAGGCTTACTTTGAACTGATGCGTGAACATGATTATGAACTTATCTTGCTTTTCCTGATATGGTCTTGCACATTTGCTCGCATGTGTGATTTTGATGATTTTATTCTGATGCTCCATTTGGTTATTGATTTTTTCAGATGTTGACCCGTTGGGATTTTGTTCGAGGCGAGTTTCAATTGACTTGTTTTGTAATCCAATTTTGGTGCAATGGAGTTGGATTCTCTGTTTGATTCAGGCTTGTTCTTGAACTGAACTTGCTCTTTTGGTTTATTCTTGAACTGAACTTGCCCTTTTGGTTTATTGCATTGTTGTTGTTGTGGCTTGTGAATTATTGGACTTGATCCCTTTTCTTCCATTCGAGTTGGCCTTGGCTCTTCCCCTTTTTTATGAACACGAGCTGTTTTATATTTTATGGATCGAGTTGTCCATTCCAGTTTATGCAGCTTGTAACTCGTTTTTGGCTTTGAGTTCTGTTATGAACTTTGGGGCTTCAGCTTATGCTCGAATTTTTCTGATGCTGTTTTGTGAATTTCAGGTGTTGGATAACTTCGAAAGAAAAGCGGTTCAGACCTACCGGTATCTGGGTCTAAATCCGAATTGGCTGTGATGTTTAATTTTGTATCAGTTTGGAAACAACTTGA
Organism: Lathyrus sativus; assembly: GCA_963859935.3. NCBI lineage: Eukaryota > Viridiplantae > Streptophyta > Magnoliopsida > Fabales > Fabaceae > Lathyrus > Lathyrus sativus. Next base: position 81,933,285 of record OZ012736.1, read on the forward strand.
GATTTACTTGATAATGACACCATGTTTACTTGATGGAATGGTGCTTTAATTTGGCTTTGAACCGAATCCAATTACGGCGAATGAATTCAGTCCCCACTTCTTTTACTCTCTATCTCTCTCGGTTGCCCCGTAGATAAGAACAGATATTACCTGATCGGACGCCAATGGCACGGATCGGTAACGGGAGTAGGATGCGGCTTCGGTTGTGCCCTCCCGACACTCGATGATGACAATTGTTCTGAGAGTGTCGAATAACCTCTAACACTTTTCCTTTTTCTTTTGTTTTGTTTTCTTTGGCCATTTTTCAGGTAATCGGAGCTTCATGAAGAACTCAAGGGAGGAAGATTATGAAGAACACTTAGAAGCTTATGACTTAGCACTTTTTTAGAATAGATAGCTAATGTAATGAATCTTTTTGTAAACCAATGGGTATTCTGAATAAGGTTCAAAATTATTTATCCATTTCAATTGTGAACTAAATATTTATGAAATAAAGTTCAAAAAATATTTATTCACTTCTTATTTGTAAATTTTAAATATCTATGAATAATAATTCAAAAATTATTTAAATTCACCCCTTAGATGTAAATTGCAAATACTTATGAATAAAGCTTCAAAAATATTTAAACTCACCTCTTAGTTGTAAATTATAAATATTCACGAACGATATTCACAAATATTTAAATTCATTTCCCTTTTTGTATTGGACAATATTATGAATGAGATCCGCCATCTTTATATTAATTGACCGTTTACCGTAACCAGATTAAATCTGACCAAAACTCAAACTGAGCTCCCGCTTTCAAAATAACCTTAGCAGTATCCGCTTTACTTTGAATCCAAAATAACTGCTTAAAATACTTCAAAAAACAGACAATGAATGGCCCCGAGTCCAATGATATTTCTGACAACCTCTTCGACACCAATCAACGCGAACCAATTCCTCAATAACCATATGATAGACAATTGCCTCAGACACGATGGTGCTAATTTTCAACTTCTTCAAAATCTGGCAGAACCAACGTGAAAAGACTAAAATGCCCCTGGTATACTTCCTGCAAACAAAACGCACTACATAACCTGTTAATAGTTAGCGGATGCAAAAAATGAGATGTTATGCAACATGAATCGACTAAATCTGAGGGTAAAATTTAGGGTATGACAGTTGAACTATAGTGGTTTCAACAGCAAAGAGGTGGGATCTTAAGGTCAAAAATTAGGGTGCAACAGATACAGAAAGAATTTAAGATATCCATGATGAGGGAGATCCACTACTTCCTATGTATACAAGTCCAAAACTCAAAGTAAGGGACATTCCTAAACTAGGTTGAGTATTGTAAGGAGTTCCTAAAGAGGTTCGACATGGATAAGTCAAAGGCAATTGATACTCCAATAGCTACATCATGACATTTGGAAAATGATGAAGGAGGAATGTCAATTGAAGAAAGCAAATAATGAGGTATGATTGGTTCTCTCCTTCATTTCATTGTATCTCGTCTTGATATTATGTTTGTTGTTTATTTGTGTGCATACTTTTGAGCTTCCCCAAAAGAATAATATTTATCTATGATAAAATGCATTATGATATATCTCATTGGTACACACCATATGGATTTATGGTACCCCAAAAGGAAGGAATGTGTCTTAGAGTGGTACTCAGACTCTGATTTTTTTGGATGCATATTAGAACAGAAGAGTAGAAGTGGTACTTGTCATTTACTTGGTAACTCACATGTATCTTGGCATAACAAGAAACAAGCAAGTGTAGCATTATCCATGACTAAGTTAGAATACGTTGTTATGGGTAGATATTGCGCACAAATTATCTGTATGAAACACCAATTAAATGGTTATATAGTTAATCTTGGTGTTGTCATAATAAAATGTGAAAACACTAGCGCCATAAGCCTCATGAAGAATCTTATACTTCACTCTCAGAAAAAACACATTAAGGTTAGGCACTATTTCATTGGAGATCATATTGAAAAAAAGGGACTACATAATGGATCATTTGTGTTTATATAATCGACTCGCATATATTTCTACCAAATCGCTTCCGAAAGAAAAATTATTTTTCATAAGAACTGAGTTAGGGATATTGAATTGGTCATGCCTAAATTAAAAATTTCTAGTTGTTTATTTTCTTTCTTTTTCTTCCTTTTCTCTATGTGGATTACAATATCTATGTGCTTTCTTGTATTTACTTCTTTGCCTTTTTTTATAATGCCAAAAGGGGAGAAATATAATCTCAGGGGGGGGGGGGGGGGCGAATAAGGTATACTTTCTATATTTGTTAGAGGGAGTTTAACCACTCTAATCTATCACCTTTGTTTTATTGTTTTGCCCACCTCTTTGAGAAATGTGTTATCGTCATAAAAAAAGGGGACAACATGGATCTATGTGTTTGCAAGTACTGCAGCTCATGACGCCTTGACACTTTGAGTGCTCATAATGGTTTTAATGATGACGGTGATGTTCGATGGAATCATGATGGTTGATCTTATGCTTGATCAAGTTGATCTTTGGTGATGTCTTTCAAATTTTCCTAATGATGTTACTTATCTTGAAGTTATATCAAGCTTCATCAGGGAGAAGATTCAAAGATCTGGTGAATTCTTAAAGTCAAAGATAATGTAACAAGGAACAAGAAGCTTCAAAATTGGGAAGGAAAGGAAGTGTGAAAACACTCTTCATCGGTCGTGCATTTAACACAATTCCTAAGTGACCAGAGTATTGTAAAGTAGAATAGTAACTCTTAAGTTACTAAGACAACTATCACATACTCAAAAACTATTTTTTAGGACAATTTCTTTTTGATAAAATCAACTAAAAATTCTTTTCGCATATAGATAGTCAATTACAAACTCAAATAATCCCTTACGAGTGAAAAATACATTGAATACTTGATTATCTCAATTGTAACGCCTCATAATTGACTATTAGGGTTAATAGCTGGTTAGTAACGACACACTTTAAAAACTTTCTACATTTACATTACATAATCGATTATCCCTGTGACATAATCGATTGTGAGCATAAAAAATCCCATGGGTCATTTTTCTTTTTGAGCTACATTTTCTACTATATAAGAAGGTTGCCTCCTCACTATTTCATACACCTGAATTCAAATTTAAATCACTCTTCTCTTATTTTAACTTCTCTCTCACACACACACACACACTCTTATTCTTTATTTCACTAAAAATTTGTTTTAGTGCATTTATGAGTGAAATACATTTGTAAGCCTTTTGTCGTACTGATGTTTAGGTATTTCATCAAGAGTGTGATTCTCTTAATCTCTCTCTTAGTTGGTTGTTGAGGTTGTCCATGCAAAACCTCTATTTGATTTCCGAGATTAGTCGGTCAAAATCTCCTTTTTGATTCATGAGCTTAGCATGTGAAAAGCTCATTTTTGGATTGAGGGATCGACCTTGTAAAATCTATCAATCAACTGTAATATGTTCGTGGGCATTACCTAGCAAAAGCTCAAACTATTTTATTAGTGGAACTCTCTAAAAGTTTGTTTCTTTAGGAGAGGAGTAGGCCGAGAGATCAATCAAACTTATATAAATCTCTCTCTCTCTCTCTCTCTCTCTCTCTCTCTCTCTCTCTCTCTCTCTCTCTCTCTCTCTCTCTCTCTCTCTCTCTCTCTCTCTCTCTCTCTCTCTCTCTCTCTCTCTCTACTTTCAGTTATTTATTTTCCTCAACATTTCTACCCTTCAATTTTCCTATGATATCTCTATTCTAACTATACTTATACAAACTATTATTTTTATTAATTAGTCTTTAAATAATCATGATATTAGAATACCACAATTCGCCCCTCCCCTATTGTGTTTCGAGTCATTTGTTCAACAATACGATCTAACATCCTTATATGTCTTGTTAGCTATGACCAAGTGTACTTTTATGGCAAGTTGATTTTATGATTTTAGTGTATTAGAACATTCTCTACGGACACACACTCTGGTTGATTGACGCCAATGAACTTATATTTGTGTATGATCGAATGATTCGTAGGTGTTTGGTCGCCCTCATACTAGCACGATACTAGGATGTGACCATTTTATGGATTCGAGACTCTTAAGCCTTCCTTCAATTATGAATGTTGATCAATTGTTTTCTATAACTTGTTAAACTATTTCTTTTCTTCATCAAGCGCCTCCATAGTAAGATTAACAATCTCAACAAAAATTTTATTGTTCGCATCATCTTAAACTTCATCTCCAATTACATCTTTATTTACATCTTCCATCTTCGTATCCCATATAAATGTATCATATGTCTAATATGACAATTAGCCGATGTAAAGCAAAAATTAAAAAATGAAAATGACGAAACAATCCAATCAAAATTAAACAGAAAGATATTTCTTACTTTCTAAAACTAAAAAAAGACATATCCAAAAGATATTTCTTACTTTAAAAAATTATCAAAAAAAAAGTATAAAAAAAAAAGACATATCCAAAACAGATTGCCCTTGTTAAAACATACATTATCATAGGACCTTTACATCCACATAGCATTCGACAAGTAGATTTTGTTCCAAAATTGATTCTTAACATTAAAATTAAGTATGGGTTATAGATTTTATACAATTAAAAAATAAATTTGTAAAATTTAATGGATGATCCATTTAAAATATAAAAGAAAGTCTCAAAATCAATAACTTACTTTAATTTACAATTTAAATTAATTTTTTTAATTATATTTTTTAATTATTACTACTTTCATCACTCATAATATTTAATAATAAATATTTTAATAAGAATATCTTCTATTTTTTTTTTTTTAATATATATAAAATGATCAACAAAACGTATGGAGTACTAAATAAAACAAATTTTCCTTCAAAGTAAATGTTTGACACGTGAATTTACCTTTTTAACTTCCATTATTCCAAACTTTTTATATTTATGTTTATAAGGTGGTTGAAGTTGAAATCCCTGAGAGAAAAGTGGGTGATTAAGACATGACTTTGTGTGGGTCAAATAACATGGGTGGTGCCCCCTTGTAGATTGGAACCAATAATGATTTTCCATTTTGCGCTGGTCAAATAACAGGAGACAAATCTGCCGTGATTTTGATAAGGCACCTCATCAATTTACCTGTAATGGGGGTTCTGCTTATACCTAGTGATGACACTATATTCATCATCCCAACATGTTTCAATTCCAATTGGTCAAGTGGAATTCACTTAGATCAAACACCACACTACACCACCATATGCTTGCATTAATTACCCCCACTAGCTTCTCTGCAACAACAGTGATATGGTATATATATCTTACTTTATGTCCTAGTATTATACTGTGCCATCAAACATATCATGTTTCTTTCCTGCACTATCATATAGGACTGCCCCTTAAACAACTACCACAAACTTATCAAAAATAAAATAAATAAAAATCCACTTTTCAAGACTAAAATTTTGTTTTTATATAAATAATTCCAGGATTGTAATTTAGTGAATCTTATTCTTATGTATCATAAATTCATTTGATTTGTGTTTGTTTATATTATTAAAAATCACTTAATACCCAAAAAAAAAAAATATAACAACCTCTCTCATATGGGAGAATAGTTATCTCTATCATTCTATTCTTTAAATTTATAAAATAGAGAAAAAGTGAACCAAAATTTAAAGAGAAAGATGAAAAATATTGATTTTATATCTCTATCATTCTATTCTTCAATTTTATAAAATAGAGAAAAAGTGAACCAAAATTTAAAGAGAAAGATGAAAAATATTGGTTTCTATTTTTCACATGTGTGTTTTTACACAACGAGATAGATCCTACTTATATAGGACATCAAAATCAAACAATATAACATGAATGACATCAAAATCAAACAATATAACATGAATGAATTATTACAAATGAGGAAGAAAATTATTGAAAGACAATCTCACATTTAATATTTATTATTCATAATTCTTTCTTAGACGTTTGTTTAGAATATGTTTCGTTAAAATTTTATTTAAAAAATTTCATGAATGTAAAAGAGTATAATATTCTTTTACGATAAATTTATTCTTCTCCCTCAATTGAACGATTGTTTTTTCGACGATGAAATTCAATCATTTTTACTAGTTGGTTAAAACATTTGCTTGGGAGTAAATTTGTGAAAAATATGCAAAATAATCATATGAACAAACTTTTTGGATGCTTATATCACTACTCTTCTAAAGATCATGAGTGAAAAAAAACTTTGGAGAAATGTATTTTATTCAGTCTCCTTTAATGTAATCATCTTTCAATTGAAAGATGTATGCAATATTATCTTCAAATATGGTTGTTGTATTTTTTTTTCTTGAAGACAAAACACAAGTGTGTTGTATGTGTTGAATTGAGGATCTCAACCAAACACATTCTCGACTTACTTCATGTAGTGCTAAAAGTTTTGCATGATTAGATGAAGTTGTTGTTATAGTTTGTTTCACATATCTCCATGAAATAGATACACCACCACAAGTAAACAAATAACCTATTTGTGATCTACCATTATGAGGATCTGAAAAGTAACTCACATTTGCATAACCTATTAATTTGAATTTTGATACCTTGGAATAAAACAAACCCGTGTCCATTGTACCCTTATGATAAAAAAGTATATGTTTGATTCTGTTCCAAAGTCTTAATGTAGATGAAGAATTGTATCTTGCTAATAGATTGATAACAAATGATATATCATGATGTGTATAACTAGCAAGATACACTAGTGCTCCAATTGCAATGAGATATGGTACTTAAGGACCAAGTAATTCTTTATCTTTTTCTTGAGGTCTGAAAAGATATTTCTCCACATCCATTGATCTAACAAACACTGAAGTAGAAAACGATTGAGATTTGTCCATATATAAGCAATTTAACACTTTTACTATATAACCTTCTTGATGTGCAAATATTCCATTGTCCAAATGCTCAATTTGTTAACCTAGACATAACTTTGTCTTTCCTAGGTCTTTCGTATCAAACTTTTTCTTTAAGCAATTTATAACTTATGGAAGTTCTTCAAGAGTTCCAATAATATTTATTCTATCCGCATAGACAACTATTATAGTAAATTATTTTTTAAATCTTTTTATAAAAGTACAAGGACAAATGGAGTTATTTGTATATCCCTCCCTTAGCAAATACACTGGAAAATTGTACCACATGCATCCAGATTATTTTAGCCCATAGAGAGAATTGTTCAAATTAATGAAGTAGCTTTCTCGAGATCCAAAATTATGTGCCTTTGATATATTAAATCCTTCAGGAAGTTTCATATAAATGTCTTTATCAAGTGATCTATAAAGTAATTTGTTACAACATCCATCATGTGGAAATCAAGATCTTCACGTGCTACAAGGCATATTGTATATAAAAAAAAATTCTTGCATCCGCTATAGGTGAATATGTCTCATCAAAATCAATTACAGGTCTTTGCAAAATTTCTTGAGCGACATGTTCATCTTTCTATCTCACAATTTCAAGCACAAAATTTTGGAAGGGGTGAAGTGATTAATGAGTATGACTCAAAGTCTCTATAACATGGGCCCTAGAAAAACTTTCCTGCTAGGTATTTGGGATTATTTACTCAAAATATGATTATGATGAGCCCCTCAAGCAAAGCTTGAGGCGAGTTCTCAAGTGGAGCTTAGGGAGACTCCCTCAAGAGGATCATGGGACGAGTCCCTTAAGTAGAGCTTAAGGTGAGTCTTTTGAAAGTCACTGTCAGTGGCATGTGCAACATTAAATAACTTTAATGACGGGATTGCCCCAGGAAGACAAAATAACTGAGGACCTTACATGCATCAAAGATGTGGGGAGCTACCATTGGCGTGACAGGAGAGGTCGTCATTGCCCATTCTTCATAGTTTGTGATTCTGCTGTCTATCTCCATCTCTTCTCTCTCTCTCTCTCTCTCTCTCTCTCTCTCTCTCTCTCTCTCTCTCTCTCTCTCCCCTTGGATAGTTCCTCTAGTTGTTTACTATTAAGATATGCCAGAAGTATACATTCTCTTCCTTCCCTCCATATTTTCCTTTTCTATCATGTCAACTATTAGGAACTTAAAAGAGATTGGTAAGGTAATATAACCACCAAATGGTAGAGAGCGAAAAATATGTATTTACATTGCATGAAGAACACTGAGTAAGAAGATGAAGGGGCGAGAAATACAAGAAAGAGAGATTTGACCTGGGTTACACCAAATGTGATCTTTTACTCAAAATTCAAATTTTAATGCTAACAAGAGAATAAAAAAATTGAACACGACTATTTTTATCTTGGTTCAATGTTAACAAAGTTACTCCCGTCCACCCACCAAGGTGATTTCGCCTTAGACAAGGACTTAATCCAATAATCTAGAAAGATTACAACCTCTAAGTGTTAGAAAAAAACTTATCCCTCTCAAGTATCCAAACTAACGACTTAGTCACTTGAGGAGTAACCACTTTGAAAATTTTTACAAATATGTGTATAGAGAGATGCTTTTAAATAAACAGATTACACAAGTTTAAGAACAATAACATAAAAGTATTTATAGCAAGATAAGAACAACAATTCCTTGCTAATATACAAAATTATCTTAAGAATAATCTCCAAGAGATTTGCATCGTATCAACATGAGTTTTGTGGCTTAAAAGCTTATTTGAATGCTTCTCGCTTTTTCTTGTAGAGCAACGCTCTATCTTTTATTTGAGCATCGAGCATCTTCTTTATGAGCTTACGACTTGGTGCTTTGCTTCCGCTTTGCACACATACTCTCGCATTTTCTTCAACTCTCTCTTTTCTTCTTCTTCATTATTTTCTGTCACTGCTCATTATTAATCTTCAAGCATTTAGATCTTCAATATATAGAGCTTGAGAATAGATACGTTGGAAGGTATAGATGGAAATGAATTCCAACAGTAATTTCCCAACAGTCACTTGAAGGAATGGTCACATCATACTACAGAAGAGTTGTCATTGCGCCTCCTTATCTAGGTAGATGTCACATACTACTTTTGTACTTTTATGTTCATCAAATTATCCCACCACTGTTGATCTTATGTCTTTTATTTCTTCAGAGGCTTCAGATGTATAATTGATGAAGCATGTAGTAGAAGGATCAATACTTGTAACTTCAGAACTAAAGTCTTTATAGTCTCGGATCTTCGTTCAGCATAACCTTGTCTTAAGAGTCTTCAACATAATCTTTGGATTTTACTTGTTACCGCTACATATCATGATTATGAAATATGGAAGATGGATACAAGACTTCTTTCCATAATGGGAATCTTCTTGAGGACGTGTACATGATACAACCTGAAGGATTTGATATATCAGAAGAAGCCCAAAAGATATGCAAATTACATTGATCAATCTTTGGATTAAAGTAAGCTTCCAGAAGATGAAATCTTTGTTTTGATGAAACTGTAAAACAAAATGGATTCATAAAGAATGAAGATGAGCCTTGTTTCTTCAAGAAGGTTAGTGGGAGCATGATCATCTTCCTGGTATTGTATGTAGATGACATATTACTCATTAGAAACGATGTCCCTACCTTACAACAACTGAAAACTTAGTTAGGGAAATGATTTTCTACGAAAGACCTTGGTAAAGTAGCCTATATATTAGGAATCAGGATCTATAAAGATATATCACAAAAACTGCTTGGTCTAAGTCAGAGTACATACATAGACAAAGTGTTGAGACGCTCTAATATGCATGATTCTAAGAAAGGTTTCATAACTATGCAACATGGCATGTATCTATCAAAAACACAATCCCCTTCAACTAAGGAAGAAAGGGATCGCGTGAATAAGATTCCATATGCATCTACAATATGATTTATCATGTATGCCATGTTATGTACTCGAACAAATGTGAGTACATGCCAATTTAATCCCAATGATGCTCATTGGGTAGCTGTCAAGAATATCCTTAAGTACTTGAAAAGGACTAAGGACTCATTCTTGGTATATCGAGGCCAGGAAGAGCTTGTTGAAATTGGATACAACAATGCTAGCTTCTAGACAGATAAATGTGACTTTATATCACAATCTGGTTATGTGTTTTGCTTAAATGGTGGCTCTGTGAGCTGGAAAAGGTCAAAGCAAGAAACAGTTGTTGATTCTACAACTGAGGCCGAGTACATTTCTACCTCAAATGCAGCAAAGGAAGATGTTTGGATCGAGAAGTTCATTAGTGAACTTGGCATAATCCCTAACATTGTTGATCACATTGATCTCTATTGTGATAACAATGGTGCTATAGAACAAGCTAAGGAGCCTAGATCTTACCAACGATCTAAACACATACTTAGGCGTTATCACCTCATTCGAGAGATAATAGATTGGGGAGATATAAAGATATGCAGAGTACCTACACTTGACAATATTAATGACCCCCTAACAAAGCCTCTTGTTTAGCAGAAGCATGATGGCCATACTAGATCTATGGGTATTAGGGGTATGCCTGATTGCCTTTAGTGCTAGTGGGAGATTGTTTGTGTAATCCCTAGAGGCCATTACTTTTGGTACTTGTATCAAATTATTTATTATTAATAAAAGGAATTTCTTTATTATGGTATTTTTTCCAGAATGATAAAGTCCCTAGAATAGTTAGTTCATTTAATGAAATATTAAGTGAGACTTAATCATGAGATCCATTAAACATAAGGATACTATTTTTAAAGTATCTGTAGTCGAGCTTTATTGTGAAGTGGGATAAACTTAAAGCATTAAGACTATTATATAAATAGACTGATTATCACATCTCATGGATCATGGATAAGGAGTTATCAAGTCTTAACATAGGTATGAATATTAGAAGTAATATTTATACTGGATTAATCTGTTACGAGAGTACTACATAGAATATTATGTAAAGTGTCATAACTTAATCTCACAGTGATAATGGTGTATATTACCCTTCGACCTGAAACCACTATGGACCCTAGATGTAGAGTCAAGTACTTTATTACTGATCTAACATTGTCCATAACTAGATGACCATAAAAATAGTTGATGGGTACTTCATAAGTCATGCTGAGGGACATGAGTGACCTAGAAGGAATTTGCCAATCCTGCATAACAGTATAAATGTCTAAGGGCCCAATATTGAACTGGACAAGGATGACACGATATATGTCTTTTGCTCAATATAGTCAGAAGGGCAAAAGGGTAATTATACACACAAGTACTATTACAAAAGGTTTTGTTAGATCACATGACATTTTCGTGACTTGGGTAGCAGTGTTGTGTTGCTAGATACCGCTCACTATTTATTATATTAAATATATGATTTAATATAATTGTCAACGTCACGAGAACCTACAGAGTCACACACATGAGGATAAATTGATGAGAGATAGAATAAATAAGAAACACTGTAAGGTACGGTGTACTTATGTTAAATATGGATCATATAATATAATAATAAGAGTTAATATTATTATTATAATAATAATAGTTATTAAATATAATAATAAAAAAATATGTTTATTATAATAATGGTTATCATAATAATAATAATAATAATAATAATAATAATAATAATAATAATAATAATAATAATAATAATAATAATAATAATAATAATAATAATATTATTATTATTATTATTATTATTATTATTATTATTATTATTATTATTATTATTATTATTATATGGTGCACTTAAGTTGGACTTTTTTTAGCTTGCAACCCAAACAAGTGGTTCTATAAATACAACACTTGTGTAGAAGTTTTAGAATTTGATGAAATTCAGTTGGTGATGTAACACCCCAAATTTAATCGGAATATTTTAATTTATTTATTTAATTGAGAAGATTCATATTTTGGGTGTTTCCGGTGATTTTCGGTGTTTTGTGAAATTATTGAGAACTATGCAATTTATGGGTTATTTATTTAATTGATAGTATATAATATTAATTTATTAATATTATTATGAATTAAAATAAATATAAGAGGAATAAGGGTAATTTGGGCAATTGAGAGGAGTAAGTGAGGGTATAATGGAGAAAGCCCAATTGTGTGACCCAAGTCTAAGTTTGACAAAATAGAATTCTGAAGGTTTAGGATTCATTTTGTTAACCGTGAAAAGAATGCAGGCCAGAGCTCTGGGGAGGGAGAAGTGGAGGCAAAAGCTTCGGAAGATGCCCGGAGATAATCATGAAAGCTTTGAATCGGCTAAGGTATGGGGAGTATTGTTGTTCATGGTTTTCTATGTATGCCTTTAGATGTGTTTATGGTTGGTTTATGATTTAAGGTATTTTGGGTTGGCTGTGGGAAAATAGGGAATTTGATGATATGGCTTTGAGGTTAGGGGTAATGGTATGTAACACTGAATATTGATATGAGAAAGGGAAACCTTAGGCCTTCGTGGGCAAAACCTTGGGTTGTGATATGTTTGACCCTGTAGGAATAGAAATGTTCAGATGTGAGTAACTCTGATGCACTCAGAGCAATTGCAGGAAAATAGTGATTTAGGCAGTGCAAATGTTGCCAGACTGGCCTAATAAACTATAGATTTTGTGTCGTTATTGCCGTATGACTGTAGGGATGATTTATGGATGTTTTGGGGGCATTGGGCAAGTGAATCGTATGAGTATTTGGGCAAGAATCAATTCTGGTCGTAACAGGTTTTGCTCTCATCGCACTGTTCGCCTAGCGAGCATGCCAGTAAAGACTCGCCACAGACTCGCCTAACGAGCATGCTAGCGAAGAATCGCCACAGACTCGCCTAACGAGCATGCTAGCGAAGACTCGCTATCGACTCGCCTAGCGAGCAAGCCAGCGAACGTAGCAGAGTTCGTGAAAGTTGATCGTGTTGCAGCGACGCCTTGATGTTTGATTTAGGGATTTCTAGGATGGATTACCATGAGTATGGCGGTGAGGAATGATGTGATTGATAGGCGATAGTGTGAGGACTACCACGAGTATAATTGATGAATGACTATGAGATAACATGGGATAATATTATGAATTAATATGAGATGACATGGGATAAGATTATGAATTAATATGAGATAACATGGGGTAGTATTATAAATTAATATGTGATAATAGGATGGGCTAATATGAGGATGACTATGAGCTAATATGTGATAACATGAGATATGATGATTTATGTGATGATGATTATTATTATGACGAATTATGTGATAACATGAGATATGATGATTTATGTGATGATGATTATTATTATGACGAATTATGTGATAACATGAGATATGATGATTTATGTGATGATGATTATTATTATAACGAATTATGTGATAAAGCGAGATATGATGATTTATGTGATGATGATTATATTTATGAATTATATGATGACATGACGTGCGAGGTTAATTATTATGATCAATTATATGACGAAATGAGGTGTGATGCTGAGTTTTATGATGTGTTGTGATGACATGTTGTATGATGATGATTATGATGATGAGATATGACGTTGATGATGATGAATGTGATGAATATGATGAATGATGATGCACCTATGATGTTATTATGAGGATTATTATTGTGACGTGTGCATCATGCATTCATGTGCATCTGGACTTCAGTTCTGGACCTCGATTACTTTGGCTTCAATCCCACTGTGTGGATGTGAAGTATTTTGATGTGCTCCGGTTCTCAAGTAGAATCGATCCTATTGATGGGGATCTATGGAGGGTTGATGGTCCAATGTCCATCGCACTGTGATGATTGGTACCACATGCATTGAGTCTATGTTGCATTTGCATTTATGAGCCTTTGTGTATAAATTATGACGTTGTGGCCTTCGAGGCCTATGGAAGGATATGAATGTGTTAAATATGAATATGACGCCGTTTATGCATTAATTGTTATACATTGATTATTATGAACTGTTTTACTCACCCTGCCTGTTTGAATGTTACCTCCACCTGGGTAACGTGCAGATGATCCAGTTTAGCCGTGGATGTCGTCGAGGAGTATTTTTGAAGTTTTGAGTTATTAGCTGAATTAGTTGCTTAGAGGGTCTTGCTCTGATATGTAACATCGGGTTGGGTTCTTTGAGTTGATTTTATATCAGTGGGTTATTTTACTTACTTTCCCTTTTGATGAGAAACCTTGATTTATGCTTTGAGTTTCGCTGTTTTATGTTGTTTGATGTACTTTGGGAAAACCCGTAGTTACGGAGTATGGACCTATTTTGTTGACTTTGAGAAATGTACGCCCTTTTTGTGGCTTTTTATTGAGACTTATTTATTTACTCTGAAATCCGTGTTATTTTTCCCTAATAATTTTGAGGTAGAAAAGGGTGTTACAGGTGATACCCTGGTAGTTTTTTTTCTCTATTTCTCTCTTTCACTCAAAGTCTTCATTCGTAGCAGCTAGTACTGAGATTGAAGGCACTTTGTTCATGTGGACTAAGTAGAGGTGTTGTTCTTCATTCAAAACTCGTGATCATTCATCTGGATCTGCATCAAAATTGTTAATCACCACAAGAGGTAATTTTTTCTATCACTAGTCATGCTCATTCGTAAGGATCACTTAAGGGAAAGTTTTAATTTCTGATGCGTTTTGGATCGCGGTTTCCCTTCACTTCGTTCAACAGAACCTTGTCTTCAGAATATTCAGAACTTGTTTAGCATATACTTGTCTTCAGAGTCTTCAGAACTTTGTTCAACAGAACCTTATCTTCAGAATCTTTAGAACTTTGTTGCAATAGAAATGCGGTCTTTAGAATCTTCAGAACTTTGTTCAATAGACCGTTATCTTCAGAATCTTCAAAACTTGTAGCGATAGAAACACATATTTTAGAAAGCCTTCAAGGCTTACTTTCAAAGTTACAATCAGAAGCTTTAGTACAAACATTCTTTAGAACCGTTACATTAAAAACATTTATGAACATTGATTTTATCTTGTACATAACATATGTTTTCTTCCAGCGTGTTTAGATCATAGTCTGATGACGTCAAATACCTTTCTATCAGAGTCAGATCCTGTTTAGCAAAACTAGACACTAGACAAAAACCATAGAGTAGCAAATTTTTCACTAAGATAACATGTACGGTTATCATTAAAAATTAAGGCCAGATGCAGAACCAATCTTATTCTTACAATCTTCCCCTTTTTGATGATTACAAACCATGTATTTTGATTGAGAAATTCATAAAGGGTAATTACCATAAACCCCAGAGACAAAGTGAATCTAACCAACTCCCCCTGAATTTGTTACTCTCAAAATTCATTTATGCTTGTTTAGAGTCTCCCTCTGATCCCAAGCCTCACAAAATAGTTTTGAAGTACAAAGCATAAAAATAGAGAAAAAATACTTCTCAGTGACGTCACAACAGAGTCTGACTAGAACTGCATGGTCTTCATCTTAGAACCTGGCTTGTTATCATAACACGATGACGTATCAAAACCTGATTATTAACTTGCTTGATATATCACATCATGTAACAAAACTTATTTCTTTCTATATCTTGAACATATCACTAAAAAATGCGGACATCAACATGTCATAAAAAGTTTCAAAACTTGAACAATTCCTGAATGACCATGTCTTGATTGAGTATCCATAAGGTTTACGACCTTTGAAGTACTAAAGTCTAACTACCATGCTTTCAAAAAGTTAACAACTTCTGACAAGCCTGAGGTATTTGAGTACTCATAGACGTTTTTTCAGATTGTCCTTTGCTTCTGAACGATGAGTGGTCAAAACCAATTCTTCATTAAATAATATATTGCATCAGAGTAAGTTCATTTAGAGCAATCTTCTTGCTTCTTGATCATATCTTCTGATAGCCTATTCTAAAAGACAGTGAACTTTTTCAAAGTTCCTGATCAAAATATTAAACACAGGTTAGAAGTAAAAGCATATTGATATATGTATTTGGGATCAAGATTCTGATAATAGGTATATCAAAATCATTTCACTTTCTTCCCCTTTGTTAGAAATAAAAGAATAAAAAACATAGTTAAAAAAAAGCATGGCGAGATCACTAAAAGAAATATTGATAAAGGATAAAAGGCCAAATTCATGTTATAGAAAAATGTTATTCATTATCAAGAAAAGAGTACAAGAGACACACAAAATAGTAAAACAACACAACTTGGTAAAATAATAACACATCCAAAAAATTTCAGGTTCTGAGGTTTGTAAGATCCTCCTGTGTCAAATAGTCTTAGAGACGAGGTTTGTATGCTCCTCCTAAGTCTTATTTGTGAAGTCTAAGAAGTGAGGTTAGTTTTTCTTGAGAGAAATACCAAGCATATTTGGAACCAAAACTTAATCAAGAAGGAACCTTCAGTGATTAATAATGGTTTCAAAATAATTCATAGCTGAACACCAGTCTTGAACCAGATTTTCAATCATCCCAGCTTGTTGTACATGAGTAACAACACCTTGATGAACAAAAATCTAAGAAATAACCCTATCGAAAGGAATAAGAGATGAAAATTCCTCACGAGATGATAAAATTTCTTCTATCAAATAATTAAACATAGATAGGGGCAGATTGATCTTGATTCTGGAGACTAAGAGCAGAATGAAAAGCTTATCATCGGAAGAGAGGCATCATGTCCCCTTTTCTCTAGGCCTTAGATTGGTCCCCATAACCTGGTACTATACTTTTCCCATAGGAAATCTAGTGCAAGGATTTTCAGCATGTCCTTCGTAACCATAAATGATGTGAACATCTTTTGCAAATCTATTGCCATGTTTGTAATTTTCAACAGTATCTCCATCTTCCTCACATCTAATAGCTTGAGAGATGATTTTAGAGTTGATTATCACAGGAAAACCTTAAATAACAGACGTAATCAGACAATCATCTAGCTCATACTAACAGACATGAGCATTTTCCCAAAATTCCTACACAAGATCTGGATAGATGGGTCTAGAAAGCTGTTCGAACCGCAGTAAAGCAACAAGAAGCAAAAATTTAGTTTTAGAAGGATTCCCTTCGAGATTTATATCGTCTCCATAGGGATCGGTGCAAGGGAAAGAATTTCATTTGACAGTCCCTACATTTCTAAGCTTGTTATACAAAAGTTTTGGTTAAAAAGTTCAAGAACCCAAAAATAAAGGCGGAAATTATAAAGACGGAAAATATAAAGTAAAGACTGAAATATAAATGGAGCCTTGTTGGGATTGGATCTCATCAATTGATAACACATGCATTCTTCGAATCATGTTATGCACAAATCAAACTTTCATCTAATATCATCATGTATCACACATAGCAAAGGTTATGTCTAACGCAAAGTCAAAAGGCCAACCGTATTGTCTCATTGGTGATATCTCACGCAACAAAACAAACACGGAGAATTAAGAACTAATACTCACATGAATGTTAAACCTAAATCTATGTCTAGAGTTCAGACCTAGCAAATATTTAAATAACAACCATATCAAATTAATGATTTGATTCATATATATCGCCATGATCATAATATGTACACATGATTAACCCTTTTTTACATGCATTCACATAATATACCAAATGCAAGTGAACATCGTTATTCATCACTATTATCATGCATCCTCGCATACCTTTTTTCAAGCGTTATCACGGTCTTTACTGTATTGATCCTACTCATGCTACTTAATCAACACAATAAAATGAATGTGATGCAAATGAATATTAACTCACAAAACCATGTCAAATTTTTGCTCATTGATAGATGAAAATCTTAGATCAAAGATTTGAAAAAGATGTTGTCAATACCCACAAATAAGAAACCAAAGACAATCAACAATAGAGAACCAAAACTAGTTCACAATACATAAACTAGATGAAATAGATAAGTTATCAAAAGATTACATCCAAACGCCAGCAAGAGATCAAAGATCTTACCTTCTCCCTTTTAGGGTTTGTATTTCTCTCTCTAAAATATGCTTTAAATGAAGAGAGATAAATTTATGATCTCTATAAGGTATTCTATGAAAATTTATGTTCTAAAAATCAAGAAAAAAATACTTATATAGTATTTACAAAATCTGTTATGTTCGCACTACGAACCCTTTCTTTGCCCAGCGAACACACTTTTAGGCACATGAAGTGCCTCTAAACAGTTAAACCGCCCTTGAGAAATATATGAAGTTCGTTATGCAAGTAATTATTTGCAATGTGAACTACCTCGCTACAAGTTCGCATAGCGAACTTAGGGTCCTTGAGCTACTGACTTCAGTTTGGGATGGTTCGCTAGTCCTTTGCTGCAACTTCGCACAGCAAACGTTCGTTGGCTACTCGCTACTGTTCGCCCTGGGAACATTGCAAAATCTTCACATTTTCTTTGGCTTCCTTGTTTAATATTTTGTGTCTTACTCACTGATGTTTTATGCCTAATTTATACACAATAACACACACATCAAAGAATCTAAAGGTATGTGCAATATAATTGAAGAATCATACAAGAACGATAATTAAATATATAAAAACATGAGAAATTAGTCGAAAAGTGCCAAGAAATATAGTTGAAATTAAGTCAAAATTTGTTTTTAACAAAAGCGTTTCAAAATATTCACTCCATTTTTGAAAGTGAATATCTGAAATAATTTGTGAAGGATTGCTTGCCGTAAATTCATTGAAGTTAACTGTTTATTCCTTTAGAACCTCTAGATCGTGAATATCTCCTTTAAAAGTTTTTTAGGACATATTGAAGGAGAAGAACAAAATTTTTGAAGAACAGAGAGATATTATATAACTATCTTATATAGAAGATAGTTTGTAAAGACGGGAGAATACACAGCTAGCAACAAATACATAAAGCAGATGTATACTTGATTGAACAGATATGAGTCTGAGTAAAGACCACTAGTTAATTTAATGCACATAGTAAGGAATTAAACTAAATTTGTTTTGCTTAAGCCAGAGCAAATAAGGACATACAGACTCGAGACACATAAAGTAATTAATGTTTAACCAAGAAAATGGACTATCATCATTTCCAAAGAGAGTGTCATATAGGAAACCTAAACGTATAAAAAATTGGAATAGGAAAGGGATACCAAATAGGTATAAGGTATTAGGTAACTGACAAAGATATAGGAAATAAGTAACAGTCAAGGAAATTAATTCCGACAAGAGATAAAGTGTGAAGATTTATCAACCTAAATCCAAGAGTCTCATCACCTGATGTGTCACGTTAAGTACTAAGCGTGGTTCATCAAAAGACAACTGTCTTATAATGAATCACACACCCTTCACTTTCCTGACAACGCGTTAATGAAGTAAAGCCTTCAGATTCCAATATACAAAAAAGCAATCTTAAAGAGAGCATTCTGACCTTGGATACTTGAGATACATGAGAAATTCACTTTTTCAGAAGCCTCACATCTCAGAAGCAAGACGCTACAAATCAAACATTAGAAACTTATTTCTTTATTCTAGAAGACATAAATTCTGAGAAATTCCTTTTCATTCTGGACATAGAACAGAGTTCACATGTTGGAATGAGAATGAGTTTAATTTTCAGCAAGGAATTTTGAAAAGGATATCAGCCACAAGAAAGGACTGTATCAAAAAGGTTTTAAGAAATAGTTCCTTTCTGAACAAAATCTCAAAAATTAATCCTCGAATATAAAAATAGATTATTTGACAATTAAGTAAAAAGTAGTAAGAATTAGAAAAGCGTTACTCTCGATTATTTGGTAGTCTTCCAGTTGACTCTGTATCTTGAATATGTATATGCTTCTTCAGAATCAACATGCAATTAGCTTCTGCAATTGAGGACGTTGTTGATAATTGTCTTTAGCTGGGACCGCTATATCAAATTCCTCTCAGAACTTGACATCACAATAACTTCTTCCTTTCTTAAAATCTCGAGTGAGATGCATATGAGTCCTTGAATCTTGCACTGAGACAAGATCGTCTTCATAGCTTCTTTGGTCTTATCATTATAATGGATGAAACATCTCTCCTGATGTTTGTTGCATCTAGATCGTTAGAGGGAACCGAGTTATCTTTTAACTCTTCTGCTATTGATCAACCTCTTATGTCTTCACCAAGACTTTCTTTCAGAAATCCACTTGATTCAATCAATTAATTCCCAAATCCAGATATAGAATATCAAATGCCATATACTGAGAGAACTGATTGAATTCTTCTTGCGTCACCGGAGTTCAATCTTTGACCAGACGCTCTTCTTCAATCGATGCATATATTATCATGAACATCAAACCACGAGAAATTTCTTCAGAGGGTTTAAATGTTGATCTTGTTCTTAATGGCTTAGTCTTATCACCCTAAATATGTACTTCAGAAACTAAAGATTATTGTCTAAGCTTTCTCAGAGGGGTAAGAGTTGTGACAACTTTTGGTTGTTTTTGATTGAGCATCTTCTAATTTCTTCATCTTTTACTTCTTCAGCAGCTCCATTACCTTCAGCATCTGAAAAAGGTAATCTTCAGATTTGCAATCTTACAATAAGCTTCAGCTTCTGACTACAAAGCTTATTATCAAATCTGACATTGATTTAATTTATCTGCAGAAGTACTTCAACTCCAAATACTTTGTAGCCCTTTAAGAATTCTAATTATGATGCATTGGAATAGGTCTAAAAAGAATTCTATTCTAAATAGCATGCTACTACTCCTTAGAAATGCTTTGTCATGATAATCTCATATATCATGATTCTAGCCATTTCTTTTCATTTGTATCTGGTTGTAAAGAACTAGTGCATGAAAAGCTCAGTTTCATCAAATAGCTTCTCAAGCTGTTTATTCTCAGACTGTTGACCAAGATTATTTCTGATCTTGAATAATCTCAGACTTTCATATATGTACTTTGATTACAGAAGGTAGATAATACAGAGAGATTCATCCATGTGTTAAGATCCTTCACCCATGTGTATCCTGTAGATACTAATAGTAACTGATCTAATACTTTATACCGTGATATTTCATTAGTTCAGATATGTGTCAGTGTACAGAAACCCCAAAGGGTATCAGTTCTGAAGCCAATGATTCTTTTTCTTCTGATCACCTTAGAAAACCATTGCCTGTAGGATAAAGTTCCAGGCTTTGGAACATGTACCTTCAATCTGTGCAAGCATTCAGAATCTTGGTATCAAGGCTAGTACTTCAACTGCACTACTGAGAACTTCTGCAACAGAGATGATTTCTGCTGAATCCGAAACAGAAACTACTTCATCTTCTAGAGGGATCTTCTTCATCAAAAATTCTAACGCTAGCAAACATTGCTACACTAGCTTGTTCTTCATATCCGCCATCTTCTGAGAACTCAGAATCATCCCTTGTTACCTTCGACCTTTTCATATTGCTTTATCAAAGATTTTTACTTGGCTTAAGGTAAACTCGAAACAACAAGAACAACATCTAGTTCTTTTGAGTCTGTTGCAATGATTCTTCTTCCAGAGACGATTAATCCTTCTGGACATAAGTGACACTCTATCTTCGTCTTCTTCGAAATCCTCGATCTCTTTAGTTGATGAATTTCTGGTATTCTTAGATATTCTGACAGATTTAAGCATAACAAATTTACTCTCATCTGAGTTATACTGTTTTAGCTTAGTCTTCATGACTTATCAAAATGAACTCATCAGTTTTCTGGATTGTGTTGCAGTAGAACTTCTGTACACCCAGTTGATTACCATAAGCTTCCATTTAGATGTTAAGCTTCTGATAGTCTTCTTTAAGAGACCGTCTTCAACATCCTTCATCTTGAAGACTCCATGCTTCTGAATCAAAACACGAGCATTTGTTTCCATGACTTAAAAGAGTTCTTAATGAGTTATTCTGAGAAAGTCAAATGTAGACTTAGAAGTATTGCTTTGAAAACATCTTAAACTCAGTAAGAATTGACTTTCAACAAACAATGAACTTCTTTCTTTCTGATGATTCTTGTCATCCTTTTCCAACTGATCATTCAGATTTCTTTTAGCCTTTTACCAGCTTCACCTAAGGCAGATATGTAGTTATTAACTACCAAATTCCAAAGATCAGTATCACCGTCTTGGATGAACTTTCTAGTTCGGCTTTCCAGTACTCAACCTTTTCACCAACAATGATGGAAGATAGAAATAATAACATTTGAGACTGGAACAATAGGTGGTAGAGTAGAAACCATCAAGGTGTTTCCCAAAGCTCGTCTGGATCTTTATCCGACACGGTTAAGTGCTTGATAAACAACAATACCACAACCGAAGCTCTGATACCAATTGAAGGGGGCGAGAAACACAAGAAATGTGGGTTTGAATTAGGTTTCACCAAATGTGTTCTTTTTCTCGAAATTTAAACTTTAATGCTAACAAGAGAATAAAAATAAATGAACACGATTATTTTTATCTTGGTTGACTGTTAACAAAGTTACTTCAGTCTACCCACAAAAGTGATTACACCTTCGACAAGGAATTAATTAAATAATCTAGAAATATTACAACCTCTAAGTGTTTTGAAAACAACTTATCCCTCTCAAGTATCCAGACTAACGACTTGGTCACTTGAGGAATAACCACTTTGAAAAGTGTTATAAATGTGTGTACAGAGAGATGCTTCTAAATAAGCAAATTACACAAGTTTAAGAACAATAACAGAAACGTGTTTCTAGAAAGATACGAACAATAATTCCTTTCTAATATACGAAACTATCATAAGAATAACCTCCAAGAGATTTGCATCGTATCAGCATGAGTTTTCTTGCTTAAAAGCTTCTTTTAATGCTTATATCCTTTTCTTGTAGAGCAACACTATCTTTTTTTAAGCATCAAACATCTTCTTTTTTACCTTACGGCTTGGTGCTTTGCTTCCGCTTTGCACACATACTCTCGCGTTTTCTTCAACTCTCTCTTTTCTTCTTCTTCATTATTTTCTCTCACTGCTCATCATTTATCTTCAAGCATTCATATCTTTAATATATATATATATATATATATATATATATATATATATATATATATATATATATATATATATATATATATATATATATATATATATATATATATATATATATATATATATATATATATATATATATATATATATATATATATATATATATATATATATATATATATATATATATATATATATATATATATATATATATATATATATATATATATATATATATATATATATATATATATATATATATATATATATATATATATATATATATATATATATATATATATATATATATATATATATATATATATATATATATATATATATATATATATATATATATATATATATATATATATCTTGAGAATAGACCCGTTGGAGGGTATAGATGAAAACGAATTCCAATAGTAATTTCCCAATGGTCACTTGAAGGAATGATCACATCATAATACATAAGAGTTGTTCTTGCACCACCTTATCTAGGTAGAGGTCACATACTACTTTGTACTTTCATATTCATCAAATTATCCAACCATTGTTTATCTTATGCCTTCTAGTTTTTTAGAGGATTCAGATGTATACATAATGAAGCATGTTGTAGAAGGATCAATACTTGTAAATTCAGAACCAAAGTGTTAAAGTCTCAGATCTTCGTTCAGCAGAACCTTGTCTTAAGAGTCTTCAGCACTTGGTCTTTAGAAATGATGTCTTCAGAAACTTTAGAACTCGTCCAACAGAGCCTCGTCTTTAAAATCTTCAGAACTTTGTTGCAATAGAAATGATGTTTTTAGAATCTTTAGAACTTCATTCAACAGAACCTTGTCTTCAGAATCTTCAGAACTTGTTCAACACATATTTGTCTTTAGAGTCTTCAGAACTTCGTTCAATAGAACCTTGTCTTCAGAATATTCAAAACATTATTGCAATAGAAATGATGTCTTTAGAATCTTCAGAACTTCATATAACAGAACATTGTCTTCAGAATCTTATGAACTTGTAGCGATAGAATCACATCTCTAATAAAGCTTTCAAGGCTTACTTTCAAAGTCATAATCAGAAGCGTTAGTATAAACGTTCTTCAGAACCGTTGCATTAAAAACATTTATGAAGATTGACTTTATCTTGTACATAACATATGTTTTCTTCCAGAGTGTTTAGATTAGAGCCTGATGATGTCACACGCCTTTCTATCATAGTGAGATCCTTTTTAGGAAAAGCTACACACTAGATAGCAACCATAGAGTACCGAATTGTTCTCTAAGATAACATGTGTGGTTATTATCAAAACTTAAGGCCATATGTAGAAACAATCTTGTTCTTATAAAAGATATATCAATCAATTATAGGCTTTTAGAAATTGGGGTGTTTAGGAGTAATGAGAGCACTACTAGTTATGATAATCATAGTGCAAGTGATAATGATTCCTTTTTTCTTTGTTCTTTCTTATGGACCATGAGGCTACTGGTGGCATCTATATCTTCTAATAATCAAAGGGTCAAATATTATGATTCAACATACACCAAGGAAGGGATGGTGGATTCCTTTAGTGATTGTTTGATTTTGTCTAGAATGGGGGATGAGGAAGACATCATCTTGGAGCCTTGCTCCAAGAGTGAGAGAGTGTGAATTTTTCCTCATGAGGACTCGGAGGAAGATTTATTCTACATGTACATTCATGTGATCAAGGACTTAGGGATGATAATCCCTTTTACTGCGTTTAATTCTGAGATGCTAAACACCACTAGTATCTCTCCTACTTCGATATCACCTAATGGATAGGCTTTCAATAGAGCATTAAAAGTCTTATGTGGGGAACTTATAGATTTCCTCTATTGTGGGCTTGTTTTACTCCTTCTATTGTATGAAAAATGTTAGCAAGGGCAGATGGGCTACCGTGTGCACCCCACCCCACATAGTCCTTTTTCAGCCCCCCCTAAAGCACTATAAAAATTGAAAGAACGAGTTCATTGGAGTGAGGGAAAATATGGTTGCTCCATGGTGATGTATGGTGAGGACGATGATAAATGGTTCCCTTTCTATTAGATGGAAAATTCGATTACGAAAAAATGGGTATAATTATGGTTTCTTCACTAGTGCAGAGAAAGACGTCTTTGATATCCTAGATGAGTTCTAGATAATGAATTCCAAGGAGATGGTATAATTTGATAAGAGGGAATATGTAAAAAAGAGATTGGTGACTAGTTATGTAAGTCTAAGAATTACTTAAGGCCTCTATAATATTTATGTTACCATTGACTGGTGCCCGACTTTTTTTGTTTTCTTGATGTATAATGTCGATGGTCGTTGAGCAGAAGAAATCCCTTCACACCCAAAATAAGGCCACTCATGGTGAGACGTGAACTGATGATCCCAAGAGTCACACTGAGAGGCTGTTGGGGAAAGGCAAAAGGAAATGGGGGCACTCCGATGGAAAATACCTTGGAGATCCATATGTTTTGGGATTCCTGCAGGAGCGGACGATGTTCAGTGCCTACTCCTAATCTGACCAGCAAGTCACAAGACTCATAGTTCATACGAACACTAAAAAAGAATAGGCTGTTGAGACTAAAAACTTTGTGAAGTCTGTTACCTGGGAATGAGACAAATTGAAGGATTTTAAGAAGGATAATGACAAAGAAGTTAAAAAAACTAAAATAGAAGTTGGCCCAAGTGACGACCAAACTGGAAACTTCGAAGAAGTCTTTCCAAATGGAGGATCTTAATGCGTTGGATCTCTTCAAGGTCGTCAAGGATGACCAGCTTTTGGACGAAGATGATGGGATCCCTGGAAAGACTACCTAGAAGCTAGAGGATTATGAAGGTTCTCTTTTTCATGTTAAGGAGCAAGTTCTAGTGGAAGATGTGAATTAAGCCTTTTGTTAATTTTATTTTTGTAATTCTGCCCCTTGTGGGTATTTGTATTCATACCCTTAGTGGATTTTTGTATTCTTGCCCGCTTGGGCCTTGTTATCTCACCCTTGGGGTTTATATAAATTTTGACCTTCAGGACCTTATTATTGAATTATTTTTTCCCTTAGGTGATTTTCTTGTATTTGTGTTTGGTTACTTATTTTCTTAATGTGTATTACCCGAGAGAGCCTTTAGGCGATTGAGTCCTTTTAGAAAGAGCGTTGTAATATTTTCTCGCTTAGGGCTAACAATGACCTTCAAGGAAGACCATAAATTTCATTTGGGGATCCCAATGTTGAATTGTCACTTCAGCAACAAGGATACTTCATTAAAGTTATTGCATTCAATAGTCTCGCATGTGACAAGGATACTTCATTGAAATTTCAACATCCAATAACCTCGATGGCGGAAATGATAGTTCAATAAAGTTCAACCAGTAAATAGCCCTGTTGGTGGTAAGGACACCTTATAGAAGTTCCAACATTCAACAGCCTCGTGGGCGGCAATGATACTTCATTGAAGCTTCAACATTCAAAAATTTTGTGGGCGACAAAGATACTTCGTTAAAATTCTAGCATTCAATAGCCTCGTAGGCGAAAAGGATAATTTATTAAAGTTTATGTATTCAACAGCCTGACGGTGGAAAATATATTTCATTGAAGTTCGAGCATTCAAGAGCCTTGTGGGTAGCAATGATATTTCATTGAATTTCTTGTATTCAATAACCTCATTAGCGGTAAGGATACTTAATTGAAGCTCAACCATTCAAATACCTCGTGGGAATCAATGATACTTCACTGAATTTCCACCATTTTATAGCCTTGCAAGCGACAAGGATACTTTAGTTAAGTTCTAAAATTCACTAGCCACATGGGCAGCAAGGATACTTTATTAAAGTTCCAGCATTCAATTCTTATATGCCTTACAAAATTCAAACAATTTTGTGCACAAATTCATAAAGAAGATGAAGTGCCTCATTAAAAACACATTCCCATGCAGGGGAAGAGTTTCACTCCCATTATTACAAACAAATCATGTTCTTAAAAAAATTATACATCTGACAGAGGTGACACCTTGTTGCACCCCAAAATTTGCCCAACATTTCTTTACCTAGCTTGTGTTTCATTTCATTTACATTAGCATTATCATTTGCATTTCATTGACATGTGTGCATGAGATCAAGAGTTACACAAGGCTTTGAGGCTAGCTAATAAGGTTATTCAAGTGTTCAATGGTTGATATCCTTGTCAGAGAAGTTAAAAGATCCTCAGAGGGAGTGATTGAAGCCAAGAGGGTGTGTCTCCTAACTTGAGAGTTATGAGAAGTCATCAGATGATTCTGAGGCCATGAAGTTAGACTTGAGGTCTTGAGAGAGCTCATTATAAGTTTTGAAGATCACTTTGAGGCCTAGACAGTTCATTGTGCAAGACTAAGAAGACTCAGCCATGAGTGGTGCAACCAGGGCTTGACTGGGTCAACCCTAAGTCAACTGATGATTTAAAGAAGGTTGAGACCTAATCCAAGAGCCATGTGATCATGGATTGATGTGTTGAGATGTTATAAGGATTATTCCAAGGTTAACTCATCATGATTGAGGAGTTTGAGAAGTTTCAAGCTAGGGTTTCTAAGGCTTGACAGTGTAAAATCCCCTAGTTTGACCCCTGTCTTCAAGGCAATGTAGCTCAAGATATGATTCTCATCTCATCTTGACCCCAACATGATTGTTGTAGAGCATGATCTTAGCTTTAATTTGAGTACTAGAAGTCCTTGATAGGGTTTATAGAACTCATGTTATGAGCCAGACAAGTTACAAGTCATATGAGGTATGTGAATTTGGAGCATGAATGTTGTTCCTTATTCTCTTAGCTTTCTAGAGAGTACTAGAAGTCCTTGATAGGATTTGTATAACTCAAGTTATGGCTTTGACAAGTCAAGGGTATTTTGGGAAGTTATGATTATAGGTCATTTTTGGTTATAGGCCATTTTTGGTTATGGCTTTGACAAGTCAAGGGTATTTTGGGAAGTTATGGCTTTGACAAGTCAAGGGTATTTTGGGAAGTTAAGATTACTTGTTGGGTTGTGTTTATTTATCGCATTTTATTTCCCGCACTTTATTTTCAGTATGATATGATTATCTGCACTGTTGTGGGAGGGGCATTCTGATGAGTGAGAAGCCAGACCCAGGCTTGAGAGCTACATAGTATTAGAGTGGGTTAGTGGAGGACGTGCTTACTTTGCTTGCAGCTGTTCCAATGTAATCCACACTCAGACGAGGTTCTCTTTGATGGCTTCCTATCGGTCCTTTGGACTCGAGGGGTTGTCGGATCTGAGGATCGTCGACTCTGGGAACCGATCATTTGGAATTCAGCTAAGTGAGGCCGCTTCAAGAGATGATGATACCACACCTTCTAGGTATCGTATCATTGTTTCTTGAAAGTCTGTGACGCTGATGACCGCATAGGATGCCGAACCTTTTCCGTGATTAGGTCCATACCTGTGAGCAGGGTCAGGTTATTGCAGGAAACCTTAACCTTCAAACTACCTGGTTTTCTTGACAATGAATCAGTTTTGTTGGTATCAGGGTTTCTTCTCATCAGATATATGTTTGTTCTTGACAGAGCAGATTTATGGTCTGATATCATAGGTTCTCATCATCAGATAGGAGTGTTCTTGACAGAGCATATTTATGGTCTGGTATCAAGGGTTTCTTCCCATCAGAGATATGGTTGTTCTTGACAGAGCAGTATTGTGGTTTTGTTGATACAGAATATTCACCTCCTCAACATTTTGCATCATTGCATGATTGCATTTTGCATTGTTTGCATCCTCATTTGCATGTCATTAACGTGTGTCTGTGTTGTAGGTGCATATTTCTCCCCTGGTTCTAGTGATCTTGATCCTCATGGCAGATATGGCATCTCTGAAGAAGACTGTGGCTTACAAGCTACCAACACCTGACACCCGAGAATTACGAGCTTTGATTTCGTTGGCTGATAAGACAGTGATGGAGAGTTTCAGAAAGAGTTATGGGAGACTTCTGGGTATTGTGTATAAGCTTCCTACATACGAGTTGAATGGCCTCTACGCCCTGCTACAGTTTTACGACCCACAACTCAGATGCTTTGTGTTTCCAGACTATGTCCTAGCTCCGACCCTGGAGGAATACTCTGACCTGTTGGGGTGCCTTTGATGAATCAAGTGCCTTACTACCGTGTTGAGGGTGAGCCCAAACTGAGTAAGTTGACTGATGCCCTTCATGTAGATGAGTCTGAATTAGAAGGGATGGTATCTAGAAAGATTGGAGTTCATGGTTTCCCTTTGTCTTTCCTGATAGAAAAAGTCTGAAAGTTTGCCGAGAAGGATCGCTGGGATGTGTTCAATGCCTTTTTAGCCATCTGTATCTATGGGATCGTACTATTCCCAAGTCACTCGGACTTCATAAGCATGGATGCTTGCCACATATTTGCCTCCAAGAATCCAGTGCCCACTCTCCTCGGGGACGTCTACCATTCAGTTCACAACAAGAATGAAAACAGAAAGGGGAATAACATGGCGTCTTGTGCACCTTTACTATATAAATGGTTTGCTAGCCATCTTCCTACGTCAGGGCCGTTCATTGATTCTGCTGAGTCTTCACCTTGGTCTGCACGTTTGATGGGTTTGACTGTAACGCCCCGATTCTGAATTCCCATTAATTATTGAGTCTTTTAATTTATTTATTTGATGTTTGTTTTAAAGTTAGAAATTATATATTGCTATGTGGTGTTTTGCTTATTTTATCTATTTTACCGATTCAGAGAGTTTTCGGGGAATTAGAGTAAAAAGGGCATTTTAGACATTTAGCACTTTAGTGTGAGAATTGATTGGTAAGTGTTGGAAAGAATTTGAGAGGAAAGAAATAGAGATAGAAATAGAATAAGAGAGGAAAAGGAAGAAAGATAGTAACATAAGAGGAAAAACAAGAGAAAGAAAAGAGGAGAAGAGAAAGAGAAGAGAAAGTGGAGAGGAAAACCTAGAATCATCAAGGGATCATCACCAAAGCTTGCAATCAATCGGTAAGGGTGTGAAACTCCATCATCTCTTTAATGTATATGATTGTATGTGTATGTGTGTGGATTTTGTAGAGTTTCTACTCTTTTTCCACTTAGGTTAGAAGTTGGTTTTGTGAGTAGAATGAGGTTTCAATCGGTTAGAACTTGGATTAGACGATGTAGTTTAGTCGGGTGATGGTTGGGTTGTGCCACTGAGACTGGTTTGGATTTAATCGGTTGATTTTGTGGAGTTTGGGCTCTTGAGACAGCCATGGAAGTTCTGTCTTCGCAGGCTCACCAGGCGAATGGCAGCGAAGCTTCGCCAGGCGAAGCCCAGCGAGTTGTAGCGAAGCAAGTCAGAAGCAACACCCTGTATTCGCTGGCAAGTTCGCCAGGCGAAGTGAGTTGGCGAAGGTTCGCCAGGCGAGTGGGTAGCGAGCCTCAGCGAGTAATTCCAGAATTACTCCCAGTGGACTTCGCTGGGAAGTTCGCCAGGCGAAGGTCAGCGAGCATTCGCTGGGTGGCTTCGCCAGGCGAAGGTTGGCGAACCTGGCAGTGTTATTTTGTTTTGCTGTTTGTTCAATGCATGATGTTTGGTTGATTCAATTATGATTAATGCCTATATGAATGATCGATGTGTGAACTATTTTGACATGTCGTGTTGTGGGTGGCCGAAAGGCGTGAATCCTAGATTGTAGAGTAAATGGTGAATCTTGAATATTTGATAATCTTGTGTATTTGCTCGAATTGAATAGAAGCGCATTGATAGGCTGATATGTGTGTAAACCATGTGTGGAATGGTGCATAATGTGAATGCATGATAGATATATGCGATGTATGTGATAAATGCAATGAGTATGTTTGTGAGCATAGTATGCATTTTTGTGTTGAATGATCCCTCGGAGGATTTGCAGAACCTCGTATGATACGATGGTTACATTAGATTCCTTGGAGAATCGGTTGCATTGTGTGATTCCTCGGAGAATCGGTCATATCATGTAATCCCGTGGAGGATTGGCTAGAGTATTTGATTCCGTGCAGAATCTGCTGAGTACTTGATCCCGTGGAGGATCTGCTGAATATTCGATTCCGTGGAGAATCTGATGAATATTTGATTCCGTGGAGAATCTGCTGAGTACTTGATCCCGTGGAGGATCTGCTGAATACTCGATTCCTTAGAGAATCTGTTGAATGAGTCGGTACCGCATTTGCATCTGCATAGAGTCGTGTGTCGGTCTCTATGAGTTGCATGAGTCATCTGTGTATGATGCATTAGTTGTGTGAATATAACTGTGTATGTTATATATGATTGTTTGGAGGAAAATATAGTGAATGTTCATGTGTATGTGTAGAGACATGATTATTTGTATATGCTTAATGTGGTGAGAACATAATCGAGTATGACTTGTATAATTATGGATATATGTATATATACAATTTTATGCATTAACTGTTATGATGTTGTTTCTCACCCTTCTGCTGTTTTATAATGCTCTATGAGGCATTGCAGAGTAGGAAGCTGGAGGTTCTTTTTATGAAGCGATGTCTTCACTCTTTTTGGTCAATGGCTCTGATATGTAACATCTGGGTAGTTAGGAAGTCTTTGGCTCTTCTGAAACTCTTTTGTTTTGATTCTTTTGTGATACATATGTGTATGTATCTGTTGTGGATATGTTGTAAAGCATGAATTAACTGATGGTTGTATATACTTTTATGAATGAGATCAATTCAATATTTGGATGTTTCCGCTTTTATTCTAAATATTGAGATGTGGGTTACCCATTGTTGCATATCTATTTTGAGCAGGTATCGTATGTGTTTAATTTCATGATAATGTGATGCGCCTCTTTTATACCATGTTTTAATTAAACTCTGATGAAATGAATTTTCTAAGTGCCTAATTGATTTATTTAATTTATTTGGGGGTATAGAAAGGGGGTGTTACATTGACTGCTGACGATATCATCTGGTTTGATAGAGATCTGCTGGGCAAGGATATTGTGTATAGCGGCTGTGGCTTTCCAAGCGCCCCCCTGGTCGGAAGGAATGTATGTATCAACTACATTCCATCTCTGCTAGTACGACAATTTGGGTATGCACTACGAGGTCCTCCTGAAGAGGAATAGATACAGGAATCTCTGTATTTCACGGGGTTGCTTGAAGGTGACACCTTGGTCAGGGTACAGAATGCTTGGAGAAAAATTCACCGAAAGGGGAAAGTCTTGCTGGGAAAGAGCAACAACAAGACCTTTGGTCCGTATGTAACTTGGATTCGAGAAAGAGCCGCCAAGTTTCTAATGTCGTTTCTTGCCGTGGAATCATTGTATCCTCCTGCGTGCAAAGAGCCTACTACAGTTGATATCCAGAAATTCAACCAGGTACTCCAAGAGAAGGAAGAGCTACAAAAGGCCAACGAAGAGTTGGAGAAAGAGATCGCTCAACTTCGGAAAGAGAAAAGTGAAGCCGTTTATACCTGCAAGAAGCAGACTGAGATGATCAACCGTCTAGGCTCTAACCTGACCAAAGAAACTGATGCTAGGGAACGTCTGGGGTTGGATCTAAAGTCAGTACATGGTGTGTTGACAACCAAGAAATAAGATCTGGACAGAGTGTACCGGAAGTTAACCCAATACCAGAGGGTCTGGAGCAGCACCATAGCCAAGTACAAAGAGCGGGAAGAAAAGCTGAAGCAGCGAGTAGCCGAGCTAGAAGCTCAGATTATGGTGAAAGACGAGAGTACAGAGGCTGAAGCCTCCCTGCGACATGACGTCCAATATAGATTGGCTGAGGCCGAGGCAAATTTGCAAGATTCTCAACTCCGGGCCGATGCTAAGAGGAGAAGAGTCGAGAACCATTCTGAAGAAGATATTTCTAGGAGCGTTGCCGATAACCTCCCAAAGTCCATCAGTCAGAAGGACCTGCTGACCCAGGGTTTGCTTACTCAGTCAGATCACTCCACTACAAAGAAGTTGATATAAGATTTTCGTGCCCGTGGCCGCGCCTGATCCTTTGTATCTCTTTTGTACATTTTATGCATTGATATGCGGATCACCGCCAGGTCTGTTGGTTGGGGTCATGCCTTGTTGCTTCAGTTGTATGTGATTACAGTTGTACGCTACCCGAGCGGGCTTTTCAGATGAATTTATGAGGATTTCTTTTCCATGATTGGATCACAGACTTTATTTGTCTCGGAAACTAGGATCGGGGGGGAATCTCCCTAAGACACATACACATGTTTGCATTTGCATGAAGCATTTGCATAACGAGCACCTTGTCATTTTTCTTTCTAACCCTTTGTGCATGCAGGTTGTTCCAAGATTGATCGAAGGCCGATCCACCGCTATCCGACCAGAGCAAATCAGGCTAGAGCAATGGAACAAGTGCAAACTGACGTTCAAGAACTCCGAGAGAGGATGGACCGCTTCATGGAGCTCATGCAAGTGGTTGCCAATGGCCAAGACCAGCTCAGAACATTGGTCCAGCCTCTGATCTCAAGGGTTGACAGCAATGGTGTGCTTCATGGAGGGAGCGTTTCTACCCCTCCACTTGTTGAAACGCCTCAGAATGGCATCCCTGTGACCGGGGGAAATGGAAGTGGTAACGGCAATGTGATCACTAACATCAGGCTCAATGGTAATACGACTGGCGTCGGCAATGGAAACTTTGAAGCTAATGGCAATGCCGGACTGGGCAAAGGCAACACAGGTGCTGGAAATCTGTATGGGCCTCGACCATGGCTAGAAGATCGTCAAGAAGACTTGTTCTCACAGAGGAGTGCTGAAGGAGAACTGACTGCTAAAGCACGTCTGAGGTTTAAGGCACTCGAGGACAAAATGAGGACTTTCGAGAACCTGAACACTATGGGGGTCGACATGACTAAATTGGGATTGATTTCTTATTTCAAGGTGCCTCTTAAATTCAAGGTACCTAACTTTGAGAAGTACAAGGGCACCACCTGCCCTCGCGTCCACTTAAGGTCGTACTACCGAAAGATGTCCGCTCACTCTGAAGACGAGAAGCTGCTGATGCACTTCTTTCAGGATAGCTTATCCGTGCCATCCTTGGAATGGTACATGAGTTTGGAACCTACCAGTGTGCGCACGTGGAAGGAACTTGCTGAGGCCTTCGTGCACCATTATCAGTATAACAGTGACTTGGCTCCGAACCGGGTTCAGTTGCAGAACCTGTCACAGAGGAACAACGAGAGTTTCAAAGAATACGCCCAGCGATGGCGTAAATTAGCAGCTAGAGTTCAGCCGCCGATGGTTGAACGAGAGCTTGTTGAAATGTTTGTAGCCACCCTCCCGGGGGTCTATTACAAAAAATTGGTCAGCGGTATGTCAAGGAGTTTCTCAGATGTCATCATTACTGGAGAGCACGTTGAAAATGGGATCAAGTTGGGGAAAATTCAGGATGTTGATCTATCCTCAACTGGAGGAGGAAAGAAACCCCAGCCGCAGCAACAGCAGCCAAATCAGCAAGGGTACAGAAAGTATCAGAACAGGGCACCTTTGTCGAGTCGTCACCTCGAGACGCCGCCCATGTCTTATGCTCAGCTATTACAAACTCTGCTTCAGTTACAGCTAGTACAGAAAAGAACCCTGGCTCCCTTGACAGGGGCACCTCCGCAAGTTTATGATGCGAATGCAACGTGTGAGTTTCACTCAGGGGCACCCGACCACACGATAGAAAACTGCAAAGCCTTCAAGCACAAGGTGCAAGATATGGTGGATGCTAAGATCATCAATTTCTCAGATAATATGCCGAATGTCACAAAGAACCCCATGCCGAACCATATGGTAGGTGGGGTGAATGCCATTATTGAAGAAGAGGATTTGGATGTGTTGACTGATGTCAAGGATCTGAAGACACCGCTTAGCTTTGTTAAAGCCAAGCTGATGAAGAGAGGCTTCTTCCCAGGCTGTGGAGAATTGTGTATGGGTTGCGCGACCTGTCCTGATGGATGTGAATAGTTGATAATGGGGATTTAGAGTCTGATGACCGAAGGAATCTTGCAGTTTAGCCGAAGGGCCGAATGTGGATCTGGAGAGGTAATGCTGAAGCAGGGTGATGAGGTTGCCACCATCACCATCCCTCGCCAAACGATAACCATTTCTGCACCCAGACCGCCCACAATTACCATCACCAAGGCTGGGCCGATACCTTTTGAAAGCACCAATGTTGTCCCATGGCACTATGGGGAAAACATCTACTGTAACGGACAGAAGTTGGAACTAGAGCCATCTGGGCAGTCGGTGGATAACCTAGTGGGAATTGGCGGAATCACGCGCAGCGGAAGAGTATTTGCTCCACCTGAGATTGTGGCGGACAAGGCGGACAAAGTTGATGAGACTGATAAGGGAAACAATAATGTCGTTGAGGAAACCCCTCGTGGGGTAGAGAAGGACTTACTTGTGAAGGACGCTGAATAGTTCATGAGGTTGATCAAGAAGAGTGACTACAAGATCGTGGATCACCTCCATCAAACACCCTCGAAAATTTCTATCCTGAATTTGTTGTTGTGTTTGGAGTCACATCGTAACACGCTGTTAAAGGTTTTGAATGCCACGTATGTACCGCAGGAGATCTCGGTCAACCAGTTGGAAGGGGTAGTAGCCCACGTGAATGCTGGAAGCGGGTTAGGGTTCACTGACCTGGAGCTGACGCCGAAGGGAAGAAACCACAACAGCGCCCTGCACATCTCGATAGAGTGTAGGGGGACAGTTATGGCTCACGTATTGGTAGACACTGGGTCATCACTCAATGTTCTTCCGAAGAAAGCATTGATGAAGTTAGATACTCGAGGATTGATCTGCACACCCAGTGATCTGGTTGTGAAGGCTTTCGATGGAACCAAACGTCATGTCTTTGGAGAGGTAACTCTGCCAATCCAAGTAGGGCTGGAAACTTTCGACGCAGTCTTCTACATCATGGACATCATGCCTGCCTACAGCTGTCTCTTAGGCCGGCCATGGATCCATTCTACTGGCGCCGTGACCTCCACGTTGCACCAGAAGCTCAAGTATGCTGTCGGAGGCAGCATCGTGACTGTATGTGGAGAGGAAGATATAATGGTGAGCCATTTGTCGTCCTTCAAATATGTTGAGATGGATGGGGAAATCCACGAAACCCTATGTCAGGCGTTCGAAGCTGTTAAGGTCAAGGACGTGGCTCCAGTAATGACTGAAAAACCAGAGATGACTCTCTCTTCCTTCAAGGAAGCCCGAGCCGTTGTTCAAGCCGGATCTACCCCAGGCTGGGGGCAAGTACTAGAAATACCTAACAAACAGGACAAGTTTGGGTTAGGATACTCTCCTACGGCTGAAGCCTCCTCTTCTCACAGTACGTCATGCGTTAAAGGGCCGATCCAGTTTACCAGTGGCGGGGTGATATTTGAAAGCATCAACGCAGTGTCTGAAGACGACGAAGACAGCGATTGCGACCTAGACTCTTGGATCCAGCCAAGCAAACCAGGCCAGAGCCTCAACAACTGGTCCATCAAGGATACCATCCAAGTGACAGGCAAAGAGTAATGACTTACTTTCTCCAATCATTGTACAACCCTATGTCCTATCCGGGGCATACTGGTTTTATTGTCAGGGCCTTGTTTGGTTATGTACATGCATTTTACCAATAAATCAAAAGGCATTTTTCTTCGTAATCAAATGTTGTGATCTCTGTTATTCCTGTTTTATATTTGTTTTGAAAAACAATAAAATGGCAATAGGGTTTGTGCTAACCTGCATATCCTTGTTTTAAGCTTAACCCTTGTTATTGCAGGATCCACATAGCAGATGACATCGACTCTGGACCTTCTACGACTCACTTCGACTTCGATTGCCCGATCTATCAAGCCGAAGAAGAGATTGATGAAGACGAAGACCTTCCCAAAGAGTTGGCCCGCTTGTTGAAACAAGAAGAGAAAGTTATTCTGCCTCACGAGGAAGAGATTGAGATTGTGAATCTAGGTTCTGAAGAACTGATCAGGAACGTCAGGATAGGGGCCGCATTGCAGAGTGATGTCAAGCAGAGATTAGCCGAGATGCTGTGAGAGTATACTAACATCTTTGCTTGATCATACGAAGATATGCCCGGACTTGACACTGACATCGTGGTCCATCACTTGCCGTTGCGAGAAGATTGTCCTCCAGTTAAGCAGAAGCTCAGGAGGACACGACCAGATATGGCCGTTAAGATCAAAGAAGAAGTGCAAAAGCAGCTTGATGCTGGCTTCTTGGCGGTCACTACTTACCCTCCGTGGGTCGCCAACATAGTGCCTGTACCGAAGAAGGACGGTAAGGTGCGAATGTGCGTCGATTACCGGGATTTGAAATGGGCGAGCCCTAAAGATGATTTCCCGCTCCCTCATATTGATGTGTTGGTCGACAATACAACTCAATTCTCCGTATTTTCATTCATGGATGGCTTCTCCGGCTACAATCAGATCAAGATGGCGCCGGAGGACATGGAGAAAACTACGTTTATTACACCTTAGGGAACCTTTTGCTACAAGGTAATGCCTTTTGGTCTGAAGAACGCAGGGGCCACTTACCAACGAGCAATGGTTACTTTGTTTCATGACATGATTCATCATGAGATTGAAGTCTATGTTGATGACATGATCGCGAAGTCCCGAACGGAGGAGGGACATCTGGTCAATTTACTGAAGCTTTTTGAGAGGCTTAGGAAGTTCAGGTTGAGGCTGAATCCTAACAAGTGTACTTTCGGAGTACGGTCTGGAAAACTACTAGGGTTTATCGTGAGTGAAAGAGGCATCGAGGTTGATCCTGCGAAGATAAAAGCAATACAAGAAATTCCAGCGCCAAAAACCGAAAAAGAAGTTCATAGTTTCCTGGGCAGAATAAACTACATTGCAAGGTTTATTTCTCAGCTCACGACCACGTGTGAATCGATGTTCAAACTACTGAAAATAGATCAGGCGATTATCTGGAACGAGGATTGCCAGAAGGCATTTGATAAGATAAAACAGTATCTACAGGAACCTCCAATCTTGATACCCCCAATGGTCGGACGACCCTTAATCATGTACTTGACAGTTCTTGAGAATAGTATGGGGTGTGTTCTCGGTCAGCATGACGAGACGGGCAGAAAGGAGCATGCCATTTACTATTTGAGTAAAAAGTTCACAGATTGTGAATCTCGTTACTCGATGCTGGAGAAGACGTGTTGCGCACTAGCCTGGGCTGCCAAACGTTTACGACAGTACATGCTCAATCACACAACCATGCTAATTTCGAAGATGGATCCGATCAAGTACGTCTTCGAGAAGCAAGAGCTTTCGGGAAGGATTGCCAGATGGCAAATGGTGTTGACGGAATATGACATTCAGTACGTTTCCCAAAAGGCCATCAAGGGAAGCGTATTGTCTGAATACCTTGCCGAACAGCCGATCAAAGATTATCAGCCGATGAAATTTGAATTCCCTGATGAGGATATCATGTTTCTCAAAGTGAAAGATTGTGATGAACCGTTGCTCGACGAGGGTCCAGATAGGAAATCCCAGTGGAAATTGATATTTGACGGGGCGGTTAATTCTTATGGAAGTGGCATTGGGGCAATCATCACGACTCCCCATGGATCCCACATCCCGTTTACTGCGAGACTGATGTTTCCGGTCACCAATAACGAAGCGGAGTACGAAGCATGCATCATGGGCCTGGAAGAAGAAATTGATTTGAGAATCAAGAACCTAGATGTGTATGGTGACTCGACACTTGTGATCAACCAGATTAAAGGGGTATGGGAGACTCGCCAATCGAATCTGGTGTCGTACATGAATTATGCCAGAAGGTTGCTTCCGTTCTTTGATCGAGTGGAACTCCATCATGTGCCCAGAGCTGAGAATCAGATGGCTGATGCCTTAGCCACGTTGGCTTCGATGTATAAAGTCAATTTTTGGAATGAAGCTCCAAGGATTGTCCTTTCTCGTCTTGATAGACCTGCATTCGTCTTTGCGATCGAGGAAGCCTCCGATGGCAAGCCATGGTTCCATGACATCCAGACTTTCCTTATGACTAAGGAATATCCTGCGGGAGCGTCAACCCAGGATAAGAAGACTCTGAGGAGGCTGTCTGGAAATTTTTATCTCAATCCTGATGGAGTTTTGTATAAAAGAAACCACGATCTCGTGCTACTCATATGTGTAGATGAGAAAGAGGCGAGTATGCTCATGGAAGAAGTCCATGAAGGCACATTTGGTACGCACGCCGGCGGGCATGCTATGACTAGAAAGATCCTGAGAGCAGGATATTACTGGCTGACGGTGGAATCAGATTGTTTTAAATTCGCGAAGAGATGTCATAAATGCCAGATTTATGCTGATAAGATTCATGTGTCGTCGTGCCCGTTAAATGTCATGTTATCCCCGTGGCCGTTCTCCATGTGGGGCATTGACATGATAGGCAAGATCGATCCCACTGCATCTAACGGTCATTGCTTCATTTTAGTAGCCATTGACTACTTCACCAAGTGGGTGGAGGCAGTCTCATATGCTAACGTTACCAAGCAGGTGGTGGCTAAATTCATAAAGAGGGACATCATCTGTCGTTACGGAATTCCCGAGCGGATCATTACTAATAATGGTTCAAATCCAAATAACAAGATGATGAAGGAGCTGTGCCAGAGTTTCAAGATTGAACACCACAACTCATCTCCTTACCGGCCGAAGATGAACGGCGCCGTTGAAGCGGCTAATAAGAATATTAAGAAGATTGTACAAAAGATGGTTGTGACCTATAAGGATTGGCATGAGATGTTGCCGTTTGCATTGCACGGTTATCGTACAACGGTACGTACATCAACCGGGGCAACTCCTTTCTCACTGGTGTACGGTATGGAAGTTATCCTACCGCTAGAAGTTGAGATTCCTTCTTTACGAGTTTTGGTTGACGTGAAACTCGATGAGGCATAATGGATTAAGAACCGACTAAACCAACTCAGCCTGATGGACGAGAAGAGGGTAGCATCGATTGCATACGGTCATCTGTACCAAAGCTGAATGAAGAAAGCCTATGGCAAGAAGGTGCGTCCTAGAAGCTTTCAGATGGGTGATCTCGTCCTGAAGAAGATTCTTCCTCCACACTCCGATCACCGGGGCAAGTGGACTCCCAATTACGAAGGTCCGTACATTGTCAGCAAGGTCTTCTCGGGAGGAGCCTTGTTGTTATCCATGCTGGATGGCGAAGATTTTGCATCCCCGGTGAACGCGGACGCAGTTAAAAAATACTTTGCTTATAAAATGACCCGTTGGAAAGAAAAAGAATATCCAGGCAAAAATGGGGCATCCCGGCGAACCATAAAAAAGGAAAAAGGTTCAGGAAAAAATTAGGGATATAAATGAAAAGAATGTACACCTGCAAAGTTGAAAACCTGGAAGGGCGACTTTGGCAAAAAAGGGTATCCCTGTGAATCGAAAACCCGGAAGGGCGATTCAGGCAAAAGTTAGGGATTTGAAAAAGCAAATGACTGCGTTCCGCGTGTGGACTTTCATTGTTTAGTGGTTTGGAAGACCTGAGGGCCGTTTATCTGAATCAATCTCTTCTGAAGCTGAAGCGTCGGAGAAGTATCGAAGTCGAGTGGGTCATAG
This sequence comes from Lathyrus sativus, assembly GCA_963859935.3. Classification (NCBI taxonomy): domain Eukaryota; kingdom Viridiplantae; phylum Streptophyta; class Magnoliopsida; order Fabales; family Fabaceae; genus Lathyrus; species Lathyrus sativus. The sequence goes on from OZ012736.1 coordinate 81,973,652, forward strand.
AGGGATCAACTCATGGTGTTCGTCTACGCCGCATTGCCGACATTTGTGTATATACTGATGTATATTTATGTTTTTGCATAGCTTCCTTATTCCAGGAGCTTGCATCTGTTGTAAAACATTGTTCACCCATTCAGGGGTTCGTCATCAATAAAATATTTACTATTCAGCAATTCTGTTTGTTTGTTTAGCATCTATCTGTTTTGTTTGCGAAAAAGAATGCCAATGTTTTTGATAAAATGCGCATACATAAACTTACTGGCCTAGGCCACTGATTGTTGAAACAATGAATTACTTGAACATTGTCACAAGATGATAACCTTGATAGGTCCCTTTGAGAAGGGTATCTTGTCTGCTTGTTTGTGTTGTTGCAGGTATAGCATATTCTAGGCAGTACGCCGTATGTTTCCCAAGCAGGATGATTCCTTCTTCTCCAGCAAGTTCAGCAGCATCTCCCCACGGAGCCTGAGCATAGGACTAAGAGCATTGATATGTATTCCCCAAGCAGAGACGATTCTCCCCCCGATCAGATGTATCTTGAAGGAACGTCATCTCCCCAGCTGAGTCATACACTGAAGTGTGTGTTTATTTCCCCAGCATGGGGTCACTGTGCAGTTTTCTCATGAAAGACTATCCGCAAGTATACAACACTCGATAACTCAAGACTGAAGTCTCCAGCGGAATTGAGATTTCCCACAGAGTTGTATTCTCCCCAGTAAGCAGGATGATTCCTTCTACTCCAGCCGAGCTGGCAAATCCCCAAGAGAGTCGAGTCCTTGGGAGCCGTTCGGGCCATGATTGGTTTTCCCCAGTAAAATGTTGAACAGTTGATGTTGTATTCCCCCATCGGAGTCGTTATCTCCAAGAAAGCTTTGCCGCGAAGGCCGTGCAGTTTATTTCTGTGATTGACATCGTTTTCCTCAGCAGTTGTCGTTTGAATACCCGGTTGAGCGGGTCCAAGTTCTCGGAGAACTTTACTTCCTTGTAGCAGTCGACTGAAGTTCGTTTCCCCAGGCGGAATCCAATTGAGATTTGTGTGACTTCTTCTTCTCGGCAGGATGAGTCCTTCCTCCACCAGAGTGGTTCTTTCTCCTTGACAGGAGGCTTTTCCCTTCAGCATTTATTTTGTTGATGGGGTCGTAGCATTTTGCATAATTGCATAGCATTTACCCTAACGCGTAGCATTTCCACCGTGTGGAGCATTGCGCCATTGTCAAACATATGCATACATGAGCTAGGTCATTACCGTTCTTGTTTTGCAGGTGTTTCTCCACAGAATGGTTTGCTCAAGATGATTCTCGAATTCCCCAGCGAAGTTGTGTGCTTAAGATGATTCTTAAAAAATCCCCGGTGAAGTCGCCAGAGTTGGTTGCTCAAATGGATGCTTAGAGTCCCCGCCAGAGCGTTTGCTCAGAACGATTCCTGAAATCTCCAGCAGAGTTATTGGTTCAGGATGATTCTTGAAGTCCCCGACGGAGTTATTGGTTCAGGATGAGTCTTGAAGTCCTCAGCAGAGTTGATTCATCCAGAATGATTTCTAAATCCCCGAAGCAGAGTTACTTGATAGTTCTCTAGAATCCCCAGCGGAGATGTATCATCCCCAGCAGGTTTGAACGGAGAAGTTGAAATTTCCCTTGAAGACTTGATGATTGAAGTCTGGCAGTAGTGCCAAATTCCCTGACTTACTGAGGAAGTCCAACTGTGATGTCGAAGCAGTTATCCCAGCTGATGCGGAGTGCCTGATGGCAGAAGTTTAGATATCCCTATTTGGTTCATGATTGACCGAGGATTCTATTTCCGACTTACTGACGAAGTCCGGAAGACGCCCGAGAATTTCTTTGAATGCCCGACGGCATAATTACAGAGATTGTCAAAAGTTCCTAAATGACCTGATGAGTTCCGAGGAATTCTTCTGTTGCAGAGCCACAGAGTGCCTGACGGCAATATCAGCCATGTGTCACCGGTTGCCGAATGACCAGTGATCCCTTGATGACTTGAGGAAGAAGCTGCAGCGAAATCTGATAATCATCCCGACGGAGATTTGAGAGTAGCCCTTCACCAGTTACCGAGTAACCGGTGATCCCTTGTTGACTTACTGACGAAGTCCGACGAAGATGTTGTCTATGTTCCTAGCGACATGAGGAGTCCGTAGGCGACGATAAGGAATTCTTCTGCTACGACGCAGAATGCCTAACGGCATAATCGACCATCCATTACCAGTTACCGTGTAACTGGTGATCCCTTGATGACTTGAAGACGAAGATCTACAGCAAAATTAGATGATCATCCTGACTGAGATTTGAGGTTAGACCCTTCACCAATTACCGTGTGACCAATTCCCCAGCAGAGTTGTCGTGCAACTCTCATGCTCAGTTTTTGAAGATGTTCCTAACAATCAGAGTATCGTTTACCTGTGCGTGGTTGGCAAATCACCCGTTACCGTGTAACCAGTGATCCCTCGATGATTTGAGGATGCAATGATATCAGATAAATCAGAGAATCATCCTGACGGAGATTCAGATCATTATTCCTCTAGCTAGTTGTCGTGCAGCTATTATTTCAGTTTCCGAAGATTTGTCCCATCAGAGTACCGTGTACTTGTGCAGTTGGCAAATTTCCGGGTTTGTTGGTATTCAACCGTCTCGTACCTTGATTGTTTGAGAACCGTTCTCTTCTCAACCAGTCAGGTCCAAGCCGTTTGAATAGGAGCAGCTGTTGCACCCCAAAATTTGCCCAACATTTCTTTACCTAGCTTGTGTTTCATTTCATTCATATTAGCATTATCATTTGCATTTCATTGACATGTGTGCATGAGATAAAGAGGTATGATTACCAATCAAGAGTTACACAAGGCTTTTAGGCTAGCTAATAAGGTTATTCAAGTGTTCAAGGGTTGATATCCTTGTCAGAGAAGTTAAAAGATCCTCAGAGGGAGTGATTGAAGCCAATAGGGTGTGTCTCCTAACTTGAGAGTTGTGGGAAGTCATCAGATGATTATGAGGCCATGAAGTTAGACTTGAGGTCTTAAGAAATCTCATTATAAGTGTTGAAGATCACTTTGAGGCCTAGACAGTTCATTGTGCAAGATTAAGAAGACTCAGCCATGAGTGGTGCAACTAGGGCTTTACTGGGTCAACCCTAAGTCAACTGATGATTTAAAGAAGGTTGAGACCTAATCCAAAAGTCATGTGATCATGGATTAATGTGTTGAGATGTTATAAGGATGATTCCAAGGTTAACTCATCATGATTGAGGAGTTTGAGAAGTTTCAAGCTAGGGTTTCTAAGGCTTGACAGTGTAAAATCCCCTAGTTTGACCCCTGTCTTCAAGGCATTGTAGCTCAAGATATGATTGTCATCTCATCTTGACCCTAACATAATTGTTGTAGATCATGATCTTAGCTTTAATTTGAGTACTAGAAGTCCTTGATAGGGTTTATAGAACTCAAGTTATGAGCCAGACAAGTTACAAGTCATCTGAGGTATGTGAATTTGGAGCTTGAAAGTTATCCAACTTGCATGAAACTTTTGCCCAAGAACGATGATTCCTATGAACTTTTGGTTAACATGAACGTTGTTCCTTATTCTCTTAGCTTTCTAGAGAGTACTATAAGTCCTTGATAGGATTTGTATAACTCAAGTTATGGCTTTGACAAGTCAAGGGTATTTTGGGAAGTTATGATTATAGGTCATTTTTGGTTATAGGCCATTTTCACCAACTTAGACACTTCAAATGAAATTTTGTTCAACTTGAAAGTTGCTCAAAATTGGGTTTTAACCTTGACCATGCATCAAGGAGACATTGAAATGGCCCAAGGAAGGACTTGGTTCAAGGAGTTGTGAAAAAGGAAGAATTAAAGGCATTTAATGACCAAAAATTGAAATAAATCATTTGGTGTCCAAACAAAGCAAAGTTATAGGTCATTTTGATTGGGAAAATCATTTTAGAAACAATATCAATATTACATTTTTGGTTTGAGTCCATTTTCATGCCATTTCATTTTGTTGCTTCATGATGAAGCAACATATCAAATTTACACCATTGGATTGCAAACAAGGAAATAAGCATAGCAAATCAGTTCAATATCTCATGAGGTGAAAATTCCAAGTGTTTTCATGCCCAAACAGAGTGCAAATCGTGACTGGTGTGGGAGAGATTTTGGAGAGAAATTGAAATTGCAAAATCTCATTTGGAAGCTTACAGAACTTTCTAGACATTTCCATTGAGTTCTATATAAGATTTGGAGTGTGTTCAGCCAGTTTTTTGGAAGCATTTGAAGCTGGTAGCAGAGAGAGCATTGGATTTTGCAGAGCTGCAACTCAAGATCGGATTCTGAGATTGAGGAGAAATCAAGCCAAATTGAGGTGTGCATTAGCTTCAGAGGAAGATTTGGAGTGAATTTGAATCATATTGGAGGCTGAATCGAGCAGAGATTGTACCTGTTCTTCATCTGAAATCAGGTTTGTACAAATCAAAATTCTGCTTAATTTAGGGAGAGATAGCTAGAAATCTTTAGGTGGTTAGGTTCATAGTATGACATAGATGGATTTTGGTACAAGAAACTGATGGATAGAGACACTCTAGGTCATGAATCACTTTCTGTTGAGACGGATTTCTTGTGATTCTTGGAGGGATATTCATGATTGGATAGTGGAGATTAACCTCTGAAGAGTGTATATTACATTAGGATCATTATTTTTGAGAATTGTGATGATCAAGATTTGACTGGTTTTCTGAAAATGTGATCGGGTTTTAAGTTAGAGCAAGAATTGGAGAATTTGGAGATTGGATTCGTGTTCAGGAGGAAAAATTGAGTGAGATGATGATTTGTTTTGTTGTTTTTGATGACCTGTGATGAGCTCTTCACCGGAGAAGACGGTGGAGTTGCAACTCAGGCCACCGTCTGGATAGTTCCCTCCATCTGGTTTAAATTTGGGGACGATGCATGGGAACCATTGGATGAGGGTTTGACCTCTGACTCAGGCAAGGAATGTGTGGCCATGATTAGTGTACTAAGTGATATCCACACCCCCCAATGGGCCCAGTCTGGAAAATGAATTGAAAATAATTACTATTTGATACGCAGGTTTTGTTATTTTCTTTTGTTTTTCTTTATTTTTCATCATTTCATATAGTTTGAAAATAATTCATAATAAATAGGAAAATAACTCAATTTGATCCAGGTTTTTTTCCCCTAACTCATGAATGAGTCTAGAAATTTAGGAAATTAAGAGATTAGGAAGTCATGCATTTTTTATTTTTATTTCATTTTTTGTATTTTAATTGATATTAATTTCATCATGGTTGATACCTTGTTTTGTGAATTTTTGTGTGATCACTTGATGATGATTTTTGAGCTGATTTTTTGTGTGTAGCTAGTTTAGACATGTATGTTCCTCTAGTAATTTTATCACATTTTTGTGAAGAATTTTAGGGCTGTTTTTGTATTGGAACTTTAGGTGCTCTAGTTTTAGGGTTTAACCTTAGTACCCCATAGTTTAGGATTTAATTCTAGGACTTATTTGATGTTTTGATCTCTGGAATTAACATGATAGAGTCATGATTGACTTAGGTTCCCATAGTTATTTTTGTAGGATTTTACAATTGGTTTTAGTATTTTAGTTAGGATTAACTTTAATACTAGGTTTTAGGTGATCCTAACTTGCTATCTCAACGAGAATGACTTCTTTAGTTCCCTTAGACTAGGGTTTTGCTTCTCTTGCTCTTGGATGATGATGAAGGAATGTGTGGGCTGCTGTGGAATGCATGGTGGAGTTTGGACTTGAAGATTTCTCTCCCTTTGGTGTAGTTTGTTTAGGGTTAAGGATTAGGGTATTAGGGAGATCCCTTAGAATATATTTTCTTCCTTCATGAAACATGGAAGGTGTTTATCACTTCCATTCCTCCCTATGATGTAAGGTCCCATTGGGAAGGCCTCATCCCTCCTTTGGTAGGATGATTGGCTCCTCACAAATTGGTAGAACCTTTAAGGGTGCCTTTCCTTGATGGTGGAGTGCTTAGAGGTGACCTTTGGTCTTCACTTTGCTCACCACTATCCACACCTTGCTCTTGTTAGATGAATCTTTCTCCCTTGCTAGAGGATGGAGTTCCTTGTTAGAAGATTGAAGATGCTAGAGGTCGCACTTCCAGGAGTGTGAAGACTGCCATTAGAGCTGAAGCTTGAAGATCAAGAAGAGAAAGTTGACACTTGTGTGAAGAAATCAAATTGAGATTGAAGAAAGAGCTGAAGCTTGAAGTTGGAGAGAAAGTTGATACTTGTGTTTGAAGCATTGAGAGCTTGAAGAGGTAAGTTGATACTTGCTATTGAAGATGAGAGTCTTGAAGAATAGTTACAGACTGAGGACTGACTGCTGTCGAGGATTGCTTTGCTGTGAAGCTGTTGAAGCTGTTGATCTGCTTTCTTTCCTGTCTGTTTGCTTTCTGTGCAACTGTATTGATGTGACTTGTTTGATTTGCTTGATGCATTAGAATAAGGTCATGTTTAGATTGTGTTAAGCTAGGAGCATGATTGCACTAGAGGTTGAGTTGCTCCCTCTGCTTGTATTTTTACTGTATGGCTTTGCTTGCGGGTATTCGGTAGAGCCCTGCTCCCTTGCCTATGTGGTTTATGATTTGCTTGATGGCATGTTATTTTATTTCTTTTGTATGATTGCAGTTATTCATATCTGGCTTAAGGTTGAGATGAGCTTGTGGAGGCTGATGCCTCACACACATTTCCTCCCTCACTTGCATTGCATGTATTTTACAGTTGTTTACTGTTTACTGTGTAGCTGATGCTTTATCTGTTTCTGTTTATCATTGAAATGATCCCCTAGGAATCTCACTTCCTTTGATAAGGAAGTGATGATTAGAACTTTAGGTTGAAACCTATGCATGATAACTTCTAGGAGTTCCCTGTTTCAAACTTCAACCATAGGATGAATCCTTGGCATGACAACATTAGGACTTGATAGTCTCCCCTTAGTTGAGCCCTCTCTCTTCTCATCTTGAAACAACAGTAAAAAACGTAATAAAGGCAAGTTAGTATAAGCGCGTTACGAGCCTTAAGCTACTTGGGTAATGATAATTGAGAGGCCTCCTCTCAATCGTCTAGAATGTTTAGTATACGTCTGTCGCTACTGCGAAAATCGGCGCCGGCTGAACAGAAGAGTCGCCACCGTGCGTTATTTATCCCAAAGGAGGGAAAGGAAACGCTCGAAGTAAACCTACCGCAAAGACGGGAAAGGAATGGTCATCGCAACCAAATCCTGGATTCGGGAGTCGGTTACGCAAGGGGAAGGTATTAGCACCCCTCGCGTCCGTCGTACTCGACGGGATCCACGCTTGTTTTTTGGTACGGATTGTTATTCTATCTATTCTACAGGTCTGGGGTTAAAAGAAAATAAAATGACTCGGCAAAGTATCACGCTTTATGCCTACGTATTCCCGTCTGGAACGAGAAATCAGAGTCAACGTAGTTCGCCTACCTACGGGAAAGGAGGGGAAGGTTGCTCGCTAGGATATCGCATCCTATGCCTACGTACTCTCATACAGCATGAAAGATCAGAGCAAACATAGTTCGGGCCACGTACGACACAAATCTGTTTTGATTGCTTTTATCTCCTTCTAAAAAAGGGTTTTTCAGATTACTGGTCCAAGCGGACAAAAATGACGTTTTGATGAGTTCACATTCTTTTACGAAAGAAGTGTCTTTTATTGTGTTTGAAAGATTATTGTGTTTTTCTGTTTGTTTTGAGAAAGAAGAGACAGAACTCTAACCTACGGTTGGAAAGGGAATCAAACTAACCTAATGTTATCATGCATGGGTTAAGACCTAATGTCTATCATGCTCCTCTCTTGCGCAGAGAGAAACAGAGATCCTAAGGGATAAACGGAAACAGAAACAATAACATATATACAATAAAGCAGTAAAATGCATGGATGCAGCAATACAAGCGAGACAAGGGAGTCCCACTCAACCTCGAACCTAGAAAACAACAGGCAAAAGCGAACAAAATTCGCTTTCAACCTAACAGATTAAATGGCAAACAATACAGTCAGGGAAATTCAAACAATACATCAAAAATATAAACAACAAAAATAAACAGCAAACAACAGCCTTCATCAACATCTGTCTTCAAGTCATCTTCAACTATCTACAGGCTTCAAGCAAGCATAAGTCTTCATCTTCAAGCCTTCAAGAAAGGTCTCTATTTTCAATCTTTCAGGGCTTTTCTTCAAGTCTCACTCTCTAAGATGATCAGCAGTCAACAAGATGATTTGGATGTTAAGCAGTCAGTTGCCTACCAAGGGTGGCCTACTGACTGTTAACATGATACAGACAATTTTCTCTCAAAAGTTCTATCTTTTAAATACATTCACTAATCCTTCCAAAGGAAGGAGGTGGGTATTTAAAAGAGACTTTGAATCACAGAGAAAGAATGGAGGTAAACAAGACAATTCATGTTTGTGAATCAAGTTCCTATTCTAGAGCTCTACCTAGCTCCTAGTGCCTACAATCTTCAACAGCTGCCAGCAAGATATACTCTTCATCCACTATTGGAATTAATCTTCACTCCCTTTTGTCTTCAATGGGCTTCATCAACAAAGTCTTCAGCTCAAACCCAAACCCCAAGCAGACCCAATACCCCACACAGTCAAACAAATAACCCTAGAGAGGGCACACCACACAATCAATCAATTATAGAAAATATACTAATAGTATTAACATAATAGGGGAACTTCTAGCATTTTCTAAGGGATCTATCATCTACCCATAATATCCCTATAGTCCCATCTCCTAATTTGTCCTAAAGAAAACCCAAAAAGAAACTTGTTTTGTTATACCTATATTATATTCACAAACCTAATTAATTATCCTAATAGTTTCTAACTAAACTACCTAAAATAAATCCTAAAAAAATAGTATAAAAATCAGGGGGGCACCTAATATCCATATCTAGTTATGCTAAAAAGAATGGGATGAAAATCCTAAAGGAAACTCTCAAACTAAATTCAACAAATAGAGGCATCAACTAAAAGAATTAAAAAAAGCTATTAAATGTAAAAATACGTAAAAAAATATGAAAATGAAGTAAAATGACAATTTTATGTTTTCATATTTTTCTAGACGGAAAATAGAAAATGGGAAAAAAAGTCTCATTAAAAAATATGCATTTTTCAATTTGTTATGAATTTTTGAAGTTAAAAGAAATTTGGAGAAAAAATTAAATGAGAATTGATGAGGGGGTGCTAGAAGTAATGATATTGAGTTGTTATCATGAACTGGGCCCATACTGGGGGTGCTAGAAGTAACACGCCCCAGCCCAATGATAATTCAGAAAAACATGAATAAATCAAAAGAAAAAAGATAAAATGGCGGTGCAAAAAGCAAGAAATCATAGTGTAAAACCAATTGGGCTTGGAAAGGGGGGTGGGGAAAGCATTTCGTGTGAGCCCATGAAGACTCACTAATTAAAACGCAACACTTTGATGATGCAGCCCCCTCCATTTTTCTTGCGTGATCGTGGCCGTTAGATGGATTTTTAGTCAACTAGTCATAGCGCGATCCAACGGTTCATGAGTCATCTTCCTCCTTGGAACACTTAGGGTTTAGAAACTCCATGAACATAAGCTTCATGCATGCAACTTCATCACCTTTGCTCTCTCTCATTACTCCACCATTTAACACGATTCAAGAACCAAATTTGTCTAGAATTTTATGTAGAATCCAACCATGCCATTAGATTGCATTAAAACTCTGTCTATCATTCTACCCGAACAGTACAACTCCATGGATCCAAACTTTCTTCAATTTTCAACCATCACAAAACTCAACAATCTTTATATATAATTAATCCCTATGCCATGCTGATTAAAACTAACCAAAATTCATGCATTATCATCCATTAAATAGTGTGTTCTACCTCCATCAAGAATCAACCTCCATTAATGAAACCTCACTAATTGGTCTAAAACTCATCCAAATGAATCACCTAATGGTCTCTAATGGTTTCACAACAAGAACTAATCCTAGCCATGCCTAAAACAGAGTGTGGAAGTGGTTTTGCTTACCTTGACCCTTGCAATGGTAGGTGTTGAAAAGCTTCGAACCAGGCCTTGTAGATCTTCAATAATGGCCCCTAGGTGATGAATAATACTCTTCTTGCACAAGATTTGATGGAGATGACTTGTATCTTCAGATCCAATCCCTTTTGCTCTCTTGCAACTTCACTTGGAAAGCTTCAATTCTTCAACAATGGAGGCTCACTCTAGCATGAACATGTTCAGGGAGGTTTGTGGAGATGATTTGTGGAAGAAAATGGAAGAGTAATGAAGAGAAAAATGAAGTTTCAATTCAATTTGCAAATGGAGAATTTTTGGTTCAAACTCTTTTCTCTACCACCATTAACATCAACAACCACCAACCCTTCACCAATGGAGAATGTAATCCATATATAGACTCATTTAGAAGGGTCTAGAATCATCTAGATCACTCTAGTAGAAACTTGAACTTTCATGAAATGATATTTTGCATTTCACTTCCCACCACATGAGATATCATGACAAAATCCTTACAACTTGAGTAATTCACTTGATTTTCTCCTTAGGTGGTATTTTGGACAAGATACAAAGCTTAAACACCTTGTTTATGAAGCTTTTCTTTGTTTTGGTTTGGTATGCCATTATGCAAGTAAGACTTTTACAAAGCAACCCCAAGATTTAAGCCTCAAATCAAAATTGTGGCTGAACCAATGTTCTTAAAATGTCCTTGGGAGTCAAAATGACCTATCATATGCCATGGTTTGGATTTGGAACTTGGATTTTAGGATTTTCCATTTCACTTGAATTAACTTATACCCCATTTTTAGGCCATTTTTATAACTTTTTGCTATGAGCCTTTCCGACATCTCATGACCAGCCTACTAGCCTTAAAACATCATTCTAAGAAACTTTTATGTTGAAGGTTTTTCCATTTGAAGCTTGGAAGTAGGAGATATGGCCATATGCTTGAAATGACCTATAACTGCCAAATGACTAAAATGCCCTTTGCTTGCCAAAGTCATAAGTAGAGTTCCACAAATCAGATGAAGGCATACTATACCTTTCTAGAAAGATAAGATCATGAGGAACAACTTTCATGTTGGCCAGAAATCCATTTGAAATCTCCTTGAGGGGTAAACGTTGCTTGGAAGTCAAGTAACTTTCACAGACAAATTTCAGATGCCTCTAATGACCTGTAACTTGCAAGAACCATAACTTGAGTTCTATAAATCTCCTTGATGTCTTCCACCACTCAAATTAAAGTTCTTGAGATACTCTACAAGTTTCATGTTGGCCAAGGATCCATTTGAGACTTTCATTTTGAATTATCTGGCTGGGAAGTTTGCCCTAAATCAGGGGATTTTACACAGAAACCCTAATTTAGAAACCTCTCTTCTTCTTGATTTCTTTTGATTTATCCTTGGCACAACACCACATCCATATCTACATGTCAAATGAGGCATCCCACATCTTTCAAACAGGCCTTGATGCCCTTCACTCAAGCATTTGACCTAGGGTTGACCCAGGGTTGACCCAGATGAAACCCTAGTTGACTGTCTTCAACAGCAGCTCTTGCAATCACATCAATGACTTGCCTCACTTTCAAAATGACTCTCTAGGTCTTCCATGATGTCTATATACCCTCCATGGCCTCAATTCATGACTCACAACTTCTTTGATGATCTTCAAATACCCTCAAGATAGGAGATAGATCCACTGCTTGGTCCACTAACTTCTCAGATTTCAATTTCTTTCTGATGACTTGGATGTGCTTGAATTTGAATAATACCCTCTTGATATGCTCATAAGAATTGCATTTGGTCCCTTATTGGATGACTTGCCCATGCTATGCTATGCAAATGATTAGACTATGTACATGACTTTTTATGCAAATGACAATGCAATTGAAACATAAGATCAGGTGGAATAAGTTGAGCAAATTTTAGGGTGCAACAACTTCCTTTAGACGATATGCGACGCATTCGCTCCCAGGTCATAGTCTCTAGTGCTGTACAAACTACAGACCATAGAAAACAGTTCTTCCGTAAAAGACAGAAAACAAACTTCAAATCTTTTTGCCCCGTGGGCCCATAAGTCAAAGGAAGCTTTTCTGAAGAAAAGAGTGTCGTTAACTCCCAGTTCTACCGCAAACGGTAACGCCTATGTCTCCAAGGGTCGAGCTGCATACACCAAACTACTGGAACTGTTTGTTAACCCTACTCGATAAAATAGATGAGTCTGACCGTAGGCCGTATTTTCCCAAACTACGTAAGCTCTGATCTCTCATACCTATTGAGAGTACGTAGGCACAATACTAACGTATTGGCGAGCCACCTTCCCCGTACCCCGTAGTTAGGCGAACTACGTTGACTCTGATTTCTCATTCTCTGATGAGAATACTTAGGCATAAAGTGCGACGCTTTGCCGAGTCATTTTATTTTCTTTTTTAAGCCAGCCTTGATAGGTAGATAGATAAAACCAACCCGTCAGATAAACACAACAAGCGTGGATCCCATCGAGTACGATGGACGTGAGAGGTGCTAATACCTTCCCCTTGCGTAACCGACTCCCAAACCCAAACAATGGTTGCGATGACCTTGTCTTATACCTTTTTGTCAGGTTTCTCCGATCGTTTCCTTTCCCGCTCTGAGGGATAAATAACGAAAGGTGGTGACTCTTCTGTTTTGCCGACACCTTATTTTCGCGGAAGCGACACACCTTGCCTTAATCAACTAAAAATTTAACATAATTAACGAAATACGACTTTAAATCAATAAAGCCCTATGGGTTCACCTCAACACCCTTACCTGATAAGTCCATGCTCTTCTTGAACAGTTTGACCAACTCTTCTTCTCCAACACTCGTAGCATGGTCATATTGATTTGTGGTGATTTTTTTAAAGGTTTCATCTTATTTCTTCTATGATCTAGTGATTACTTGAGATCCTCAGCGTTCACTTCCTGCACATCAAGCTATTGAGATGAGTCACAATCATAGTTGCCTTAAGTTGTCCTGGTAGCATCTCTAGGTGGTTTCGTGATCACCTAGGATAAGCTCTAAAGGCCCGTTGGGAAGCAAGTACTTCATACACAGGAATAACGTAGACAAAGAGACTCATAAGATACTGAATGTTGACAACCCTATGATTATATTGTACGGGAAATGGGAGTCTATCGTGAGGTATCTTACCTGGACCATCTTCGTACTTTCCTCTATTTTAAACACAATTTTTAGTGTGATGTAGCCTTTTACATGTACATGTTTTTTTTAGAAAATCCAACTAGTGAGCTTTCAAAAGCTATTGAGATCATCTAGATCTAAATAGAGTCTTTCAAAGGCATTCCATTAGAGAATATCTGCAAAACTTCCTAGGTCAAATAACATTCACATAATTTCCATGTCGTCATACCTTATGGTTATGATCGTGTGGTCATTGTCATGGTGATGGATTCTTGCGACGTCTTTCTTTGAGAAAGTAATTTTGGTCTCCAAATTTTCCTTTGAGCTCGAGTTGGGGTTGGTGGGTGAACCATCTACCTCCAAGATATGGCAAGCATGTCTCCTACGACTGGAGCTTGTTTCCTCGCATTCGACAAAACTTCTTGCGATAGTGTTGAGGGTATAGTGTATTAGTGACCGTGCGACACTGATGTGTGTGTCGAATAATAACTACAAATATACAGTTGTTAGTTTAGTTTTAAAAGGTTGTCAAACCAACATGGATTGATAATAAAACTAATGTTATATATTATTATTGTGCAAAGCTAAATCTAAGGGTTAACATGAATTTTGTGCTCCTAAGGGACTTGTAGAATTCTGGTGCTAATTACGATTAAACCTAGTTCAGTAGAAAATATCGACTCAAAGACTCCGACTCACACTCTCGCGCTATTGACAAGAACCACACTTCCTAACCAAAGGATTTTGCTCTCACTCACCCGTTTCAATTAAAAAGCGTGTTTTGAAAGTTAATAAGATTCTAAACGATGCCTAAAGCGCTCTCGCTGTTTTTAGGATTATTGCCTAGTTTCCACTATCCGGTTCATTCCTCACACCTTCGCACTATCGGCCTGAACATTGGTTTATGATTTTTACTATCGTATCAAAGCAATACATCATACAAAATGGAAAATACAACCAAAATAACACATATCCATAATTTCACACCTAACATTTGAACTGAGTCTCGTCAGTAACGACGATCCTCATACGCCAAACTCAAGCAATTTAACAAGACATAATTTTATCTAAAACTAACATGTTCACAACAATTAAACTTACAACTAACTTGTTAACCGATTTTTAAAATTATAACAATTGCAAGTAAATAAAGGAAAAAAAAACCTAAAAATTAAATAACGAACTTGTATTAGAAATGCCGACAGGCTTCATTTGCGATCCAAGAGTACACCAAAAGGGAAAGGAAAAAAGGAAACAATTGTGACAATCCCTCAATATGAGTTATTGTCGCTTTTACAAATATTTATGCTTAAAAACTGTCCTAGAGGGCCTATATATAGAGGAACAACGTCTAGATAACTGCTCTGATCGTGTAGCATGATGGAGGGAAAAGCAGTTGAAAAACTGCTGAGAAATTGCTCCTGATGCAGGACTGACATCTACGAAATAATGGCGAACGCCATTTCGGGGCAATCGCGAATGTAACACCCTTCTAAAACCCATGGAAAATATATGAATAATCAGAGTAAATTATCATGCATTCAGAAAAGGGCGTCACACATAACCTTCAAAACATCAAAAACCATCTGTCATGCTCATTAACACTTTAATAAATAATTATGCTTTTCAAGATTTCACTTTGCATGTAACAGTGGATTCATTTTATATCATAATTCTCTTAACAGAACATTCGTGTTCATCACATAAATCAACATTACTTAGGCACTAAGGCCAACATCATAATAATTCGAATGAATATAAAAACATAGTGTAGAGTACATAAAGTATCTCTAAAACATAAACCAAACGATCCCAGTGTTACATGACCAGAGCACGACTCGACCCAACATAACTAAAATACTATGTAGCTACACCAACAGCGACTACGCAACTACAAGCAGCTCTACTCTTGATACCTGCACGATGCCAGATAGGACATCATTCCAACAGAAGGGTGAGAAATATTATAATAATAATCAATGCATATAATTATATATATCTACAATCTTAGAATACACATAATCAACATTCTCACCACAAGTCATCCATATACGTCACAATGTATATACAAATATAGGGATAATCACCAAACACGTTCATCATGCATACATCCACAATTCACTCATTTTCACATAAACATTTACAATTATGTTTATTCATCAATTCACAACTCTCAGATCAATAATTCATACACATATGCATACTTCATACAACAATTATACCTATGCCATGTGACTCAATGCAACTCAATGCAACTCATGCCATGTGGTACCAACACTTGTTATCATTTTTCGGTTTTTACACTTAAACTGGGTCCGTTCCCTAGACCGATAACAACAAAAGCCCGTTCCCTAAGCTTTCAAACCCACCCTTCTAGGTTTGGGACAAGTCACTAGTCTCCACGAAACTAGCAAGCATTTCCTCTTGACAACAAATGATGTGTATGCAATCAACAACCAATGCACTTAAGACCGTTCCCGCATCTTAATCCCATGCATTCTCAAATAATTCATCGCACAAGAATTATATCATGATTGCACACACAACACATTTCATAATCACCAAAGTATTCATACTTTTAACACCATCATTACATTTATCAAGTAATGCACAAGGATACACATCATGGTGCTTCACATACAATTGTATACAATCAATATGCATTCACAATATCGCGCCAAACGAAAACAAACTCCATCATAACCATCATGCACTTTTAATCAATTTAAACAATGCATATATTTGCCGAACAACCACAATTCACAATCAATTTCCATAATCTAGGATTCACGCCATACGGCTACCCGCAGCATAACATATCACAACATACAATTGTGCCTTAAGAGAAAGGGCTAATCACATTCGAATCAAAGAATCGACATTGGATGGAAACAGCCAGAAAGTCAAACATTGTCACGCTCGCTGGACGACTCGCCTAGCGAGGTTATAGCGAACACTCGCTGCAGGTTCGCCTAGTGAACAAGCTCGTGAAGACAAACAGAAGCTACTGGAAGGATTCGCTACCGGCTCGCTGGAGCCTCGCCTAGCGAACAACTCGCTACATCACTCGCTACTAGCGAAAAGGTTCATTTCCATTATGCCCAAGTCTGGGATGTTCGCTGGCAGCTCGCTTAGCAAACGACAAGCCACTCTACTTGGCTAGCGAATGTGCTAGCGAGTGTCTGCGTACTCAAAAACCCCAACTGTCCAAAAACCTCAGAAACTCCCAAAATCACCCAATTCAATTCCAACAAGTTCCAGTAGTCTTAGCCTAACATTTCTTGACTAAACTACACCATTAATTCCAGATTCTAACCGTTAAATCATCGATTTCTATGGATTAAACTCATTTCGACCTAAAATGGAAAAGGATGGAAAAACATCCAAACAATCCAACACACACATACATAATCACACACATTGATTAAGATAATAAGATTTCACACCCTTACCCGATTTAATCGAATCCTAGATGTTGATCTTGAGCTATCCAAGCTTCTCCTCTATTTTCTCCTCTTCTCTCTTCTTCCTTCCTTCTTTCTCTTCCCTTTCTCTTCTTTCTATTTCTATCTTTTTCTTTTCTTTTTCCAACATTTCTCTAAAACCCTAACTCTTGAATCCTTTCTAATGGGCTTTACCCAACTCCTCTCACTTTCTATTTACACACCTCTAATTAGGCCCAACCAATCAATCTAGCAATTATACACTATTCTACCAAATGAATAAATCAATTAATTTAATTAATTTCATAAATCTCATATTTAGATTAAATCAATTAACTCATATGATTTAAATAAATCAAGTAATTCATTTAAATCAAATAAATCAAATAAAGCAATTAATTAATACAAATAATTAATTATTAAAAATTGGGTTGTTACAACCCTCCCCCACTTAAAAGATTTTCGCCCTTGAAAATTACCTTAAACGAATAACTCAGGATAAAACTCCCTCATCTGACTCTCAAGCTCCCAAGTCACATTTCCACCAGCCGGTCCTCCCCAATCAACCTTCACCAAAGCAATCTCTTTACCTCAAAGTTGCTTCAACTCCTGATCCTCTATCTGCATAGGTGATGTCTCCACAGTTCGGTTATCCTCCACCTGTACATCATCTACTTGGACTACATGAGATGGACCCGCAATGTATTTCCTCAATTGAGATACATGGACCATGTCATGAAGGTTAGCAAGCGACGACAGCAAACCAACACGATAGGCTACCTCTCCTATCCTCTGCAACATCTAATAAGGACCACAAAAACGCAGTGTCAACTTACGCGACTTCAACGCTCTACCAACACCAGTTATCGGAGTAACTCGAAGAAACACATGATCTCCCTCTTGAAACTCAAGTGCTTCCCTCCTCTTGTCACGATAACTCTTTTGACAACTCTGAGA
Source organism: Lathyrus sativus (assembly GCA_963859935.3). NCBI lineage: Eukaryota > Viridiplantae > Streptophyta > Magnoliopsida > Fabales > Fabaceae > Lathyrus > Lathyrus sativus. The sequence goes on from OZ012736.1 coordinate 81,991,273, forward strand.
AATCTTCATCTTCTCTTGAATCATATTAATCTTATCAATAGTCTGTTGGACTATCTCGGGTCCAACCACGACACTCTCTCCCGACTCATACCAACACAATGGCGTCCTATACCGCCTACCATACAATGCCTCAAACGGTGCCATACCAATACCCGAATGAAAATTGTTGTTGTAAGTAAACTCAATCAAAGGTAAGTAGCCATCCCAAGCTCCTCCCTTTTCCAATACACAAGCTCTCAAGATCCTCAAGTGATTGAATCGTCCTCTCAGTCTGAACATCGGTCTGCGGATGATAAGCAGAACTCAAACGTAACTTCGTACCCAAAGGACTTTGCAAACGTCTCCCAAAACCTCTATGTAAATCTAGGAAATCTATCCGATATAGCACTCTTAGGAACTCCATGTAATTTCACAACCACACGAACATAATCGCGGCTAACTTCTTCAAAGGATAACGAATATCAATCGGAACGAAGTGAGCAGATTTAGTAAGCCTATTAACAATCACCCAAATAGCATTCTTCCCTCTTTGCGTATTCGGAAACCCCGTAACAAAATCCATCGATATACTTTCTCATTTCCACTCCGGAATACCCAACGGTTGCATCAACCCCCTAGGCTTGTGATGTTCCATTTTAGACTTCTGACAGGTTAAACATGGATACACAAACTGAGCTACATTCCTCTTCAATTCGGACCACCAAAAGATTTTCTTCAATTCTTGATACATCTTAGTAGCACCCGGATGAATACTGAAGTCACTTCAGTGTCCTTCTTCCAATATCATCTTTTTCAACTCCTCATCATCGGGAATGCAAATACGACCACGGAATCTCAAACCTCCAGAATTATCAACCTTGAAGTCCTCGTTCTCATTCATCATCAAATCAACGAACTTCAAATCCAACTTTTACTTCTCACATACCGTTGCAAGAAAATCGTTCATAACATGCAGCATACAAAGTCTCACACTTCTCAGCGTCATTTCACAAACTAAACTCAAGTCTCTAAAATTCTCCAAAAGTTCCCATTCCCTCATCATCAAGGAGGACACATGTAACAACTTCCGACTCAAGGCATCAGCCACCACGTTTGCCTTACCCGGATGGTAATTCAAACCAAAATCATAATCCTTCAAAAGCTCTTACCACCTTCTTTGTCTCATGTTCCATTCCTTTTGATCAAATAAATACATCAAACTCTTGTGATCACTAAAAACTTCAAATCTTGCACCATAAAGATAATGCCTCCAAATTTTCAAAACAAACACTACAGTCGATAACTCCAAATTATGCGTAGGATAATTCTTTTCATGCACTCTTAATTGTCTTGAAGCATAAGCCACAACTTTACCATCTTGCATCAAAACACCACCCAAACCAGTCAATGAAGCATCACAATAAACCACAAATGGTTCCAACAGATTCGGCAAAATCAAGATTGGCGTTGTCGTCAATTTTCTCTTTAGTTCAAATGAAACTCTTTTCACAATCAATATCCCAAACAAAAGCTTGACCTTTCCTAGTCAACTGCGTCTACGACAATGATAACTTGAAAAATCCTTCAAGGAATTTTCGATAATAACCTGCCAAACCAAGAAAACTTCTAATCTCAAAAACTGATTTTGGAGCCTCCCAAGGCGATACCGCTTCAACCTTCGACGGATCAACTACAATACCTCTACTCGAAATCACATGCCCAAGAAAACTTACTTCCGACATCCAAAATTCACATTTCGACAACTTAGCATACAATTGCTTCTCTTTTAACACAGATAACACAATCCTCAAATGCTCGGCATGACCCTCTTCATTCTTCGAATAGACCAAAATATCATCAATGAACACAACCACAAGCTTGTCCAAATAAGGATGGAAAATCTTATTCATGTACTCCATAAATACACCTGGTGCATTAGTCACACCAAATGGCATCACAAAATACTTATAATGTCCATACCTCATTCTAAAAGCAGTCTTCTGAATATCTTCAGTCTTCACACGAATTTGATGATACCCAGATCTCAAATCTATCTTACTGAATACACTTGCACCAACCAACTGATCCATTAAATCATAAATCCTTGGAAGTTGATACTTATTCTTGATAGTCACCTTGTTCAATGGTCAGTAACCCACACAAACCTCATATAACCTTCTTTCTTCTTAACCAACAAAACCAGTGCATCCTACGACGAAACACTCAGACGAATAAATCTGTTCTCAAGAAAATATTCAAATTGACTCTTCAATTCTTTCAATTCCTATACCAACATACAGTATGAAGTCATTGATATCAGACTAGTTCTAGGAATTAAGTCGATCCCAAACTCAACTTCTCGTTTTCGCGGTAAATCTCTTATCTCATCAGAGAAAAACTTTATGAAAATCATAAATAATTGGGACACCACCAACTTCACCACTTCCATTAACACTCAAAGTTGCCACTAACATAAAGACCTTTGCACGATCTCATCAAAACAATTTGTAAGAACTTGGCTTAACTCCAAACAATTCACTACACAAAACATCTAAGCTCGCAAGGTAAGTTTATTCCAGCCAATATGATCTCGTCCACTATCAACAAGAGATTAAGGGTGATCAGTTCCTCAATTTTTCAATAGACAGCCAATAATCATAATGGGGCATAAACCATCTTTACCAAACTATAATAGCGTTTAACAACACACTGAGCCACCACTCCACACTCGAAGCATCTTGGAGAAGCACAACTTCTCCCCCACTTATTTCAATCCCAATCCTAAATTCAAAGGTTAGAAAAATAAAGGTGTACCGACATTGTTTTTACACACATGTTGCATACAAGGGAACAACAACATTAGACAACTTGGCCGGATGGACCGACCTGCTCTGATACCACTAATGTGACACCCTTCTAAACCGCACGGAAAATATATGAATAATCATAGTAAATTATTATGCATTCACAAAAGGGCGTCACACATAAATTTTAAAACATCAAAAACCATTTGTCATGCTCATTAACACTTTAATAAATAATTATGCTTTTCAAGATTTCACTTTGCATGTAGCAGCAGATTCATTTTATATCATAATTCTCTTAACAAAATATTCGTGTTCATCACATAAATTAACATTACTTAGGCACTAAGGCCAACATCATAATAATTCGAATGAATATAAAAACATAGTGTAGAGTACATAAAGTATCTCTAAAACATAAACCAAAAGATCCCAGTGTTACATGACCAGAGCACGACTCGACCCAACATAACTAAAATACTAAGTAGCTACACTAACAACGACCATGAAACTACAAGCAGCTCTACTCTTGATACCTGCACGATGCCAGATAGGACATCATTCCAGCAGAAGTGTGAGAAATATTATCATAATAATCAATGCATATAGTTATATATATCTACAATCTTAGAATACACATAATCAACATTCTCGCCACAAGTCATCCATATACGTCACAATGTATATACAAATATAGGGATAATCACCAAACACATTCATCATGCATACATCCACAATTCACTCATTTCCACATAAACATTTACAATTATGTTTATTCATCAATTCACAACTCTCAGTTCAACAATTCATACACATATGCATACTTTATATAACAATTATACCTATGCCATATGACTCAATGCAACTCAATGCAACTCATGCCATGTGGTACCAACACTTGTTATCATTTTTTGGTTTTTACACTTAAACCGGGTCCGTTCCCTAGACTGATAACAACAAAAGCCCGTTCCCTAAGCTTTCAAACCCACCCTTCTAGGTTTGGGACAAGTCACTAGTCTCCACGAAACTAGCAAGCATTGCCTCTTGACAACAAATAATGCGTATGCAATCAACAACCAATGCACTTAAGACCGTTCCCGCATCTTAATCCCATGCATTCTCAAATAATTCATCACACAAGAATTATATCATGATTGCACACACAACACATTTCATAATCACTAAAGTATTCATACTTTCAACACCATCAATACATTTATCAAGTAATGCACAAGGATACACATCATGGTGCTTCACATACAATCGCATACAATCAATATGCATTCACAATATCGCGCCAAACGGAAACTAACTCCATCACAACCATCATGCACTTTTAATCAATTTAAACAATGCATATATTTGTCGAACAACTATAATTCACAATCAATTTCCATAATCTAGGATTCACGCCATACGGCTACCCGCTGCATAACATATCACAACATACAATTATGCCTTAAGAGAAAGGGATAGTCACATTCGAATCGAAGAATCGACATTGGATGGAAACAGTAAGAAAATCAAACACTGTCACGCTCGCTGGACCACTCGCCTAGCGAGGTCATAACGAACACTCGCTGCAGGTTCTCCTAGCGAACAAGCTCGCGAAGAAAAACAGAAGCTACTAGAAGGATTCGCTACTGGCTCGCTGGAGCCTCGCCTAGCGAACAACTCGCTACATCACTCGCAACTAGCAAAAAAGATTATTTCCATTCTACCCAAGTCTGGGGACGTTCGCTGGCATCTCGCTTAGCGAACGACTCGCCACTCTGCTCGCCTAGTGAACGTGCTAGCGAGTGTCTGCGTACTCAAAAACCCCAACTGTCCAAAAACCTCAAAAACTCCCAAAATCACCCAATTCAATTCCAACAAGTTCTAGTAGTCGTAGCCTAACATTTCTCGACTAAACTACACAATTAATTCCGAATTATAACCGTTAAATCATCGATTTCTATGGATTAAACTCATTTCGACCTAAAATGGAAAAAGATGGAAAAACATCCAAACAATCCAACACACACATACATAATCACACACATTGATTAAGATAATAAGATTTCACACCCTTACCCGATTTAATCGAATCCTAGATGTTGATCTTGAGCTATCCAAGATTTTCCTCTATGCTCTCCTCTTCTCTCCTCTTCCTTCCTTCTTTCTCTCCTATTTCTCTTCTTTCTATTTCTATCTTTTTCTTTTCTTTTTCAAACATTTCCTTAAAACCCTAACTCTTTAATCCTTTCTATTGGGCTTTACTCAACTCCTCTCACTTTCTATTCACACACCTCTAAGTAGGCCCAACCAATCAATCTAGCAATTATATGCTATTCTACCAAATGAATAAATCAATTAATTTAATTAATTTCATAAAAATCATATTTAGATTAAATCAATTAACTCTTATGAATTAAAAAATCAAGTAATTCATTTAAATCAAATAAATCACATAAAACAATTAATTTATACAAATAATTAATTATTAAAAATTGGGCTGTTACAGCGAACACCATTGCCTCTTTATTAATATGACGTGGCAAGGACTGGAAATGGCGACGCTATCTGGAGGTGGCGAACACCGTATCAGCAGAATTGGCAGAAACTTTACTTTTTGCTGCTATTTTGCTCCTTTTGCTCCTGTTTCAAATTTTTTTCTCCCGAGTCCGCATCAAACGAGGTTGACAACTACAAAACATACAAAAACAAAGTAAAATGAGATAAAACATAACAGAATACGGACAAAATACATACACAATAATCCTAAAAACAGGATGAAATTCCTTGTTATCAAACTCACCCTAACTTAATCGTTGCTTGTCCTCAAGCAATCTCCAAACGCAATGAAAACATTAGGCACATTGTCTGAAGCATAGGCACGAAAAAGTTATAAAACGTACGAAGCTGCTAGGCTGATGCTAAATAGATATACACTAGATATTGATAACAATGACACGGTAATGACACATATCCTCACTTTGTGGACAAAAACTCCCCCTATGCAAGACCAATCTGAATCATGCCATTGTAACTCGACCTAAATTCTTTGTTCTTTTTCACCTCTTTTTCATTCTCGCGCAATCACATTAAGCCCGTTATCCCCACACTCACATGGTAATTGAACCTATTAGTGTTTAATGATCTCAAAATCTATTTTTCGCATTTTTGTTTGTTTTCTTTTCTTTTTCTTTCGAATTTGCAAGGGTCTGATCCATTGGGGTAAATGGCCAAGTGAGGACCATTACTTAGAGTGTGCATTAGGATAATGTTGACTGCTAGTGTAAACTACTCAAGAGGCTACTGCAAAAACTCATAACTCAAGGTCTCGACATAATGGTTATTCAAATCAATGCTACATACTTAGGGAGTTTAGGGTTTAAGGACGGTACCGATATTATCAAAAACTTTCCCAAGTCTATCTAACATAGCCTAAGACGAGAAAAAACTTATACTCTCGAACTATCATGCCATTGAATCAGAAAAAAAAATTCATTGGGGGTCAAACTTTAAGGGAATTCTCTAACAAAGAGAAAAAGTAGCACACAATAGGACTCAATAGCACACATATGACTCGATCACACAAACAAAAAATGATTTAAAATAAACTAACTAGAAAACATGAAAACAGAGGAAATAAAACAGGAAGAATAAAAATAAAGCAGTAAAGCTCCTCCCTCACACTTGAACTAAACATTGTCCTCAATGTTTTAGTACAAGGTGAAAGAAGGCGTATAAAACTTGGTATGAGGCTCAGTGATGTTGGCCTCAGCCATGGTGACATCCAAATGCTCTACCATATCCAGGCTATGGCACGTATTGGATAAGCTCTCTCATATCTGTTACCTCCATCCTCAATCCGTCCATCTGCTTAGTGAGGTCACCCATATGTTGCTCGATCCTATCAGCAAAATCAATCTACTGCTGGCTGACCTGGTGTCACAACTGCGAAAAACCACCGGCAGAAAAATAAAAGAGTCGCCACTTTCGTTATTTATCCCATAGGGAGGGAAAGGAAACGATCGCAAAACCTAAAGAAAAAGGGAAAGATAAGGTCATTGCAACCATGTATGGATTCGGGAGTCGGTTACGCAAGGGGAAGGTATTAACACCCCTCACGTCCGTCGTACTCGATGGGATCCACGCATTGTTGTCTATCTAAAAGGGTGTGTTGAAACTAACTAGCTAAAGGATTAAGGACAAAAGAAAAAGAAAAAGGAACTGACTCGACAGAGCATCGCCACTCTGTGTCTACGTACTCCCTCGTGCAATGGGAAAGTCATAGTCAACGTAGTTCGCCTAACTACGGCTAGGAAAGGGGGAAGGTTGCTCACGGAGACATCGCGTCTCGTGCCTACGTACTTTTGTCTGGTACGAAAGATCAGAGCAAATGTAGTTCGGGCTCAAAGGACCACAGGTTGGTTCAACAGTTTTTTAGGCCCGAGTAGGGTTAACAAATAGTTCTAACAGTTGGTGCATGCAGCTCGACCATTGGAGAATTAGGCGTTACCGTTTGCGGTAGAAATAAGAGTTAACGACACTCTTTTTGTGAAAAAAATTTCCTTGATTAAGAATCCTAAAGGGTGAAAAAGGTTTGAAGTGTTTTTGTGTTTTTTAGAGAAGAAGTGTTTTGAATTAGAGTGTTCATAATGTATGTTGTAACAAAGTCTAAAACCTAGGATCGAATGCGTCGCATATCGTCCTAAGGACGTATACTAAACACTCTAGGTAATTGAGAGGTGGCCCGTCAATCACCATTTCCCAAGTATAAGGCTCATGGCACAACATACATTATCCTTATTAAGTATGTTAAACTTGTTTGAAGATGAGAAGAGAAGAAGGAACACTAATGGGAGACTAATCAATCCTAAAAGTTGTCATGCAAAGTGAACCTAAAGTTGAGATTCAAAAGGGAACTACCTGATGTTATCATGCATGGTTAGGAACCTAATGTCTATCATAACCTCAAGAGGTTAGAGAACTTTTGGGGAACATGACGAAGAAAAGCAAAAGAAGAAAAAGAAGAAGAAGAAATGCATATGCAAATGAAAATGCAAACATAAGATCACACATAGAATGATAGTGGGAGGAAAATAGTGTGGGGAAGCAGCCACCACAAGCTCATCTCAACCAAGCATGCATATGGAAATTCAAGAAAAGAGAAAGAAGGAGAGAGAAGCATCAAAAGCAAGCAACAAGTGACAAACACAAAGAAAGGGTCCTCATGGATTCATCACTTTAGGTAAGCTTCAAATTCCTCCTATGGAGGCACCAAGCTACCTTAAATGACACTCTAAGGTCATTGGACAGAAGGGAGATGAAGAGAAGAGAGCTCAAAAGCAATATCAAAGCACAACAAGAAGAAATGCAAGCAAAAGCACAAGGAAAGCAAGCATGCATCACATAGGAGTTCAAGTTGAAATCACAAAAAGAAAGGCATCAATCAACAAGCTATGAACATAATTTTGAACATACAGCAAGCTCAACATGTCTAGAATTTGAAACAAGAAGAGTTGAGAGCTTATTGGATCCACAAAGGTCATTTCCAATCCAAACTAGGTCAAGCACTTGTGTGAGTTGTCCTATGAGATGACATAACTTGCAAGTCACCTCAAAATAGGAAAAAGGATAAAAAAATATCAAATAAAATTCACAAAGAAGCTAAACAAGTTAGCAACCAGAGACCAAAAAATCAAGACAAATGTCCCCTCAAAGCACCATCAAAAGAAAGGATTCACTTAGACGTACCACTTTGAAATGGGAGACACAAGGACAAAAAGAAAAGCCACAAAAGTCAACCTAAAAGTCAACAACCAGGGGAAAAATGGTCCTCTAAAATTGATCAACTCATCATTGTGATGAGGATCAATTTTCAATCATTGGACCAAAAAGAAATGAAAGAAACAAATGCAAAAGCAAAACATGTTACAATTTAAACCAACTAAAACAACTCCAATACTTAATTCATTTTTTAATTGGAAATAAAACTGAAAAATAAAATAAAAATATCAAAAAAAAAGTAGACATTTCAAAGTTGATAAAAAATATTTTTGGTGAATTTTTGAAGTATTGGACTTATTTTAATTAATTAAAATTGTAAACAGAAGATAAAATAAAAAACAAAAGAAATAAAATGAAAATAGAAAAATAAACGTGGCAAATAGCAACAGAAACAAGTTCAAAACGAGAACTGCGCCCAGCTGGGGGTGCGCTTAGCAAATGCGCGCTAGGCCCAACAACAATTCTCAAAAGAAAAAACAAAAACCTGGTAATTCTATGCAGTGAGTCAAACAAGGTGCACCAAGGAGACTCAATCATATCCGTCTGATCAAAAAGTAAGCCATCAAGTGGCTGTAAGCGTGCCAACGAATAAATGATAATTCAAAATAGATCACATGGTTCTGGTCAACTAAAGACCATCGTAGGTATTAATCTCCATCGTTGGGATCAAAAGTCAGCAAATCAAACGCGTATGGCCGTGACACCTCATCATCTACCTCCAGAAACCCTAAAACACACCAGCTTGCCGGAGACCACTGTTCATCATCTTCTCCGGCCAAGCACCACCGTGAACGGAACCAGCACAACACATATCCTCAAAACTCAACCATTCTGACCAAATTTTATATCAAAATTTATCTAGAGATCACGAGGATCTCATTTCTGGCCTCAAAAATCATTAATCATGCGTGAAACTCCAAACCCGAAGACAACAAGATCACATACTAAAATAAAAAGTTCATGAAAACCTCTTCAATTTGATCTAAAACTCATCTAGAAGTCACGTAGGCTATAGATCAAGTGTCAAACAAGCAAGAACATGTATAAACAAGCCAAAACAAATCCAAACATTTTTTATCATCATCCAACAATCACAACCAATGCCAGTTCGTTTTACACATTAATGATCTACATTGATTCTACGTCTCAAATATGCAAAAATGGTAGTGAATTGATGCTTATCAAGAGTGTAAAATTGATATTCAAATACCTAGTGGAGAACTTCTACTGAGCCTTCAAATGGAGCTTAAGCTTGAAGATAATTGCCCAGAATCGTTCAATAAACTTCAATAGAGCTTTCTCAATTCACAATTTCTCTTGAAATAGCCTCAATCTCCAGATTCGAAATTTGAAATTCCACCACTTTTTCAAAACTGAACTTGATCAATTTGGCTCCAATTTCCACTTCTGATGATTTGTGAAGGTTCAAAAATTTATATATGATGGATCTTGATGATAATTGAGCCCAAACTCAGCCTCTAACAGCCCATATCAAAATCCAAGGAATTGAGTTTTTTGAAGCTTTCATGTACACAAAAATTCACTGAAAATGGCTGCAAAATGGTTGAAAACACTTGCTAGTACCACATGGAGTATGAATGGTCAGGATTAGAGCCTTAATTGATCTCAATGGCTTATGTTGGCTGTGTAACTTCATAATGAAGAAACCTTGAAAATGGCTCACTTACACACCTCAAATTCAAAATGTAAAATTGCCAATGTATTCAAAATGAAGTTTGCACTCAAAAAATGCACTTATTTGCACCAAAATGATTAAAAATGAAATAATTCCAATTTTTCCCTTTAAATCCTACTTCCATGAAAATTCACATATCCAATCTTCAAACCAAGCCAATTCCTTGACTTATCAATTCTTGACTAGACAAATAACACCATTTGGAGCAAGTTTGATGTTGGAAAAACCTTCATTTGAAGTGTGCAAGTTGGAGAAATGGACCTATAATTTTTTATGACCTATAATCTTCCTTTCCCAAAATACCCCTAACTTGAGTTCTACAAATCAGATGAAAGACTTCTAGTACATTTTGGAAAGCTAAGACCAAGATCTACAACTTTAGTGTTGGCCAAAAGTTGAGAAGGAACATCCTTCTAGGTAAAAAATGGCTTGGAAGTTGGTTGACTTTTGTTGACCAAAATTACATCCCTCTAATGACCTGTAACTTGTCTGGAGCATAACTTGAGTTCTATAAATCCAATCAAGGACTTCTGGTACTCAAATTAAAGCTAAGAACATGCTCTACAAGTTTCATGCCAGTCAAAAGTTGAGATGAAACTTGTATCTTGAGATAGGTGGTCTTGAAGTTAGGCACTAAATAGGGGATTTTACCCTGAGAACCCTAATTTAGTAACTTCTCACACACTTGATCCTTGATGAATTGAACTTGAAATGATATCTCATATGTCTTAACACAACATCCCATGACCATAGAGATTTGGAATTGAGTTTTAATCTCCTTCAATTCCATAGTTGACTGAAGACTAGCCAGATGAAACCCTAATTGCAACACCTTCAACTATAACCTTTTACACTTAGCACAAACACTTGGATGAGCTCCACAATGACCCTAAAACACTCAATGAGCTCTCTCAACATCCAATATCCATAACCATGAATCCACAACCCTCTGATGATCTTCAATTGGCCTCCAAGTTAGGAGTTGATCCACATCCATCCATCCTTTCTTTCATAAGACCACTGTCGACTTCAAGCTGACTTGATAACCATCCAAAGTTGAGTAACACCCCTTACTTAGGCTCAATGCTCAGAATAGACTCCTCTTGATGTGCACAGGCTCTTGATCCCCTATTTAATGCAACATGCAATGCAATGCAAATGCTAGAAAGAAATAAAATGAAACATAAACCAAGCTATGAAAAGGTTGGGCAAATTTTGGGGTGAAACAGTTGCCCCTATTCAAAAGACTTGGACCTGAAGGAGTGAAAAGCGAACGGCTTTCACGCAATCAAGGTAGAAGACAGTTGAATACCAAAGAACCCGGAAATTTGCCAATCGCAGAAAATAAATCTGCCAACCCTCCTAGGGTAACTGCTCTAATTACAAATAAATTCCGCTGGGGAAAAGAGAAACTTAACGAGTAACTCTGCTTGGGGAAAACCCTGGAATAGGGAAAAACTTAAAATTGCCGGAATCTGGATATTCAACGAACAAAGTAAATCAATGAAATTTGCCGGAGCCTGAACGCTCAACGTAATAGCCGAAGTTTGAACATTCAACGTATGATTGACCGGAGCCTAAACGCTCAACGAACAAAAGGATATATCATTTGCAAATTCACCGGAGCCTGGATACTCACCGGAGAAGTCGGAGCCTGAACGCTCAACACAGTAACCGGAGCCTGAATACTCAACACACAAGAGAAATCACCACATATTGTCAACTAGCCGGAGTCTGGATACTCAACGTAATACATCGGAACCTGAATGTTCAACGAAAATAAATCGGAGCCTAAATACTCGACGAAATAAACCGGAGCTTAAACGCTCAACGAGAGTGACCGGAGCCAGGATACTCAACGGACAAAGTAAATCAATCATCATACGAAAATGACCAGAGTCTGGATACTCGACGGAAAATTGACTGGAGCCTGGATACTCAATGGACCAAATCAAATATTACAAGTCAAAGATACACCGGAATCTGGATATTCAACGGAGAAGGAGCACTATCACCAAACTTACCGAAGTCTGACTTTACCGGAGTCTGGATACTCAACGGGGAAAGCGATGCTTCACAAAATGACAATATACTGGAGCCTGGATATTCAACGGAAAAAACTGGAGCCTGAATGCTTAACGAAAGATTGGTTGGAGTCTGGATACTCAACGGACGAGAGGAAGATACCATAAACATACTCATTAAAACTGAACCTTGCATCGTCTTTACCGGAGTCTGGATACTCGACGGAAAAACATAATAATATCCATCACTGTGGTCTGGATACCACGACCATCTTTACCGGAGTCTGGATACTCGACGGAAAAGGAAACCCCATCAACTGGGAATGGACCGGAGTCTGGATATTCAACGGAACACCAATACTTATCCTGATCCTCTGAGATCCGAAGATACTGCTGGGTAATAACATGAGTCGGGGTATGGATACCATGCGGGCTAGGAGAGATCACATAGTCTGGATAACAAGGAAAGGATCAAAACCTCCGAAGATATACCTAAAACAAAGAGATAACCTGGCTTATGTTTCAAATGCACATGTTTGAAAATGGCTTAATGCTCCATACGAAATGGAAATGCTACGCATTTGGGTAGATGCTATGCATGCATGCAGATGCATCGGAACTAAATTAGTAAAATAAATGCCGAAGATACAGAAACCATCCTGCCGGGAATAACAAAAATAACCCTGTTGAGGGAATCAAAGATTCTGTGGGGGAAAGAGCGCACTTGCTCATGCCAATAACGATTGGGCTTATGCAAAGAAACTGGCCCTTGCTGGCATCCTGCGAGTAAAATACTGACGTGACAACATTCTTCTATCCTGCTGTGGAAGAGAGAACAACACTGTTGGGGAAACCAACCCTTCAACTTGCTGGGGATTTCTCTACCGGGGAGCGAACCTAATCAGGCTGCAAATTACTTTGTGGGGAGAAAATCCATCACGACTCATTCGGGAGTACCTACAAGCATGCACCTTGTGGGGATTAAATGTGAAACAACTCTACTGGGGATAGAGGTGCGAACTTCACTTATCGGGGAAGTAAAACTTTGGCTGGGGATATGACAAACTTCATCTATACCTTTTCCCCAAGGGTAATGACCCTGCAAAACTGAACAAACAAACAAGATATCTTACGCAACGGAATCGTCTTAGTCATCATTCGTGACATTGTTCAATTAATTCAAAGTTTTAACAATTATTGGCTAAGGCCTGCAAGTTTATGTTAGCACAAGTTCATCAAATCATTGGGCATTTTCATAAGCAAAACAGTAAAAGTTAAAACAAAGCACACAGATCAAGTATTGAATAATATATGTTTATTGATGAATGGTCTGTAAATAGGAAAAGCTTTATAACAGATGAAACTCCTAAAAAGAGGAAGCTGTGCAAAACAAATACAGATATGTACAGATATATACAAGAGTGTACAAAAATGTCGGCAACGTGGTACAGACAAACACCATGAGCTGATCCCTCTATGATTCGCCTGACTCTGACGCTTTCCCGATGCTTCGTCTTTAGAAGAGATTGATTCGGATGAAAACAGCCCTCAGGTTCTCCCAATCCACTAAGCAAAGAAGTCCCAACGCAGACCGCGATCATTTGCTTTTTCAATCCCTAACTTTTGACTGAACCGCCCTTTTCGAGTTTTTGATTCACCGGGATACCCATTTTTGCCAAAGTCGCTTTTCCAGGTTTTCGACTTTGCGGGTTTACATCTTTTCATTTTTATCCCTAATTTTTGCCCGAACCTATTTTCCTTTTTTATGGTTCGCCGGGATGCCCCATTTTTGCCTGGACGTTTCTTTTTGTGTCCAGCGGGTCTCTTTTAAGCAAAGTATTTTTTAACTGCATCTGCGTTCACAGGGGATGCAAAATCTTCACCATCATGGTGGCTAACAACAAGGCTCCTCCGGAGAAGACCTTTCGAACGACAAATGCCCCTTCGTAATTGGGAGTCCATTTGCCCCTGTGATCTGATTGTGGTGGGAGAATCTTTTTCAGCACAAGATCGTCCGTCTGAAAGCTTCAAGCGCGCACCTTCTTGTCATAAGCTTTCTTCATTCGGTTTTGGTACAAACGACCATATGCAATTGATGCTAGCCTCTTTTCATCCATCAGGCTAAGCTGATTCAAACGATTCTTAATCCATTCTGCCTCATCAAGTTTTACGTCGACCAAAAATCTTAAAGAAGGAATCTCGACCTCTAGTGGTAGGACAACTTCCATACTGTACACTAGTGAGAAAGGAGTTGCCCCGGTTGATGTGCATACCATCGTACGATAACCGTGCAACGCAAAAGGCAACATCTCATGCCAATATTTGTAGGTAACAACCATCTTTTGCACTATCTTTTTGATATTCTTATTGGCCGCTTCAACAGTGCCATTCATCTTCATCCGATAGGGCGATGAGTTGTGATGTTCGATTTTGAAGTTCTGGCATAACTCCTTCTTCATTTTGTTGTTAAGATTCGAACCATTATCAGTAATGATTCGTTCGGGAACTCCATATCTGCAAATGATGTCCTTCTTTATGAATCTTGCTACCACTTGTTTGGTCACATTGGCGTACAAAGCTGCCTCTACCCACTTGGTGAAATAATCGATGGCTACCAAGATGAAATGGTGACCATTGGATGCAGTTGGCTCAATCTTGCCAATCATATCAATGCCCCACATGGAAAAAGGCCACGAGGACGCCATAACATTCAATGGGCACGGCGGTACATGTATCTTATCTGCATAAATCTGGCATTTATGGCATTTCTTCGCAAATTTGAAACAATCTGACTCCATTGTTAGCCAATAACACCCTGCTCGTAACAGTTTCCGAGACATGGCATGTCCGCCGCCATGTGTACCGAAAGTACCCTCGTGGAATTCTTCCATAAGCAGAGATGCTTCTTTCTCATCCACACATCTCAACAACACCAAATCATGGTTCCTTCTGTAAAGTACACCATCTGGGTTTAGATAAAAGTTGCCAGACAACCTCCTTTAGCGTCTTCTTATCCTGGGTCGAAGCCCCTGGTGGATACTCCTGCTTCTTGAGGAAGTTTTGTATATCGTAATACCACAACTTTCCATCAACAACCTCTTCAATGGCAAATACGAAAGCGGGCCTGTCCAAGCGAGAAATGACTATTCTGGGAGCCTCATTCCAGAAATTCACTTTGTACATCAAAGATAGTGTTGCCAAAGAATCGGCCATCTGATTCTCCGCTCTTGGCACATGGTGGAAGTCTATACGATCGAAAAATGCTAACAACCTCCTTGCATAATCTCTGTAAGGAATCAGATTCGGTTGACGAGTTTCCCATTCTCCTTCGATCTGGTTAACAACTAGCGCTGAATCACCATATACATCGAGATTTTTGATCCTCAGATAAATAGCTTCTTCCAGACCTATGATACATGCTTCGTATTCAGCTTCATTGTTGGTGACCGAAAATGTCAATCTGGCAGTGAACGGGATGTGCGTACCATGAGGAGTTGTAATAATTGCCCCAATTCCACTACCATAAGAGTTGACAGCACCATCGAATATCATTTTCCACTGAGAATCCCTCTCTAGACCTTCACCGTGCAATGGTTCTTCACAATCTTTTGCTTTGGGAAACATGATATCCTCGTCAGGAAATTCGAACTTCATCGGTTGGTAATCTTTGATTGGCTGCTCAACAAGGTATTCTGACAAAACACTTCCTTTGATGGATTTCTGAGAAACATACTGAATGTCGTACTTTGTCAGTACCATCTGCCATCTAGCAATTCTTCCTGAAAGCGCCTGCTTCTCGAAGACATACTTAATCGGATCCATCTTCAAAATCAACATGGTTGTTTGATTGATCATATATTGTCTCAAACATTTGGCAGCCCAAGCAAGTGCACAACACGTTTTTTCGAGCATTGAGTAACGGGACTCACAATCTGTGAACTTTTTATTCAAGTAATAAATCACATGCTCCTTTCTTCCAGTCTCGTCGTGTTGACCGAGAACACAATCCATGCTGTTCTCAAGAACTGTTAAATACATGATTAAAGGCCTTCCAGCTACTGGGGGTATTAATATCGGAGGCTCCTGCAAATACTCTTTTTTTTATCAAATGCTTTTTGACAATTTTCATTCCAGACAACCGCTTGTTCTTTCTTTAACAACTTAAACATTGGTTCACATGTGGCTGTTAGACGAGATATGAACTGAGCGATGTAGTTCAATCTCCCTAAAAAGCCACGAACTTCTTTTTCAGTCTTCGGTGCTAGCATGTCTTGCATTGCTTTTATTTTTGTAAGATCGACCTCGATTCCTTTTTCACTGACAATAAACCCCAATAACTTTCTGGACCGAACTCCGAAAGTACACTTATTCGGATTCAACCTTAGTCTGAAATTTCTAAGCCTCTCAAACAACTTCAACAAGTTAACCAGATGCTCCTCCTCCGTTTGGGATTTAGCAATCATATCGTCAACATAAACCTCAATCTCTTTATGCATCATGTCATGAAAGAGCGTTGTCATAGCGTGCTGATATGTTGCTCCAGCATTCTCCAAGTCAAAAGGCATCACCTTATAACAAAACGTTCCCCACGGTGTAATGAAGGTTGTTTTCTCCATGTCCTTCGGTGCCATTTTTATCTGATTATAACCCGAGAAAGCATCCATGAAGGAAAACATCGATAATTGAGCTGTATTGTCGACCAATACATCAATATGAGGGAGCGGGAAATCATCCTTAGGGCTCGCCTTGTTCAAATCCCGATAATTAACACACATCTGCACCTTACCGTCTTTCTTCGGTACAGGTACGATGTTAGCGACCCACAGAGGGTAGGTAGTCACAGCTAAGAATCCAGCATCCCACTGCTTTTGGACCTCTTCTTTGATTTTTATCGCCATATCTGGTCTTGTTCTTCTAAGCTTCTGCTTGATCGGCAGACATTCCTCATGCAATGGCAAACGATGAACCACTATGTCGGTATCAAGTCCAGGCATATCCTCATACGACCAAGCAAAGATGTCACTATACTCTAGGAGCATCTCGATCAGTCTTTGCTTGACGTTGCTTTGTAGCGCAGCCCCTATCCGAACATTTCTGACAACTTCTGCAGAACCCAGATTAATGACTTCAATTTCCTCCTGATGAGGTAGAATGATTTTCTCTTCTTGTTTCAAAAGTCTGGATAATTCCTCAGGCAAGTCTTCATCCTCGTCAATCTCTTCTTCAGCTTGATATATCGGTTGATCGAAGTCGAAGTGAGTCATAGAAGGTTCTGGATCGGTGCCATCTGCAATAGGAATCCTGCAATGAAAATGGTTAAATGCTTCAAACAATTTGCAAACAAATATAAACCACGTTGCCATTTTATTGGGAAAAGCAAAAATAAGAAAAATAGAGATCACAAAATTTGAATGAGAAAAGCCCTTTGATTAATTGATAAACAATGTTCAGACATAAACAAGTAAGGCCCTGAAATAAAATACCACTATTCCCCGGGTAGGACATAAGCTAGTACAATAACTGGAAAAACAAAGCATTATTGTTCAGTCATCACTTGAATGAATTCTTCAATTGACCAGTTGCATAGGCTCTGTCCCGGAATACATGGCTTGATCCAGGCATCCATGTCGCAGTCACTGTCTCCAACTTCATCATCAGAAATGGAACTGATCTGCTCAAAGAAAACACCTCCGCTAGTAAACTTGATCGGTCCCTTGAACTTCGGCGTGCTCTGTGAAGACGACGGGCGGTACCCCGGACCGAATTTGTCTTGCTTCTGTGGTATATCAATCACCTGCCCCCAGCCTTGGGCTGAACCAGCTTGCACCACAGCTTGTGCTTCTTTAAATGAGGACATAGCAACTTCAGGCTCTTTACTCACAACTGGAGACTTGTCTTTAATATTGACCGCTTCGAAGGCTTGGCAGAGGGTTTCATGGATCTCTCCATCAACTTCAACATACTTAAAGGATGATAAATGACTGATCATAATATCTTCCTCCCCGCATACCATCACAACGCTACCACCAACCATGTATTTCAGCTTTTGATGCAGAGTTGATGTAATAGCCCTAGCTGAATGAATCCAAGGGCGACCTAGTAAATAACTATAGGCCGGCTGGATATCCATGATGTAAAACACAACCTTAAAGACTTCAGGTCTAACCTGAATCGGCAAGGTTACCTCCCCAAACACGGATCTTTGGGTTCTGTCAAACACACGCACCACCAGATCACTTGGTGTGCAAATCAACCCCTACATATCTAACTTCATCAGGGCCTTCTTGGGAAGCACGTTTAAAGAAGATCTCGTATCCAAAAGCACGTGAGACATGACAGTCCCTCGGCATTCCAAAGATATGTGCAGCGCACAATTTTGATTTCTGCCTATGGGTGTCAAATCTAGGTTCGTAAAGCCTAAGCCATTGCCTGCGTTTATGTGCGCCAATACTCCTTCAATTTGATTGACTGAAATTTCCTGTGGCACATAAGCAGTGTTTATTATCTTCAGCAATGCATTCCTATGCGCCTCAGAGCAAAGGAGCAACGACAGGATATATATTTTGGACGGAGTTTGCTGCAAGTGATCGACTATCTTGTAGTCGCTTTTCTGGATCAGCCTCATAAATTCCTCTGCATCTTTCACCAAAGATTCTCTTTCCCCAGATTGAGAAGTCTCCTCCACTACCGGTATTTTCCCCTTGTCCACCTTATCAGCAATCACCTCAGGAGATGAAAAGACTCGACCACTGCGAGTAATACCTCCTGCACCCACTAGATTGTCAACTGAACTTGCAGGGGTATCATTCAAGCTTATCTTCTTCCCATTATAATACACTTCGGCCCCGTAGTTCAACGGAACAGACTTAGTGCTCTCGAATGGTATAGGACCGACTTTGGTGATAGTTATCGTTGGCGGCTTAGTTGAATAGATAGTAACAGTCTTGTATAGGATGGAGATTGTCGCAATCTCATCTTTTCCTTCAACCACTAAATCCTCAGATTCTCTTCCAACAGAATGGTCAAATTGTAAAATTTCGTCGTTCATCATCTTCTGAATACCGCTTCTCAACAATTCACATCCTCTCTCAGGATCAACAGAACATTCAACACAACCTTCAACACATCCCGGGAAAACACCTCCCTATAGCAGTCTGGCTTTCACAAAGCTTAAGGGTGTTTTCAGTTCATCAACATTCGTCACCAAATTCAACACCTCTTCTTCTACAATTGCATTAACCCCAGCCTGCCCGTGATTTGGCACGGGATTCTGCACCACGTTGGGAGCATCATTAGAAAAATTGATAGCCTTACTGTCAATCATATCT
Source organism: Lathyrus sativus (assembly GCA_963859935.3). Taxonomy (NCBI): domain Eukaryota; kingdom Viridiplantae; phylum Streptophyta; class Magnoliopsida; order Fabales; family Fabaceae; genus Lathyrus; species Lathyrus sativus. Next base: position 82,010,879 of record OZ012736.1, read on the forward strand.
TGCACTTTATGTTTGAAGGCTTTACAATTGTCTATATTATGTCCTAGAGCACCGGAATGAAATTCACAGCGGGCATTTGCATCGTACCCAGGTGGAGGTTGTCCAGTCAAAGGAGCCAAAGTCCTTCTCTGAGTCAATTGCAGCTGTAGCAAAGCCTGCAATAACTGAGAGTAAGGCATAGGAGGCGCATCAAAATGCCTATTTGCTTCCCGGACTCTATCTTGGTATCTGTCATACCCCTGTTGATTCTGTTGCGGTCGTTGTTGCTGACGCTGTTGTTGCTGTGGTTGTTGAACTGCTGGAATAGTGATGCTAGCAATCTGCTGATGCTGCCTATTCTGACCTCTATTTCTTCCCCTTGAACTGGATACAGGGTTAGCGTCTCCCTCTCGTCTTTTGTTTCCAAACACTTTATTGTTCCCTCCTCCTACCGAGGATCCTTCGCCAGCATTGATCGTTCCTATCTTAATTCAATTCTCCACCCTCTCACCGGTGATTATCATATCAGAAAAGCTTCCAGACATATTGCTGATGAGTATCTCAGAATACACTCATGATAAGGTAGCAACAAACATATCCACAAGTTCTTGTTCTACCATTGGTGGTTATACCCTAGCAGCAAGCTCTCGCCACCTCTGGGTGTACTCTTTAAAGCATTCACTGCTCTTCTGAGAAAGATTCTGCAGCTGAACTCTATTGGGAGCAAGGTCACTATTGTACTGATAGTGCCTTACAAAAGGTTTGGCTAGGTCTTTCCAGCTACGGACATTAGCGGGCTCTAAGCTCATATACCATTCCAGTGATGGTCTGGATAAACTATCCTGGAAGAAGTGCATCAAGAGCTTCTCGTCCTCAGAATGCGCAGACATCTTGTGATAATAAGACCTCAGATGAACCCTAGGGCAAGTAGTACCCTTGTACTTATTGAAATCCGGGACCTTAAACTTTGGAGGCACTCTCAAGCCTGGAATCAACCCCAAATTATACATATCCATCCCCATCGAGTTTTGGCATTCAAGCGACCTCATCTTCTCTTCGATCATCTTAATCCTTCTGTCAGCCTCAGAAGGTATTTCAGCATTCACAATTCTTGGAGAAAACACATCTTCCTGCGTATCCTTATCCAAGTGTGGTCTGGACTGCCCTGTACAACACCTGTAGTGTCGAGACCAAAACCATAGCCATTTCCGTACCATTACCACCATTGGCAAAACCAGCATGATTAAAACCTATCACATTTCCATCACCAGCAGCGTGACCACCCCCTCCAGCAGTAGGGATGACTAAAGTTGGCATAGAATTGTCCACCCGAGGAGTTTCATGGTGAGGAGGGTTAGAAGTAATCCTACCGTGTAGCACACCATCACTATCCACTCGCGCAATCAGAGGTTGCACCAAAGTCTGAAGTTGAGCCTGACCACTAGAAACCCCTTGCATGACCTTCATCAGTTGTATCATACAATCTCTCATCTCTTGCATTTCTACCTGCATCTGATCCATCAGCCTTTTCTGGTTTCCTCTGGTACCGTACCGGTTAGTTGTCACGTCAGCAATCCTGAAATACTAGTAAACCACAAGAGAAAATAAGGTTAACCTTTCCGGTGCACCTGCAAATGCGTGAAAAAATTCTAAAATGCAGACATGTATTTATGCAATAAGGATCTTTCCCCCTTGATTCTAGTTTCTAGGAACAAATAACAATGGAGAACCTGCAGACAAGCATAGAATACCAACTCCTCATATATAGATCAAAAAGTCATTAGGAAAAGTAAAAACTCCAACTAAATAAAGAAAGGACCTCGGCCGATAAGCCTGGCAATCGTCAAATACAACAAATAAGCATCAAAAGCTACAACAGAAATAGACAAAACAGGTCAAGCAGGATGACATGATCGGAAATCCTCTAACAGCCTCAACGTCTCAGGATGATCTGGCCTGGCAAGTAACCCATGGATAAGCAAATCCTGCTGACTCATAGTATGTTGTAGGCTATCAACGTGATCCTCTAAAGCTCTCTCCCCGAAACATGCCTCAAGTATGCGTCTCTTGGAGCCAGCTCTCAGCTTGAGATCCTTCAAGTTCGCGATTGCTTCATTCAGCCTACACTCGCTGTCTCGTCTACGTGATGATTCTGCTGCAATCTCTTCATCTTTGGCATTAAGTTGAGCCTTCAGCTTGCTGATCTGAAGTTTTAACTTGTCTTCACGCTCCTTGTTGTTAGTAAGCATGGCATTCCATATCGACTCAAACTTGGAGATCCTCGTGTAAGCCTTATCCAACTCTTCCTTCTTCGTGGCAAGAGCACTATAAGTGGCATTCAAATATCGGCCTGTGCGCTCTCCATCCTTAGTCTCTTTAGTTAAGTCTGTACCCAGCTTGTTCACAAGCTCGGTTTGTCTCCTGAAAGAATGAACTGCATCTATCTTCTCACTACGAAGCTGGATAATCTCTTTCTCCAATTCTTCATTTGCTTTCCACAGCTCTTCCTTCTCTGCCAATACCTGATTGTATTTCTGGATATCTACAGTAGTGGGTTTCTCGATCATGAGAGGATATAGAGGTTCAACTGAAGGATATGGCATCAGAAACTTCAAAGCCCTAGAACAGATCCAAGTCAAGTAAGGGTCATACGCTCGGCTGTTACTCTTTCCCAAAGCTAACTTCTCTTTCCGACAAATACTATTCCATGCATGCTCAAGTCTGCCCAGAGCCTCGCCCTCCAATAAGCCAGTAAGATACAGAGATTCCTGTATCTCCTCTTCTCTATGAGGCTCTCTCAATGCATACCCGAACTGTCTCACCAATAAAAAAGGATTATAGTTGATGCAACCTTTCCTTCCGATCAAAGGAACGTTAGGAAAACCACCGCAATTATAAACAATATCCCTACCAAGAAAGTCTCGATCAAACCACACAATATTCTTTGCAGATAATCCCATCAATCTTTCTGACCAATCTGAAGTACTGGCAGTGGCAACAAACGGACCCGTCTTGGGTAGATGACTAATAAGCCATGCATATAACAACGGAACACAATAAGCTACGTTTTTACCCCTTCGTTTCTCATTCTTATAGTGCACAGAATGATAAACGTCTCCAAGTAAGGTGGGTACTGGGTTTCTTAAAGCTAAAATATAGAACGCATCAACATCCACAAAGTCTGGAAGATGAGGAAACATAACAATGCCATATATACACAGAGCCAGGATGGCACTAAACACAATCCAACAACCATCCTTAGCGCACTACTGAGCTTTCTCAATCAAGCAAGGCAAAGGAAAACCATAATCCCAAGTCTCTGAATCATCTTCCCATCTAACTCTGAAGCCTCAAGGTGCAAGATAGCGGCAAGCTTAGCCAGATCAGGCTTAGTATCAACATGGACAACCGGAATCTGATTCAGAATGGGTACTCCTAACAACTCAGAATACTCCTCTAATGTAGGAGCCAAGACTTAGTCAGGAAATACGAAGCACCTCAACTGGGCTTCATAAAACTGTAAGAGAGCATAGACACCGCTAATCTCATATTCAGAAGGCTTGCAGACATATCTCAATAATCTCCCATAAGACTTCTTGAAATCCTCCATTACTGCTTTCTCACCCAAGGCAATCAGACTCAACAAAGTACTAACATCCATAACTGGAAACTTGTAGGCCACCTTACTCTTCAGGGACTCCATAACAGCAAGGAGGGCGAAAATAACTAGAATCAAAGGATAAATATGCACCTACAACACAAATACATGTTAATGAGATGCAGATGAAAACACAAATGCAAATGCAAACAAGGGATCAAGACTGTTGTGCTGTCGGTCGAGAAAAAACCCGAGCTTCGCCTTACAAGAACAAAGTACCGACAGTAGGATCCACTGATATCATGAACATGGATTCACACTTGCAAAGAACAGGGTAATCTGAAGGCTATGGTTTCCTGCACAACCCAATCCCCCTCACAGGTGTGGACCTATCCACTGACAAGGTTCGACATCCTATGCGTTCATCAGCGTCACAGACTTTCAAAAAATGAACATACGGAGTTTAAGTTGAAATCACATAGGAGTTCAAGTTGAAATCACAAAAAGAAAGGCATCAATCAACAAGCTATGAACATAATTTTGACCTAAAAATGAACATACGGCAAGCCCAACATGTCAAGAATGTGAAACAAGAAGAGTTGAGAGCTTATTGGATCCACAAAGGTCATTTCCAATCCAAACTAGGTCAAGCTCTTGTGTGAGTTGTCCTATGAGATGACCTAACTTGCAAGTCACCTCAAAAATAGGAAAAAGGCTCAAAAAATATCAAATAAAATGCACAAAGAAGCTAAACAGGTTGGCAACCATAGGCCAAGAAATCAAGACAAATTTCCCCTCAAAGCACCATCAAAAGAAAGGATTCACTTAGATGTACCACTTTGAAATGGGAGAAACAAGGACAAAACGAAAAGCCACAAAAGTCAACCCAAAAGTCAACAACCAGGGGCAAAATGGTCCTCTAAAATTGATCAACTCATCATTGAGATGAGGATTAGTTTTCAATCATTTGATCAAAAAGGAATGAAAGAAACAAATGCAAAAGCGAAACATGTTACAATTTAAACCAACTAAAACAACTCCAATACTTAATTCATTTTTTAATTGGAAATAAAACTGATAAATAAAATAAAAATATCCAAAAAAAAGTAGACATTTCAAAGTTGATAAAAAATATTTTTGGTGAATTTTTGGAGTATTAGAATTATTTTAATTAATTAAAATTTTAAACAGAAAATAAAATAAAAAACTAAAGAAATAAAATGAAAACAGAAAAATAAACGTGGCAAATAGCAACAGAAACAAGTTCAAAACGAGAATTGGGCCCAGCTGGGGGTGCGCTTAGCAAATGCGCGCTAGGCCCAACAACAATTTTCAAAAGAAAAAACAAAAACCTGGTAATTCTATGCAGTGAGTCAAACAAGGTGCACCAAGGGGACTCAATCCTATCCGTCTGATCAAAAAGTAAGCCATCAAGTGATTGTAAGCGTGCCAATGAATAAATGAGAATTCAAAATAGATCACATGGTACTGGTAAACTAATGACCATCGTAGGTCTTAATCTCCATCGTTGGGATCAAAAGTCAGCAAATCAAACGCGTATGGCCATGACACCTCATCATCCCCTATCTCTTGAAACCCTAAAACACACCAGCTGGCCGGAGACCACTGTTCATCATCTTCTTCGGCCAAGCACCACCGTGAACAGGACCAGCACAACACATATCCTGAAAACTCAACCATTCTGACCAAATTTTATATCAAAATTTATCTAGAGATCACGAGGATATCATTTCTGGGCTCAAACCCGAAATGAGTTTTTTGAAGACAACAAGAAGACAACAAGATCACACACCAAAATCCAAAGTTCATAAAAACCTCTCCAATGTGATCTAAAACTCATCTAGAAGTCACGTAGGTTATAGATCAAGTACCAAACAAGCAAGAACATGCATAAACAAGCCAAAACAGATCCAAACATTTTTGATCATCATCCAACAATCACAACCAATGCCAGTTCGTTTTACACATTAATGATCTACATTGATTCTACGTCTCAAATATGCAAAAATGGCAGTGAATTGATGCTCATCAAGAGTGTAAAGTTGATTTTCAATTACCTAGTGGGGAACTTCCACTGAGCCTTCAAATGGAGCTTAAGCTTGAAGATAATTGCCCAGAATTGTTCAATAAACTTCAATAAAGCTTTCTCAATTCACAATTTCTCTTGAAATAACCTCAATCTCCAAATTCGAAATTTGAAATTCCACCACTTTTTCAAAACTGAACTTGATCAATTTGGCTCCAATTTCCACTTCTGATGATATGTGAAGGTTCAAAACTTTATATATGATGGATCTTGATGATAATTGAGCCCAAAATCAGCCTCTAACAGCCCATATCAAAATCCAAGGAATTGAGTTTTTTGAAGCTTTCATATACACGAAAATTCACTAAAAATAGCTCCAAAATGGTTGAAAACACTTGCTAGTACCACATGGAGTATGAATGGTCAGGATTAGAGCCTTAATTGATCTCAATGGCTCATGTTGGATGTGTAACTTCATAATGAAGAAACCTTGAAAATGGCTCACTTACACACCTCCAATTCAAAATGTAAAATTGCCAATGTATTCAAAATGAAGTTTGCACTCAAAAAATACACTTATTTGCACCAAAATGATTAAAAATGAAATAATTCCAATTTTGCCCTTTAAATCCTTCTTCCATGAAAATTCACATATCCAATCTTCAAACCAAGCCAATAACTTGACTTCTCAATTCTTGATTAGATAAATAACACCATTTGGAGCAAGTTTGATGTTGGAAAAATCTTCATTTGAAGTGTGCAAGTTGGTGAAATGGACCTATAATTTTATGACCTATAATCTTGCTTTCCCAAAATACCCCTAACTTGTAAACCTCATAACTTGAGTTCTACAAATCAGATGAAAGACTTCTAGTACATTTTGGAAAGATAAGACCAAGCTCAACAACTTTCATGTTGGCCAAAAGTTGAGGAGGAACATCCTTCTAGGACAAAAATGGCTTGGAAGTTGGTTGACTTTGGTTGACCAAAATCACATCCCTCTGATGACCTGCAACTTGTCTGGAGCATAACATGAGTTCTATAAATCCAATCAAGGACTTCTGGTACTCAAATTAAAGCTAAGAACATGCTCTAAAAGTTACATGCTGGTCAAAAGTTGAGATGAAACTTGTATCTTGAGATAGGTGGTCTTGAAGTTAGGCACTAAATAGGGGATTTTACCCTGAGAACCCTAATTTAGTAACTTCTCACACACTTGATCCTTGATGAATTGAACTTGAAATGATATATCATGTCTTAACACAATTGAATTGAGTTTTAGTCTCCTTCAATTCCACAATTGATTGAAGACTAGCCAGATGAAACCCTAATTGCAACACCTTCAACTGTAACCTTTCACACTTAGCACAAACACTTGGATGAGCTCCACAATGACCCTCAAGGCACTCAATGAGCTCTCTCAACATACCATATCCATAACCATGAATCCACAACCATCTGATGATCTTCAATTGGCCTCCAAGTTAGGAGTTGATCCACATACATCCATCCTTTCTTTCACAAGACCACTGTCCACTTCTAGCTGACTTGATAACCATCCAAACTTGAGTAACACCCCTTGCTTAGGATCAACCCTCATAATAGACTCCTCTTGATGTGCACAAGCTCTTGATCCCCTGTTCAATGCAACATGTTATGCAATGCAAATGCTAGAAAGAAATGAAATGAAACATAAACCAAGCTAAGAAAAGGTTGGGCAAATTTTGGTGTGCAACACCTGGTCAATGGTGACTCTTAGTTCCTCCTGCTGCCTCTGCATGCTCCGAAGTAGTAGATCAAGCTTAGCCTCTATATCATTCTGATGCCTAAGCTCGGATAAAATGTCATCAAGGGAGCTCTGGATGGCGGTGTAGTCATACTCCTCACAGGACTGGTATCCAACTGAGATACCTACAAAATGGTCAAAAAAAGCATGTGTGGTGCATGCACGAGTGCTAGGCTCAAGAGCATCAGTGGTGCGGGCACGAGTGCTAGTCTGTGAAGCATCTCATCCCATAAGGCTATCATAAGCCCGATTAACCATCTCTTCATTATGGTTAGGGGCCTCAGTATCAAAAATCTAGTTAGTGCTAACACGCATGTTAATACGTGTGTTGCAAGGTAAAGTAACGCCCCTAACCTCTGGGTTACTAATCATTAGATAATATCTCCCACCTGGTTTATTTTTAATAAGGTGCATGGCATTGTAGTAGTCTAAATTAGCAAAGGGTGTCAATAGAGGCTCAAGAGTAGCCAACTCAGTGTGCAAGTTTAAAGCAAGGGCTATAGAGGTTATCAACCCGCCAACACATATAGGACCTCCTACTCTACCACTAGCAGATGCAAGGTGTGACAAAAAGAATGGTGTTGGGTTAACTTTAGTCTCAGAAAGGGCACAATGAATAAAGAATAGATCTTCAGAATTCACATTCCCATTGATCTCCCGACCAAAGGTTTTTTTAGCTAAGGTATGATGCAGATATCTAATGGTTGGGTTATGAATGACTATGGCCTTAAGACCCTCCCAGGTGGAGGTGGTTTTACCAGTTATTTGCCGCCAAAAGTCAAAAGCACTAGGTTTCCAGTTGCTATCTAGAGGGGCTTGGCAAGCATATTCTTCTCCACTAGGGAACTGTAAAAATGGTGCCTGTTTGATCTGGGTAAGTGTGAAATCTCTATAAAACATCCTAAAATTAACATTTCCAGAAGTGCAAGCAGGTACGGTGGAATATCTAAAAGAACTCAGAAACTCATATGTAAGACTAATGTATGTGGGGTTGGTTAAGGAACAGAAATTCGACATACCTAGGTTGTTAAGCATCCAATTGACGCTGTCGAATATGCCTAAGTCTTGGACAGTAGCAATGTTGGGATACCGTGTTGCAAAAACCGGCCTTTTGAATAGTTTGTAGTAGTTGGTTTTTTTATTCTCACCATCGATACCTTCTATGAATGTAATACCCATGTAGTCAATATTTCTTGCTACGCTTGGAGGCATGATGAAATTTGGAAAGTTGGAAAGAAATGAGTGTGGATGATTTGAGGGAAGTATAATGATTTGTGAAGTGAGAAAAATTAGAGTTTATTGTGTTATATAATGATTAGAAAGAAGTTGGACGATTGGGGGTTAGAGTAGAAGTTAATACTAATTAATTAAGATGGTTATGGGAGGAGTTATGCGATTTGAATGAATTTTGGTGGAAAAACATGTAAAAAACAATTGGAAAACAAAAAACTGTATGTTTTCCTGATATGGCAAACGCCTTTAAGCACATGGTGAACGCCTTTAGTGTTGAATGTTAGATATTTGAAATTTAATACCCATGGCGAATGCCACAGATACCAATAGCTTAATGGCGAACGCCATTAGGATAAAATGCATAGATTTCAAATTTTCAGCATCAAAAATAATGTACTTCGGTTCTAAAAGCCATATGTTATACCCCAAAATTTGCCCAACCTTTTTCTTTACTTGGCTCATGTTTCATTTCATTCTTTAGCATTTGCATTTGCATGGAATTGTCTTTTGCAGGGGATCAAGGGAGTTATCCCATCCAAGATAAGGTTATCAAGGGTTTCAATCCCAACCAAGAGTGTTTATTCAAGTTATCTAATGCTTACAATCATCAAGAAGTGGTTAAAGCTCTCTGAGAGAGAAGATTGACAAGTGTTGCTTACTGTTGCGATGAAAATTGGATATCAAGCTATTAATTAACTTGAATCTTAATTCTTAAATTCAAAATAGGACTTTAATTTATCCAAAGGAAAGGTCTAAAGAAAGAAAAACCCTTTTCGCGATGTAACGACAACGCTTAAGAGATTCGGGGATCGGGGGTTGGTTATACCTAGGGAAGGTGTTAGCACCCTAAGCATCTGTAGTACTCTACAGGAACCTTTTGTTTGATTGATTGCTAAGTGTGAAATATGTACTATGGATTTAGGATTGGGAGTTGAGTGTAAAGATAAGTAAAGACCTAATTGGTTTTCTAAGTTTGCTCGCAAAGACGTCGCATCTTCTGCCTACGTATCCTGACTAGGATAGAATCAGAGCAATCGTAGTTCACCTCACAAGGGAAGAAGAACACTTGATTATGATAAAGGTTCAAGGGGGAACAAAACATGACAATGTTTGTGTGGAGTTTGACAAAACTCCCTAATCTAAGTTGTAAAAAAAAGGGGAAGTAAGATATCATGACAATGATTCTTACACAGAGTTGACAAACTCTTTTCTTAGGGTTCTAGTTGAAGAACACTCCTAGTACAGGTGGGTTTCTTAGACTTGAAGCAAAGTCTAATGGCTTCTAATCTAGGGTTAAAGTGACTTAACAAAGTCAAAAGAGGGATGAGGGATGTATCCATGACATGAGGGTCAAATGGACAGACTTTTCCGTTGGAAGTAGACAGGAGAGGCAACTAGATGAGAGCTAACAAGCTTCATCACTTGGGGAAATAAAAATATTAAGCAAAGCAACAACATGATAAATATAAAGATCATGGTGACAACCATTAAATGAACATGGGAAATAATGAAAATGGAAATGCATTTGATGACAATCAAAGCAGTTGTTTAAGCAGGAAGTGTGACAACAGCAAGCTTTAGTGAACTGAACAGATGAAGTAAGATGAACATGGTAACCACCAAAGATGAAATCCTAGCATGTTAAATAAAATTTAAGGATATGAATGTGAGCAAGTATCACATACAAACACAAGTTTTAACAAAGAAAAATTCATCTGCATACGTGAAAACGATCACAAAAAGTACACAATTCGCAAATAGTCAAAGGAGGTAAAAAATTATGCAAACATGAAAATACAAAATATGACATGAAAGTAGACATCAAGATGAGCATAATTCAAAAATAATGGCTGAAAAATGATTAAAATTGAGAGAGATATGAATTTTTGAAGATTGGATGAAAAATGACAAAATCAATCAAAAGGGTTGCCCTCCTCAGGGGTCGAACCCAGGTTCAAGGCTTGCAAGGCGTGTTTAGGCATATGGTCTTACCACTGGGGTGGCTATACATCCATTGATGAAAGCCCCCCCATAAATATATGAGGGGTATTCAAAAACCAGGTTGGGCAAAATTAAGGCACCAAGATCAGTTTTGCAAATTGGCCATAACTTTCTCATTTCTTTATGTTTTTTTGACAAAATTTAGGTCTAAATTATGTAGAAAAACACAAGGAACATGATGGTGGTTTTAGATTTTCAAAATTCCTTCTCTAATGAAAAACCCGATATTGGTTGCTTTTGGTTGTTTGAAAATGCAATTTGAAATGAATCCCTTAATCCAATCATTTTCCAATCAAAACAAGTGTACACACATGACACAAATATGCTATGGAGTGATTATGAGCATAAAAGAGAATTGAAAACAAGCTGTAACGAAAACTGCTACGTGAGTTGCAAACATGGTATGAATGAGATGCAAGTTGATGTCAATTCAGAGATGCAGCTTGTTTCAGTTCAAATTAACCATACTCATATGCTACAAATACATACTCAAGGGAATTCAAATAGTTAAATTGATGCAAGGCAAACTGTTATGAAAAATGACATGTCAAGTGTAGGCTTGTGTTTTGTGAGAGGCATGATCATGTGCAAATTCAGTTCAAGACAGTTTCAAGTCATTTCAATTACACACACACACTGCATATAAGATATAAGATGATTTTGAACATGATTTATAGCTTAAAACTAGCTGTTGTGAAATGTGATGTTTCATGTGCAATTGTGTTTGTGAAAGTGCAAGAAGGTGTCAAGTTATAGTTCCAAGCAATTTCAAGTCAAGCAACACATACATACATGCCATAAATATGTCATTAAGTGGATCCAGACAGGTGCTGAGACTAAAAGCAAGTTATCATGAGAAATGGCATTTCAATTGCAAAGTAGAGCATGATATGATGCAGCTGATTGGTCAGTTCAGTTTTGAGACATGATTTCATCAAGTTAATCATACATACACACTTCACATATTAAAATAGATATGTTCATGCTCAAGAGCCAACTTAAAACAGACTGTTTTGAAAAATTGCAGACAAGTTGTAGTTCTGTGTTTTGTACATACATGAGAATACTCAAATCAGATTCTAAGCATGTTTGGGCCAAACTAAATGCACACATAAGTCATATACATGCAGGTAAGTGTGTTCATGCTCAAGACTTAGTCATGTTCCAAACAGAACAGGTTTTGGTAGGTTTCATGGCATATTGGCTAATGCATTTTGAATGTGAACATATGTATCAGATGCAAAACAGGCCCTATAACTTACACCTACACATCATAAATATGAAACTAAACATGCCTACACCAAAACGTTAGGCACAAAGACATCAGGGCAAAGTTTGATATGTTGGATGCTAGGCAAAATGTTTGTGACAGCAGGGCATTTTTAAATGAGAATGAAATGAGCAACCAAATGCATATTACACCAAACACATATACACATGACAAACAAGATTCAGACTGTAATCAAACTTATAAAACAAGTATGCCTCAGTTCTCACAGCTTTGACATTATTGGATGCATGTAAAAAAAAACAAGTGGTAGTAAGCTTCTAGCCAAAACGACTCAAAATGATTTTCATGATATTGTAATGAATGTAATGAGGTTAGACACTACATACCTGTTGCAGATAACCTTGAGCAAGCAAAATAACCCAGAAAACTAGAGGAATCTCAAGCCACCAACAAGTTTTGTGCCTTTCTTCTCTTTTAAGCCAAACTGCAAATCTTAAGTCAGTTAAAGAAATAAACTCCACTGCTTGTTTCCAATGCCTTAGACAGTTGGGAAATGATATATGTGAGGTGTTTGAGTGATTAAAACACCAAGGAAATGTATGGAACAAGATATGGCAGATTTTGTGGCTTTTGGTCAAAGCAACTTAGTGTGGAAGTTGACTTTTTGAATGGTGAGGGTTTTGATCTAAGGTCTTGGGCACCCTCTATACCATATTTAGAGATTGTGTGGATGATTGTTGAGGAGTTTGAATGTAGAGAAATGAATTTGGCAGCCTTGGTAGCAAGACAAATTTTTGGTGTTTTAGTGAAAAGTGACTTAGTGATTCTTAAAGCAAGGAGTGGAAATAGCAAGGGCTTGGGTTTTCTATGGTTTTTAGAATGAATATTGTGTTGAAAATGAAGTGGTGAGGGCTCCCTTTTATAGGCAAATGAGGAGAGGGGCAGATTTGAAGATTTCTTCACTTTGAAGAAAGGTTTTTCACTTTTTGGATGAAACCTCCACAAGAGGGTTTTCTTAGCTGATAGGCAAGCCTAAATAGTCAAGAAAAATTATGAGCTAGTGTGGTTAATTGCAGGCTAGGAGGTACAGCTTGTGGTTGGTTGAGAATTTCCTTTTAACCCTCATGCTTGTTTTTCACTTTTTGGTGCAAGTTGCAAACCAACTTGCAAGGCAACTTGCAAAGCTTGGCCTTTTGAGTTCTTCTGCATAATTCCTTTGTTTTTCATGCTACAAACTCCTCACATATCAAATACAACATGGTTCACCAGCTGAGTTTGGTCAATTTTGATGAAAGAATGAATTCTTGAATTTTGACAATGTGGGACTAAAGTATGAAAACCTCAACTTGCCATAACCATATCTTTCAGCTCACAACTCCTTTTGAGATGTGCTAGTACTTTTTAGAAAGCCTTCAAATAGCTCTAAAACATTCATGTTTTCATGAGTTTCAATTTCCCAAAGGAACTTGGTCAAAAAGTCTCTCAAAGTTGCTAGAAAATGAACTTAAAAAGTGAAATTTCCCCAAGTCTTTTTCCCTTCTTGAAATGAATTTGATCATAACTCCAAATCTATGCATTTTCTGATCATGGACCACTTAGGTAATTTTGTAGGATTTGTCAAGAGCTCCCAAAGGAGCTTTGAACCAACTCAATTGGATGTGTGGTTAAGGAGTAATGGTTTAGCCCTTTTTCAAAACCCTAATTTCCCGATTTTTCGATTACTCCTTCATCCTTGATCCAATGGTCATGAAAATTGATAGGAAAGTGAAATATGATATAAGGAACATTTTTTATTCACACTTTGAAGTCCAATTCCTTAAATTTGAAGAGTTGACTTTTTGGTCAACCGTTCGATCAATCGGCGACTTCCGAGTCGTCTGTTGACACTTTGGACCTCCTGAGACTTCGAAACTTCTTGAATGAACTTTATTAAGCTATATGAACTTCATGGATCATAATCTCACCATTAAAACACCTTCCAGCCTCAAAGTCAAACTACAGTTGACTTTTACTAGTCAAAAACCCTAATCGGGTGCCCTGAAATACACTGTTCTTGATTCTGGGGTAACAACCTCAAATTGGATTCTCAATTGACATAATATGATACCCTTGATCTTGTTTCATGATTGAATTAGCCTAAAACTTTGATTGATCTCAAACCCTGAAGCTTTGATTTGACTGTACAAAACCCTGATTCATCTGTAATATGACAAAGACAAACTTGCACTGGGTTAGGGTTAGGTAATTCATGAGTATTCCCCTAAAATGGTAATGAGAATCAAAGGGGTCAAAATTTGGGTTGCAACAGTTGCCCCTATTTAAATATCTTCACTAGATGGAACTGAGAGATGATGATCCTCGTAGAATCGCAGTGAACGGTATTTAAATATAGAAAACCGAAAATTTTGTCCCTTAGATCCGATGATATGCAAAAGGACAGGTCATGATATGCCATGAATTCTAAATGATGCTTGGATGCAAGACATATGCAGAAGACAGAAAAACAAAACAACGAGTAACTACTCGTGGGGACCTGGCATTGTGGATCCGACACTGGGGAAAACCGAGGTATAACAATCAATAGTTCAAACATGACTAGTGATAACTGAGAGAAAAATTTTACATGAGGATGCACAAAGTCTAATGAAGATGACAATCTTACTGGGGAAAAGCAAACACTCCACCGGGGAGAGAGGTAGATTTCCACCGGGGACACGAGCGACTTTCTACTGGGGAAATGAAGAACTAGAAACACGAACCTCACTTGGGATGATCAGATGAGGAGCTTCATATAGTGAAGAGTTCAAACGGGATCTTCAGGAATGGACTAGAAACAAAGAAAAAACATATTGTGGATACTAGTGACGACTAGATCTCCGAGATCTGTCTGGGAAAAAGGTTTCGCTGGGGATAATGATGTCACCCAGTTTTAACAAATGGCTCAGGCAGTGCTAGCAACCACTAGACTTTCCGTAGGTAATGGTGACGACTAACCTGGGGTAATAACAAATGAGATTTCTCAAATCCAGTCGATAACACGTAAGATTTCGCTGGGGAAATTAGTGATGACCAAATTTCAAGCAGTGCCAGTAACTACTAAACTTTAAAGGGGATTAATAACGACCAAGTCCGGGTGCCAATGATGATTAGGTTTCAAGTAATGCCAGTTACGATTGGACTTTGAAAGAAAACATGGTGACGACCAAATCAGGGTATACCAATACACGTGGTTATGAGAATGCTAGCAAGCTATTAGGCTTTAGCTGGGGAGGTTGGTAACGACCAAACCGAAAGATACCAATAACGATTGGATTCCAAGTGACGCCAGTTATGACTAGACTTCCATGGGGACAGTTGGTAACATCCAACAAGACACTAATGACAATTGGATTTCGAACATCTGCCAGTTACGGCTGGGTTTAAACGGAAAATCAACTAGTAACGATCAGACTTTACAGGGGATTTGCTAGTGACGACTAGACTTCGAAGGGAAAAGGTTGGTAACAACCGAACCAAAAGGTAATAACGAGTGAAGTTAAGACAACACCGGTTACAACTGGACTTCAAAGGAAAGTTTGGTGACGACCAAAAGGAAACCAAAAATATTGAATTTCGAACTCTACTAGTTACGACTGGGGAATTGGTGAAGGTGGTGACGACTGCATCAAAATATACCAACGAGTGGATTTTAAGGCAATGCCAGTTACGACTGGTCTTAACAAGAAATATGGTGACGACCAAAGAACTACCAATAATGATTGGCTTCTTAAAACAATGCTAGTTACAACTGGACTTTAGGCGGAGGTTCACTAGCAGTGATCGGTCATTCACGAGGAATCGACAGATAGCACACCAAACTCGAGAGACAAAATGAATCACACTGAACCCAGACTGAAAGGTGTATGTAGTTCTTTGAAAATAAATCCAATCCTAACTGGGGAACCGAGCTTTCTAAACAAGCTATTCAGAGATGACAAAGTAGATTCAAGTGCTCAGACATCTTCTACTGGGACGAGTCTTTACATCATCATAAGAAGTTCTTTGAGAGACAGTCTTCAAGTTTTGATACCCATACATGATCAAAGGGATATCAGCAGTTTGACTTGCTTACACTTTATTTGGGAATGTAATTGGATTGCATATCAAAGCTTCCGCTACCCTGAGGTTTCGGGGAAGTATGATTTTCCTCGACCTTTTCCATGAGTTGAAGTTTTTACGTTTGTTAATCTTTTCAAGTTTTATTCAAATAATTTGTCCCTAATGCTTTCAAAACTATCGTTGATCAACGAACAATATTTTGCATAACAAAGAGCATAAAAGATATGATAAATTTTGCAAAGGAAAGAATGGCTCAAAACTGATTTTATTCAAGGATGAAATCTTGCAAATGACAAAATTCCATAGAAATTTTACAAGTGAAAAATGGCAAAGTGGACAAGGTTACATTGAATCCCATGACCAAACTATCCCTAAAGACTAAAATTCCCCGAAATCCTTGCTTCTGACCAGAGCGGTTGGAGTGAATTCTTGTAGGAATTTCTGCGTTAGTGACAACTCATCTGATGCAGTGAAACGCCTTTGTCCCTAACTTTTTCCTGGACCGCCCTTTCGGGTTTTCAATCCACCGGGACACTCATTTTTGCCTAAGCCGCCCTTTCGGGTTTTCAACTTAGCGAGCTCTTATTTTTTCTTTTTCTCCTTTTTCTCTTTTCTTTTATTTTTCTTCAACCCTAACTTTTGCATAAGCCGCTCCTTTGAATTTTCGACTTATCGGGTTCTTTTTAGGCGTAATATTTTCGTACTGCATCAGAATTTACTGGATGAGTAAGCTGCTCCCCATCCATGGTAGTGAGAATCAACGAGCCTCATGAGAAGACTGTTTTCACAACAAATGAGTCGTCATAATTAGGCATCCATTTTCCCGTGCATCTTTATGAACTGGTAAAATCTTCTTGAGTACAAGCTCCCCTTCTCGGAACTCTTGGACGCAAACTTTCTTGTCAAAAGCTCTCTTGATCCTCTTCTGATATAACTGACCATGACACATTGCCGACATGCGCTTTTCATCAATAACATTCAACTGATCAAACCTTTCCTTCACCCATTCTGCTTCTTCAAGCTTGGTTTCCATTATGACTCTCAAAGAAGGTATCTCGACCTCAATAGGAAGTGTCGCTACTGCGAAAATCGACGCCGGCTATGACAGAAGAGTCGCCACCGTGCGTTATTTATCCCACAAAAGGGAAAGGAAACACTCAGAGTAAACCTAACGCGAAACGGGAAAGGAATGGTCATCGCAACCAAATCCTGGATTCGGGAGTCGATTATGCAAGGGGAAGGTATTAGCACCCCTAACGTCCGCCGTACTCGACGGGATCCACGCTTGTTTTCTAGTACGGATTGTTATTCTATCTACTCTAAAGGTCAGGGGACAAAAAGGAAAGAAAATAGAAAAGAGACTCAATAGAGCTTCGCCGCTCTATGCCTACGTATTCCCTCGTGCAATGGGAAAGTCAGAGTCTACGTAGTTCGGCTAACTACGAATGAAGGTGGGAAGGTTGCTCGCTAGGATACGTCATCCTATGCCTACGTACTTTCATACAGCATGAAAGAACGGAGCAAACGTAGTTCGGGCTACGGAAGACACAGGTTTGTCTGACTGTTTTTTGTTACCTTCAAAAAAGGGTTTTTCTTGATTAAGAGTCCAAGCGGACAAAAATGACACTTTGATGTTTGTTTTGAATCTTTTACGAAAGAAGTGTTTTTTAGTTTGTTTGCAATCTCTGACGCACTAGAGACTATGGTTTGAGAGTGACTACATCGCATGTCACCCAAAGGGTACCACACTAAGCAGCCAAACTACTAGAAAGAAGCTCTCCAGCAACCCTTTCTCAAATAGCTTAAGGCTCGTAACGTACGACATCGATTAACCTTATTACTGTATTTTTGAGTTGTTTTGAGATAAGAAGAGAAAGAAGATCTAAAAAGCCTAGGGTTAAAAAGGGAATAAAAACTAACCTAATGTTGTCATGCATGGATAAGAATCCTAATGTCTGTCTTAATTCCCTCCTGCACAGAGGAAATTAGAGATCCTAGGGGATAAACAGAAAAGAAAGCAAGCAAATACAGTAAAATTCATGCAATGCAACAATACAAGCGAGGCAAGGGAGTCCCACTCAACCTCGAACCTGGGAAAATAATAGGCAAAGTGAATCAACATTCACTTCAAACCTAAGGGGCAAGCTGCACAAGCCAACAAACAATACAGAAAACACAACCCATAATAAAACAGAGGAGGCAGCCCAAGCAGCAACACCAAACTCCTACAACAAACAGCACCAGCAACAGCTCTGACAGCAACAAGTTGATTAAACAACAAAAATTTGACAGCAACAACCTTTATCTTCATGAATAGCTCCCATCTTCAAGTTTCAACAAACTTCAATCATCAACAAACCCCAAACTTCAACAAGTTTCAAACTTCAACAAGCAACCAACTTCAACCAGCAAAATTCAATCAGTAAACAGCTTCAACAAGCTCCTAACTTCATCTTCAACAAGCAGCAAAACCCTAGCTTCAACAAGTACAGACTTCACCTCAGCAAGCTTCAACAAGCACTAAACTTTCTCTTTACCAAGCTTCAACAAGCACCTCCAAGGGAGAATCATTCAACCAGATCAAGTTGAAATGTTAAGAAACTCAATGACAACCAAGGGAAGCCATTAAGATCTTAACACTGCAATAGGAAGGCATCCTCAAAGTTCTACTCTTAAAGCATGCCATTCATCCCTCCAAAGGAGAGATGTGACTTATTTAAGAGGATTTTAGGTCATTGGATTGAATGGAGATGAGCAATATACTCCATGTTTGAAGAAACAAGCAAAACTAATCTAAGGCTCTTCCTAAAACCCTAGTTTCCCTAAGCTCCTGACAAGCATCCACAAGATGAGAAATTCTTCACATCCAAGCTTCTTCAAGCACTCCAAAGCATCTTCAATTGGTCTTCATATTCATCCAAGCACATGATCACCACCACCCTAATCTAAAGGGAACTATTGAATTAAAGTAGTCAGGTTAGTTCATCAGAAACACCTAGAAGTTAGTCCTAAAACTAATTCTAATTAAAATACCAAAAGTGATTGTAAAATCCTATAAAAAATTCTAAGGGTTCCTAAACCTCTTAAGAATATCTCCATACAAAAACCAGGGGGCTAACCAACCCTAAATCGACAACACCTAATGTTTAATATTTTAAACAACCTAAAATTATCTCACAAAAATATGAGAAAATTACTAGGGGTACATGCTTATCTAAGCTAACTAGTCCAAAAAGAATCACTCCAAAAATCCACACCAATCACCCATACTAAAATCAGCAAGATCATGCATCAACCATATTCAAAATACAAACAATTAAACTTCAAAAAATGAAATTAAAAAATAAAATGCATGAATTATGAATTTTTTAATCCTATTAAATTTTAGAATCTTTCAAGAGTCAAGGGAAAAAAATCTAGATTAAAAATGTTAATTTTCCTATTTATTATGAATTTATTTCTAACCTATATGAAAAACATAAAAAATAAAGCAAAATAACAAAAATCAATAAAACTGCATTGCAAATAGTAATTGAACCAAGTTATAAACCAGGCTAGGCCCAGAATGGGGGTGCGCGTATCAAGTCTAATTAAGCCCAAACCAGCTAACAGAAAATAATGGAAAATAAAATGGAAATTGGAAAGCGTGTGTGGCAAATAGCAATGGTTTTACATTCATTTTCACAATGGGCTCAACCAGGGGTGTAGAAAACAATGATTCACTTAAGCCCAAAACAAAAACTTAAATGAAACGCAGAGTTTCGTATGTGAAACTCATCCTCTTCAGATGGTGAAATAAAATCCTGGCCGTGCATTTGTGTCTTCAGTCAAAGTCAATACATGATCCTAAGGTCTGGGAGTCATCTTCTCCAAAACATTTGAAAATGAGGGGGAAACTCAGACGGTGGCCTGAGCTACAGCGCCACCGTCGTCTCCGGTGAAGGTGACTCAAAAATGCATCAAGCAAGCCAACTAAATACCCTATCTCACTCGTTTTTCTCTCCTGAGCATGAATATAATCTCCAATTCCATTGATTCTCACCCTAACCCAAAAACCGATCCCAAGTTCAGAAAATCCCCAAATCTTGATCATCTCAAAACCTAAAACTAAGGGGCCTATTCTCATCTACACGCGTCACTGGTCAAAACTAACCATTCAGCCATGCTTAAAGCCTCAAGAATCAAGAGATATCTCCCTCAACAGAAATCTTACACTGACCTAAAGTGTCACGAATTGCTCAATTCTTGTGCCTAAATCCATCTAAGCATCATCAACAACCTATTCTCATGTTCATTTCTACTCAATTACCTATAATCTAAGCTAAAAAATGAAAATTGCAAACCTGGTTTGAATAGATGAAGATTTTGCTCGAATCAACCTCCAATCTTTTGCAGAATCACTCAAGAACCACTTCCCAAGCTACTCTAATGATCAATTTGCATTGAATTCTCCTTAATCTTCAATCACAATTTCTGATGCAGATGAAGAAATTTCAATGACTTCTTCTGATTCCTTGCTCAATCCTTGCCAAAAAATTATCTGAACCAGTTGCAAATGTTATATAGAAAGCTATTGGAAACCTCTAGAAACTTCTGTAACAACCACAATGAGAAATTGAAAATCTCATATTCCTTGAAAATCTCATACGTGAAAATCGTGTTTTGCTCTGTTCTAGCTCTCAATCTTGCTTGGAATGAGTATCTCATGAGATTTTGAATTGAATGGGATGTGTAATTTCCTTGTTTTTGATCCCATGGTATGAATTGGATGTGTTACTTCAACCATAAGTCACAAAATGAAAGTGATGGAAAATGACCCCAATTTAAAAATGTAACAATGTCATTGTCTTTAAAATGCATTTTCTGATCAAAATGACATATAACACGAGCTTGTTTGGCCATAAATCAATTATTTCCATTTTTGGCCTTTTAATGCTTTTAATTTCTTCCTTTTTAAGCCATTCCAAATGAATTTGTGTTCCAAGCCAATCCAAGCTCTCATAACCACCTGGTTGCACTCAAAACATCATTTTGAACAAGTTTCATGTTGAACAA
The DNA here is from genome assembly GCA_963859935.3 of Lathyrus sativus. Classification (NCBI taxonomy): domain Eukaryota; kingdom Viridiplantae; phylum Streptophyta; class Magnoliopsida; order Fabales; family Fabaceae; genus Lathyrus; species Lathyrus sativus. The sequence goes on from OZ012736.1 coordinate 82,031,907, forward strand.
TTTTCCATTTGAAGCTTGCAAGTTGGAGTTATGGACCTATGATCACAAATGACCTATAATCACCAATACCCAAAATACCCCTGGCTTGCAAAGATCATATCTTGAGTTCTACAAATCCTATCAAGGGCTTCTAGTACTCTATGGAAAGATAAGATCAAGATATACAACTATCATGTTGGCCAAAAATCCATCTGAAAACGCCTTGAAGGGTAGAAGTTGCTTGGAAGTCAAGTGACTTTCAGAGATAAATTTCATAGTCATCTGATGACTTGTAATTTGCAAGGACCATAACTTGAGTTATACAAATCCCCTTGAGGACTTCTAGTACTCAAATTAAAGGTATTGAGATGCTCTACAAGTTTCATGTTGGCCAAAGATCCATTTGAAACTTGTATTTTGACTTATGTGGCTTTAAATTTAGGCACTAAATAGGGGATTTTACACTGAAACCCTAATTTAGCAACTTCCCACATTCTTGATCCTTTTTTGCTTAACCTTGGCACAACACCACACATGTATCAACATACCAATCCATGAATCCCATGACCTCAAATTAGGCTTTGATGCTCTTCAATTACTCAATTGACCTAGGATTGACCCAGATGAAACCCTAGTTGACTGCACCTCAACTGTGGCTCTTGTACTTGAATCAATGACTTGTCTCAGCTTCAATAGGGCCCCCTAGGCATTCCATGAGATCTATACACACCTCAAATTCACATTCCATGTCTCACATCCCACTGATGTTTCTCAATATTCCTCAAGATAAGAGCAAAACCCACATGTAGGCACTCAAACTCCTCAAGACTTCAAATCATTTATTGATGGCCTGGATGACTTCTCAATCTTGGATAACACCTCTGGCTAGGCTCTTCTCTTGATAGACACCCTTGATCCCCTGTTGGATGCATGCTATGCTATGATATGCCAATGATTAGAACTATGTGAATGATGTAACTATGCAAATGAAATGCAAGGAAACATATATCAGGCAAGAAAAGGTTGAGCAAATTTTGGGGTACAACAGCTGCCCCTATTCAAACGGCTTGGACCCGACTGGGTGAAGAGCGAACGGCCTTCAAACAATCGAGGTACGAGACGGTTGAATACCAAGAAACCCAGAAATTTTCCAACCGCAAAAATAAACTGCCCAACTGCTTGGGAAACAACATCCACCAACTGAATCTGGTTGTTACGATAACAACTGATCCAACGTCTGATAATAATTCTGATTTCGACTTCAACCACCCATGTAATGCCACAGGTACTGAACAATTTTTTTTTCAAAAACACCTCCGTCCGCAACTGGACTAACCTTGTCAACACAAGAAGAGAAACAAATTCGTCAACACGAATAGAGATTCTGTCGTCACAGGAGTAACCTTGTCCACATCTGGACCCAAATTCCGTCAAATCACGAATAAATACAAATCTGTCCATGTCAGGACTCACACTTCGTCAACCCGAAGAAATCTCAACCACACAGGAATAGAACTTTGTCCATGTTAGGACGCTTGTTTCGTCAACACGAAGGAATCCCCTCAACAAGAGCAAGACTTTGTCTACGTTAGGACGCGCACTTCGTCAACACGAAGAAATCCCATCATAAACTTGAATAGGACTTTGTCCACGTTAGGACGCTACATTCCGTCAACATGGAGAAATCCTATCATCATAGGAATAAAACTTGCCCTCATCAGGACTCCAAGTTCCGTCAACACGGAGAAATCCTATCATCATAGGAATAAAACTTGTCCTCATCAGGACTCCAAGTTCCATCAACACGGAGAAATCCCAGGGACTTCGCTGGGGATGAGTTGTCCGCATCTCGTCAACACGAGGAAATCCTATCAACAGGAAATAAAATCTGACTTGCGTCTCGTCAACACGAGTAACTCCTATCAACATAGGAATAAATTGTCCACGTCGGGACTCGCATCTCGTCAACACGAGGAAATAAACTCGTCACCATGAAGAGAAATAAATTTGTCCACGTCAGGATTCCATCTCGTCAACACGAAGAACGGTAAACTTGTCCACATCAGGACTCGCATCTCGTCAACACGAGGGAAGGTAACTTGATTTGTCCACGTCAGGACTCACATCTCGTCAGCACAAGAAAATCTTATCAACATAGGAATAAATTGTCCACGTCAGGACACCATTTCGTCAACACGAAGAAAGATAAATTTGTCCACGTCAGGACTCGCGCATCTCGTCATCACGAGGAACTATAGACTTGTCCACGTCAGGACGCACATTTTGCCAATATGAAGAAAGATATCTGCTGGGGATAAATGGTCCACGTCAGGACGCCATTTCGTCAACACGAAGAGTAATCAATTTGTCCACGTCAGGACTTCACATTCCGTCAACACGGAGAAATCAAATTTGCCCACGTGAGGACTAGCACATCTCGTCAACACGAGGAAATAAATCTGTCCACGTCAGGACTCACACTTCGCCAACACGAAGAAGTCCCGTCAACACAGGAACAAATTGTCCACGTCAGGACTCATATCTCGTCAACACGAGGAACTCCTATCAACATAGGCAATAAAATTTTGGCGACTTCCGGGGGAATACTTCTGTCACTCAGCAGGAAAATACATTCGTTTATCCATACGGGAAGATACTCTGAATACAGTTTCTCTACTTATCTCTGCAGTAGCTAACTCCATTGGTCCCAACCCACAAACCTTTTAGCACTGACGTGACAACGACTTTGAGGAGGACTCTACTGGGGATATTTGGAAATCAAACTGTCGGACGTCTGTTTCGATAACCGGCGGCAGCTTCTGAAATTTTGATTCATGAAACCCTTTGACGCTGACATAACAGCAAATTTGAAGAAAATAATCCACTGGCCGGATAAGAGAAACTTCAACAAGCAACTCTGTGGGGAAAATAGTAAGATGAACCGTATTATCACACGTCTCACGGCGAGACCTCGAATACCTGGTAATAGATCTGAGCTAGAACTCCATACTCCTTCTGAGAAAGCACACCTGAAAGCAAAAGGTTAACAAACCTGATTTATGTTTCAAAATGCGTATTGTTTGAAAATGGCGTAATGCTCCGTATGGCACGGAAATGCTACGCGTTTGAGTAGATGCAAATATGACGATATATGTAAATGCAAATGCAGGCTCGAGCTACCGGGGTCACTCTGGTAGTGATGTCTCAACAACATGAATGCTGAGGATAAAGCCAACTCCGCTGGGGAGAACAAGTAACATCAGGTATCCTGGCAAAATAAATGCCGGAAACACAGTCAACTTTGTCGGGGAGAGATTAAACATCAATTTCCATCGGGAGGAAAGAACAAACACCCTGCTGGTGAACAAACTTAGCTGGGGAAGAAGCGATACTTCTAGGCAAAACACACTGTCTGGGCACAGTCTACACATTCAGGGTCACCACTCCGCTGGGCACAATCATCCCGACGGAGGCAAGACGACCTGTAGGGAGCAAGAAAACCATCCTTCGCGGATATAAACCTTCCGACCCAACAACTTGGTTAACTATTGCGGGAATCTCCCATGCTGGAGATTGAACGTGCACCTCTTTGATTCGCTGAGGAGCGCAACCTCTGTAGGGGACATTGACTTGCTGAGGTTAATCCTATGGACAACTTTCCATGAGGACACTCTCCTGGGGAAAATAATTCCCTCCTTCGGGAAGGAATAAATGTCATTTCAACTCTCTCGGGGTAAGCTGCGTCTAGCTGAGGAATGACATCAACTGTAGTCAGGTCTTACGTCAAGCGACCTTGGCTGGGAAATACAATTCCTGACCATTTGCTCCAAAGGTAAGAACCCTGCAAAACACAAACGAGACAAAACAGGCCTATACAACAGATCCTATCCGGGTTAGCATCTGTGACATTACTTCAGTCAATTCGAAGTTTTAGCAATTATTGGCAAGGGCCAGCAAGATTATGTAAGTGCAAGTTTATCAAAAACATCGGCGTTTTTCACAAACAAAACAGTAAAGAACAAACATCAAGTACTGAATAACATGTTTTATTGATAACGGGCCTCTGAATAGGCAAAGTTTTGTACACTGGATGCAACTCCTGAAAAGAGGAAGTTACACACAAACACACATAAACATATGCACAAGAAGCATAAAGAAAATACAAAATAATATTTGTATACATGTCGGCAACGTGGCACAGACAAACACCATGAGTTGATCCTCCTATGACTCGCCTGACTCTGCGCTTTCCCGGTACTCGATCTTGGAAGAGATTTTTTTTGGATAGACGGCCCCCAGGTACTCCCAACCCACTAAGCAATGTTGTATCAAATCCAGACCGCAGTCATTTGCTTTTTCAATCCCTAACTTTTGCGTGAACCTCCCTTTGCGGGTTTTCAATTCACCGGGATACCCTTTTTTGCCGAAGTCGCCCTTTTCAGGTTTTCGACTTCGCGGGTGTACATCTTTTCAATTTTATCCCGAACTTTTGCCCGAACCTTTTATTCCATTTTTATGGTTCGCCGGGATGCCCCATTTTTGCCTGGACTCTCTTTTTACTGTCCAGCGGGTCACTTTCAAGCAAAGTATTTTTTAACTGCGTCCGAATTTACAAGAGACGTAAATTCCTCACCATCCATGGTGGATAGTAACAAGGCTCCTCTAGAGAAGACTTTTCTGACAACGTAGGGACCTTCGTAATTGTGAATCCACTTGCCCTTGTGATCTGATTGTGGTGGGAGAATCTTTTTCAAAATAAGATCGCCCGTCTGAAAGCTTCGAGGGCACACCCTCTTGTCGTAAGCTTTCTTCATCCGGCTCTGATACAACCAACCATATGCTAGAGAAGCCAGTCTCTTCTCATCCATTAAGCTGAGCTGATTTAGTCTATCTTTAATCCATTCTGCCTCGTCGAGTTGGACATCACGTAAAACACTCAGGGAAGGAATCTCGACCTCCAACGATAACACCGCCTCCATCTCGTATACTAACGAGAACGGGGTTGCCCCGGTTGATGTGCGTACCATCGTACGATAACCGTGCAAAGCAAAAGGTAACATCTCGTGCTAGTCCTTATACGTCACAACCATCTTCTGCACAATCTTCTTTATGTTCTTATTGGCCGCTTCGACAGCGCCATTCATCTTGGGACGGTAAGGGGAAGAGTTGTGATGCTCAATCTTAAAATTCTGACACAGCTCTTTCATCATTTTATTATTCAAATTTGAACCGTTGTCGGTGATAATCCGCTCAGGGATTCCATATTTGCAGATAATATCTCGTTTGATAAATCTGGCTACCACTTGTTTGGTCACATTGGCATATGATGCTGCTTCCACCCATTTGGTGAAGTAATCGATTGCCACCAAAATGAATTGGTGTCTGTTTGATGCCGTAGGCTCGACCTTGCCGATCATATCAATCCTCCACATCGACAAAGGCCACGGTGATGACATCACATTCAGAGGGCTCAGAGGCACATGGATTTCTGCATAAATCTGGCATTTATGACACCTCTTTGCAAACTTGAAACAGTTTGTTTCCATCGTTAGCCAATAGTAACCTACCCGCAGCAGTTTTCTCGTCATAGCATGCCCACCAACATGTGTACCAAATGTACCCTCAGGTATCTCTTCCATGAGCAACTTCGCCTCTTTCTCGTCTACACAACGTAGAAACACCAAGTCGTGGATTCTTTTGTACAGGACACTGTCCGAATTCGAGAGATAACAATCTGGGGAGCCTCGTTCCAGAAGTTAACTTTATACATTGAATACAATGTCGCCAGGGCGTCAGCCATTTGATTTTCTGCTCGTGGCACGTGATGCAATTCCACCTTGTCAAAGAAAGGCAACAATCTCCTTGCATAATTCATATAGGGTATCAAATTGGGCTGACGTGTCTCCCACTCTCCTTTAATCTGATTCACCACTAGAGCTGAGTCTCCGTATACATCCAGGTTCTCGATTTGCAAATCAATGGCTTCTTCCAGACCCATGATGCAAGCCTCATATTCAGCCTCATTATTGGTAACAGGAAAAGTCAATCGGGCAGTAAATGGGATGTGCGACCCCTGAGGCGTAGTGATGATTGCACCTATTCCGCTACCATAGGAATTAACAGCTCCATCAAATATCAACTGCCATTTGGAACCCAACTCTGGTCCTTCGTCCGGCAACGGTTCTTCACAATCCTTCATTTTCAGGTACATGATATCCTCGTCAGGAAAATCAAACCTCATCGATTGGTAATCCTTAATAGGCTGCCCGGCAAGGTACTCTGACAGAACGCTACCTTTAAGAGCCTTTTGCGAGACATATTGGATATCGTATTCTATTAACACCATCTGCCATTGGGCAATTCTTTCGGAGAGTGCTTGCTTCTCAAACACATATTTGATTGGATCCATCTTTAAATTAGCATGGTTGTATGATTCAGCATGTATTGCCTCAAACGTTTGGCGGCCCAGGCTAGCGCGCAACACGTCTTCTCGAGCATTGAGTATCTGGACTCACAGTCGGTAAACATCTTACTCAAATAGTAGATCACATGCTCTTTACGTCCGGTCTCATCGTGTTGACCGAGAACACAATCCATACTTTCCTCAAGAACCGTCAAATACATAATCAAAGGTCTCTCGGCCACTGGGGGTATCAAAACAGGAGGTTCCTGCAAGTATTCTTTTATCTTGTCGAACGCCTTTTGACAATTTTCATTCCAGTTCAACACCTGATCCTTTTTCAACAACTTGAACAATGGCTCGCATGTCGCAGTTAGGTGAGATATGAACCGAGCAATGTAGTTCAACCTCCCTAAAAACCCACGTACTTCTTTTTCTGTTTTAGGCGTCGGCATTTCTTGTATAGCTTTTATCTTTGCAAGATCAACCTCTATTCCCTTTTCGCTCACAATAAACCCCAGCAGTTTACCCGATCTCACCCCAAAGGTGCACTTGTTAGGGTTCAGTCTCAACCTGAACTTCCTAAGCCTTTTGAACAGTTTCAGCAGATTAACCAAATGCTCATCCTCTGTCTGAGATTTGGCAATCATATCATCAACATAAACCTCGATCTCTTTATGCATCATGTCATGAAAGAGAGTCGTCATAGCACGTTGATACGTTGCCTCAGCGTTCTTCAGTCCGAAGGGCATCACTTTGTAGCAAAATGTTCCCCAGGGAGTAATGAAGGTAGTCTTCTCCATGTCTTATGGTGCCATTTTGATCTGATTATAGTATGAGAAGTCGTCCATGAAGGAGAATACGGAGAACTGAGCAGTGTTATCATCCAGCACATCAATGTGAGGAAGTGGAAAGTCGTCTTTCGGGCTCGCCCTATTCAAGTCACGGTAGTCTACACACATTCGCACTTTACCATCTTTCTTCGGCACTGGTACTATATTAGCGATCCATGACGGATAAGTTGTAACGGCTAGGAAACCAGCATCCCACTATTTTTGAACTTCCTCTTTGATTTTCACAGCCATGTCTGGTCTGGTTCTTTTGAGTTTCTGCTTAACAGGCGGACATTCCTCTCGCAACGGCAGATGGTGCACAACCATGTCCGTATCCAACCCAGGCATATCTTCGTACGACCAAGCAAATATATCACCATACTCTCGCAGTATCTCAATCAGCCTTTGCTTGATGTTGCTCTGCAGCGCAGCCCCTATACGGATATTTCTCATAACTTCTTCCGACCCCAAGTTGATAATCTCAATTTCCTCCTGATGAGGCAGAATGATTCTCTCTTCCTGTTTCAACAAACGAGTCAGCTCCTCTGGCAAGTCGCTATCCTCAACAATCTCTTCCTCTGCTTGGAATACCGGGTGCTCGAAGTCGAAACGAGTCATAGGCGGTTCGTAGAAGATGTCATCTGAAATATTTGTCCTGCAAAGGAAATGGTTAAATGCTTCAAAACGCAGACAAAGCAAATAACCACGTTGCCATTTATTGTTAAAGTAAAAACAGGAAAAACAAGGATCACAATATTTGTATATGAAAAACACCTTTATTTCATGATTAAAACAGTGCAATACACATAATCAAGTAGCCCTAAGGTAAAATCACTATGCCCCGAATAGGACATAGGATTATTCAACAATTGACAAAACAAATCATTACTGTTTAAGAGTCACTGGGACAGTTTCCCGGATGGACCAGTTGCAGAGACTTTGTCCTGGCACGCTTGGCTTGATCCACGCGTCCATATCGCAGTCACTATCTCCGTCTTCACCATCGGAAATAGCGTTGATTGTCTCAAAGCACACCCCGCTTGGCGTAATCGTTATCGGTCCTTTGAACCTGGGCGCTCCTGAAGATGACGTTGACGACGTCGGTCGATACCCTAGCCCAAACTTGTCATTCTTCACGGGAATCTCCAGTACCTGCCCCCAACCTTTAGTCTCACCAGTCTGCACTAAAGCTTGAGCTTCCTTGTAGGATGACACTGCCACCTCTGGAATTTTGCTGGGACCCTAAGCTTTGTCTTTAATCCGCAACCCTTCGAAGGCTTGACAAGGTGTCTCGTGTATTTCTCCGTCGACCTCAACATATCTGAACGATGACAGGTGACTGACCAAAATGTCCTCCTCCCCACAAACTGTAACAACACTATCACCCACCATATACTTCAACTTCTGATGCAATGTGGACGTTACGGCCCCTGTAGCGTGGATCCATGGGCGCCCAAGAAGGCAGCTATAAGCTGGATGGATATCCATGATGTAGAATTCGGTATCAAAAATTTCTTGCCCCACCTGAAGCGGTAATGTTATTGACCCAAACACTGATCTTTTCGTCCCGTCAAACGCCCTCACAACAAAATCGCTGGGCGTGCAAATAATTCCCCGTATGTCCAATTTCATCATGGCTTTCTTCGGCAATACGTTGAACGACGATCCAGTATCCACCAATACACGCGACATTACGGTGCCCCGACATTCCACCGATATATGCAAAGCCATGTTGTGCTCCCGACCCCTAGGTGTTAGATCAAAATCTGTGAAACCCGGGCTATGTCCAGCATTGACATGTGCCATTATCCCCTCTAACTGATTTACAAAAACTATTTGAGGCACAAATGACGTATCCAGAATCTTTAGCAAGGCGTTCCGGTGGGCCTCGGAACATAACAACAACGACAAGATAGAAATCTTTGACGGCGTCTGCTGTAGGTGTTCAACAATTTTGTAGTCGCTTTTGCGAATCAGTCTCATGAACTCCTCTACGTCCTTGAGTGACGTATCCTTTTCTTTCAACTGAGTAGGGCCGCTTTCATTTACTTTGGCTTTGCCTTTGGCCAATCTCTCTGCTTCTATTTCAGGTGAGGTAAAGATCCTTCCGCTACGGGTCATGCCCCCCGTTCCAACGACATTATCAACAGCCCCAGCTGGCTGGCTATTCACCATAATCTTTTCACCGTTGCAATATGCTTCTAATCCGTATGTCCACGGGACAACTTTCGTACTATCAAAGGGAACAGGCCCTGCTTTGGTAATCGTAATAGTTGGCCGCTGGGCGGGCGCCGTTATCGTTATAGTCTTCCTCGGGATCATCACCGTTACAATATCATTTTGCTCATCATATAATGCCTCCACAGGCTTCTCAACTGCAGTTCGATCAAATTGCAAGGTCCCTTCGTCGATCATGGCCTGAATGCCCTGCTTCAAGTCAGTACAACCCTCAGGCTGGGTCCAACACTCTAAACATTATTCATCACAACCAGGGAATACTCCCCTTCTGAGCAACCTGCTTTTCACCTCACTCAATGGTGTCTTCAATTTGTTAACATCCATCACCAAGTTCAAATTTTCTTCTATCAAGATGGCATTTGCCCCATGATTAGGCATAGGCTGTTGTACAATATTGGGCCCCACCTGGCCAAAGTTGATGGCTTTACTGTCCAACAAGTCTTGAACTTTATGCTTGAAAGCATGACAAGATTCTACATCATGTCCGGGCGCCCCGGAATGGAATTTGCAATGCTTATTAGCGTCATACCCATAAGGAAGTGTCGGTCCTGTAGGCGGCTCCAATGTTCTTTTCTCAACCAAATTCAAACCCATTAGTGTCTGAAGAAGCTCTGCATATGTCGACGGAGGCTTGTCAAATACCCTATTCGGCTTTGCATTCTGAAACCTTCTCTGACCCTGATTCTGCCTTTGCTGCTGCTGCGGTTGTTGTTGTTGTTGTTGTTGTTGTTGTGGTTGGATTGCAATAATAACACTGGCTATTTGTTGAGGTTGAACATACTGATTTCTACCTCTGCCCCGGCCTCTGCCACCAAATACAGCGCTTGTATCACCCTATCGTCTTCCGCCGAACGCTTTTCTCGCAACCCCAGCTGAAGTAGATTCACCTTCCTGAATCTTTCCAATTTTAATTCCATTTTCGATCCTTTCTCCCATAAGGATCATGTCGGAGAAGCTACCCATCGAAACATTGAGTAACTTGTCATAGTACATTCCTGTAAATGTCCCCACAAACAAGTCATTCATCTCCCTTTCAACCAAAGGAGGGTGCACCCGAGCTGCCATATCGCGTCACCGCTGCGCGTACTCTTTGAAACTTTCACCACTTTTCTGCGACAGACTCTGCAACTGAACTCTGTTTGGCGCCAAATCGCTGTTATATTTTTAATGCATAACGAAAGGATCAGCCAACTGCTTCCAGCTTCTAATCTGAGTGGGCTCCAGTCCCATGTACCATTCCAATGATGGTCCCAATAAGCTATCCTGAAAGAAATGCATGAGCATCCTTTCATCATTGGAATATGCAGACATCCTTCTATAATAAGAACGCACATGGACCTTTGGGCAGGTATCCCCTTTGTATTTGTCGAATGTCGGAGCCTTGAATTTTAGTGGCACCCTCAGCCCTGATACCAACCCCATAGTAGTCATATCTAACCCAGCGGCGTTCTGATTAACCACACCTTTCATCTGCTCTTCTAGCATTCTGATCCTCTGAACAGGGTCAATAGGGCCCTCATGTCCCATACCTCTTCCCGAAAAAGCGTCGTCCTGGTGATCCACATTCCAGTCATTGCCATACCCATCGTAACCCATGTTACGGCAAAATCTTTGTTGATTGAACACAGGACCCTGTCCTCGGTTGCCGAACCCTTGATTGACCCCAACAGGTCCAAACCCATTGTTGAAAGGAAATGCTCCAGCGCCGTTGTTGTTCACATTACCGAATCCACGATTACCGTGGCCATACCCCTGATTGTTGCCGTAACCGTCATTACCAAAGCCTTGATTGTTGAACCCGAAGTTCCCGTCCTGATTGACATTGCCATACCCATTGTTTCCAAAGTCAGCATTGTCACCGAATCCTTGATCGGCATCCCCAGCGTTGCCTTTGTTGTTAACAACATGCCCGTCACCACCATTTCCAGTATTGCCATTACCAGCGCCAGCACCTGCACCAGTACCGGTGTTCCCGTTGACAGTCATAACAGGTGGAGTAACTAACGGTATCTCATCCTCCCGGTGAGGAGTTCCAACAGAATTATGGTCAGTATTGCCATTTCCGTTTGCCCGCGTCAGCAGCGGCTGCACCAAAGTCTGAAGATTCTCTTGGCCCTTGGTCATGCTCTCCATAGCTTGCATGAACAGAGTCAACTTCTCATGGATTTCCTGCATCTCGACTTGAGCTTGATCCATGGCTTTCTTACAGTTGTTCCTGGTTGAGTAGCGGTGGATTCTTTGGTCGTCAATCCTGAAGAACCTGTGAGATGCAAGAAATAAGATACAGATTCAACAAGTAGCTGGTAATGCAAAATGAATATGCAGATGCAATATGTGTCTGTGCGTTAGGGAGATCAACCCCTGATTCTAGTGCCAAAGTGCTAGTGCAGTGACAGTGCTAAGAAGCTTGGATTCATCCACAGAGAAAACATCTCATATATTGCTGCAAAGAGCCCAACAAGGCGGGAATACAATATCACTGAGTGTACAATAACAAGAAGGCATGACCTCAACCAACAATCCTGGTGATGGCCAGCACAATGCAAATAAAGCATGTACAACAGCGCATAAGGTAATCAAGTGCGACCATATGCCCGATACTCCTCTAACAATCTCTTGGTCTTGGGATGGTCCGGCTGAGAAAGAAACCCTTCGACGAGCGAGTCTCTTTGCCTGATAACACCCTGGAGATCCCCAATGGATTCCTCCCAAGCACCCTCTCCAAAGCACTCCTCCAACTTCCGCTTCTGGGATGCAGACTCTTTCTTACGCTTGACAACTTTGTTCAACGAATTCTGAACGTCGTATCTCCGCATAACCTCTTCTTCAAACTTTTTCCGGCTAGCCTTTAACTAATCTTCCAATTCAGAGATCTGCTGCTTCAGTTTGTCTTCTCTTTCTTTATTATTGGTCAGTGTAGCATTCCAGGTTTTGTTGAATGTAGAGATCTCCAAGTAAGCTTTATCCAACGCTTTCTTCTCAGACTCCAGCATGTCATGGGAGCTCTTGAAGTCTATCCCCAAACGTTCACGCTTCTTCCTTTGCTCAGTCAGTTCTGTACCTAACTGGTTCACCAGCTTTGTTTGCTGCTCGAAAGAATATACGACTTCATTCCTTTCGCTCTTGAGTTGCACTAGCTCTTCTTCCAACTTCTCATTGGTTTTCATCAGCTCTTCTTTCTCCTTCACAACCTGCTCATATCTCTCAATAGACACAATAGTTGGCTCCTCAACCACGAGGGGAGCAGGAGGTAATACTGCAGAAAACGGCATCAGCGCCTGCTTTGCCCTATCTTGAATCCAAACCTTGTACGGAGCATAGGCTTGACTATCATTCTTACCCAACAACGGCTTACCCTTCTTGCAGATGTTATTCCAAACATGCTGAAGCTTGGATAACAATTCTCCCTTCAAATCATCTGTGAAGTACAGAGATACCTGCACTTCCTCCTCTTTTGGCGGGCTTCTCAAAGCGTAACCGAATTGCCGGATCAACAATGACGGATTGTAGTTAATGCACCCTTTCCTCCCAATCAGAGGAACGTTAGGATATCCTGTGCAGCTGTAGATAATCTCAGATCCCAGTAAATCCCTATCAAACCAGACAACATCTTCTGAAGAAAGCCCCATCAAACGCTCAGACCATTCCACCGTAGCTGCTGACTCAACAAAGATACCCTTCTTGGGCAGGTGACTATCAAACCACATATACAACAAAGGCACACAACAAGAGACGTTCTTACCCCTCCTATTCTCGTTCTTATAATGCAGAGAGTGATGGAAATCTCCAATCAGTGTAGGCATTGGATTTCCTGAAGCAAATATATGGATTGCATCCAAATCAACAAAGTCAGGCATATTGGGGAACAGTACAATGCCATAGATACACAAAGCAAGGATAGCATTAAACACAATCCAACAGCCACTCTTGGCATACTCTTGTGCTTTCCCAACCAAGAACTTGAGAGAAGAACCAGAAACTCTATTCCACGAGGTTAACAGCAACTCCGAGGAGTCTAAATGCAAAGCAAAAGCCAAATCCTCCATCTTGGGCTCAGCACCCCTATGAATGAAGGGTACCCTGTTCTGAATGGTTAACTCCAAGATCTCAGCATATTCCTCCATGGTCGGAGCCAGAATGAAGTCAGGGAAAGTAAAACACCTCAGCGGAGAATCATAAAACTGCATAAGTGCATAGAATCCTTTCAGGTAATACGTGGATGGTTTGCAAACCAACCTAAGCAGTTTCCCATAACTATTCCTGAAGCTTCTCTTCACATTATCATCTGGAAAGGATATCAAACCAAGCAAAGAAGAAACATCTGGAGTAGGCAACTTGTATGCCACGATCTTCTTCAGAGTATCCATAATATCAGCAGACAGAAATCTGGGCAATTAGAATCAGAGGGTATGAAATGCACCTGCAACACAGACACACGTTAATGATATGAAAAATGAGTATGCAATAATGCAATATGCAAACATGCAACAGGGATCAAGTGATATATTGCTGAAGAGATCCATTCACAATATCTGTCTCAACAGACCCACAATACTGCTCAAACCTGGTCTCAACAGACCCATAACAAAGCTCTAACCTGGTCTCAATAGACCTATAACAATGCTCTAACCTGGTCTCAACAGACCCATAACAATGCTCCAACCTGGTCTCAGGAGACCTATAACACTGCCCTGATGAAGAACCCCCAGTAACCACACATACTGATCCAATATTAAGAAAACCAGGTAGTCTGGAGGTCAAGTTTCATGCATGTCCCAATCCCTCTCACAGGTAGGTGTCCTATCAACTGACACAAGGTACGGTAGCCTATGCAGTCATCGGCATCACAGACTTTCAAGACTGATGATACGATACCCAGAAGTTGTGGCATCATCATGTCATGAAGAGGCCTCACTTAGCCAACTCCCAATTGATCGGTCCCTAGAGTTGACAATCCAACTAACCAACAACCCCCTCAACCCAAAGGGTTGAAAAAGAAGTCAACCAGAAGAACCTCGTCTGAGCGTGGATTTTGCGGGACACTAGTACATGCAAAGCATGCACGCGCCCACTACTTTCCACAACTAATTCTAGGTGCACTCAAGCTCAGGACCGACTTATCTCTCAATCTGACCCCCTACCCAGCATAACAATAATAATATAATGCTGAAAGTAAATACAGAAAAGTAACTCCATACAAAACCCACAACGGGAAAACAAGCGCTAGGATTGACTCGCGTAGGGAACCGTTGGAGTCCCCAACAGAGTCGCCAGCTGTCGCTACTGCGAAAATCGGCGCCGGCTATGACAGAAGAGCCGCCACCGTGCGTTATTTATCCCACAAAAGGGAAAGGAAACGATCAGAGTAAACCTAACGCGAAATGGGAAAGGAATGGTCATCGCAACCAAATCCTGGATTCGGGAGTCGATTACGCAAGGGGAAGGTATTAGCACCCCTCACGTCCGCCGTACTCGACGGGATCCACGCTTGTTTTCTAGTACGGGTTGTTATTCTATCTACTCTAAAGGTCAGAGGACAAAAAGGAAAGAAAAGAGAAAAGAGACTCGATAGAGCTTCGCCGCTCTATGCCTACGTATTCCCTCGTGCAATGGGAAAGTCAGAGTCTACGTAGTTCGGCTAACTACGGATGAAGGTGGGAAGGTTTCTCGCTAGGATACGGCATCCTATGCCTACGTACTTTCATACAACATGAAAGATCAGAGTAAACGTAGTTCGGGCTACGGAAGACACAGGTTTGTCTGACTGTTTTTTATTACCTTCAAAAAATGGTTTTTCTTGATTAAGAGTCCAAGCAGACAAAAATGACACTTTGATGTTTGTTTTGAATCTTTTACGAAAGAAGTGTTTTTTAGTTTGTTTGCAATCTCTGACGCACTAGAGACTATGGTTTGAGAGTGACTACGTCGCATGTCACCCAAAGGGTACCACACTAAGCAGCCAGACTACTGGAAAGAAGCTCTCCAGCAACCCTTTCTCAAATAGGTTAAGGCTCGTAACGTACGACATCAATTAACCTTATTACTGTATTTTTGAGTTGTTTTGAGATAAGAAGAGAAAGAAGCTCTAAAAAGCCTAGGGTTAAAAAGGGAATAAAAACTAACCTAATGTTGTCATGCATGGATAAGAATCCTAATATCTGTCATAATTCCCTCCTGCACAGAGGAAATTAGAGATCCTAGGGGATAAACAGAAAAGAAAGCAAGCAAATACAGTAAAATGCATGCAATGCAGCAATACAAGCGAGGCAAGGGAGTCCCACTCAACCTTGAACCTGGGAAAACAACAGGCAAACTGAATCAACATTCACTTCAAACCTAGGGGGCAAGCTGCACAAGCCAACAAACAATATAGAAAGCACAACCCAAAATAAAACAGAGGAGGTTGCCCAAGCAGCAGCACCAAACTTCTACAGCAAACAACACCAGCAACAGCTCTGACAGCAACAAGTTGATTAAACAGCAAAAGTTGACAGCAACAACCTTCATCTTCATGAATAGCTCCCATATTCAAGTTTCAACAAACTTCAATCATCAACAAACCCCAAGCTTCAACAAGCTTAAAACTTCAACAAGCAACCAGCTTCAACCAGCAAACTTCAATCAGTAAACAGCTTCAACAAGCTCCTAACTTCATCTTCAACAAGCAGCAAAACCCTAGCTTCAACAAGCAACCGGCTTCAACAAGCACAAACTTCACCTCAGCAAGCTTCAACAAGCACTAAACTTTCTCTTTACCAAGCTTCAACAAGCACCTCCAAGGGAGAATCATTCAACCAGATCAAGTTAAAATGTTAAGAAACTCAATGACAACCAAGGGAAGCCATTAAGATCTTAACACTGCAATAGGAAGGCATCCTCAAAGTTCTACTCTTAAAGCATGCCATTCATCCCTCCAAAGGAGATATGTGACTTCTTTAAGAGGACTTTAGGTCATTGGATTGAATGGAGATGAGCAATATACTCCATGTTTGAAGAAACAAGCAAAACTAATCTAAGGCTCTTCCTAAAACCCTAGTTTCCCTAAGCTCCTGACAAGCATCCACAAGATGAGAAATTCTTCACATCCAAGCTTCTTCAAGCACTCCAAAGCATCTTCAATTGGTCTTCATCTTCATCCAAGCACAAGAGCACCACCACCCTAATCTAAAGGGAACTATTGAATTAAACTAGTCAGGTTAGTTCATCAGAAACACGTAGAAGTTAGTCCTAAAACTAATTCTAATTAAAATAACAAAAGTGATTGTAAAATCCTATAAAAAATTATTAGGGTTCCTAAACCTCTTAAGAATATCTCCATACAAAAACCAGGGGGCTAACCAACCATTAAGACCCAAAACAATGCCCTAAACCTAAGGGTACTATCCTAAAACCCTAAATCTACAACACCTAATGTTCAATATTCAAAACAACCTAAAATTATTTCATAAAAATATGAGACAATTACTAGGGGTACATGCATATCTAAGCTAACTAGTCCAAAAAGAATCACTCCAAAAATCCACACCAATCACCCATACTAAAATCATCAAGATCATGCATCAACCATATTCAAAATACAAGCAATTAAACTTCAAAAAATGCAATTAAAAAATAAAATGCATGAATTATGAATTTTTTAATCCTATTAAATTCTAGACTCTTTCAAGAGTCAAGGGAAAAAAATCTAGATTAAAAATGTTAAGTTTCCTATTTATTATGATTTTATTTCTAACCTATATGAAAAACATAAAAAATAAAGGAAATAACAAATATCAATAAAACGGCGTTGCAAATAGTAATTGAACCAAGTTATAAACCAGGCTGGGCCTAGAATAGGGGTGCGTGTATCAAGTCTGATTAAGCCCAAACCAACTAACAGAAAATAATGGAAAATAAAATTGAAATTGGAAAGCGTGTGTGGCAAATAGCAATGGTTTTACGTTCATTTTCACAATGGGCTTCAACCAAGGGTGTAGAAAACAATGATTCACTTAAGCCCAAAACAAAAAGTTAAATGAAACACAGAGTTTCGTATGTGAAACTCATCATCTTCAGATGGTGAAATGAAATCCTAGTCGTGCATTTGTGTCTTCAGTCAAAGTCAATACATGATCCTAGGGTCTAGGAGTCATCTTCTCCAAAACATTTGAAAATGAGGGGAAAACTCAGACGGTGGCCTGAGCTACAGCGCCGCCGTCGTCTCCGGTGAAGGTGACTCAAAAATGCATCAAGCAAGCCAACTAAATACCCTATCTCACTCGTTTTTCTCTCCTGAGCATGAATATAATCTCCAATTCCATTGATTCTCACCCTAACTCAAAAACCGATCCCATGTTCAGAAAATCCCCAAATCTTGATCATCTCAAAACCTAAAACTAAGGGGCCTATTCTCATCTACACGCGTTACTGGTCAAAACTAACCATTCAGCCATGCTTAAACCCTCAAGAATCAAGAGATATCTCCCTCAACAGAAATCTTGCACTGACCTAAAGTGTCACGAATTGCTCAATTCTTGTGCCTAAATCCATCTAAGCATCATCAACAACCTATTCTCATGTTCATTTCTACTCAATTACCTATAATCTAAGCTAAAAATCGAAAAATGCAAACCTGGTTTGAAATGATGAACAAATGAAGATTTTGCTCGAATCAACCTCCAATCTTTTGCAGAATCACTCAAGAACCACTTCTCAAGCTACTCTAATGATCAATTTGCACTGAATTCTCCTTAATCTCCAATCACAATTTCTGATGCAGATGAAGAAATTTCAATGACTTCTTCTGATTCCTTGCTCAATCCTTGCCAAAAAATGATCTGAATCAGTTGCAAATGTTATATAGAAGCTATTGGAAACCTCTAGAAACTTTTGTGACAACCACAATGAGAAATTGAAAATCTCATATTCCTTGAAAATCTTATATGTGAAAATCGTGTTTTGCTCTGTTCTAGCTCTCAATCTTGCTTGGAATGAGTATCTCATGAGATTTTAAATTGAATGGGATGTGTAATTTCCTTGTTTTTGATCCCATGGTATGAATTGGATGTGTTACTTCAACCATAAGTCACAAAATGAAAGTGATGGAAAATGACCCCAATTCAAAAATGTAACAATGTCATTGTCTTTAAAATTCCTTTTATGATCAAAATGACATATAACAGGAGCTTGTTTGGCCATAAATCAATTAATTCCATTTTTGGCCTTTTAATGCTTTTAATTTCTTCCTTTTTAAGCCATTCCAAATGAATTTGTGTTCCAAGCCAATCCAGGCTCTCATAACCAGTTGGTTGCACTCAAAACATCATTTTTAACAAGTTTCATGTTGAACAATTTTCCATTTGAAGCTTTCAAGTTGGAGTTATGGACCTATGATCACAAATGACCTATAATCACCAATACCCAAAATACCCCTGGCTTGCAAAGATCATATCTTGAGTTCTACAAATCCTATAAAGGACTTCTAGTACTCTATGGAAATCTAAGATCAAGACCTACAACTCTTATGTTGGCCAAAAATCCATTTGAAAAATCCTTGAAGGGAAAAAGTTGCTTGGAAGTCAAGTGACTTTCACAGATAAATTTCATAGTCATCTGATGACCTGTAATTTGCAAGGACCATAACTTGAGTTCTACAAATCCCTTTGAGGACTTATATTACTCAAATTAAAGGCATTGAGATGCTCTACAAGTTTCATGTTGTCCAAAGATCCATTTGAAACTTTTATTTTGACTTATGTGGCTTTTAAGTTAGGCATTAAACAGAGGATTTTACACTGAAACCCTAATTTAGCAACTTCCCACATTCTTGATCCTTTTTTGCTTAACCTTGGCACAACACCACACATGTATCAACATACCAATCCATGAATCCCATGACCTCAAAGTAGGCTTTGATGCTCTTCAATTACTCAATTGACGTAGGATTGACCCAGATGAAACCCTAGTTGACTGCACCTCAACTGTGGCTCTTGTACTTGAATCAATGACTTGTCTCAGCTTCAATAGGGCCCCCTAGGCATTCCATGAGATCTATACACACCTCAAATTCACATTCCATGTCTCACATCCCACTGATGATTCTCAATATTCCTCAAGATAAGAGCAAAACCCATATGTAGGCACTCAAACTCCTCAAGACTTCAAATCATTTCTTGATGGCCTGAATGACTTCTCAATCTTGGATAACACCTATTGCTAGGCTCTTCTCTTGATAGACACCCTTGATCTCCTGTTGGATGCATGCTATGCTATGATATGCCAATGATTAGAACTATGTGAATGATGTAACTATGCAAATGAAATGCAAGGAAACATAAATCAGGCAAGAAAAGGTTGAGCAAATTTTGGGGTACAACAGGAAGTACCACATCCATTCCATATACCAAAAAAAAAGGGGTTTCCCCTGTTGAAGTGTGGACGGACGTTCTGTACCCATGCAAGGCAAATGGTAGCATCCCATGCCAATCTTTGTAAGTTTTCACCATCTTCTGCAAAATCTTTTTGATGTTTTTATTTGCAGCTTCTACAACTCCATTCATCTTGGGACAATAAGGAGAAGAATTGTGATGTTCAATTTTGAAGTGATCGCACAACTCTTTCATGATTTTGTTGTTCAAGTTAGTACCATTGTCCGTTATGATTCGGCTCGAAATTCCGTAACGACAGATAATCTCCTTTTTTATGAAACGGGCCACCACCTGTCGAGTAACATTAGTGTAGGATGCGGCTTCAACCCACTTTGTGAAATAGTTAATAGCAACCAGAATAAATCGGTGTCCGTTAGAAGCTTTTGGTTCAATTTCCCAAATCATATCGATGCTTCACATAGAGAAACGCCATGGTGATGACAACACATTTAGCAATGTCGGAGGTACGTGCATCTTGTCCGCATAAATCTGACATTTGTGACATTTCCTGGCATATTGAATACAATCAGTTTCCAGGGTCAACCAGTAATAACCAGCCCTCAAGATCTTTTTAGACATAGCATATCCATTGGCATGAGTACCAAACATTCCTTCGTGAACATCTTGCATTAACAACTCTGCTTCTCGTCTGTCGACACATCTAAGCAGGATCATATCATGATATCTTTTGTAAAGCACATCATTGCTGTGGAAGAACTTGGATGCTAATCGTCTCAGAGTTTTCTTGTCAAGTGACGTAGCATCTGTGGGATACTCTTGTTTTAACAGATAATTCTTTATGTCATAGAACCATGGCTTATCATCAGTCTCTTCTTCAACCATCTGACAGTAGGCGGGTTCGGTCTTGCGTTCAATTCGGATGAGAGTGGCATCATTGACATCCCCGACTTTCCACATTGAGGCTAACATGGGTAGGGAATCGGCAATGTGATTCTCAGATCTTGGGACATGCTTGAAAGTGATTTCATCGAAACATTCCATCATCTTGATGATGTGGGCTCTATAAGGGATCAAATTCTCATGTCTAGTTTCCCATTCTCCAGTAACCTCATAAATAACCAAAGCTGAATCCCCGCTGACTTCAAGAAATTTGATTTTGAGGTCGATAGCTGCTTCAAGGCCGAGAATGCATGCTTCATATTCGGCGATATTGTTTGTGCAATCAAAATCTAACCTGGCTGTGAATGGAGTGTAACCACCTTCTGGATTCATTAAGAGGGCGCCTACGCCATGCCCACTGTAGTTAGAGGAACCATCAAACATCATTTTTCACCAAAGACCTTTCTGCGGACCCTCATCAAGACTCGGCTCTTCACAATCTTTTACCAACATGATGTCTTCATCTGGGAAATCAAATTTGAGAGACTCATAATCTTCCACTGGTTGACCTGCAAGATATTCTGACAACACACTACCCTTGATAGACTTCTAAGCTACGTACTGGATGTCGTATTCTGATAATAACATATGCCAACGGGCGAGCCTTCCAGTCTGAGCAGGTTTCTCAAAAATATACTTTATCGGATCTATTTTTGAAATCAACAAAGTGGTGTGACAAATCATGTACTGCCTCAAGCGTCTAGTAGCCCATGTCAAAGCACAACAAGTTTTCTCTAGAAGCGAATATCGGCTTTCACAATCAATAAACTTCTTACTCAAATAATAGATCGCATGTTCTTTTCGTCCAGACTCATCCTACTGACCTAACACACAACCCATTGAATTCTCAAGCACTGTCAAATACATGAAGAGAGGTCTTCTTGAGACCGGAGGTATTAAGATTGGAGGTTCTTGTAGGTAACCCTTGAACTTATCAAATGCTTGCTGACAATCTGAATTCCAAACAATCGTCTGGTCCTTGCGTAATAATTTGAAGATGGGCTCGCAAGTAGGAGTCATATTGGAAATAAATCTGGATATGTAGTTCAGTCTTCCAAGAAAACCTCTGACTTGCTTTTCCGTTTGTGGAGCTGGCATGTCTTGAATGGCCCGGACTTCGTCTGGATCCACCTCAATCCCTCGGTGACTGACAATGAAACTGAGTAACTTCCCAGATCTTACTCCGAAGGTACACTTGGTTGGATTCAGTCTCAACTGATATTTTCTGAGTCTCTTAAATAGTTTCACAAGATGTTCCAAATGGTCCTTCTCGCTTTGAGATTTGGCTATCATGTCATCAACGTATACCTCTATCTCCTTGTGTATCATATCATGAAATAAAGTTACCATGGCCCTTTGATAAGTAGCACCTGCGTTCTTCAGACCGAAAGGATTAACTTTGTAACAGTAAGTCCCCCACGGAGTAATGAAAGTAGTTTTTTCCATGTCATCGGGATCCATCTTAATCTGATTGTAACCGGAGAACCCATCCATAAATGAGAAAACTGCAAAACGAGCCGTATTATCCACCAACGTGTTGATATGCGGAAAAGGGAAATCATCCTTCGAACTGGCCTTGTTTAGGTCCCTGTAATCCACACACATTCCGACTTTCCCATCTTTTTTTGGTACAGGTATAATATTGGCTACCCATTCGGGGTACTTGGACACTTCTAAGAAACCCGCATCAATCTGTTTTTCACCTCATCTCGAATCTTAAGAGCCATGTCAGGTCTTGTCCTTCGGAGCTTTTGCTTAATCGGTGGGCATTCTGGTCGAAGTGGTAACTTGTGAACCACTATGTCGGTGTCTAGACCCGGCATATCTTGGTATGACCAAGCAAATACATCCACATATTCTTTCAAAAGTTCTTCTAGTTGCTGCTTGAATTCTGCCTCTAAAGCTGCCCCAATCTTGACTTCTTTCTTGTCTTCTTCGGTGCCAAGATTAATGACTTCTACCTGTTTTTTGTAGGGTTGAAGCTCTGCATACTCATGGTGTGCCAACTTTACCAGTTCATCAGGGATTTCGAAATCTTCGTCCTCATCTTCAGCTTGGTATATTAGTGAATCAAAGTCAAGAGGGAATGCAAAGTCATGGGATTCAATGGGTTTTAGGACATCACTGCACGTTGGAATGGCTTAATTTATTAAAGCACAAAAAGACATATGCAACACACAAAAGAGAATTTTTTTTTGGTTTTTTAAGATTGCCATTTTTCGTTTAAAATGAAAGCAAAAACAGTAAAGGAAATAACACAAGGAAATTAACAAAATAGTTCGTTTTACATTGATTTTCTTGAAAGCTCGAGGCCCTTACAAAACATTCCCATAGCCTTTGGCATGGCTATGGAGATTCAAAATAACAACAAGAGAAGAAAGACAAACAAATTACTTTGACTCAGGAAAAACCAAAGGAATCTCAATAGCTTCCCAGTTGCTCAAGACAATGTTGCAATGATACACTAACTGCTCTAGGTCTTCATCTTTAAAATCTTCTTCCACAACACTGACTTGGAAACCTCCACTAATGAATACTTCTTGCATACTCTTCGGACGTCCTTTGTCATGTGTTGGTGATTCATCATGAGTTGGTTTGTAACCCAACCCTTGGCGATCCATCTTTGGCTTCACCTCAATAACCTCTCCCCAACCTGCAGTAGTGCCTTCTTCCAGTGTAGACTTGATGCTCCGAGTGGATGCAAAAGACGGGCCACTCTTAGCAACTGTTTCTTCCAACATCACTGCATTAGCTATCTCGAGTGCCTGAAAGGAAGTTTCTAACGCGCCCTCTTCTGCTTCAATATACTTGAACGATGATAGATTGCTCACCATTAGGTCTTCTTCACCGTGTACAATCACTAATTTATCATTCACAACAAATTTCATTCTCTGATGTAAGGTGGAAGTTACTGCCCCAGCGGCGTGAATCCATGACTTGGAATGTAATATCGAACACATGATGTCCGATCATGATTGGCAATTCTACCTCTCCAACAACTGTTCTTCGTGAACCATCAAAAGCTTTTACAATTAAAGACGTCGGTTTCATTTCTGCCCCTGTATATGCTAACCTTGCGAGCGTCCTTGCGGGCAATACATTCAGTGAGGACCCAATATCAACCAAGACCCGTGCCATGGTGTCTTCTTGGCACCTGATAGATATGTGCAACACACGGTTGTGATTGCGTCCTTCGTTTGACAATTATGCATCACTAAAGCTCAGGGTGTTACAGGCTGTAATGTTGGCTATTACTGAATCAAATTGTCCGAGAGTTATGTCTTTTGTCACATGTACCTGTTTTAATACTTTTTGCAGAGCTTCTCTGTGAGCCGGAGAATTCATTAAGAGAGACAAGATCGATATCTTTGACGGGGTTTGGTGGAGCTGATCAATGATCCTGTAAACACTTTTCCGAATAATCCTTAAGAATTCTTCGTCGTCTCTTTCAGTACCTGGTACCTCTTGTTCTTTTGTCGCAGCAGGGGTAACTTCTTTTGCAGCGGCTACTGTCATTTTTGGTTGATAGATGCGACCACTACGAGTCATTTTGCTTGTACCTGCAATGTTTGTCACGTCCACTTGGTCGTCTCTTACCGTCTCTTTCTAACTAACCTTCCTTGATCCTTGGTCTATCACAGTCACGTCATACTTCCATGGAACGACCTTTGTGCTTTCAAAAGGAAACAGTCTTGGTTTCTGAATAATAACCGGTCGAGGTTGATCGATAGCTGACTTGTTGAAAACCGGCTTCATACTTTTGTTGGTCGTTTTGAACACCGGAACTTTCTCACCTTTCTTTGGTAAATTAAAAACAGGCTCAATTAACGAAACTTCTTCTTTCCTCCCCTTACTATACACTTGTAATATTCCTTCATCAATCAACCTTTGTATATCTCTTCGTACCTCATCACACCCTCTAGAATCACTAGAACATTTTTCACAATCATTATGGGCATCCTCTATCAATCCTGCTTTCAGTAGTTTCTTGTGAAGTAACCTCAACGGGGTTCTAATCTTTGACACACCTCGAACCATCCTTTCATCTGACACTTCTTCTACTGCGTTGACCCCTCCATGGTTCGGCAGGGGATTACTTTTGACATTTGGGGGTACATCATCAAAAGACAAGATCTTCTTTTCCATCAACTCCCTGACAAGATGTTTTAAAGCAAGACAACCTTCTAAATCATGACCGGCAGCGCCTTCGTGAAAGGCACAATGAGCATTTAGATTATAGTGAGGAGATGTAGTGTCTGGATTTAATGGTCGTGTTGTTACCAATCCCTGCTGCACTAAGGAGGGGTACAACTCTGTGTAAGTCATTGGTATCTGAGGAAGTGGAGGTTTTGTTGTTGGTCTCCGATTCTGGTAGTTCTGTCTGGGTGCCTGAGCTTTAGGCTGATGATGTTGTTGATAGGGTGGAGCGTTGGGCGCTCATTGATACCTTTGTTGAATTGGCTGATATACAGGTGCTGTCTGCACTGTCTGATAACTGGCAACAGGATGACTAAAAGCTGGAGTTACAGCTGCCACATATGGTTGTTGGGCATACTGCAATGGATACATTGGTCGTTGTTGCTGGGATTGCTGAACATAACTTGCTTGAGGCTACTGAACATAACTTGCTTGAGGCTGCTGAACAAAGCCTTGCTGAGGTTGTTGCAGATAATTCTGCTGATACTGTTGGTAAGGTGGTCTCCAGGTGCGACTCTTTCTTCCCATAGTTACTGCATTTGTCTCCCCTTCCTTCTTTTTATGGAAGTTACTGCTGAGTTTCTTGACATTGTTGTTACCAGAACTGCTGGAACCACTAGCCACCTTTCCATTCTTCATTCCTAACTCCACTCTTACTCCCACTGCTACTATATCAGAAAAACTTGCGGTTACACCACTGATCATCTTCTCATAAAACTCTGGTCTTAGTGTATCGACGAACCAATCTGTCAACTCTTTTTCACTCAAAGGAGGTTCTACCTGAGATGCTGTTTCCCTCCACCGTTGTGCATACTCTTTGAAAGATTCCGAACTCTTCTGTGACATGCTCAGTAACTGTCTTCTATCAGGGGCTAAATCCATGTTGTACTTGTAATGATTCACAAAAGCATCGGCCAAGTCTTGTAAAATATGAATACGAGACTGATCCAAACCCAAATACCATTTAGCAGGAGCTCCTTTCAAACTATCTTGGAAACAGTGAATCATCAATTTGTCATCTTCCACGTGAGCGGCCATTCTTCGGTAATACATAATCAGATGCGTCCGAGGACAGGTAGCCCCAGAATACTGATCAAAATTGGGAACTTTGAATTTCGGCGGAATTACTAATCCAAACACTAAGCACATATCTCTGGCATCAGTACCAAAGATGTCATTCCCTTCCATTGCTCTGACTTTCCTGCCTATAGTCTCTACACTTTCTTTCAACTTATCATGTCGTCCACTCTCTTCTTCATACCCATCAAGACCTTCGTACACTGGTAGAGGATTATGAAAAACAGGGCGCGCTTGAACCTGAACAGAAGGCTGAGTGTAAGTAGGAATAGCTTGAGGAACTTCTGGCCCTAAAGGAACTGCTTGTTGATTGACTACTGGTGGAGGTACAAAACCAGGCGATAACCCGTATGGTGGAACATTTGCAACAGTGACTGCCGTTGGGATCGGCTCTACAGCTATGCCAGTGATTTCAGAAACAACAGTGGCTTGAGTGTCCAACTTTGCACGAATGACTTGTAGGACTTCCATGCTCTGCCCCATGCCTCCTCGTAGCTCTCCAAGTTCATTATCAATTCTGTTCACATCCAAATTCTGTCCTTCCATTCTTAGGCGGGCTTGGGCTCGGGTGTTGTATCAGTGTTGAGGATTCAGTGTGATTCTTTCTGGAGACAAGACAACGAGATGATACACAACACAAGAACATGCACATGCGATGCTTATGAATGCGAAATGCAACAAATGCAAAATTAATCATTCAAGGAATTCAAAGAAATATTTGCAAACATTATAACAATGGGGAAACAAGCAAATTCAAAGTCTTCATAGATTAATAATTGAGAGTTTTACAACAACGATTCTAAAACTGAAATACAAGTCTTCAATACAAAATACATGATGAAATGAAACAGAAAACAAAAGGATTTTAAATCTTCTGGTTGGATGGCCCTTCGTCTTCTGACAGACTTCTCTTTCCACCTTGACAGATCAATTCTTGAAGTTCTTCCTTCTCTTGCGTAGCCTTGAAATACTTATCTCTCCAAGTCTTTCCTTCTGTAAGCGGGATTCTTCCCCTCTTCAAGGTAAAAGCTTCTCAAAAAGCTTGGGTCTTGTTCATCCTCCATGGGGTGCCCCAACTGTTGACGAGCCAGAATAGGATTATAGTTGATGCAACCATTGACGCTGATAAGCGGTACATTCGAGAAATCTCCACAGGTTTGAGTCATGGCAATCCCTCCATACATAGGGTCATACCACTTAATATCTGAATGTTTGAGCAATAGCATCTCTTCTGTCCATGAGAGCCCATTTTACTTATCCCAGAGGGATGGAATTTTTGGCAAGTGCAAAATAAACCACTTGTGCAGGAGAACGGTGCAACACTCAATCCGTCCAACTCCATAACGGTTCCTACGGTGGATGGTAAAGTACGTATCAGCCAGCAAGGTAGGTACAAGATTTTTGATTAAGAAAAGGTGGATTGCATTTGCGTCCACAAAATCATTAGCAGTCGGGAACAGGAACAGTCCGTAAATTAGTAAAACCAAGATGGCCTCAAATGCTTCAATATTTTTTGACAAGGCATGGTTTTGAGCTTTTTCATACAGGAACATAGCTGGAAATCCATACAACCCTCCCTTAGCAATCATATGATATCGTACCTCGTCCACCTCCAAATACGCGGCCTTTGCAACTGCTCTTTCATTAGGAGTCCCTTCTCTTCCAAAAAATGGTCTAGGAGTGACGCCTACTCCCATTAGGGTGGAATATTCTTCCAAGGTTGGTAGCAACTGATAGTCTGGAAAGGTGAAACAGTGATAGGTTGAATCATAGAACTGTACGAGTGTGGATAACATCTCTTCATACACTTGAACTTCTAGCAGAGACAACATATTCCCATACTTCTCTCTGAATGCCTCGGGGTCTTCTACTAAACTTCCCAGTTTCTTTAAGTTCTCCATTTTTGGTCTTTGGAACACAACCTCTACTTTCTTTTCAGAATTCATCCTATAATATCTGCAAAACAATCTTTAGTTCCTTGAATGATTAAATAATGTAAATGCAAATGCAAAGGTTTCATGGAACTCAGATCAAAACATCATTTCATTTCATTGATTTTCAAGATTTGAATTACAAAATATCTAGTACATTTTACAAAAGTCCTAAGGCTGACAGTATTCTAAATAAAAGTCCTCTTTTGCTTTGAGTTTTTTTATTTCTTCTTCCATCTGAGTCTTCTCAAGAATGAGTTTGTCCATGACTAGCTTCCATGGAGTTGGCTGATGTTGCACCCTAAAATTTGCTCAACCTATTTCACCTGGTTTATGTTTCAATTGCATTAGCATTTGCATATAGAGTCATGTACGTAGTCTAATCATCTGCATAGCATAGCATAGCAAGGGACCAAGCATTATTCTCATCCCTATGAGCCTATCAAGAGGTTACTATTCAAATTCAATCTCATTCAAGTCATCAGAAAGAAGTTGAAGTCTAAAGAAGTCATTGGATCAAGCAGTGCATCTATCTCCTATCTGAGGGTATCTGAGGATCATCAAAGAAATTGTGAGTTGTGGGCTGAGCATGGAGAGTATCTAGACATCATAGAGGACTTAGAAAGTCATTTGGAGAAGGAGACAAGTCATTGATGTGATCACAAGAGGTGCAGGTGAAGACAGTCAACTAGGGTTTCATCTGGGTCAACTCTAGGTCAATTGATTGATTGAAAGGCATTAAGGTCTACTTGAGAGATGTGGGGTTAATCATATTACATATGGAGAAGGATATGGTGTTGTGCCAAGAAGAAATCAAGAGAAATCAAGGAGAAGAGGAGTTTCTAAATTAGGGTTTCTGTGTAAAATCCCCTAATTTAGGTCAAACTTCCAAGCAAGATAAGTCAAAATGCAAGCTTCAAATGGATCCTTGGCCAACATGAAACTTGTAGAGGATCTCAAGACCTTTAATTTGAGTGGTGGAATACATCAAGGAGATTTATAGAACTCAAGTTATGGTCCTTGCAAGTTACAGGTCATCTGGGGTATCTGAAATTTTGTCTGTGAAAGTTACTTGTCTTCCAAGCAACTTTTACCTCTCAAGGAGATTTCAAATGAATTTCTGGTCAACATAAGAGTTGTGCCTCATTGTCTTAGATTTCTATAATGGTATCGTATGCCTTCATATGATTTGTGGAACTCTACTTATGGTCTTGGCAAGCAAAGGGTATTTTGGTCATCTGAGAATTACAGGTCATTTCAAGCCTATACCCAAAACTCATACAAGGAAGGTTCAAATGAAACACTTCACAACATCAAACTTTCTCCAAATGACATTTTGAGTCTAGAAAAGTGACCATGAAAGATTGGAAAGGCTCATAGCTCAAGGTTTCAAAATTGGTGAATTTAATGAATAAAAAATGACCTAAATTTGAGATTTTTCATAACTTGGCCAAATGGGATGAAATTATAGGTTATTTTGATTGGAAAAAATGTTTTAAGAACATTGGAAAAAGTATAATTTTGAGTTTGGTTCAAGAATTGAAAGATATGTTTGGTTACTTACAAAGGAAGTTACATAATCCAAAATGCCAGGAAAGTGTGCATGGGAAGTTTCTCCAAGGTTCTAGGACTTTCTATTCTCATCTATATATTGAATTGAAGAGATTCATGCCATGGTTGGTGATTCATTGTGCTCATAATACCAAGTTTCACATCATTTTTCCAATTTGCAAAAGCATCTCAAACTCTCTCAAATCTCCATCAATTTCCACATTTCTTGATTGGATCATCATCAACATCCTTCATAGATCAGAATTCCATCAAAGATTTGGTTGAATTGAGCAAGAATCATGCCATCCATCTTCATCATTCAAGGTGCAAGAAGAAGTGGTTACAAAGTTTCAAGGCATTGGAGCAAGAATCTTTGCATACAGAATCAAGATTTGAGTGTGTGGATCAAGTTCAGATCATTGCAAGCATCAAATCCAAGGATTTCCATAGCTGTTTTCATCATCATACCAGGTTGGTTCTCTCATTCGAATTGCATGATTTAGTTAGAATCATAGGGAATTGTTAGTATAGAACTGTTAGGATAGGTTAGAGGATGGATTTCACAAAGTTTGGAGAAGTTTCATGGAGGTTGTTAATGGTGTATCAAAACTGTTAGAGCTTATAACATCAAGAATATGGCACTACAATCTTGCATATATGGCTTAAAAGGATCAGTGTGAAGTATAGATTAGGTTAGGATAAGATTTGGAAATAATTGAAAGGTTTAATAGCAGGTGAAAATGGTGGAGTCAGCATGTTCAACCTATCGGGTTTGTTTCTTGAGTGAGTTTTAGAAGAAGATAATGGTATGGCTGTGTAGAGGGGAAGAAGTAGATCACTTTTGGTCTTTGAATCGTGTGATTTTATGGAGAGACAAGGGAGAACAGAGGGGATGAAACTCGTGCATGGGAGAGGAGATTTTCTGAATCTAGGGTTTCTTGAGGTTGAAGATGATGGACAACCGTTGGATCCATCTGTTGACCATGACTCAGACCTTGATCGTGTGGTTCACGTTTAAAACAAAAAACGGAGGGAGATTCAAAGGGTGCTACGCACCGTTTCATTAAAGCTCAATCTGATGGGCTCATGATATTGTTACTAATGACACCCCCTATCTTCAGGCCCAAACCTAAAATGAACTAAAAACCTTGCTATTGGCACCATTTCGTGTTTTTTTTATTTTTTGATGAAGCTTTCTGAGTTGCTGGGCCCAGACGCGCTTGCTATGCGCGCCCCCCAGTCTGGGCCCATCTTTCATTTCAACTGATTTTAATTTCTCCCTGCACCCCTCATCTCACTTAATTCCCATTATTTTCTTTTAATTCTTTTAATTCTTTGAAAAATCATAAAAAATTGGAAAATGCATGATTTTAAATGGTTCTTTTTGCATATTGTTCATAATTTTGTGAAGAAGAATATCACATAAAAAAATCAATATTTCATTTTATTTTTGTATTTTTAGCATATTTTTCTTTTAAATAGGTTTAAATAACATTTAGTTTAATACATGAATTTGTTAATTTTAGTTTGATTAAATGCTTTTATATTTTTGACCCATTCTTTTTAGGTTGATTAGTATAGGATGTTAGCTTGTATATACAATTTAGTTTATATTTTTAGGACTTAATTTTAGATGATTTGTTTAGGTGTGAATAACATGATCAAAACTAGGGTTTAGGAGATAACATAGGAGAATTAAATCATTTCCCTTAGGAGTTGTAGATTGAATCTTTGGGGTATGGGACTATAGGGATTATGGGTAGATAATAGATCCCTTAGAAAATATTAGGATTCCCCTACTGCTATTAGTATACTGCTTATATTTGTTTAACTGTGTGGTGTGCCCTCTCTAGGGTTATTTTCATTTGTCTGTGTGGGGTATTGGGTTTGCTTGGGGATTGGGAGAGCTGAAGACTGAGAAGATGAAGCCCATTTGAAGATCAGAGGGTGAAGACCAACTTCCAGAGTTGATGAAGAGATCCTTTGCTAGCAGCTGTTGAAGGCTATAGGGTTTAGGAGCTAGGCAGAGCTCTAGAGTAGCCAAATTGATTCATAAACATGGAAGGTCTTGATTGCCTCCATTCCTCTCTGTGATGCAGAGTCCCTCTAAGACATTCACCCCCTTCCTTTGGAAGGCTTGGTGATAGTGTCTAAGAGATAGAACTCTTGAGAGAAATATTCTATGTGTTGTTAGCAGTCTGTTTGCCACCCTTGGTGGTCAACTAATTGCTTAACACCCAGTTCACTCTTGTGATTGCTTCCTCAGCTTGGAGATTGAGATTTGAAGAAAAGCCATTGCAGATGGAAGACTGATGACAGAGACCTTGCTTGAAGGCTATGGAGATGAAGACTGAGGCTTGCTTGAAGCTTGTAGCTGTTTGGAGATGACTTGAAGACAGATGCTGATGCAGAGATGCTGTGGCTGTTTATTTTTTTGCTGATCATTTCTGATGTATTGTTTGGTTTTCCCTGACTGTATTGTTTGTTGTTTAACCTGCTGGGTTAGAAGTGAATCCTGTTCACTTTTGCCTATTGTTTTCTAGGTTCGAGGTTGAGTGGGACTCCCTTGCCTCGCTTGTACTGTTGCATTCATGCATTTTACTGCTTTATTGTATATATGTTATTGTTTCTGCTTCCGTTTATTCCCTTAGGATCTCTGTTTCTCTCTGTGCAAGAGAGGAGCATGATAGACATTAGGTCTTAACCCATGCATGATAACATCAGGTTAGTTTTTGATTCCCTTCGCAACTGTAGGTTAGAATTTTGTCTCTTCTTTCTCAAAATAAACAGAAAAACACAATAAGATTTCAAACCCAATAAAAGACACTTCTTCCGTAAAAGAATGTGAACTCATCAAGACGTCATTTTTGTCCGCTTGGACCAGTAATCAGAAAAACCCTTTTTCAGAAGGAATAAAAACAATCAAGACAGACTTGTGTCGTACGTGGCCCGAACTATGTTTGCTCTGATCTTTCATGCTGTATGAAAGTACATAGGCATAGGATGCGATATCCTAGCGAGCAACCTTCCCCTCCTTTCCCGTAGGTAGGCGAACTACGTTGACTCTGATTTCTCGTTCCAGACGGGAATACGTAGGCATAAAGTGCGATACTTTGCCGAGTCATTTTCTTTTCTTTTAACCCCTGACCTGTAGAGTAGATAGAATAACAATCCATACCCGAAAACAAGCGTGGATCCCGTCGAGTACGACGGACGTGAGGGATGCTAATACCTTCCCCGTGCGTAACCGACTCCTGAATCCAGGTTTTGGTTGCGATGACCATACCTTTCCCGTCTTTGCGGTAGGTTTACTCTGAGCGTTTCCTTTCCCTCCTGTGGGATAAATAACGCACGGTGGCGACTCTTCTGTTCAGCCGGCGCCGATTTTCGCAGTAGCGACAGCTGGCGACTCTGCTGGGGATCCAACGTCCCCTGGCTGCTAAGGACTGCGATAGTTCCTTATGCATTTGGGATCCAACGTCCCTTAAGCGAGTCAATCCTAGCGCTTGTTTTCCCGTCGAGGATTTTGTATGGATTTATATTTCTGTCAGTTACTTCCAGCATTATATTATTGTTATTATTGCTGTATTGGGGTTGTGACGGGTGTTCTATGATTGAGAGATAAGCCGGACCTGGGCTTGAGTGCACCTAGACTTAGAGTAGAGATTAGTGGGCGCGCACGTGCTTTGCATGTCCTAGTGTCCCGCGAAATCTACACTCAGACGAGGTTCTTCTGGTTGGCCTCCTGTCCTGCCCTTTGGGTGACTCGGGTTGCTGGTTAGTTGGATTGTCGACTCTGGGGACCGATCATTTGGAAGTTGGCTAAGTGAGGCCTCTTCAGGATTCGATGATGCCACTCCTTCTGGGAATCGTATCATCAAACCTGAAAGTCTGTGACGCCGACGACCGCATAGGATGCCATACCTTTGTTAGTTACTAGGACACCTACCTGTGAGAGGGTTTGGGGTTATGCAGGTAACTAGACCTTCAGATACCGGTTATTTCTTGATCTGAGATCCTGGGTATTTATGGACAGTGGAGAGGTCTATCAGAGACCAGTCAGAGTTATGGTTTGAGGTCTGTCAGAGACCAGTTGGAGTTATGTTATGAGGTCTATTAGAGACCAGTGTTAGAGATTCATGTTGGGTCTATCTGAGACCAGGGCTTGAGGAGTTCTAGAGGGTCTATCTGAGACTTGTTGATATGGTTCAGGCTTCTCAGCTATAACACTTGGTCCCTGTTGCATGTTACTTGCATTGCAGTGTTTGCATACCCATTGTCATTGCATCCCATTAACGTGTGTCTGTGCTGCAGGTGCATTTGCATATTCCCTGGTTCTAGTGCCCGGACTTCTGAGTATTGATCATGGCTGGTTTGAGGATGATAGTTGCTTACAAGCTACCTATCCCTGACATTACTCCCCTCCTGGGTCTGATTTCTCTTGCAGATGAGGATGTCCGTAGAAGCTTCAGGCAGAGTTACGGACGGCTGTTGAGTTTGGTTCGCAAATCAACTGATGATGAATTAAATGGGCTGTACACCTTGATGCAATTCTACGACCCTGCTTTGAGGTGTTTCACATTTGCTGACTTCATTTTGGGGCCGACCATGGAGGAGTATGTAGAGTTTACTGAGCTGCCGGTGCAGAGTGCAGTTCCTTTTATTCACTCTGCCGCTGAGCCCAAGTTGGAGGATTTAGCTAAGGCCCTGCACATGAATGCTTCTGAGCTGCTGATGACCTCTTGGCGAGGGGTTCCGGGTTTCTCTCTCCAGTTTCTGGTTGGTAAGGCTCAAGAGTACGCCAAGAATGGGTGTTGGGTGGTCTTTAACGCTATTTTGGCTCTATGCATTTATGGGATAGTGTTGTTTCCCAATTTCCCAAACTTCGTGGACATGGATGCATTTCATCTGTTTGCTGTTGGCAACCCAGTGCCTACACTGATCGGGGACTTCTATCATTCGATGCACTACAGAAATGAGAACAGGAGAGGCAAGAATGTCTCTTGTTGCGTGCCTTTGTTGTACACGTGGTTTAAGAGCCATCTTCCTCTGAAGGGGCCTTTTGTGGATAGTGCAACTACATCTGACTGGCCAGAGCGTATGATGAGGCTATCTTCTGAAGACATTGAGTGGTTTGACCGGGACTTGCTGGGGTCTGAGCTTATTTTCAGTTGTTCTGGGTATCCTAATGTTCCTTTGATAGGGAGAAAAGGGTGCATCAACTACAACCCATCTTTGTTTGTCCGCCAGTTTGGATATGCGTTGAAGAACCCGCCTCAGGAGGAAGAAGTACAGGAATCTCTGTACTTCACCGGTGAGTTGAGTGGAGAGCTACTAGCCAAGCTTCGGCATGCCTGGACGCGTATTAACAGGAGAGGGAAGCCACTGTTGGGGAAGAACGATTGTCAGGCTTATGCACCCTACAAAGTTTGGATCCAAGAGAGAGCGAGGCAATTACTGATGCCATTTCCAGCTGCACCAGTCCCTGTTCATATTCCGGTAGAAGAGCCAACTACTGTTACTAGGGAGGCCTACGAGCAAGTTGTGAAAGAAAAAGAAGCCTTGATGAAGATCAACGAAGGGTTAGAGCAAAAGCTAGCTCAGATGCGGAGTGAGAAGAATAAGGCTGTACGTTCTTTCCAGCAGCAGATCGAACTAGAAACAGGCTAGGGGCTGAGTTGACTGAGGAGAAAAAGAAGCGCGAACGTCTGGGTCAAGAGTTCAGAAGCTCCCATGACATGCTGGAGTCCAAAAAGAAAGCACTCGATGCCGCTCACCGAGAAATCTCTTCTTGTAACAAGACTTGGAATGCTACGCTGACCAACAATAAGAAGAGGGAAGATAAATTGAAGCAGCAAATCTCCGACCTCGAAGACCAGTTGAAGGCTAGCATCAAGAAGTACGAAGAAGAGGTGATGACCCGGTATAGTCTCCAGAATGCATTGAACAAGGCCGTCGAAGGCCGAAACGAAGCTGTGCCTCAGAAGCGGAAGCTAGAGAATCGCTTCGGAGTAGGGGCATGGGAAGAAACCGCTGGTGACGTGCGACGTGTTCTCAAGAGAAGAAATCAACTTGTTGAAGGGCTGCTTACCCGACCAGGTCATCCAGAGACCAAGAAGTTAATAGAAGAGTACCGGGCTTATGGGAGTACTTGATCATTTCATGTATTAACTTGTATGCTTTATTTGCATAGTGCTGACCATCACCAGGATTGTTGGTTGAGGTCATGCCTTCTTATTGTACTCAGTGATATTGTATTCTTGGCTTATTGGATTTCTATGCAATATATGAGGCTTTCTATGATTCAGCTCCGATCTTCATATTGCTAGCACTGTCACCACACT
The DNA here is from genome assembly GCA_963859935.3 of Lathyrus sativus. NCBI lineage: Eukaryota > Viridiplantae > Streptophyta > Magnoliopsida > Fabales > Fabaceae > Lathyrus > Lathyrus sativus. Next base: position 82,067,763 of record OZ012736.1, read on the forward strand.
GGCACCTTCGCACTAGAATCGGGAAATGCTATTCCTTAATGCACAGACACACATTGCATTGCATTCATATTCATACTGCATTACGGGTGATTATTGGATGATATCTTATTGCTTGCACTATACCAGGTCTTTTTCAGGATTGCAGATCAGCGCCCGCACCGATATTCCACTCGCACCAACTGCCGAAGAATCATGGATCAAATGCAGAACGAGATGCAAGATATGCGCGAGAAGCTAGTGCTCTTTATGCAGACCATGGAGACTTTGCAAAAGGTCAGGAGAATTTGCAAGCTATGGTGCAGCCTCTGTTGGCAAGAAATGCTGGGCATGGGAATGAGGATCATCAGTCGGTGCGAGTCGACACTATTCATGGGGATGGTACTCCCACACCAGTGGCTCCACCTGTAGTCAACATACCTGCTGTCAATGTCAACAACGCTACTGCTGCTGGGAACGGTAACGTTGGAATTGGGAACGAGACTGCTGTCCATAACGTTGGGCTTGGTGATGTCAACTTGGGTGATAATATGGGAGGCAATGGCTTCGGTAATGCTGGATTTGGCTTCAATGACCAAGGATTCGATAACACTGAGAAATACGGTTTCAATGCTCAAGGCTTCGGGCAGGACGGATATGGTGTGACTAACCAGGGTTACGGAGGATTCGGAAACGGAAACGGCGCTAGGTTAATGGCTTTTGGACCTGCTGGAATTGCTCCAGGATACGGCAACAGGGGGCGAGGCCCGGTGATGAATCAGATTAGAGCTGGCCGTAATAATGGATACGATGGGTATGGAGCTGGGAATGGTAACTGGCAGGAGGACCAGCAAGAGGACGCTTTCTCCGGTGGAGGTTTCGAGGGACCTATGGATGACTCCCAGAGGATCAGAATGCTAGAAGAGCAGATGAGGGGGGTCGTGAACCAAAGTGTTGTGGGCTTAGACATGTCAACAATGGGCCTGGTACCTGGCTTGAGGGTGCCAATTAAATTCAAAGCTCCTACATTTGATAAGTATAAAGGGGACACCTGTCCAAAAGTGCACGTGCGGTCATATACAGAAGGATGTCTGTGTATTCAACTGATGAGAGGAAGCTAATGCATTTCTTTCAGGATAGCTTGTCAGGTCCTTCCCTCGAGTGGTATATGGGACTGGAACCAACTCATATAAAGACATGGAAGCAGCTGACAGAGGCATTTGTAGCTCACTATAAGTATAACAGCGACTTGGCACCCAACCGGGTCCAATTGCAAGGGTTGTCTCAGAAGAAGGGTGAGAGCTTTAAAGAGTATGCGCAAAGATGGCGCGACATGGCTGCAAGGGTCCGTCCTCCTTTAGAAGACAAGGAAATGAATGACATGTTCATAGGAACATTCACCAGTATGTTTTATGACAAGTTGTTTCACACATCTTTGGCCAGTTTCTCAGACTTAATTCTGATGGGAGAAAAGATTGAGAGTAACATTAAACAGGGAAGATTCCAAGTTGAGGAATCAACTGCATCTGGCAGTAATAGGAAGGCTTTTGGTGGGCGTCGTCAGGGCGATGCAAGCGCAGTGTTTGGAGGCCGAGGCAGAGGCCGGGGCAGAGGTCGAAACCAGTATAATCAGCCGCAGCAGGTGGCGAGCGTTACTATTCCGTTTCAGCAACAACCATTTCAGCAACAACAACAGCAGCAGCAGCCACAACAGGGGGCACAGCCTGCCCAGCGCAGATTCCAGGGGGGTAAACCAAGGAGAGTATTTGAAAAGCCACCTTCAACGTATGCCGATTTGTTACAAACACTGTTGGGTTTGAACTTGGTAGAGAAGAGAACTCTGGCACCGATAACAGGAACTCCTCCGTACGGGTACGATGCAAGCAGGCACTGTGAGTTCCACTCTGGGGCCCCGGGCCATGATGTAGAGGGTTGCCATGCGTTTAAGCACGTAGTGCAGGATCTATTGGACAGTAAGGCTATCAATTTCGGAACGGCAGGTCTGAATATAGTGCAGAAGCCCATGCCTAATCATGGGGCAAACGCCATTCTGATTGAGGAGGGTTTGAATCTGATTATGAATGTGGATGACCTCAAGACACCGTTGTGTGAAATAAAGAGCCGATTATTGCAAGGGGGTGTCTATCCAGGGTGCGATGAGTATTGCTTAGAATGCTGGACCCTAGCTGGGGGGGTGTGATGACTTAAAGAAAGGTATTCAGGCTTTAATAGATAGCGGCACATTGCAGTTTGACCGAGCAGCAGTTGAAGAGCCTGCAGGGGCATTAGCAGACAAGCAAAGTGATGTGGCCACTGTGACGATCCCTCGAAAGACAATCACTATAACAGCACCGGCCCAACGACCACCGATCACTATAACTAAAGCAGGACCAATCCCATACAAGAGCACCAAGGCAGTCCCATGGTCATATGGGTTGGAAGTGTATTGTGACGGAGTAAAAATTGATGTTAATAAGCAGCTAGCTGAGACTGTAGATAATGTTGTTGGTACCGGAGGTATGATAAGGAGTGGAAGAATATTCATCTCGCCTGAGGTAGAGGCCGAAAGACTGGCAAAGGGGAAAGGAAAGATGGTTGAGAATGTCCCTGTGCAGGCAAGCGACAAAGAAGCGGCATCGAAAGATGTAGAAGAGTTCATGCGCTTGATTCGAAAAAGTGATTATAAGGTTGTTGAACATCTGCAGCAGACGCCGTCAAAGATCTCTATACTATCGTTGCTACTATGTTCTGAAGCTCACAGAAATGCTTTATTGAAAGTCCTGGATACTTCCTTCGTACCCCAAGATGTTTCCGTAAATCAGCTGGAAGGAGTGTTGGCACACGTAAATGCAGGCCATAGCTTGGGCTTTACAGACTTTGACTTGACCCCTAAGGGGAGGGAGCATAATATGGCGCTGCACGTATCTGTCGAGTGTAGAGGATCAGTCATGTCGCATGTATTTGTAGACACCGGATCGTCTTTAAATGTGCTGCCCAAGAAAGCAATGATGAAGCTAGATGTCAGAGGAATCCTGTGCACGCCCAGTGACTTGGTGGTCAGGGCATTCGATGGCACGCGAAGAACAGTTTTTGGGTCTATAACATTGCCTCTACAGGTGGGGCCGGAGGTTTTTGCGACTGAATTTTATATCATGGACATCCAGCCTGCATACAGCTGCCTTCTCGGAAGACCTTGGATTCATGGGGCTGGGGCAGTCACGTCTACCTTGCATCAAAAGTTGAAATATATGGTGGGAGACAGCGTGGTTACAGTCTGCGGAGAAGAAGACATCCTGGTCAGCCATCTGTCGTCATTTAAGTACGTGGAGGTCGATGGGGAGATTCACGAAACACCCTGCCAGGCATTTGAAGGGTTGCGCATCAAGGGCAAAGGTCCCGGGCCGAGCAAAGCGTCAGAGATAGCCGTCTCGTCATATAAAGAAGCTCAAGCTCTGGTAGAGACAGGTGAGACCAAGGGCTGGGGCAAAGTGCTGGATATTCCTGTGAAGATGGACCGGTTCGGGTTGGGATATCAACCGTCGTCATCAGCACCTGCTGTGGGGGCACCCCGTTTCAGAGGACCAATAACTATCACTGCCGGTGGAGTATGTCATGAGACCATCAACGCTACTTCGGAGTCTGACGAAGGAGACAGCGACTGCGATATGGACGCCTGGATTCAGCCGAGCGTGCCAGGACAGGGATTGTGCAACTGGTCTATTCAGGAGATTGTTCCTGTGACTCTTAAACAGTAATGCTTTGTTTTTTAATTGTTGAACAATCTGGTGTCTTGCCCGGGGCATCATGATTTGCTTAGGGCTGTGCTGTTATGAACATTGCGTGTTTATCATTAAATAAAAGGCGTTTTTCATGTGCAAATATTGCGATCTCTGTTTTTCCTGTTTTGTATTTTTCAATAAAATGGCAACGTGGTTATTCACTTTATACGCATTTTGAAGCATTTAACCATTCCTTTTGCAGGATAACATTTTCAGATGACATCCTTGAACCACCTATGACTAGTCCCGACTTTGAACACCCGGTATTTCAGGCCGAAGAAGAGATTGTTGAAGATGGTGATGTGCCCGAAGAATTGTCTTGGTTGGTGAAGCAAGAGGAAAGAGTCATTCTGCCTCACGAAGAGGTCATCGAAATTATTAACCTGGGGTCGGAAGGGGTTGAAAAGAACATTCGTATAGGAGCCGCGCTGCAGAGCAACATCAAGCGAAGACTGGTCGAAATGCTCAGAGAGTATAGTGATGTGTTCGCTTGGTCGTATGAAGACATGCCAGGGCTCGATACAGATATGGTTGTGCACCGTCTGCCGTTGAAAGAGGAATGCCTGCCGGTCAAGCAAAAGCTTCGCAAAACTAGACCAGATATGGCAGTGAAGATCAAAGAAGAGGTTCAAAAACAGTGGGATGCTGGTTTCCTAGCTGTGACAAAATATCCCTCATGGGTCGCTAACATTGTACCAGTACCAAAGAAAGACGGTAAAGTGAGAATGTGCGTCGATTACCGTGATTTAAATAAAGCGAGCCCGAAAGATGACTTTCCGCTTCCTCATATCGATGTGCTAGTTGACAACACTGCTCAATACTCCGTATTCTCCTTCATGGATGGCTTCTCAGGCTATAACCAGATCAAAATGGCGCCAGAGGACATGGAGAAGACTACTTTCATAACGCCTTGGGGAACATTTTGTTACAAAGTGATGCCCTTCGGATTGAAGAATGCTGGGGCAACGTATCAGCGTGCAATGACGACTCTTTTTCATGATATGATGCATAAGGAGATCGAAGTTTATGTTGACGATATGATTGCTAAATCCCAGACGGAGGGAGAGCATCTGGTGAATCTGCTGAAGTTATTCAAAAGGCTTAGGAAGTTCAGGCTGAGACTGAACCCTAACAAGTGCACCTTCGGGGTGAGATTGGGTAAACTGCTGGGGTTTATCGTCAGTGAAAAAGGAATAGAGGTTGATCCTGCAAAAATAAAAGCAATTCAAGAGATGCCGACGCCTAAAACAGAGAAAGAGGTGCGCGGGTTTTTAGGGAGGTTGAACTACATCGCTCGGTTCATATCTCACCTAACTGCTACGTGTGAACCATTATTCAAGCTGTTGAAAAAAGATCAAGCTGTAACGTGGAACGAAAATTGTCAAAAGGCGTTCGATAAAATAAAGCAGTATTTGCAGGAGCCTCCTATTCTGATACCCCCAGTGGCAGGGAGACCCTTGATTATGTATTTGACAGTTCTTGAGGGAAGCATGGGTTGTGTTCTCGGTCAACACGACGAGACAGGAAGAAAAGAGCATGCGATTTACTACTTGAGCAAGAAGTTCACCGAATGTGAATCTCGATATTCAATGCTTGAAAAAACTTGTTGCGCGCTAGCCTGGGCCGCCAAGCGTTTGAGGCAATACATGCGGAATCATACAACCATGCTCATCTCGAAGATGGATCCTATCAAATATGTATTCGAAAAGCAGGCATTATCAGGGAGAATTGCCCGTTGGCAGATGGTCTTGACTGAATACGACATCCAATATGTCTCGCAAAAGGCTATAAAAGGGAGTGTGCTGTCTGAGTACTTGGCGGAGCAGCCTATTGAAGATTACCAATCGATGAGGTTTGATTTTCCTGACGAGGATATCATGTACCTGAAGATGAAAGATTGTGAAGAGCCGTTGCCAGACGAAGGACCAGAATTGGGTTCCAAATGGAAGATGATCTTTGATGGAGCTGTGAATGCCTACGGTAGCGGAATAGGGGCAATCATTACTACTCCACACGGGTCGCACATCCCGTTTACTGCTCGATTGACCTTTTCAGTTACCAATAATGAAGCCGAATACGAAGCTTGTATCATGGGGCTTGAAGAAGCCATTGATTTGCGAATCAAAAATTTGGACGTATACGGAGACTCAGCTCTGGTGGTGAATCAGATAAAAGGGGAATGGGAGAAATGTCAGCCCAATTTAATACCGTACATGAACTATGCAAGGAGATTGTTGCCTTTCTTCGACAAGGTTGAATTGCATCATGTACCGCGAGCGGAGAATCAAATGGCTGACGCCCTGGCTACTTTGTCTTCCATGTACAAAGTCAACTTCTGGAATGAGGCTCCCAGCATTGTTATCTCTCGGCTCGACAGACCTGCCTTTGTGTTTGCTATTGACGAAGCATCCGATGATAAACCGTGGTATTTCGATATCCTTAATTTCCTGAAGAACAAAGAGTATCCGGCTGGGGCATCCAGTCAAGATCAGAAGACTCTCAGGAGATTGGCGGGTAATTTCTATTTGAATCCGGATGGTGTCTTATACAGAAGAAACCACGACTTGGTGCTATTGCGTTGTGTCGACGAAAAAGAAGCAAAGCTGCTCATGGAGGAAATACATGAAGGTACCTTTGGTACGCATGCTGGTGGGCATGCTATGACGAGGAAGCTGCTGCGGGCAGGTTATTTTTGGCTGACTATGGAAACTGATTGTTTCAAGTTTGCAAGGAAATGCCACAAGTGCCAAATCTATGCTGATAAGATCCATGTGCCTCCGAGTCCTCTAAATGTGATGTCATCGCCATGGCCATTCTCGATGTGGGGAATCGATATGATTGGAAAGATCGAGCCGACAGCTTCTAACGGGCACCGGTTCATTCTCGTAGCAATCGATTATTTCACCAAGTGGGTGGAAGCGGCGTCTTACGCAAATGTGACTAAGCAGGTGGTGGCCAGATTCATCAAGAGAGATATCATTTGCAGATATGGGATCCCCGAGCGGATAATCACTGACAACGGTTCAAAACTGAATAACAAAATGATGAAGGAGCTCTGTCAGAATTTCAAGATCGAACATCACAACTCCTCCCCTTACCGACCCAAGATGAATGGCGCTGTCGAAGCGGCCAACAAGAATATAAAGAAGATCGTTCAAAAGATGGTGGTGACCTACAAGGACTGGCATGAGATGCTACCTTTTGCTTTGCACGGTTATCGTACGACGGTACGCACATCAACCGGGGCAACCCTGTTCTCGTTAGTATATGGGATGGAAGCAGTGCTACCACTGGAAGTTGAGATTCCTTCGCTGAGAGTGCTACGAGACGTACAACTAGATGAGGCAGAATGGGTGAAAGACAGGTTGAACCAACTAAGTTTAATGGATGAGAAGAGGCTAGCTTCTCTAGCATACGGTCGTTTGTACCAGAGCCGAATGAAGAAAGCATATGATAAGAAGATACATCCTCGGAGCTTTCAGACGGGCGACCTTGTGCTGAAAAGGATTCTCCCGCCGCAGGCAGATCACAGGGGCAAATGGACCCCTAACAACGAAGGGCCATACGTTGTCAGAAAAGTCTTTTCAGGAGGAGCGTTATTGTTGTCCACCATGGACGGTGAAGACTTTACGTCTCCTGTGAATTCAGACGCAGTTAAAAAATACTTTGCTTAAAATTGACCCGCTGGACAGAAAAAAGAGAGTCCAGGCAAAAATGGGGCATCCTGGCGAACCAAAAACAGAATGAAAGGTTCGGGCAAAAATTAGGGATAAAATGAAAAATGTACACCCGCGAAGTTGAAAACCTACACTGGGTGGCTTCGGCAAAAAAGGGTATCCCGGTGAATTGAAAACCCGTAAAGGACGGTTCACGCAAAAGTTAGGGATTTGAAAAGCAAATGACTGCGGTCCGAGTTTGATACTGCATTGAGCATTGGTGCGGGAGAATACACCTGAGGGGTCGATTATCAGATACAATCTCTTCGGAAGTGTGGATACCGGGGAAAGCATTAGAGTTGGGCGAGTCATAGGAGGATCAGTTCGTGATGTTCGTCTGCATCCCGTTGCCGACATGTGTACAAATTTAATTTGTCAATATATTTATGCTTCTTGTGCATACTTGTATATTTGTTGTGCGTAGCTTCCTCTTTTCAGGAGTTACATCCCGTGTACAAAAACTTCGCCCATTCAGGGGCCCAATCAATAAAATATGTTATTCAGTATTTGATACTGGTTCTCTACTATTTTGTGCATGATAAACGCCTAAGTTTAACGAAACTAGCATGTGCATAACGTCACTGGCCCTTGCCAACAATTGCTAAAACTTTGAATTAACTGAAAATGATGTCACTAACGCTAACCTGAATAGATTTGGTTGCATAGGCTTGTCTTGTCTTGTTTGTGTTGTTGCAGGGTTCATAGCAGTATGAAGAGGACGATCAAAAGATTGCAGTAACGAAAGACTCGATCCCCATGCAGGTCGTGCTTCCAAGATGACAATGTTCCTTACCAAAGAAGGATCGAATTCCCCCAGCTAGTCGTAGCTTATCCAAAGGACATGCTCCAACAAAGTCGTTTGTCCTCAGCGGAATTGGCGATTCCAAGATTGTAGATTGTATTTAGACGGTGTATCTCAAGCAGAGTGGTTTAGCCTCCGAAGATTAATATTTCCAATTGGTGAGCTGTATTCAGACAATTCACCTTTCCCTGCAGGGTCATTTACTCTCCCCCAGCGGAGTCAGTTGATTGTCCCCAAGAGAATCATCCCATCCCCAGCGGAGTTCTCTTTTCAGCAAGTGTTTTCATTCCTCCCAGTGGAACTCGAAGATCAAGACTCTCCCCGGCAGAGTTGGTTGTGGGTCCCGACATTTATTTTGTCGGAATACCGTGTGACACCCGGTTCACTCTCCAGCAGAAGTCCAATGATACCAGGCGCATCTGCTATTCTCCAGCAGAGTTACATTCCCCAGCAGGGTGTTACTTCAATGAGGTGCTTGGTTTAAGTTCCCAATTTCCCAGCTGAGTCGACTTCACTCTTCCAGCATTTATTTTGCTGGAATAATTCTGTAGCGCCTGGCTATCCCCAGCAGGAGTCGGCAGTATCTTCAGCATTTATTTTGCTGAAGCGGTTTCCTGCATCCCAATAGTTCGAGTCTGCATTTGCATCAACATATAGCGTCATATTTGCATCCACCAAATAAAAACGCGCAGCATTTCCATGTCGAATGGAGCATTGCGTCATTGTCAAACATATGCATTTTGAAGTATAAACCAGGTTGGCTAACCGTTGTTTCAAGTATTTGCTCTCTTGCAGGTGGAAGGAGCTCTTGCTCAAATGAATTACCAAACATTCAAGATCTCGACGTGAGACATTCAATGAGGTGTCATCTTTGGCATTATTCCCCACAGAGTTATCATGATGGGGTTCTCTTTGTCTCCGAGCAGAGTTATTTGTGTAAATTTCTCTTGTTTTCCCCGCCAGAGTTAGTAGGAAAAATATCTCATTGTCCCCAAGCAGGGTTATTTGTCATCAAAGGGTTTCATGAATCAGAATTTCAGAGGCTGCCGCCGGTTATCAGAACAGACATCCGGTAGTGTGGTTTCCAGATATCCCCAATAGAGTCCGCCTCAAGTTGCTGTAACGTCAGTGCTAAGAAGTTTGTGGGTCGGGGCCAATGGAGAAATGGGTCCTAACGTGGACAATTTTATTGATGGATTTTCTTCGTGCTGGAGAAGTGGGGGTCCTAACGTGGACAGTTTCATTTCCTCAAGTTGACGATACGTGTTGGTCCTAACGTGGACAGGTTCGGTTTCTCAGTATTGGTGGAATGTGAAGTCATAACGTTGACAAAGTTGATTACTCCTCGTGTTGGTGTCCTGGCGTGGATCATTTATTTCCAGCATATATCTTTCTTCGTAATGGTGAGATGTGCGTCCTGACGTGGACAAGTTTATAGTTCTTCGTGATGACAAGGTACGGGAGTCCTGACGTGGACAAATTTATCCTTCTTCGTGTTGTTAGCGAAGTGTGTATTTTGACGTGGACGAGTTCTATTTCCCCAGCAAGTCGAAGACGCGCGAGTCCTGACGTGGACAAGTTTTATTTCCTCATCAAGGCGATATGGGAGTCCTTACGTGGACAAATCAAGATGAGTTGTATTCCTTACGTGGAAAGAAAGATGTAGTCCTTACGTGGACAAGTTAGTTCCTTACGTGGAAAGAAGATGGTTTCCTCACGTGGAAAGATTGGAGTCCTTACGTGGACAAATCAAGACGAGATGGTTTCCTTACGTGGAAAGACGGCATTCCTTACGTGGAAAGAGAAGTTTTAGTTCCTCACGTGGAAAGAGGTATTCCTTACGCGGAAAGATGGGAGTCCTTACGTGGACAAATCAAGATAAGTTGGTTTCCTTACGTGGAAAGATGTATTCCTTACGGGGAAAAGTTTAGTCCTGACGTGGACAGATTTAGAAGAGAGTTTATTCCTAACGTGGAAAGAAGACGTATTCCTTACGTGGAAAGATTGTATTCCTTACGTGGAAAGATTGGAGTCCTTACGTGGACAGATCAAGATGAGTGATTCCTTACGTGGAACGGTAGGTCCTAACGTGGACGATGTATTCCTTACGTGGAAAGTTTAGTCCTGACGTGGACAGATTCAGAAAAGAAGTTGGTTTCCTTACGTGGAAAGATGTGATTCCTTACGTGGAAAAAAGATGTGATTCCTTACGTGGAAAAAAGATGTGATTCCTTACGTGGAAAAAAGATGTGTTCCTTACGTGGAAAGTTTAGTCCTTACGTGGACGGATCAAGAAATGTATTCCTTACGTGGAAAGATGGCATTCCTTACGTGGAAAGATTGTATTCCTTACGTGGAAAGATGGGAGTCCGTACATGGACAGATCAAGATGGTTTCCTTACGTGGAAAGAAAATTTATTCCTTACGTGGAAAGAAGTTTATTCCTAACTTGGAAAGGTGAGTCCTAACGTGGACGATGTATTCATAACCTAGAAAGTTTAGTCCTGACGTGGGCAGATCCAGACGAAGTCTTAGTCCTAACGTGGACGGTGTTATTCCTAACGTGGAAGAGTTTATTCCTAACGTGGACGATTTGTTGCTGATGAAATGCAGACGAATTATCCCCAGTGAAGTCGCCGAGATTTTTCTGGGTTGACGACAGATGGAGTCCTAACGTGGACAAGCTTTAGTTGATGTTTCTTTGTGTTGACCAAACGAGCGTCCTAACGTGGACAAAGTTCTATTCTTGCGATGATAGAACCCTTTTCAGGATGATAAAAAGAATCCCCAGCACGGTCGCTAATGGATCAGTGGGTTGCTGTAAACAGTCAGATTCAGTTGATGAATATCGTTCCCCAAGCAGTGGCGCAGTTTATTTCTGCGGTTGGCAAATTTCCGGGTTCTTAGTATTCAACCGTCTCGTACCACGAATGTTTGAAGGCCGTTCGCTCTTCACCCAATCGGGTCCAAGTCGCTTAAATAGGGGCAGCTGTTGCACCCTAAAATTTGCTCAACCTATTTTACCTTGTTTATGTTTCAATTGCATTAGCATTTGCATATAGAGTCATGTACATAGTCTAATCATCTGCATAGCATAGCATAGCAAGGGACCAAGCATTATTCTCATCCCTATGAGCCTATCAAGAGGTTACTATTCAAATTCAATCTCATTCAAGTCATCAGAAAGAAGTTGAAGTCTAAAGAAGTCATTGGATCAAGCAGTGCATCTATCTCCTATCTGAGGGTATTTGAGGATCATCAAAGAAATTGTGAGCTGTGGGCTAAGCATGGAGAGTATCTAGACATCATAGAGGACTTAGAAAGTCATTTGGAGAAGGATACAAGTCATTGATGTGATCACAAGAGGTGCAGGTGAAGACAGTCAACTAGGGTTTCATCTAGGTCAACTCTAGGTCAACTCTAGGTCAATTGATTGATTGAAAGGCATTAAGGTCTACTTGAGAGATGTGGGGTTCATCATTTGACATATGGAGAAGGATATGGTGTTGTGCCAAGAAGAAATCAAGAGAAATCAAGGAGAAGAGGAGTTTCTAAATTAGGGTTTCTGTGTAAAATCCCCTAATTTAGGTCAAACTTCCAAGCAAGATAAGTCAAAATTAAAGCTTCAAATGGATCCTTGGCCAACCTGAAACTTGTAGAGGATCTCAAGACCTTTAATTTGAGTGGTGGAAGACATCAAGGAGATTTATAGAACTCAAGTTATGGTCCTTGCAAGTTACAGGTCATCTGGGGTATCTGAAATTTTGTCTGTGAAAGTTACTTGTCTTCCAAGCAACTTTTACCTCTCAAGGAGATTTCAAATGAATTTCTGGTAAACATAAGAGTTGTTCCTCATTGTCTTAGATTTCTATAATGGTATGGTATTCCTTCATATGATTTTTGGAACTCTACTTATGGTCTTGGCAAGCAAAGGGTATTTTGGTCATCTGAGAATTACAGGTCATTTCAAGCCTATACCCAAAACTCATACAAGGAAGCTTCAAATGAAAAACTTCACAACATAAAACTTGCTCCAAATGACATTTTGAGTCTAGAAAAGTTACCATGAAAGATTGGAAAGGCTCATAGCTCAAGGTTTCAAAATTGGTGAATTTAATGAATAAAAAATGACCTAAATTTGAGATTTTTCATAACTTGGCCAAATGGGATGAAATTATAGGTCATTTTGATTGGAAAAAATGTTATAAGAACATTGGCAAAAGTAGAATTTTGAGTTTGTTTCAAGAATTGAAAGATATGTTTGGTTACTTACAAAGGAAGTTACATAATCCAAAATGCCAGGAAAGTGTGCATGGGAAGTTTCTCCAAGGTTCTAGGACTTTCTATTCTCATCTATATATTGAATTGAAGAGCTTCATGCCATGGTTGGTGATTCATTGTGCTCATAATACCAAGTTTCACATCATTCTTCCAATTTGCAAAAGCATCTCAAACTCTCTCAAATCTCCATCAATTTCCACATTTCTTGATTGGATCATCATCAACATCCTTCATAGATCAGAATTCCATCAAAGATTTGGTTGAATTGAGCAAGAATCATGCCATCCATCTTCATCATTCAAGGTGCAAGAAGAAGTGGTTACAAAGTTTCAAGGCATTGGAGCAAGAATCTTTGCATACAGAATCAAGATTTGAGTGTGTGGATCAAGTTCAGATCATTGCAAGCATCAAATCCAAGGATTTCCATAGCTGTTTTCATCATCATACCAGGTTGGTTCTCTCATTCGAATTGCATGATTTAGTTAGAATCATAGGGAATTGTTAGTATAGAACTGTTAGGATAGGTTAGAGGATGGATTTCCCTAAGTTTAGAGAAGTTTCATGGAGGTTGTTAATGGTGTATGAAAACTGTTAGAGCTTATAACATCAAGAATATGGCACTACAATCTTGCATATATGGCTTAAAATGATCAGTGTGAAGTATATATTAGGTTAGGATAAGATTTGGAAAGAATTGAAAGGTTTAATAGCAGGTGAAAATGGTGGAGTCAACATGTTCAACCTATCGGGTTTGTTTCTTGAGTGAGTTTTAGAAGAAGATAATGGTATGGCTGTGTAGAGGGGAAGAAGTAGATCACTTTTGGTCTTTGAATCGTGTGATTTCATGGAGAGACAAGGGAGAACAGAGGGGATGAAACTCGTGCATGGGAGAGGAGATTTTCTGAATCTAGGGTTTCTTGAGGTTGAAGATGATGGACAACCGTTGGATCCATCTGTTGACCATGACTCAGACCTTGATCGTGTGGTTCACGTTTAAAACAAAAAACGGAGGGAGATTCAAAGGGTGCTACGCACCGTTTCATTAAAGCTCAATCTGATGGGCTCATGATATTCTTACTAATGACACCCCCTATCTTCAGGCCCAAACCTAAAATGAACTAAAAACCTTGCTATTGGCACCGCTTCGTGTTTTTTTATTTTTTGATGAAGCTTTCTGAGTTGCTGGGCCCAGACGCGCTTGCTATGCGCGCCCCTCAGTCTGGGCCCATCTTTCATTTCAACTGATTTTAATTTCTCCCTGCACCCCTCATCTCACTTAATTCCCATTATTTTCTTTTAATTCTTTTAATTCTTTGAAAAATCATAAAAAATTGGAAAATGCATGATTTTAAATGGTTCTTTTTGCATATTGTTCATAATTTTGTTAAGAAGAATATAACATAAAAAAATCAATATTTCATTTCATTTTTGTATTTTTAGCATATTTTTCTTTTAAATAGGTTTAAATAACATTCAGTTTAATACATGAATTTGTTAATTTTAGTTTGATTAAATGCTTTTATATTTTTTACCCATTCTTTTTAGGTTGATTAGTATAGGATGTTAGCTTGTATATACAATTTAGTTTATATTTTTAGGACTTAATTTTAGATGATTTGTTTAGGTGTGAATAACATGATCAAAACTAGGGTTTAGGAGATAACATAGGAGAATTAAATCATTTCCCTTAGGAGTTGTAGATTGAATCTTTGGGGTATGGGACTATAGGGATTATGGGTAGATAATAGACCCCTTAGAAAATATTAGGATTCCCCTACTGCTATTAGTATACTGCTTATATTTGTTTAACTGTGTGGTGTGCCCTCTCTAGGGTTATTTTCATTTGTCTGTGTGGGGTATTGGGTTTGCTTGGGGATTGGGAGAGCTGAAGACTGAGAAGATGAAGCCCATTTGAATATCAGAGGGTGAAGACCAACTTCCAGAGTTGATGAAGAGATCCTTTGCTAGCAGCTGTTGAAGGCTATAGGGTTTAGGAGCTAGGCAGAGCTCTAGATTAGCCAAATTGATTCATAAACATGGAAGGTCTTGATTGCCTCCATTCCTCTCTGTGATGCAGAGTCCCTCTAAGACATTCACCCCCTTCCTTTGGAAGGCTTGGTGATAGTGTCTAAGAGATAGAACTCTTGAGAGAAATATTCTATGTGTTGTTAGCAGTCTGTTTGCCACCCTTGGTGGTCAACTAATTGCTTAACACCCAGTTCACTCTTGTGATTGCTTCCTCAGCATGGAGATTGAGATTTGAAGAAAAGCCATTGCAGATGGAAGACTGATGACAGAGACCTTGCTTGAAGGCTATGGAGATGAAGACTGAGGCTTGCTTGAAGCTTGTAGCTGTTTGGAGATGACTTGAAGACAGATGCTGATGCAGAGCTGCTGTGGCTGTTTATTTTTTTGCTGATCATTTCTGATTTATTGTTTGGTTTTCCCTGACTGTATTGTTTGTTGTTTAACCTGCTGGGTTAGAAGTGAATCCTGTTCACTTTTGCCTATTGTTTTCTAGGTTCGAGGTTGAGTGGGACTCCCTTGCCTCGCTTGTACTGTTGCATTCATGCATTTTACTGCTTTATTGTATATA
The DNA here is from genome assembly GCA_963859935.3 of Lathyrus sativus. Lineage (NCBI taxonomy): Eukaryota > Viridiplantae > Streptophyta > Magnoliopsida > Fabales > Fabaceae > Lathyrus > Lathyrus sativus. The sequence continues at coordinate 82,082,913 of OZ012736.1, forward strand.
TGTTATTGTTTCTGCTTCCGTTTATTCCCTTAGGATCTCTGTTTCTCTCTGCGCAAGAGAGGAGCATGATAGACATTAGGTCTTAACCCATGCATGATAACATCAGGTTAGTTTGATTCCCTTCGCAACTGTAGGTTAGAATTCTGTCTCTTCTTTCTCAAAACAAACAGAAAAACACAATAAGATTTCAATCCCAATAAAAGACACTTCTTCCGTAAAAGAATGTGAACTCATCAAGACGTCATTTTTGTCCGCTTGGACCAGTAATCAGAAAAACCCTTTTTCAGAAGGAATAAAAACAATCAAGACAGGCTTGTGTCGTATGTGGCCCGAACTACGTTTGCTCTGATCTTTCATGCTGTATGAAAGTACGTAGGCATAGGATGCGATATCCTAGCGAGCAACCTTCCCCTCCTTTCCCGTAGGTAGGCGAACTACGTTGACTCTGATTTCTCGTTCCAGACGGGAATACGTAGGCATAAAGTGCGATACTTTGCCGAGTCATTTTCTTTTCTTTTAACCCCTGACCTGTAGAGTAGATAGAATAACAATCCATACCCGAAAACAAGCGTGGATCCCGTCGAGTACGACGGACGTGAGGGATGCTAATACCTTCCCCTTGCGTAACCGACTCCCGAATCCAGGTTTTGGTTGCGATGACCATACCTTTCCCGTCTTTGCGGTAGGTTTACTCTGAGCGTTTCCTTTCCCTCCTGTGGGATAAATAACACACGGTGGCGACTCTTCTGTTCAGCCGGCGCCGATTTTCGCAGTAGCGACAGCTGAGAGCTGGAAGAAGATAAACCTTCACGTGTCTTCCTCTTCTTATAAGCAATCATTTCTTCGTCCTTCGCCTGTAGTTGTCTACGGAGTTCATCATTCTCTTCCATGGCCACTTGGTACTTGTACTTCCAGGCTACTTCAGTTTGTTGTGATTTCCTCAAAGCAATCTTTAATTTCTCCTCTTTAGACATAAAGATCATTGGGTGTTCCTCCTCTAAAACCATGTGTTTCTGCTGAGAATAAGGCATCTTCGGCTGAATAGCTCTCTTTCGAACCCATTGGAGATAAGGCTCGAGAGAGACGCAATTAGGTTTCCCTAAGTCTTCCTTTCCTTTCTTGTGTACATGACCCCAAGCTTTTAGAATTTCTCCTTTCAATTCTGAACTTTCCTTAAAGAAAATATTCTCCACATGAGCGCTATTCGGTTTGTCCTTCAAAGGATATCCAAGCTGACGGCGAGCGAGAACAGGGTTATAACTGATTCCTCCACTTGTACCCAGGAGAGGTACGTTACCAAAGCTTCCACTACTGTCAATAATTTTTATCCCATCGTAATTACGGCTGTACCAATCAATATCAGAGTGAGTAAGAGCCATAACCTTCTGAGACCACCAACCTTCCTTCCAAAAAGCATGAGCCTTAGGTAAGTGCGAAATAAACCACTTATATAACAAAGGGACACATCAGATAATCATTCCTCCTTTATGCAGATTTCTCAAGTGAACAGAATGATATGCGTCAGCTAGTAAAGTAGGCACAGGGTTTTTCTTCAGGAAAATCTTAATGGCGTTGAGATCCACAAAATTATCAAAGCTTGGAAACAAGAAGATCCCATAAATGAGCAAGGCAAAGATGGCTTCGAATGCATCCATACTCAAATGATCAGCATAGTATTGTGCTTTCCCAACCAAGAACTCTGCAGTCAAACCAAAGATTCCTCCCTTAGTAACCATATTTTTCTGAATATCCACCAATCCCAAACGTGTAGCTTTAGCAATTTCTTCCTCCTTAGGGTCCTTATCCATAATTGGAAAAGGAGAGTCTTCAAGAATAGGCAAACCAATCAAGCAAGAATATTCCTCAAGTGTCGGTACCAGCTAATAATCAGGAAAAGTGAAACAATGATATAGTGGATCATAAAATTGGAGAAGTGTGGAGAGAAGTCCCAGATCCATCTTCCTTTTTACCCTCAACAATGACAATAAGTTCCCATACCTGCTCTTGAATCCTTCTAGGTCTGTTATCAGAGTGCTCAACCCTTCTATGTTATCCAAGTTAGGACTTTTGTAAGTGTACTTCATGGTTTTCTTTTTTCCACTACCCATGATGATTCTAATGTTTACAACCAAGAGATCTGAGTTCCATGAAACTTTTATGATATGATGTTAATGAATGCATGAATGCACAAACACATGTAAGCACAGATTCACATATACACATGGGTAAACAGATAAAGGTTTTGGTTTGGAGAACATGAGCATGGAGTCAAGGTTTACCCACCCCATAGGTATGTACTAAGGTCTTCAAAATCTGCAGAACAAGGTTCTAAAAGAGTTCCCAGAGTCCTCGACGCATCTTTCGGATATTATCAATTTCCCAAATACTTGGTGGTCGACAATATTCTCAAGAGAGTCTCGTCCAAGTGTAGTATCGCGTATCAACTACTTTGGAATTACTTCCTTATAGTCATCGCACTACATCCTAATAAAGCCATAGTGGGGAAAAGGTAATCTAAAGGTCCTCAGTATCACGGGCTCCCATGTAGAAAGTAGCATTGTTTTCACGAATACTCGATCAACAATACTAACTCTCAAAAGGGCCTCTACTGAGCGGAGGTTTTCTCAAGTCAACTTGTTCGGGAATCAACTCCCTATAAGTCTCCTCGAATATACCACCATCCTATCATAGGTACGCTCAAACACGGGTATAGTGTTATCTCACCATTCCAAGTTCCCAAGATCCAACAGAGCACATATGTACATATTTACAAGTATTCACAAATAAGCAAGTAATCAAACAAGATAGGCTAAACCCTTAAAATAAAATAATCTCATCCCCAGTGAAGTCGCCATTTCTGTTGCGGTGAAATTGGATATCAAGCTATTGATTAACTTGAATCTTAATTCTTAAATTCACAACCGGACTTTAATTTATCCAAAGGAAAGGTCTAAAGAAAGAAAAACCCTTTTCGCGATGTAACGACAATGCTTAAGAGATTCGGGGATCGGGGTTTGGTTATACCTAGGGAAGGTGTTAGCACCCTAAGCATCTGTAGTACTCTACAGGAACCTTTTGTTTGATTGATTGCTAAGTGTGAAATATGTACTATGGATTTAGGATTGGGAGTTGAGTGTAAAGATAAGTAAAGACCTAATTGGTTTTCTAAGTTTGCTCGCAAAGACGTCGCATCTTCTGCCTACGTATCCTGACTAGGATAGAATCAGAGCAATCGTAGTTCACCTCACAAGGGAAGAAGAACACTTGATTATGATCAAGGTTCAAGGGGGAACAAAACATGACAATGTTTGTGTGGAGTTTGACAAAACTCCCTAATCTAAGTTGTAAAAAAAAGGGGAAGTAAGATATCATGACAATGATTCTTACACAGAGTTGACAAACTCTTTTCTTAGGGTTCTAGTTGAAGAACACTCCTAGTACAGGTGGGTTTATTAGACTTGAAGCAAAGTATAATGGCTTCTAATCTAGGGTTAAAGTGACTTAAATTCAAGAGAGGGATGAGGGATGTATCCATGACATGAGGGTCAAATGGACAGACTTGTCCTTTGGAAGTAGACAGGAGAGGCAACTGGATGAGAGCTAACAAGCTTCATCACTTGGGGAAAGAAGAATATTAAGCAAAGCAACAACATGATAAATATAAAGATCATGGTGACAACCATTAAATGAACATGGGAAATAATGAAAATGGAAATGCAATTGATGTCAATCAAAGCAGTTGTTTAAGCAGGAAGTGTGACAACAACATGCTTTAGTGAACTAAACAGATGAAGTAAGATGAACATGGTAACCACCAAAGATGAAATCCTAGCATGTTAACTAACATTTAAAGATATGAATGTGAGCAAGTATCACATACAAACACAAGTTTTAACAAAGAAAAATTCATCTGCATACGTGAAAACGATCACAAAAAGTACACAATTTGCACATAGTCAAAGGAGGTGAAAAATTATTCAAACATGAAAATAAAAAATATGACATGAAAGTAGACATCAAGATGATCATAATGCAAAAAGAATGGGTGAATTTTTGAAGATTGGATGAAAAATGACAAAATCAATCAAAAGGGTTGCCCTCCTTAGGGGTCGAACCCAGGTCCAAGGCTTGCAAGGCGTGTTTAGGCATATGGTCTTACCACTGGGATGGCTATACATCCATTGATGAAAGCCACCCCATAAATATATGAGGGATATTCAAAAACCAGGTTGGGAAAAATTAAGTAACCAAGATCAGTTTTGCAAATTGGCCATAACTTTCTCATTTCTTTATGTTTTTTGACAAAATTTAGGTCTAAATTATGTAGAAAAACACAAGGAACATGATGGTGGTTTTAGATTTTCAAAATTCCTTCTCTAATGAAAAACCCGATATTGGTTGCTTTTGGTTGTTTGAAAATGCAATTTGAAATGAATCCCTTAATCCAATCATTTTCCAATCAAAACAAGTGTACACACATGACACAAATATGCTATGGAGTGATTATGAGAATAAAAGAGAATTGAAAATAGGCTGTAATGAAAACTTCTATGTGAGTTGCAAACATGGTATGAATGAGATGCAAGTTGATGTCAATTCAGAGATGCAGCTTGTTTCAATTCAAATTAACCATACTCGCATGCTACAAATACATACTCAAGGGAATTCAAATAGTTAAATTGATGCAAGGAAAACTATTATGAAAAATGACATGTCAAGTGTAGGCTTGTGTTTTTTGAGAGGCATGATCATGTGCAAATTCATTTCAAGATAGTTTCATGTTATTTCAATTACACACACACACTGCATATAAGATATAAGATGATTTTGAACATGATTTATAGCTTAAAACTAGCTGTTGTGAAATGTGATGTTTCATGTGCAATTGTGTTTGTGAAAGTGCAAGAACGTGTCAAGTTTGAGTTCCAAGCAATTTCAAGTCAAGCAACGCATACATACATGCCATAAATATGACATTAAGTGGATCCAGACAGGTGCTGAGACTAAAAGCAAGTTATCATGAGAAATGGCATTTCAATTGCAAAGTAGAGCATGATATGATGCAGCTGATTGGTCAGTTCAGTTTTGAGACATAATTTCATCAAGTTAATCATACATACACACTTCACATATGAAAATAGATATGTTCATGCTCAAGAGCCAACTTAAAACAGACTGTTTAGAAAAATTGCAGACAAGTTGTGGTTCTGTGTTTTGTACATACATGAGAATACTCAAATCAGATTCTAAGTATGTTTGGGCCAAACTAAATGCACACATAAGTCATATACATGCAGGTAAGTGTGTTCATGCTCAAGACTTGGTCATGTTCCAAACAGAACAGGTTTTGGTAGGTTTCATGGCATATTGGCTAATGCATTTTGAATGTGAACATATGTATCAGATGCAAAACAGGCCCTATAACTTACACCTACACATCATAAATATGAAAATAAACATGCCTACACCAAAAAGTTAGGCACAAAGTGTCGCTACTGCGAAAATCGGCGCCGGCTGAACAGAAGAGTCGCCACCGTGCGTTATTTATCCCACGGGAGGGAAAGGAAACGCTCAGAGTAAACCTCGCACAACACGGGAAAGGTATGGTCGTCGCAACCAAAACCTGGATTCGGGAGTCGGTTACGCAAGGGGAAGGTATTAGCACCCCTCACGTCCGTCGTACTCGACGGGATCCACGCTTGTTTTCGGGTATGGATTGTTATTCTATCTACGCTAAAGGTCTGGGGTTAAAAGGAAAGAAAATGAAAATAAAAAATGACTCGGCAAAGTATCGCACTTTATGCCTACGTATTCCCGCCTGGAACGAGAAATCAGAGTCAACGTAGTTCGCCTACCTACGGGAAAGGAGGGGAAGGTTGCTCGCTAGGATATCGCATCCTATGCCTACGTACTTCCACACAGCATGGAAGATCAGAGCAAACGTAGTTCGGGCCACGGAAGACACAAGCTTGTCCTTGATTGATTTTATTCCTTCTAAAAAAGGGTTTTCTGATTAACAGTCCAAGAGGACAAAAATGACGTCTTGATGAGTTCACATTCTTTTACGGAAGAAGTGTCTTTTATTGTGTTTGAAATCTTTATGGTGTTTTTCTGTTTGTTTTGAGAAAGAAAGAGACAGAACTCTAACCTACGGTTGCGAAGGGAAACAAACTAACCTAATGTTATCATGCATGGGTTAAGACCTAGTGTCTATCATGCTCCTCTCCTGCGCAGAGAGAAACAGAGATCCTAAGGGATAGGCGGAAACAGAAACAATATCGGATATATACAGTAAAACAGTAAAATGCATGGATGCAACAATACAAGCGAGGCAAGGGAGTCCCACTCAACCTCGAACCTAGAAAACAATAGGCGAAAGTGAACAAGCTTCACTTTCAACCCAACAGGGTAAACAGCAAACAATACAGTCCGGAAAACCAATCAATACATCAGCAAATGAAATACAGCAAAAGAAATAGCATCAGCAGCTCTGAATCAACATCTAGCTTCAAGCAGTCTCCAATCAGCTACAGGCTTCAACAAGCATCAATCTCCATCTTCATGACCTTCAGGCAAGGGCTTTGATCATCAGTCTTCTGTCTGCAATGGCTTTTCTTCAAGTCTAAACCTCCCAGATGAGGAATCAGTCACAAGAGTGAAGTGAATGAATGTTAGACAGTTAATTACCTACCAATGGTGGTTCATCAACTGTTAACATTAAACAGAAAGTTTCCTCTCAAAAGTTCTATCTTTCAAATATATTCACTGATCCTTCCAAAGGAAGGAGGTGGATATTTGAAAGAGACTTTGAATCATAGAGAAAGGATGGATGCAGACAAGGCATTCCATGTTTGAGAAACAAGCTTTTTAACCTAGAGCTCTGCCTAGCTCCTAAACCCTAGTCTCCTCAGCAACTGCTAGCAAGAACCTCCTCCTCAACTCTGACAGTTGATCTTCAATCTCTGGATCTCCAATGGTCTTCATCTCCTCAAGTCTTCAGCTCTCCCAAGTCCCCGGACAATCCCAATACCCAAACAAGCAAGCAATAAATCCCCAGAGGGCACACCACACCAGTCAATCAGATATATACAGAGTACTAATAGCAGTAGGGGAATCCTGACTTTTTCTAAGGGATCTAATAACTACCCATAGCCCCTATAGTCCCATAACTAATATAGTTAAATCCTAAGTCCTAAGGGAAAGAATCAAACTTTCTAAGTCATCACCTAAAAACCCTAATTTGTTCATGTTGTTCAAGCCTACATTAAGCACCTAAAATTAATTTCTAAAAATGGGAATTAAATTGTTTCTACAAGTTCAACATCTAATCTAAACAACCTAAAAAGAATGAACAAAAAATATGAAAGCATTTAATAGAACAAAAATTACTAAAATCATGCATGAAATGAAGCTATTTAAAATGACATTTATTTAGAAAATATGAAAAAAATATCAAATAAAAATAAAAATGCAATTTTATTTAATGAAAATTTTCTACACATTCTAATGAAAATGATGTAAAAAGAATGGATTAGAAATGATTTTTTATCTATTTATTATGAATTAATGAAAATCAAAAAATATTAAGAGAAATAAAAAACAAAATGAAAGAAATAAATGGGGAAGGGGTGTAGTTAGCAGGCGCCCTAGTTGAAATCAGGATGGGCCAAGCAGACAGGGGGTGCGCGTAGCACTTTAGCATTAGGCCCAGAACCATTCAGAAACAAGGAAAATAACAAAAAACGCAGGGGGTGAGAATAGGAAGGATTCACGTTCAAAACTGATTTGGCCTGGCAGTAGGGTGGTGGGATTAGCAATACACATTTAGGCCCGCCCGTTTCAATTAATGAAACGGTGCGTTTAGGGTTTCTACAGCTTCCCTCCAAAATCAGAATCAAATCTCAGCCACACGATGGGCTTCTGAGTCAAAGGTCTTGCACCAAACGGACGCTCCAGATTTCGTCTCCTACCTTAGATCATCTAGGGTTTTTGAAACCCTCACGCGCATGCCATGAACATCCAAGTTCAAGCTCTCGGTTCTCTCTCTCCAGGCCATGAAACGCCACGATATAAACATGAAACTTACTCTAAATCTCTCCCTCTATACGTCTATGGTCTTTGTTTGCTTTGAAACTCAGCCAATCAATAAACCCGATCGAGACCAAATTCTGACTCCATGAAAATACACTGAGATGCATCACAACAATTCTCAACCAAACCTATACTGATCTACTCTATGCATAATGGTGATCATCCTGTGCTAACAACCTAAGATTATAATGCACTATTCTGCAAGTTCTAAGTCCTAACAGTTTTAACAACCTGCTAATCATCATCACCAAACTGCTCCAAACTCATCCTAATTGCTCTACTAACATCCTACATCACATCTAAACTAACAAAACTATGCTAAACTAACTGAATTAATCAATTTGAATGAAAACGCACCTGATGCAAAAGCTTGAAAACAGCTATGGAAACTCGTGAATCCACCGACACCAATGCTCAGATCTTGATCAGTGAATGAAGCTCTTGCTTCTGTATGCAACACCTCTTGTTTCTTGGCCTTGGATCTTGCTAACCGATTGATTCCTCACTTTTGAAGAGGATGATAACAGCACATGAGAATGGATCAAAACCAGCCAGATATTGAGTGATCTTTGATCTTTGATGATTATGGAGTGGAGTAGAATCAAGGATTATGAGAATTGATGGAGAATTGATGAAGTTTGAAAAGAATTTGCAAGAGGAAGAATGAGAAACTTTGGGAGGTTTTTGGTGAAAAATGAATCCAACCCTTGATCAATCTTCATTTCATGTTTATATAGGGCTCAAATGAACTTTCTAGATCCATCTTACAATTTCCCTTGCCTTCCAACTTTGATCCATTTTTGAAATGTTTCTTCAAATGCAAGTAACCATGAATAACTTTTCTTTTTCCTTCTAAACTCAAAAAAATACTTGAACCATTGTTCTTAGAATGTCTTTTCCATTCAAAATCATATATTGGAAGTCTCCATTTGGACTTATAAATCTCCCAAACCATTTTTCACTTTGACTTTATTCAAATTATAAGCCATTTTAGTTCAAATTTAACCAATCATGCAACTTCATGCTATGAGATTTTCCAACAATTTGTGACCTTCTTTCTAGACTTAAAATCACATTTGGAGCAAGTTTGATGTTGTAAGTGTTTCCATTTGAGGCCTCCTTGTATGAGTTTTGGACATAGGTTAAAATGACCTGTAATTCACAAATGCCCAAAATACCCTTTGCTTGCCAAGACCATAAGTTGAGTTCCACACATCATATGACGGCATGCTATACCATTCTAGAAATCTAAGACAATGAGGAACAATTCTTATGTTGACCAAGAATTCATTTGAAATCTCCTTGAGGGGTAAAACTAGCTTGGAAGTCAAGTCAATTTCACAGACAAAATTTCAGATACCTCAGATGACCTGTAACTTGCAAGGACCATAACTTGAGTTCTATAAATCTCCTTGATGTCTTCCACCACTCAAATTAAAGGTCTTGAGATCCTATACAAGTTTCATGTTGGCCAAGAAGCCATTTGAAGCTAGCATTTTGACTTGTCTTGCTTGGAAATTTGACCTAAACTAGGGGATTTTACACAGAAACCCTAATTTAGAAACTCCTCTTCTCCTTGATTTCTCTTGAATTCTCCTTGGCATATCTCCATATCCTTCTTTTATATGTCCAATGATGAACCCCACATCTCTCCACTAGACTTGAATGCCCCTTAAATCAGTCAATTGACCTAGGGTTGACCTAGGGTTGACCCAGATGAAACCCTAGTTGACTGTCTTCAACTATAGCTCTTGTGCTCTCATCAATGACTTGTCTCCTTCTTTAAATGACTTTCTAAGTCTCTCATAATGTCCAGATACTCTCCATGCCTTCAACTCACAGCTCACAACCCTCTTGTTGACCCTCAGATACCCTCAGCTAGGAGATGGACTCAAGGCTTGATCTGCTGAGCTCTTTGCTTTCAAATTCTTTCCTGATGACTTGAATAAGATTGAATTGGGATAATAACCTCTTGATAGGCTTCTAGAGATGAGAATAATGATTGGTCCCCTGTTGAATGACTTGCTATGCTTATGCTATGCAGATGGTTAGACTATGTACATGACTCTATATGCAAATGCTAATGACATTAAAACATAAGCCAAGTGAATAAGGTTGAGCAAATTTTAGGGTGCAACAGCTGCCCCTATTCAAGCGGCTTGGACCCGATTGGGTGAAGAGCCCGGAGCCTTCAGCCATTCGTGGTGCGAGACGGTTGAATACTAGTGAAACCAGAAATTTGCCAACTTCAAAACTAAATTGCGCTCCTGCTTGGGGAACGACATTCGTCAGCTGAATCTGACTGTTACGGTAACCCACTGATCTCGTGCGACTGTGCTGGGGATTGTCTTCATCGTTCTGAAAATGATTCTGTCATAACAGATTGCTTGCTTGTCCATGTTAGGACTCTGTCTGTCATCAATACGAAGAAATCTCAACTAAAACCTGTCCACGTTAGGACTCCACTTGCTGTTAACCCAGAAAAATCTCGGCAACTCCGCTGGGGATACTTCGTCTGCATTTCCATAAACTGAATCGTCCACGTTAGGAATAAAACTCTTCCACGTTAGGAGTAACACCTGTCCACGTTAGGAATAACATCGTCCACGTCAGGAATCATTTCTTCTGTATCTGTCCACGCCAGGACTAACCCTTTCATCTTTCCACGTTAGAAAGAAATCTTCTTTCCACATAAGGAGAACTATATCAATCTGTCCACGTAAGGACTCCAATACCACTTGACATGTCCGCGTCAGGACTCCAATTTTTCCACGTAAGGAATTCAACTTTGGTTCTGAACCTGTCCACGTTAGGACTCAACTTTCCACGTAAGGAGTACATCACTCTTCCACGTCAGGAATCAACTTTTCTTGAGTCTGTCCACGTAAGGACCCCAATTTTTCACGTAAGGACTAAATCTTCTTCTTCCACGTTAGGAATAACTTCTTTGATCTGTCCGCGTCAGGACTAAACTCTTCCACGTCAGGAATAATCCATTTCTTTCCCCGTCAGGAATCAATCATGATATGTCCGCGTGAGGACTCAATCTTTCCACGTAAGGAATAAACTCGTCTTTCCACGTAAGGAAACCATTTTTCTTCCACGTAAGGAATCATCTCTTTCCACGTACGGAATCCAACTTGATATGTCCGCGTAAGGACTACATCGTCCACGTTAGGACCCATTTCTCCATGTTAGGAACAATAATAATTTCTTTGATTTGTCCACGTTAGGACACTGATCTCGTCTTGATCTGTCCACGTTAGGACTCAGGCGTCTTCGACCCGCTGAGGAAATAGGACTTGTCCGCGTAAGGACTCACACGCTTGTCTGATCTGGCGACGTTAGGGCACCAGCACAAAGAGTAATCACTTTTGTCAACGTCATGACCTCCCATTCCGCTAATTTCGAGAACCCACATCTGCCCACGTTGGGACTAACACACCTCACCAATCCGGGGAAATAAACTTGTCCACGTTAGGACGCCCACTTCTGAAGAAATCCCGTCAATATAGGAATACATTGTCCACGTCAGGACTTAATTCTCCAATGATCCTCACCCACCAACTTCTTAGCACTGACATGACAGCGACTTTGAGACGGACTCTACTGGGGATGTCTGGAAACCAAACTATCGGACGCCTGCTCTGATAACCGGCGGTGGCCTCTGCAATTCTGATTCATGGAACCCTTTGATGACAAAAGAGAAACTTATCCTGATAACTCTGTGGGGAATACTGCCGAAACTGACATTATCATTGGATGTCTCATGCCGAGATCTTGAATGTTTGGTAGTTCATTTGAGCAAGAGTTCTCTCCACCTGAACTGCTAGAGTACAGAAACTGCTTCAGCAAAATAAATGCTGAAGATAATGCCGACTCCACCGGGGATAGCCAGATGCTACAGAATTATTCCAGCAAAATAAATGCTGGAAGGGTGAAGTCAACCCTGCTGGGAAATTGGGAACCCAAACCAAACGCCTTGTTGAAGTAACATCCTGCTGGGGAATATAACTTTGCTGGGGAATAGCAGATGTGCATAGTTCGATCGGACTTTCTGCTGGAACGTGAACTGATATCACACCGTATCCTTGACAAAATAAATGACAGGACCCACCATCAACTCTGCTTTGGAGAGTCATAATCTTCGAGTTCCACTAGGAGGAATGAAAACGCTTGCAAAGAGAATTCTACTGGGGATAGGATGATTCTCTCGGGGAAAATCCACTGATTCCGCTGGGGGAGAGTGCATGACCCTGCGGGGAAAGATGAACCTGTCTGAATACAGCCTTACGATCTTGGAATCGCCAAACTCTGTTGAGGACGAATAACTTTCTGCTCCCTTTGGGTAAGCTACGGCTAGCTGGGGAATTCTATCCTTCTTCAGGAAGAACATGCATGACCTGCGTGGGGATCAAGTCTTTCGTTATCGCGATCTTTTGATCATCTTCCTCGTATGGTTATGAAACCTGCAACAACACAAACAAGACACGACAAGCCTATGCAATCAAATCAATTCAGGTTAGTGACGTTACTTTCAGTTAATTCAAAGCTTTGGCAATTGTCGGCAAGGGCCAGTGATGTTATACTCATGCTAGCTTCACTAAACTTAGGCGTTTTATCATGCACAAAACAGTAAATAACCAGCATCAAGTACTGAATAACATATTTTATTGATCGGGCCCCTGAATGGGCGGAGTTTTTGTACACGGGATGTAACTCCTGAAATGAGGAAGCTACGCAAAGCAAATACATAAGTATGCACAAGAAGCATGAATATTTTGACAAATTAAATTTTGTACACATGTCGGCAACGGGATGCAGATGAACACCACGAACTGATCCTCCCATGACTCGTCCGACTCTAATGCTTTCCCGATATCCATTTTTCTGAAGAGACTGTATCCGATAGTCGACCCCTCAAGTATATTCTCCCGCATTGATGCTCATTGAATTCGGACCGCAGTCATTTGCTTTTCAAATCCCTAACTTTTGCGTGAACCGCCCTTTACGGGTTTTCAGTTCACCGGGATACCCTTTTTTGCCGAAGCCGCCCAGTGTAGGTTTTCAACTTCGCGGGTGTACATTTTTTCAATTTTATCCCTAACTTTTGCCCGAACCTTTCATTCTGTTTTTGGTTCGCCAGGATGCCCCATTTTTGCCTGGACTCTCTTTTTCTGTCCAGCGGGTCTATTTTAAGCAAAGTATTTTTTAACTGCGTCCGAATTCACAGGTGACGCAAAGTCTTCTCCGTCCATGGTGGACAACAACAACGCTCCTCCTGAAAAGACTTTTCTGACAACGTATGGCCCTTCGTAGTTGGGGGTCCATTTGCCCCTGTGATCTGCTTGCGGCGGGAGAATCCTTTTCAGCACAAGGTCGCCCATCTGAAAGCTTCGCGGAAGTATCTTCTTGTCGTACGCTTTCTTCATTCGTCTTTGGTACAAACGACCGTATGCTAGAGAAGCTAGCCTCTTCTCGTCCATCAAACTCAGTTGGTTCAATCTGTTTTTTACCCATTCTGCCTCGTCTAGCTGAACGTCTCGCAATACCCTCAGAGAAGGGATCTCAACCTCTAATGGTAATACCGCTTCCATTCCGTATACCAACGAGAACGGGGTTGCCCCGGTCGATGTGCGTACCGTCGTACGATAACCGTGCAAAGCAAAAGGTAGCATTTCATGCCAATCCTTATAGGTCACCACCATTTTCTGAACAATTTTCTTGATATTTTTATTGGCCGCTTCGACAGCGCCATTCATCTTGGGTCGGTAAGGGGAGGAGTTGTGATGTTCGATCTTGAAATTCTGACAGAGCTCCTTCATCATTTTGTTGTTCAGATTAGAACCATTATCCGTGATTATCCGCTCGGGAATCCCATATCGGCAAATGATATCTCTCTTGATGAATCTGGCCACCACTTGCTTCGTTACATTCACGTAAGACGCCGCTTCCACCCACTTGGTGAAATAATCGATTGCTACTAGGATGAACCGATGCCCGTTAGAAGCCGTCGGCTCGATCTTTCCAATCATATCGATTCCCCACATCGAGAATGGCCATGGAGATGACATCACATTTAGAGGACTTGGAGGCACATGTATCTTGTCAGCATAGATTTGGCACTTGTGGCACTTCCTCGCGAACTTGAAACAATCAGTTTCCATCGTCAGCCAAAAGTACCCTGCCCTCAGCAGCTTTCTCGTCATGGCATGCCCACCAGCATGCGTACCAAAGGTACCTTCGTGAATTTCCTCCATGAGAAGCTTTGCCTCTTTCTCGTCTACACAACGTAACAACACCAGATCGTAGTTTCTTCTGTATAAGACGTCATCCGGGTTCAAGTAGAAATTACCCGCTAATCTCCTGAGAGTCTTCTGATCTTGACTGGATGCCCCAACCGGATACTCTTTATTCTTCAGGAAATTAAGGATATCAAAATACCACGGTTTATCGTCGGCTGCTTCATCGATAGCAAACACATAAGCTGGCCTGTCCAACCGAGAGATAGTGATTTGGGGAGATTCGTTCCAGAAGTTGACCTTGTACATGGAAGACAAAGTGGCAAGGGCGTCAGCCATTTGATTTTCTGCCCGCGGTACGTGATGCAATTCAACCTTGTCGAAGAAAGGCAACAATCTCCTTGCATAATTCATGTAATGTATCAAGTTGGGCTGACGTGTCTCCCATTCCCCTTTTATCTGATTCACTACCAGAGCTGAGTCTCCGTATACGTCTAGATGTTTGATTCGCAAATCAATGGCTTCTTCGAGCCCCATTATACAAGCTTCGTATTCGGCCTCATTGTTGGTAACGGCAAAGGTCAATCGGGCAGTAAACGGGATGTGCGACCCGTGCGGCGTAGTGATAATTGCCCCTATTCCGCTACCGTAAGCATTCACAGCTCCGTCAAATATCATCTTCCACTTGGACCCCAACTCTGGTCCCTCGTCTGGCAACGGCTCTTCGCAATCCTTCATCTTTAGGTACATGATATCCTCGTCAGGAAAATCAAACCTCATCGATTGGTACTCTTCAATAGGCTGCTCCGCCAGGTACTCAGACAGCACACTCCCCTTTATAGCCTTTTGCGAGACGTATTGGATATCATATTCAGTCAAGACCATCTGCCAACGGGCAATTCTACCTGACAACGCCTGCTTTTCGAATATATATTTGATAGGATCCATCTTCGAGATGAGCATGGTTGTATGATTCAGCATGTACTGCCTCAAACGCTTGGCGGCCCAGGCTAGCGCGCAACAAGTTTTCTCCAGCATTGAGTACCGAGATTCACAATCTGTAAATTTCTTACTCAAGTAATAGATCGCATGCTCTTTTCTTCCTGTCTCGTCGTGTTGACCGAGAACACAACCCATGCTTCCCTCAAGAACCGTCAAATACATGATCAAGGGTCTACCTGCCACCGGGGGTATCAAAATAGGAGGTTCCTGCAGATACTTCTTTATTTTATCGAACGCCTTTTGACAATTTTCGTTCCACGTTACAGCTTGATCTTTCTTCAACAGCTTGAACAATGGTTCACACGTGGCCGTTAGGTGAGATATGAACCGAGCGATGTAGTTCAACCTCCCTAAAAACCCACGTACCTCTTTCTCTGTTTTAGGCGTCGGCATTTCTTGAATCGCTTTTATTTTAGCAGGATCGACCTCTATTCCTCTTTCGCTTACGATAAACCCCAGCAGTTTACCCGATCTCACCCCGAAGGTGCATTTATTAGGGTTCAGCCTCAGCCTGAACTTCCTAAGTCTTTTAAACAACTTCAGCAGATTCACCAGATGCTCTTCCTCCGTCTGGGACTTGGCAATCATATCGTCAACATAAACTTCGATCTCTTTATGCATCATGTCATGGAAAAGAGTCGTCATCGCACGCTGATATGTTGCCCCAGCATTTTTCAAACCAAAGGGCATCACTTTGTAGCAAAATGTTCCCCAAGGCGTTATGAAAGTAGTCTTCTCCATATCCTCTGGCGCCATTTTAATTTGATTATAGCCTGAAAAGCCATCCATGAAGGAAAATACAGAGTATTGAGCAGTATTATCAACTAACACGTCAATGTGGGGAAGTGGAAAATCGTCTTTTGGGCTTGCTTTGTTCAAATCTCTATAATCCACGCACATTCGAACCTTGCCATCTTTCTTTGGCACTGGTACGATGTTGGCAACCCATGAAGGATACTTCGTCACAGCCAGGAAACCAGCGTCCCACTGTTTCTGCACCTCCTCTTTGATCTTCATTGCCATATCTGGTCGTGTTCTGCGAAGCTTTTGCTTGACTGGCGGGCAATCTTCTTTCAGTGGCAGGCGATGCACAACCATATCAGTATCGAGCCCCGGCATATCTTCATATGACCAAGCGAATACATCATTATACTCTCGGAGCATTTCAACCAGTCTTCGCTTGATATCACTCTGCAGTGCGGCTCCGATACGAATATTCTTCTCAACCCCTTCTGATCCCAAATTGATAATTTCGATGACCTCGTCGTGAGGCAGAATGGCTCTTTCCTCTTGCTTCACCAACCAAGACAGTTCCTCAGGAACGTCGCTATCTTCGACAACCTCTTCTTCAGCCTGAAACACCGGGTGCTCAAAGTCGGGACGAGTCATAGGTGGTTCAAGGATGTCATCTGAAAATGCTATCCTGCAAAAGGAATGGTTAAGTGCTTCAAAATGCGTATAAAGCGAATAACCACGTTGCCATTTTATTGAAAAATACAAAATAAGAAAGACAGAGATTACAGTATTTGCACATGAAAAAACGCCATTTATTTAATGATTAACACGCAATGTTTATAACAACACAGCCCTAAGCAAATCCTGATGCCCTGGGCAAGACATCAGATTATTCAACAATTAATAAAGCAAAGCATTACTGTTTAAAAGTCACAGGAACAAGCTCCTGAATAGACCAGTTGCACAGTCCTTGTCCTGGCGTGCTTGGCTGAATCCAGGCATCCATATCACAGTCGCTGTCTCCTTCATCAGACTCTGAAGCAGCATTGACAGTTTCATGACATACTCCACTGGCAGAGATGGTGATTGACTTTCTGAAACGGGGGGCCCCCACGGAAGGAGTTGATGACGACGGTTGGTACCCCAGTCCGAACCGGTCCATCTTCACAGGAATGTCCAGCACTTTGCCCCAGCCCTTTGCTTCTCCTGCTTCTACTAGAGCTTGAGCTTCTTTATACGATGAGACAGCTATCTCTGGCACTTTGCTTGGCCCGGGACCTTTGTCCTTGATGCGCAAACCTTCGAATGCCTGGCATGGTGTCTCGTGGATCTCCCCGTCGACTTCCACATATTTAAACGATGATAGATGGCTGACCAGGATGTCTTCTTCTCCGCACACGGTGACTACACTGTCCCCAACCATATATTTTAACTTCTGATGCAGAGTAGACGTGACTGCCCCTGCCCCATGAATCCAGGGTCTTCCCAGCAAGCAGCTATACGCAGGCTGTATATCCATGATATAAAACTCCATTGCAAACACTTCCGGCCCTACTTGCAGAGGCAAAGTAATCGATCCGAAGACTGTTCTCCGCGTGCCGTCAAACGCTCTGACTACCAAATCACTGGGTGTACACAAAATCCCTCGAACATCCAGCTTCATCATCGCCTTCTTGGGCAGCACATTCAAAGACGATCCAGTGTCAACCAATACGTGCGACATTACTGATCCTCTACACTCAACAGATACGTGTAATGCCATATTATGATCTCTCCCTTTCGGAGTCAAGTCAAAATCGGTGAAACCCAGACTGTGGCCTGCATTCACATGTGCCAGCACTCCTTCTAGCTGATTCACGGAGACGTCTTGGGGTACAAAAGAAGTGTCCAAGACTTTCAGCAAAGCATTTCTGTGAGCTTCCGAACACAACAGCAATGACAAGATAGATATTTTGGACGGCGTCTGCTGCAGATGCTCCACAATCTTATAATCACTTTTTCGAATTAAGCGCATGAACTCTTCTACATCCTTCGATGCCGCTTCTTTTTCACTTGCTTGTACCGGAACATTTTCAACCACTTTCCCTTTTCCTTTCGCTAGTCTTTCAGCCTCCACTTCAGGAGATATAAAGATCCTGCCGCTCCTCGTCATGCCTCCTGAACCAACAACATTATCCACAATCTCCGCTGGCTGCTTGTTAACATCAATCTTTATCCCATCACAATACACTTCTAACCCATATGACCATGGGACTGCTTTCGTGTTCTCGTACGGGATTGGCCCGGCCTTAGTTATGGTAATCGGTGGTCGCTGAGCTGGTGCTGCAATAGTGATCGTCTTCCGAGGAATCGTTACCGTGGCCACATCACTCTGACTATCCACTACTGCCCCTGCAGGCTCATCAGTTGCCGCTCGATCAAACTGCAATATACCTTCATCAATTAAAGCCTGAATGCCTTTCTTCAAATCTTCACACCCCCCAGCTAGGGTCCAACAGTCTAAGCAATACTCGTTACATCCTGGGTAAACACCTCCTTGCAACAGTCGGCTCTTTATCTCGCTCAGCGGCGTCTTTAAGTCTTCAACATTCATAATAAGATTCAGACCTTCCTCAGTCAGAACAGCGTTTGCCCCATGATTAGGCATGGGTTTCTGGACTATATTCGGACCTGCCGTTCCGAAATTGATAGTCTTGTTGTCCAAAAGATCCTGCACAACGTGCTTAAAAGCATGGCAACCTTCTATATCGTGGCCCGGGGCCCCAGAATGAAACTCACAGTGCCTGCTTGCATCGTAGCCGAACGGGGGAGCTCCCGTTATCGGCGCCAGAGTTCTTTTCTCTACCAGATTCAATCCCAACAATGTCTGCAACAAATCAGCATAGGTTGAGGGAGGCTTCTCAAACACTCTTCTCGGCTTACTACCCTGGAATCTTCGTGGAGCCTGCTGTGCCCCCTGCTGAGGCTGCTGCTGCTGTGGCATTGGTTGCTGCTGAACCAGTTGTTGTTGATATGGGATAGTAACACTCGACACCTGCTGCGGCTGGCGATATTGACCTCGTCCCCTGCCTCGGCCTCGGCCTCGGCCTCCAAATACCGCGCTCGCCTCGCCCTGACGGCGCCCACCATAAGCTTTCTTATTACTGCCAGATGCAGTTGATTCGTCGACTTGGAACTTTCCTTGCTTAATGTTACGTTCAATCTTTTCCCCCATCAGAATCAGGTCTGAAAAACTGGCCAGAGACGTATGAAACAGCATATCATGAAACAGCCCGGTGAATGTGCCAACAAACATATCATTCATTTCCTTATCTTCTACAGGAGGACGGACCCTGGCAGCCATATCGCGCCACCTTTGCGCGTACTCTTTAAAACTCTCCCCCTTCTTCTGCGAAAGCCCGGCCAACTGGACCCGATTGGGAGCCAAATCGATGTTATACTTGTAATGGGCTACGAACGCCTCCGCCAATTGCTTCCATGTCTTGATGTCAGTTGGCTCCAACCCCATGTACCACTCTAGGGAAGGACCCGATAGACTATCCTGAAAGAAATGCATTAGCATTCTTTCATCAGTTGAGTATGCAGACATCTTTCTGTAATAAGCTCGTACATGCACTTTCGGACATGTGTCTCCTTTATACTTGTCGAACGCAGGAGCTTTGAATTTAATTGGCACCCTCAAGCCAGGTACCAAGCCCATGGTTGCCATGTCCAATCCCACAGCACTTTGATTTAAGACTCCCTTCATCTGCTCTTCCAGCATTCTAATCTTTTGGGAATCATCCATCGGCCCTTCAAAACCTCCTCCGGAGAAGGCGTCTTCCTGCTGATCTTCTTGCCACATACCGTTTCCAGCTCCGTACCCATCATATCCATTATTACGTCCAGCTCTGATCTGATTCATCCCCGGACCTCGGCCTCTGTTGCCGTACCCTTGAACACCTCCAGCAGGACCAAAAGCCATAAATCCAGTACCGTTTCCGTTTCCAAAGCCTCCGTAACCCTGATAGACCATACCATAACCATCTTGCCCAAAGCCTTGAGCATTAAAGCCATACTTCCCAGTGTTATCAAATCCCTGATCGTTGAATCCGAACCCAGCATTGACAAAGCCATTGCCTCCTAGATTATCTCCCAAATTGACATCACCCAGCCCAGCGTTATGGACAGCAGTTTCATTCCCAACTCCGACGTTACCGTTCACAGCAGCGGTAGCGTTGTTGACATTAGCAGCAGGTATATTGACTACGGGCGGAGCCACTGGCGTGGGAGTGCCGTCTCCATGAGCAGTATCAACCCGGACAGACTGATGATCTTCATTACCATGACCAGCGTTTCGGGCCAACAGAGGCTGGACCATGGCCTGCAAATTCTCCTGCCCTTTTGCTATAGCTTCCATGGTCTGCATGAAGAGGGCGAGCTTCTCGCGCACATCTTGCATCTCGTTCGGCATTTGGTCCATGATTTTCCGACAGTTGGAGCGTGTAGAATAGCGGTGCGGATGCTGATCTGCAATCCTGTTAAGTACCTGATACAGAGCAGGAAGTAAGACACCATTCAAAGATTACCTGTAATGCAATATGAATATGAATGCAATGCAATGTGTCTGTGCATTAGGGAAGTTCATTCCCCCAGTTCTAGTGCGAAGGTGCCGGTGCAGTGACAGTGCTGACAATAGGAATATCAGAGCTGAATCATAGAAAGCCTCATATATTGCAGAGAGAATCAATGAGCCCAGGATGCAATATCACTGAGAGTACAAAGAAGGCATGACCTCAACCAACAATCCTGGTGATGGTCAGCGCTATGCAAATAAAGCATACAAGTTACTATATGAAATGATCAAATCCTCCCAAAAGTCTGGTACTCTTCTATCAACTTCCTGGTCTCCGGATGGCTTGGTCGATCAAGCAGCCCTTCGACAAGCTGGTTTCTCCTCTTAAGGACACGGCGTACGTCTTCAGCAGTTTCTTCCCATGTTGCTTCTCCGAAGCAGTCTTCTAACTTTCGCTTCTGAGACACTGCTTCGTCTCTGGATTTGATTGCCTTGTTCAGTGCATGCTGGACACTATACCGGGTCATCACTTCTTCCTCACACTTCTTGATGCTAGACTTCAACTTCTCTTCGAGGTCGGAAATTTGCTGCTTCAGCTTATCTTCCCTCTTCTTATTGTTGGTGAGTGTAGCATTCCAAGTCTTATTGCAAGAGGATATCTCTCGGTGAGCGATGTCAAGGGCTTTCTTTTTGGCTTCCAGCATGTCATGGGAGCTTCTGAACTCTTGCCCCAGACGTTCACGCTTTTTCTTTTCTTCAGTCAACTCAGCCCCTAACCTGTTTAACAGCTCGATCTGTTATTGGAAAGCATATACGGCCTTGTTTTTCTCACTGCGTACTTGGGCTAACTCTTGCTCTAACCCTTCGTTGACCTTCATCAAGGCTTCTTTTTCTCTCACAATTTGCTCGTAGACTTCTCTAGAAACAGTAGTCGGCTCTGCTACCGGAACGGGAACAAGAATTGGTACATCTGGGAATGGCATCCGCAACTGACTAGCCCTCTCCTGAATCCAAACCCTGTAAGGTTCATAAGCCTGGCAATCGTTCTTACCTAACAGTGGCTTCCCTTTGCGG
The DNA here is from genome assembly GCA_963859935.3 of Lathyrus sativus. Classification (NCBI taxonomy): domain Eukaryota; kingdom Viridiplantae; phylum Streptophyta; class Magnoliopsida; order Fabales; family Fabaceae; genus Lathyrus; species Lathyrus sativus. The sequence goes on from OZ012736.1 coordinate 82,104,612, forward strand.
TTAATACGTGTCCAGGCATGTTGCAACTTGGCTAATAACTCCCCCTTCACGTCACCGGTGAAGTACAGAGATTCCTGTACTTCTTCCTCCTGAGGTGGATTCTTCAGTGCATATCCGAACTGGCGAATGAATAGAGAAGGGTTGTAATTGATACACCTTTTTCTTCCTATCAGCGGCACATTAGGGTACCCAGAACAACTGAAGATGAGCTCGGATCCCAATAAATCTCGATCAAACCATACAACGTCTTCGAAAGATAGCCTCATCAGGCGTTCTGACCAACTGGCTGAGGTTGCACTGTCCACAAATGGTCCCTTCATGGGAAGGTGACTCTTGAACCACATATTCAACAGAGGAGCACAGCAGTACACAGCCTTTCCTCTTCGGTTCTCATTCTTATAGTGCAATGAATGATAGAAGTCTCCAATCAAAGTTGGCACTGGGTTGCCTGCAGCAAACAGATAGAAAGCATCCAAATCCACAAAGTTGGGCAAGTTAGGAAACAGCACGATTCCATAAATGCATAGAGCCAGAATAGCATTGAAAACCACCCAACAACCGTTCTTGGCGTACTCTCGAGCTTTGACAACTAAGAAATCAAGAGAGAAACCAGAAACCCCAAGCCAAGAAGTCAATAACAGATCTGCAGCGTTCATATGCAAGGCTTTGGCTAAGTCCTCCAACTTGGGCTCAGCAGCAGAGTGAATAAAGGGAACCTTGTTCTGCACGGGAAGCTCAGTAAACTCCACATACTCCTCAATGGTAGGTCCTAAAATGAAGTCAGCAAGAGTAAAGCATCTCAATGCGGGGTCATAGAACTGCATCAAGGTGTATAGCCCGTTCATCTCATCAGCAGTGGGCTTACAGACTAATCTCAGTAATCTCCCATGGCTCATTCTGAAGCTCCTCCTAACCTCCTCATCGGCAAGAGATATCAGACCAAGCAAAGAAGTAATATCAGGTGAAGGCAGCTTATACGCAACTGTTTTCCTCAAACCAGCCATAATCAATATTCAGAAGTCCGGGCACTAGAACTAGGGAAATGCAAATGCACCTGCAGCACAGACACACGTTAGTGAAATGCAAATGGTAATGGGTATGCAGGCAATGCAATGCAAGTAACATGCAACAGGGACCAAAGCTGCAGCTGAATAGCCTAAACCCAATCAAGAAATCTCAGATAGACCCTCCAGAAGTCCTCAAACCCTGGTCTCAAATAGACCTAAAACAAAGCTCCATTACTGGTCTCTGAGGGACCTCAAACCATAACTCCAACTGGTCTCTGATAGACCTCAAATCACATCTCTAATTGGTCTCTGACAGACCTCAGAACATATCTCCAAATTGGTCTCTGACAGACTTCAGAACACATCTCCAAACGGTCTCTGACAGACCTCATAACTCTCCATAAATAACCAGGATCTCTGATCGAGAACAAACCGGTATCTGAAGGTTTGGTTACCTGCATAACCCCAAATCCCCTCACAGGTGGGTGGCCCTACAACTGGCACAAGGTACGGCATCCTATGCGGTCGTCGGCGTCACAGACTTTCACGGTTGATGATACGATTCCCAGAAGGAGTGGCATCATCAAATCCTGAAGAGGCCTCACTTAGCCAACTTCCAAGTGATCGGTCCCCGGAGTCGACAATTCAGCTGACCAACAACCCCTTCGACCCAAAGGGTAGAAAAAGAAGCCAACCAGAAGAACCTCGTCGGAGTGTAGATTTCATGAGACACTAATGCAAGCAAAGCCGGCACGCGCCCACTACTTTCTACTCTAATTCTAGGTGCACTCAAGCCCAGGTCCGGCTTATCTCTCAATATCAGAACACCCGTCACACCCCAAATACCGCAATAATAATCAATATACAAAGCTGAAAATACAAGGTTAGAAATATACAATAACTCCATACAAAATCCTCGACGGGAAAACAAACGCTAGGATTGACTCGCTCAAAGGGACGTTGGATCCCAAATGCATAAGAACCATCGCAGTTCTTAGCAGCCAGGGGACGTTGGATCCCCAGCAGAGTCGCCAGCTGTCGCTACTGCGAAAATCGGCGCCGGCTGAACAGAAGAGTCGCCACCGTGCGTTATTTATCCCACGGGAGGGAAAGGAAACGCTCAGAGTAAACCTCGCACAACACGGGAAAGGTATGGTCGTCGCAACCAAAACCTGGATTCGGGAGTCGGTTACGCAAGGGGAAGGTATTAGCACCCCTCACGTCCGTCGTACTCGACGGGATCCACGCTTGTTTTCGGGTATGGATTGTTATTCTATCTACGCTAAAGGTCTGGGGTTAAAAGGAAAGAAAATGAAAATAAAAAATGACTCGGCAAAGTATCGCACTTTATGCCTACGTATTCCCGCCTGGAACGAGAAATCAGAGTCAACGTAGTTCGCCTACCTACGGGAAAGGAGGGGAAGGTTGCTCGCTAGGATATCGCATCCTATGCCTACGTACTTCCACACAGCATGGAAGATCAGAGCAAACGTAGTTCGGGCCACGGAAGACACAAGCTTGTCCTTGATTGATTTTATTCCTTCTAAAAAAGGGTTTTCTGATTAACAGTCCAAGAGGACAAAAATGACGTCTTGATGAGTTCACATTCTTTTACGGAAGAAGTGTCTTTTATTGTGTTTGAAATCTTTATGGTGTTTTTCTGTTTGTTTTGAGAAAGAAAGAGACAGAACTCTAACCTACGGTTGCAAAGGGAAACAAACTAACCTAATGTTATCATGCATGGGTTAAGACCTAGTGTCTATCATGCTCCTCTCCTGCGCAGAGAGAAACAGAGATCCTAAGGGATAGGCGGAAACAGAAACAATATCGGATATATACAGTAAAACAGTAAAATGCATGGATGCAACAATACAAGCGAGGCAAGGGAGTCCCACTCAACCTCGAACCTAGAAAACAATAGGCGAAAGTGAACAAGCTTCACTTTCAACCCAACAGGGTAAACAACAAACAATACAGTCCGGAAAACCAATCAATACATCAGCAAATGAAATACAGCAAAAGAAATAGCATCAGCAGCTCTGAATCAACATCTAGCTTTAAGCAGTCTCCAATCAGCTACAGGCTTCAACAAGCATCAATCTCCATCTTCATGACCTTCAGGCAAGGGCTTTGATCATCAGTCTTCTGTCTGCAATGGCTTTTCTTCAAGTCTAAACCTCCCAGATGAGGAATCAGTCACAAGAGTGAAGTGAATGAATGTTAGACAGTTAATTACCTACCAATGGTGGTTCATCAACTGTTAACATTAAACAGAAAGTTTCCTCTCAAAAGTTCTATCTTTCAAATATATTCACTGATCCTTCCAAAGGAAGGAGGTGGATATTTGAAAGAGACTTTGAATCATAGAGAAAGGATGGATGCAGACAAGGCATTCCATGTTTGAGAAACAAGCTTTTTAACCTAGAGCTCTGCCTAGCTCCTAAACCCTAGTCTCCTCAGCAACTGCTAGCAAGAACCTCCTCCTCAACTCTGACAGTTGATCTTCAATCTCTGGATCTCCAATGGTCTTCATCTCCTCAAGTCTTCAGCTCTCCCAAGTCCCCGGACAATCCCAATACCCAAACAAGCAAGCAATAAATCCCCAGAGGGCACACCACACCAGTCAATCAGATATATACAGAGTACTAATAGCAGTAGGGGAATCCTGACTTTTTCTAAGGGATCTAATAACTACCCATAGCCCCTATAGTCCTATAACTAATATAGTTAAATCCTAAGTCCTAAGGGAAAGAATCAAACTTTCTAAGTCATCACCTAAAAACCCTAATTTGTTCATGTTGTTCAAGCCTACATTAAGCACCTAAAATTAATTTCTAAAAATGGGAATTAAATTGTTTCTACAAGTTCAACATCTAATCTAAACAACCTAAAAAGAATGAACAAAAAATATGAAAGCATTTAATAGAACAAAAATTACTAAAATCATGCATGAAATGAAGCTATTTAAAATGACATTTATTTAGAAAATATGAAAAAAATATCAAATAAAAATAAAAATGCAATTTTATTTAATGAAAATTTTCTACACATTCTAATGAAAATGATGTAAAAAGAATGGATTAGAAATGATTTTTTATCTATTTATTATGAATTAATGAAAATCAAAAAATATTAAGAGAAATAAAAAACAAAATGAAAGAAATAAATGGGGAAGGGGTGTAGTTAGCAGGCGCCCTAGTTGAAATCAGGATGGGCCAAGCAGACAGGGGGTGCGCGTAGCACTTTAGCATTAGGCCCAGAACCATTCAGAAACAAGGAAAATAACAAAAAACGCAGGGGGTGAGAATAGGAAGGATTCACGTTCAAAACTGATTGGGCCTGGCAGTAGGGTGGTGAGATTAGCAATACACATTTAGGCCCGCCCGTTTCAATTAATGAAACGGTGCGTTTAGGGTTTCTACAGCTTCCCTCCAAAATCAGAATCAAATCTCAGCCACACGATGGGCTTCTGAGTCAAAGGTCTTGCACCAAACGGACGCTCCAGATTTCGTCTCCTACCTTAGATCATCTAGGGTTTCTGAAACCCTCACGCGCATGCCATGAACATCCAAGTTCAAGCTCTCGGTTCTCTCTCTCCAGGCCATGAAACGCCACGATATAAACATGAAACTTACTCTAAATCTCTCCCTCTATACGTCTATGGTCTTTGTTTGCTTTGAAACTCAGCCAATCAATAAACCCGATCGAGACCAAATTCTGACTCCATGAAAATACACTGAGATGCATCACAACAATTCTCAACCAAACCTATACTGATCTACTCTATGCATAATGGTGATCATCCTGTGCTAACAACCTAAGATTATAATGCACTATGCTGCAAGTTCTAAGTCCTAACAGTTTTAACAACCTGCTAATCATCATCACCAAACTGCTCCAAACTCATCCTAATTGCTCTACTAACATCCTACATCACATCTAAACTAACAAAACTATGCTAAACTAACTGAATTAATCAATTTGAATGAAAACGCACCTGATGCAAAAGCTTGAAAACAGCTATGGAAACTCGTGAATCCACCGACACCAATGCTCAGATCTTGATCAGTGAATGAAGCTCTTGCTTCTGTATGCAACACCTCTTGTTTCTTGGCCTTGGATCTTGCTAACCGATTGATTCCTCACTTTTGAAGAGGATGATAACAGCACATGAGAATGGATCAAAACCAGCCAGATATTGAGTGATCTTTGATCTTTGATGATTATGGAGTGGAGTAGAATCAAGGATTATGAGAATTGATGGAGAATTGATGAAGTTTGAAAAGAATTTGCAAGAGGAAGAATGAGAAACTTTGGGAGGTTTTTGGTGAAAAATGAATCCAACCCTTGATCAATCTTCATTTCATGTTTATATAGGGATCAAATGAACTTTCTAGATCCATCTTACAATTTCCCTTGCCTTCCAACTTTGATCCATTTTTGAAATGTTTCTTCAAATGCAAGTAACCATGAATAACTTTTCTTTTTCCTTCTAAACTCAAAAAAATACTTGAACCATTGTTCTTAGAATGTCTTTTCCATTCAAAATCATATATTGGAAGTCTCCATTTGGACTTATAAATCTCCCAAACCATTTTTCACTTTGACTTTATTCAAATTATAAGCCATTTTAGTTCAAATTTAACCAATCATGCAACTTCATGCTATGAGCTTTTCCAACAATTTGTGACCTTCTTTCTAGACTTAAAATCACATTTGGAGCAAGTTTGATGTTGTAAGTTTTTCCATTTGAGGCCTCCTTGTATGAGTTTTGGACATAGGTTAAAATGACCTGTAATTCACAAATGCCCAAAATACCCTTTGCTTGCCAAGACCATAAGTTGAGTTCCACACATCATATGAGGGCATGCTATACCATTCTAGAAATCGAAGACAATGAGGAACAATTATTATGTTGACCAAGAATTCATTTGAAATCTCCTTGAGGGGTAAAACTAGCTTGGAAGTCAAGTCAATTTCACAGACAAAATTTCAGATACCTCAGATGACCTGTAACTTGCAAGGACCATAACTTGAGTTCTATAAATCTCCTTGATGTCTTCCACCACTCAAATTAAAGGTCTTGAGATGCTCTACAAGTTTCATGTTGGCCAAGAAGCCATTTGAAGCTAGCATTTTGACTTGTCTTGCTTGGAAATTTGACCTAAACTAGGGGATTTTACACAGAAACCCTAATTTAGAAACTCCTCTTCTCCTTGATTTCTCTTGAATTCTCCTTGGCATATCTCCATATCCTTCTTTTATATGTCCAATGATGAACCCCACATCTCTCCACTAGACTTGAATGCCCCTTAAATCAGTCAATTGACCTAGGGTTGACCTAGGGTTGACCCAGATGAAACCCTAGTTGACTGTCTTCAACTATAGCTCTTGTGCTCTCATCAATGACTTGTCTCCTTCTTTAAATGACTTTCTAAGTCTCTCATAATGTCCAGATACTCTCCATGCCTTCAACTCACAGCTCACAACCCTCTTGTTGACCCTCAGATACCCTCAGCTAGGAGATGGACTCAAGGCTTGATCTGCTGAGCTCTTTGCTTTCAAATTCTTTCCTGATGACTTGAATAAGATTGAATTGGGATAATAACCTCTTGATAGGCTTCTAGAGATGAGAATAATGATTGGTCCCCTGTTGAATGACTTGCTATGCTTATGCTATGCAGATGGTTAGACTATGTACATGACTCTATATGCAAATGCTAATGACATTAAAACATAAGCCAAGTGAATAAGGTTGAGCAAATTTTAGGGTGCAACACAAAGACATCAGGGCAAAGTTTGATATGTTGGATGCTAGGCAAAATGTTTGTGACAGTAGGGCATTTTTAAATGAGAATGAAATGAGCAAGCAAATGCATATTACACCAAACACATATACACATGACAAACAAGATTCAGACTGTAATAAAACTTATAAAACAAGTATGCCTCAGTTCTCACAGCTTTGACATTATTGGATGCATGTGTCACTTCCGCGAAAATAAGGTGCCGGCAAAACAGAAGAGTCGCAACCTTTCGTTATTTATCCCTCGGAACGGGAAAGGAAACGATCGGAAAAACTTGACGAAAAAGGTATAAGACAAGGTCATTGCAACCATTGTCTGGGTTCGGGAGTCGGTTACGCAAGGGGAAGGTATTAGCACACCTCACGTCCGTCGTACTCGACGAGATCCACGCTTGTTGTATTTACTGGACGAGTTGGTTTATCTATCTACCTATCAAGGCTGGCTTTAAAAAGAAAAGAAAATGACTCGGCAAAGCGTCACACTTTATGCCTACGTATTCTCATCAGAGAATGAGAAATCAGAGTCAACGTAGTTCGACCAACTACGGGTTATGGGGGAAGGTGGCTCGCCAATACATCAGTATTGTGCCTATGTACTCTCAACAGGTATGAGAGATCAGAGCTTACGTATTTCGGGATAATACGGATTACGGGGATTCAGATTCATCTGTTTTATCGAGTAGGGTTAACAAATAGTTCCAGCAGTTAGGGACAAAGCCTGTTTGCGGTAGAACTAGGAGTTAACAACACTATTTTCTTCATAAAAGCTTCCTTTGAATTATGGGCCCACGGGGCAAAAAGGTTTGAAGTTTGTTTTCCGTCTTTTACGGAAAAACTGTTTTTTATGTTTGTTTGCAACTAGTATCGCACTAGAGACTATGACCTGAGAGTGAATGCGTTGCATGTCACCCAAAGGGTGCCACACTAAACATTCAGACTGTTGAAAAGAAACTCTCCAACAATCCTTTCTCAAATAGCTTAAGGCTAGTAACGTACGACGTCAGTTAACCTTTATTACTGTATTTTGATTTGTTTTGAGATGAGAAGAGAGAACAAGCTCAACTAAGGGGAGACTATCAAGTCCTAATGTTGTCATGCCAAGGATTCATCCTATGGTTGAGGTTTGAAACAGGGAACTCCTAGAAGTTATCATGCATAGGTTTCAACCTAAAGTTCTATCATCACTTCCTTATCAAAGGAAGTGAGATTCCTAGGGGATCATGTCAATGATACAGAAACAGATTAAGCATCAGCTTAATAGTAAACAGATATACAGTAAAATGCATGCAATGCAAGTGAGGGAGGAAATGTGTGTGGGGTAGCAGCCTCCACAAGCTCATCTCAACCTCAAGCCAGATATGAATAATTGCAATCATACAGGAAATAAAATGCTATCAAGCCAAATAAGAGCAACTGCAATCATACAGAAGAAGTAACATGCTATCAAGCAAAATAGAAGTAACTACAATCATACAGAGGAAATAAAATATGCTAGCAAGCAAACACAAACCACATGGGCAAGGGAGCAGGGCTCTACCGAATACCCGCAAGCAAAGCCATACAGTAAAAATACAAGCAGATGGAGCAACTCAACCCCTAGTACAATCATGCTTCTAGATTAAAGTCAGTCTAGATATGAACTTATTCTAATGCATCAAGCAAGTCAAACAAGCCACACCAATACAGAGGAGAAAACAGACAAGAAAGAAAGCAGATCAACAGCTTCCACAGCTTCAAGCTTCAGCTCTTCAGGGCTACCATCCTTCATGACAAGTATCAACTTGCTTCTCCAGGGTTCTAACACATCAAACATAAGTATCAACTTATTCTCTCTTCTCCAAGCCTCAGCTCTTCAGTTAATTCCACCTTTAGGCTTCACTCCTAACTACAAGTATCAACTTGACTCCTTCAGGCTCTCAATGTATCAACATAAGTGTCAACTTATCCTTTATTCCTCAAGCCTCATCTCTTCACTCAATCTCAATTGAATCCTCTTCATAATGATCAACTTGATCTTCAAGCTTCAGCTCTCTTTGCTTCACCAGTATCAACTGAGTCCTCTTCATCTACAAGCTTCAGCTTCTCAGAGTAATCTTCAATCACATGGAAGTGTCAACTTCATCCTTCAATCTTCTTCAAGCAAGGAACTCCATCCTCTAATCAAGGGAGAAAGATGCATCTATCAAGAGCAAAGTTGGGATGCTTGGTAGCAGAGTGAAGACCAAAGGTCACCACTGAGCATCCTGTCATCAGAGAAAGGGACCCTCAAAGGTTCTACCAATTTGCAAAGAGCCACACATCCTACCAAAGGAGGGATGAGGCCTTTACAAGGGACCTTACATCATAGGGAAGAATGGAAGTGATCAACATCATCCATGTTTATGAAGGAAGAGAACTATCTAGAAGCTCTGCCTACAAAACCCTAATCTTAACCTAATCAAAACTACACCACAAGAAGGGAAGATCTTCAAACCCAAGCCTCTTCAAGCAATCCAATGCATCTTCAACTTGCCTTCAACATTATGCAAAAACAAGAGGAACAAAAACCTAATCTAAGGGAACTAAAGATGTTAATCTAGTTGAGTTAGTGCCTTAGAATCATCTAAAACTAGCACCTAAACTAAAATCAATCAAAAATAGCAAACTATCTTATAAATTTCTACAAAAATTCCTAAGGGATCCTAATTCAATTAAGAATTCCTCATACAAAAACCAGGGACTAAATCATCTATTAAGTCCTAAAATTAAGTCCTAAATCCAAAGGTATCAACCAAAAACCCTAAAAATGGAGCTTCTAAAGGTTTCAACATAAACTACCACCTATGTTCATCACAAAAATGTGAGAAAATTTTATGGGGAGCATGCATATCTATGCTAACTTCTCACAAAAAATCAGGATCAAAATCATCACCACATGATCACACAAAATTCCACAAAATCAAGTATCAAACATGACTATTTTAATATCAATTAAAATGTAAAAATTCCCATAAAAGCAGAAAATGCATGAAATAAAAATATTTTTTATCTAAAAAATACTAGATTCAATCATGAATATAATGCAAAAAGAATGGGATCAATTGGACCATTTTTCAATTTTATATGATTTAATCATGAACCATGAATAAAATGAAAAAATAAAGAAAATCAAAATAAAATAACCAAGCGCGTGGTGCAACTAGCAATGGAAAGCAGTTCATATCATGGATTGGGCCATTAGGGGGGTGCAGGTATCAACCAATTCACTAAGCCCAGCATCAGCAACTAAATGAAACGATGCGTTTCATTAACTCAGATCCTTCACAAATTGAAATTAAAACGTGGCCGTTGGATCACTCCTCTAGTCAAATGTCTCAGCCCCATCCAATGGCTCTAGAGTCATCTTCAACCTTTTGAATCTCTGAACCTCGCGCGCAGCTCCGGCCACCATCGGTGGTGCTCCGATCATCGTCCCCAACCCTAACTCTCTCTAGGATCCTCCATTGCAAATGGTCTATACATGAAACTTGTCCCAAATTTCCTCACGAATTCATTCATGCCCTTTCTTCTCTTTGAAACCTCAAGATTCGCCATAACCAATTCTCAACCGAAAATGGTAACATCCTTAATTGGTCACTAATTCTCAAACTAGCTATCTGGAAACCTTCCTACACCGTTATACAATGCGTCTAACATCCTAATTCGTATTGATTCTACCTAATTTATGCTGGAGGAAGAAGTTTACATACCTGTCAATTCTTGATGAACAGATGCACTAAATCTTCAAATCAAGCTCTCCAACCTTCCAGACACGATCAATGGATCATTCCCTTGCTTCTGTATGCACAAGAACTGGTTGAAAACTCCTGAAACTTGAAACCCGATGGTAAGTTGCAGGTGGAGAATTCTGAGCTCAAGAACACCAATCAGCCACGAATTCCCCTTGATTATGATTTGGAATCAATCCTTAGCATCCATGGAAGAGGTTGCAATAAAGAAAATGGATGGAAAGTGAAGAAATTGGTGAAACCAAATTCAGTTGCAAGCTATGCAATTTCAATCTCAATCTCTGCTCTCTCCTTCAATCATCACCAACCTTTCATCTGAACCTCTTCTACTCAATATATAGAACATGTGTGGATGATCTAGAACCCTCTAGATCCTTCTAATGAGAGTTTCAATCTCTCATGTCATGAGAATTTCAACCATATGCCATGGTATGCATAGTTCTGTTTGCAGCTTGAAATCCATCCCATTCTCTTCCAATTTCTCCCCTAGTGACATTTTGGAAGTGTTTTGCTTGCAAGGGGCTTTGGTTGTGCCTTGATTCTAGGTTTTGCAAATTTTACTTAAGATGTAAGTAACTACTTTTCAAAGCAAGTCCACAAATTAAACTTCAAATCAAAATTGTTGCTAAACCAATGTTCTTAAAATGCTTTTTAGAGTCAAAATGATATATTACATGCATTGGTTTGGATGTGTAGATCAAAAGTATCAATTTCCATCTTTGATTTATTTAACTTATACCCTTATTTTAGGTCATTTTTGCAACTTTGAGATACAAGCACTTCCAACAACTCATGACCTCTTTACTAGCCTTAAAAAATCATTTTGAACAAGTTTGATGTTAAACATTTTCCCATTTGAAGCTTGGAAATGGTAGTTATGGCCTTGTGGTTGAAATGACCGATAATCTCCAAATGACCAAAATGCCCTTGACTTGTCAAAGCCACAACTTGAGTTATACAAATCCTATCGAGTACTTCTAGTACCCTCTGGAAAGCTAAGAGAATAAGGAACAACATTAATGTTAACCAAAAGTTCATAGGAATCAGCCTTCTTGGGCAAAAGTTTCATGCAAGTTGGGTAACTTTCAAGCTCCCAAATCCACAGACCTCAGATGACCTGTAATTTGTCAAAGTCATAACTTGAGTTCTACAAATCCTATCAAGGACTTCTAGTACTCAAATTAAATCTAAGATCAAGATCTACAACATTCATGTTGGGGGTAAGATGAGATGACAATCACATCTTGAGCTAAATTGCCTTGAAGATAGGGGTCAAACTAGGGGATTTTACACTGTCAAGCCTTAGAAACCCTAGCTTGAAACTTCTCAAACTCTTCAATCATGATGAGTTAACCTTGGAATCATCCTTATAGAATCTTAATGCATCAATCCATGATCACATGGCTCTTGGATTAGGTCTCAACTTCCTCCAAGTCTTCAGTTGACTTAGGGTTGACCCAGTCAAACCCTAGGTGCACCACTCATGGCTGAGGCTTCTTATTCTTGCACAATGACCTGTCTAGGCCTCAAAGTAATCTTCAAAACTTATCATGAGCTCTCTCAAGACCTCAAGTCTAAATTCATGGCTTCAGAATCATCTGATGGTCTTCGCCATAACTCTCAAGTTAGGAGACACACACTCCTGGTTTCAACCACTCTCTCTAAGAATCTCTTAACTTCTCTGACAAGGATATCAACCCTTGAACACTTGAATAAGCTTCTTAGCTAGCTTCAAGGTCTTGTGTAGCTCTTGATTGGTAATCATACCTCTTGATCTCCTGGACACCTGTCAATGAAATGCAAATGATGATGCTAATGTGAATGCAATGAAACATAAGCTAGGTAAAGAAATGTTGGGCAAATTATGGGGTGCAACAGCTGCCCCTATTCAAACGGCTTGGACCTGACTGGGTGAGAAGCGAACAGCTCTCAACCAATCAAGGTAAAAGACGGTTGAATACCAACAAACCCGGAAATTTGCCAACTACACAAGTACACGGTACTCTGATGGGAACAAATATTCGAAAACTGAAATATTAGCTGCACGGCAACTGGCTGGGGAATTGGTCACACGGTAACCGGTGATACATGGTTGATCATGCCGTCAGGCATTGGAATTCCTCGGGACTCATCAGATCAATAATCAAGTTAATCATCCCTTTGGGCATTCAAAGAAATTTTCGGGCATCGGCCGGACTTCGTCAGTAAGTCGGGAATGGAATTCTCAATCAATCACGAACCAATTGGGGATATCCGACTTCTACCATCAGACACTCTACATCAGCTAAAAGAACTGCTTCGTCAATACGGTTGGACTTTAATCATCAAGTCTTCAAGGGAAGTTTCAACTTCGCTGTTCAGGAACCTGCTGGGGATGACACATCTCCGCTGGGGATTCTGGAGAACTATCAAGTCACTCTGCTTCGAGGATCCAGAAATTATTCTGGGTGAGCCATCTCTGCTGAGGAAATCAAGAGTCATCTTGAACAAATAACTCCGTGGGGACTTCAAGAATCATCCTGAACCAATAACTCTGCGGGAGATTTCAGGAATCATCCTGAGCAAACACTCTGCTAGAGATTTCAGGAATCATCCTGAGCGAACACTCTGCCGGGGACTCTAAGCGTCAACTTGAGCAACCAACTCTTTCGACTTCACTGGGATTTTAAGAGTCATCATAAATGAGCGCCTTCGTTGGAGAATTCAAGAATCATCTTGGGCAAACGAATTTGCTGGGGAATTCAAGAATCATCTTCAACAAGCGACTCTGCGGAGGAACACCTGCAAAACAAGAACGGTAACGACCTAGCTCATGTTTCATATGCATATGCTTTGACAACGATGCAATGCTCCACACGGTGGAAATGCTACACGTTTTTTAGGTAAATGCTATGCAATCATGCAAAATGCTACGATCCCATCAGCAAAATAAATGCTGAAGGGAGAATCCTCCTGTCAAGGAGAAAGAACCACTCTAGTGGGGAAGGAATCGTCCTGCCAAGGAGAAAAAGTCACGCCAATCTCAATTGGACTCCGCCTGGGAAAATGAACCTCAGTCGACTGCTGCGGGGGAACGAAGCTCCACGAGAACCTGGACCTGCTGAGGAAAGTGATGTCAATCGCAGAAACAAACTGCACAGCATTCGCAACCAACCTTTCTTGGAGGTAACGACTCCGGCGGGGAAATACAGCATCAGCTATTCAACACTCTACTGGGGAAAACCAATCATGGCCCAACGGCTTCCAAGGACTCGACTCTCTTGGGGATCTGCAAACTCGGCGGGGAAGAAGGAATCGTCCTGCTTACAGGGGAGAGTACAACTCTGCGGGGAATTTCAATTCTGCTGAAGACTTCAGTCTGGAACTATCAATTGCTGCACACTTCAGTATGTGACTCGGCTAGGGAGATAAAGACCCTTCGGGATGTATCTGATTGGGGAGAGAATCCTATCTGCTTGGGGAAAACATATCAATGCTTTACGATCTCCCGTTCACACTCTGCGGGGAGAGGCTGTTGAACTTCGCTGGAGAAGAAGGAATCATCCTGCTTGGGGAAGCATACGGCGTACTACCTGGTATATGCTACACCTGCAACAACACAAACAAACAGACAAGATACCCTTCTCAAAGGGACCTATCAAGGTTATCGTCTTGTGACAATGTTCGAGTAATTCATTGTTTCAACAATCAGTGGCCTAGGCCAGTAAGTTTATGTATGCGCATTTTATCAAAAACATCGGCGTTCTTTTTCGCAAACAAAACAGATAAATGCTAAACAGACAAACAGAATTGCTGAATAGTATACATTTTATTGATAACGAACCCTTGAATGGGTAAAAATGTTTTACAACAGATGCAAGCTCCTGGAATGAGGAAGCCGCGCAAATATAAAAACATAAATATACATCAGTATATACACAAATGTCAGCAATGAGGCGTAGACGAACACCATGAGTTGATCCCTCTATGGCCCAGTCGACTTCGATACATCTCCGACACTTCAGCTTCAGAAGAGATTGATTCAGATAAACGGCCCTCAGGTCTTCCAAACCACTAAACAATGAAAGTCCACACGCGGAACGCAGTCATTTGCTTTTTCAAATCCCTAACTTTTGCCTGAATCGCCCTTCCGGGTTTTCGATTCACCGGGATACCCTTTTTTGCCAAAGTCGCCCTTCCAGGTTTTCGACTTTGCGGGTGTACATTTTTTCAATTTATATCCCTAATTTTTGCCTGAACCTTTTTCCTTTTTTATGGTTCGCCGGGATGCCCCCTTTTTGCCTGGATGCTCTTTTTCTTTCCAGCAGGTCGTTTTTTAAGCAAAGTATTTTTTAACTGCGTCCGCGTTCACCGGGGATGAAAAATCTTCACCATCCATCGGGGATAACAACAAAGCTCCTCCCGAGAAGACTTTGCTGACGACGTACGGACCTTCGTAATTAGGAGTCCACTTGCCCCGATGGTCGGAGTGTGGAGGAAGAATCTTCTTCAGGACGAGATCACCCGTCTGAAAGCTTCTAGGGCGCACCTTCTTATCATAAGCTTTCTTCATTCGGCTTTGGTACAGACGACCATATGCAATCGATGCTAATCTCTTCTCGTCCATCAGGCTGAGTTGGTTCAGTTGGTTCTTAATCCATTCTGCCTCGTCGAGTTTCGCGTCAATCAAAACTCGCAAAGAAGGGATCTCCACTTCTAACGGTAGGACATCTTCCATACCATACACCAAGGAGAAAGGAGTTGCCCCGGTTGATGTACGTACCATCGTACGATAACCGTGCAGTGCAAATAGCAGCATCTCGTGCCAATCTTTGTAGGTCACAACCATCTTCTGTACAATCTTCTTAATGTTCTTATTGGCCGCTTCAACGACGCCATTCATCTTCGGCCGGTAAGGAGATGAGTTGTGGTGTTCAATCTTGAAACTCTGGCACAACTCCTTCATCATCTTGTTATTCAGATTCAAACCATTATCAATAATGATCCGCTCGGGAATTCCGTAACGACAGATGATATCCCTCTTTATGAATTTAGCCACCACCTGCTTGGTCACATTAGCATATGAGGTTGCCTCCACCCACCTGGTGAAGTAGTCGATGGCTACCAAAATGAAGCGATGACCGTTAGATGCAGTGGGCTCGATCTTGCCTATCATGTCGATGCCCCACATGGAGAACGGCCACGGGGAGGACATGACACTCAACGGGCACGGCGGCACATGAATCTTATCAGCATAAATCTTGCATTTATGACATCTCTTCGCGAATTTAAAGCAATCTGATTCCATTGTCATCCAGTAGTATCCTGCTCTCAGGATCTTTCTCGTCATAGCATGCCCGCCAGTATGCGTACCAAATGTGCCTTCATGGACTTCTTCCATGAGCATATCCGCCTCTTTCTCATCTACACATCTGAGTAGCACGAGATCGTGGTTTCTCTAATACAAAACTCCATCAGGATTGAGATAAAAATTTCCAGACAGCCTCCTCAGAGTCTTCTTATCCTGGGTTGACGCTCCCGCAAGATGGGCTGATGACTTTGGGCACTTTTTAGAACCTTGTTATGCAGGTACAACTAACCTATAGTACACTCCTTTTTGGGATGGGTAGACCTTAACTCCGCTCACGTACTTTAACCTAGGACTTTGTGTGTTTTCATGCATTGCATCCATAAAGCATCATATTGCATTAAGACTTCATGGAATTCAAACTCTATTTATGAACATTGCAGGATACCATGGATCACTCTAGGAAGCATACTTTGAAATTTACTTTTAAGGGTTTTAATTTGGAAGTCCTAGAGAAGCTAAGAGATTTGGTTCAAGATCAAGAAAAGTTCCAAAACAGATATGGAAGGCTATTGTCTTTGTTGAAGGTTCAAGTAAACGAAGGACTTCTTGCGACTTTGCTACAGTTTTATGATCCAGATTATCACTGCTTCACCTTTCCAGATTATCAGCTTTTACCTACCTTAGAAGAGTACTCTCAGTTGGTGGGATTACCTATCTTGGATAAGTCTCCATTCCCTTTCTTGGAGGAAGACCCTAAAGAACGAGATATTGCTAAAGCCATTTGTCTAAAGATATCCGATGTCAAAAACAATATGATCACTAAAGGGGGGATCTCCGGTTTTCCCAGGGACTTCCTAATTAAGAAAGCCCAATTTTATGCCGATCATAAAGACATGTTTGCCTTTGAGGCAATATTTGCCTTGCTTATTTATGGGTTGCTGCTTTTTCCTAGTTTTGAGGGGTTTGTGGACCTTAATGCAATCAAGACCTTCATGAGGAGAAATCCAGTTCCGACACTATTAGGTAATACTTATCATTCAGTACATCTCCGAAACCTTCATGGTGGAGGAATGATTACATGTTGTGTGCCATTATTATACAAGTGGTTTATTTCTCACTTACCCAAGTCTGGTCCGTTCTGGAGACCTAATCAAGAACGTTGGTCACAAAAAGTTATGGCTTTAACTCACTCTGATATTGATTGGTATAATCGCATGTACGATGGGATATCGATCATTGATAGTTGTGGAAACTTCAACAATGTGCCTTTGCGCAGTTTCAATGGAGGAATTAGCTACAATCCAGTCTTAGCTCGCCGACAGTTGGGATACCCCTTGAAGGAACCGCCTAAAGGTATTCACGTGGAGAAAATCTTTTTCAAAGACGACAAAAAGCTTCAAGATCAGATTCGATCTTCTTGGAATCATCTGCGTAGGAAAGACAAAGAAAGTTTGGGAAGACCTAATTGTGTGTCCATGGAACCATACTTTCAATGGGTCCGAGGAAGAGCTATTGAGTTGAAGATGCCCTACTCTCGCCAAGATCCTTTACCTCAAAGAGAGGAACCTGTCCAGTATTTCATGACCGAAGCTGAGACTTTGACGATCGCTTTGAAGAGATCACAACGCGAAACACAATCATGGAAGAACAAATACCATGTGATGGCCAGCGAGTACGAAGAACTTCAAAAGCAGATTCAGTCGAAGAATGATGAGATACAATCCTACAAGAAGAGAAGGCTCTACGAATATTTATTTTCCTCCGGATCTCCGTCTGCTCACTGAAGTTGTGGAAGATGCTTCTCTAGGACTTTCTAGGCTTTTATTTAGCTGTTTTGGTTGCAAGAATATTATTTGTAATCTGTCTTCAATGAATTAAAAGTTTCTTTGGTATTCTGCAATATTCGTAAATATTTGAATTCCATGAAATCTTCATTTGCATTCACATTTTAGCATCATACTTTTGCATTGCATGTGTCTCCCGGTTTCTCATACTCGGTTCTCTCACCTTCCAGTTTTGTCACCCTAAGTTCTCTGCATCGATACGACCCTTCAAAAAGATGGAAGATCAAAACCAAGAGATCAACCGTGTCAGCCATGAACTCGAAGATCTTCGAGGAAGTGTAGGGCAGATTTTGGAGATGCTACGAGCTCTTAGTGTGAAGGTGGATGCTCATTCTACTGTTGTTTCTGAGACTACTAATACCGTTATGAAATCTCAACCAGCTGTTACTGTCGAGAATGTACCTCCTCACGGTCTTCAACCCGGTTTGATGCCTCCTAGCGCTCAACCAGTTCGACGAGCTACCTCTCCAAAGTGCAAAATTCCTAATTCCGACCATGGTAAGGGACCTGCACGTTCGAGGAACCGCAAAATGGCTACTCCTAAACCTTGGCAACATCAACCTGATTATGTTCAAGGTTATCCGCTCTCATATGTTCAACAACCCAATGTAGCTACTGTTGCACCTCCTTTCGATCAGCAGTTTTCTACATACCAGCATGTGCAGTCAACTCCGGTATATCAAGCACCGACTCATCAACAACCTTTCGGTTATCCGCCTATGCAAGTTCCTGTCAACAGTCAACGAGTGCCCAACGCTCCTATTCACCAGCAATCACAGGATCAGGTTCCTTATCCCCGTAAGAGTCAGTATAAGCCTTGTCCTCCAATTCCGATGACTTTCACTGAGTTATACCCCCATTTGGTACAACAGGGTCTGATTACCACCCGTGCTTTGGGTCCTCCGCCTAATCCATTACCTGCAGGTTACAACGCTGTCGCTCATTGTTTATTTCATGAGGGTGCGCCCGACCATGATCTAGAGAATTGCTACGCTCTTAAGAAATTTGTCAGAAATTTGCTAGAAACGAAGAAGTTGCCTTTTAGCGATGCTAAGCTAAAGATCGAGACTCCTCTCGGGGTCCCTCACTTGTCGAGTTCGAATTCTGCAAAGCATGCTACTCCTGTGGCAAATCAGCCGAATCCAGTAATTATTCAAAGGCCTAGCTCGCTTCATTTCAGTAACCCTCAAGATGATATGACCGGGATCAACCAAGAATCTGGGAAAGTTATTTTGAAGCAACGACTGAAAACTGTTGAAGATGTGACCAGCATAACTGGGACAAGCCATGACGACTCACAATGATCATAAACCAGACGTCCTTTCCATTGAGGCTCCGCCAAAGGAAACTGTTACTCTTGAATGCAAGATTTCATAAACATTTAGAAGGATTTTTCCGACAGTTCATTTGTTTATTTATATGTATTTCTCTTTGATTAAGCATATTTAGCATGTGCGAACTTGTTTATCTTTGATTAATGCAACGCATATGTTCGTCTTGAATAAATCCATTTGTTTCACTAATTCAAAATATATTTTTCATAAATCATAATGCCAACTTTACCCGATCTCTTGTTCTGATGGAGAATTGGGAGGAGGATGACGAACCTAAAACGTCAGATTTCTTGTCGTATGCTTTCGATTAAAACCTGTTGATGATGTAAGGCATTGTTTCAAATCCCAAACACTGGAGATATAAGGATGATAATCCCTCGTTAACCTCTTTGAGCCTTGAAGTAGGAGTTTTTCTTTCTTTTAAGAACCTTCATCCTAACCTGGGGCAGGGTAGGTCTCAGTTAAGCCGATCGAGCGCTTAGATCCTCAAAAAGGAAGAGCAAACCTTCGAGAATTTATCCTTAGCATCTTAAGAAGTCCAATACAATGACTATCCCTCGGTTACCTAAGGAGTGGGGCAGTCACGAGCCTTTCAAAAGATTTACACGACTTGTGCATAAAAGAATATTCGAAAATAAGAGCCCGCTAAGTCAAAACCTATGAAGGAGACTTAGGCAAAACTGGGGCATCTCGCTGGACTCCAAAGTCAGATCAAAAGACATTGTCCAGGCAAAAGTTAGGGAATAAAAGCAAAACAAGAGGGTACTATAAATAATCCCTAGTCGTGTGACCAATTGCCATTAGAAATAGGTGAGTGACTGCCATGCCCAAAGCCTTGATAAGTTCTCGACCATAGCAAATCCGCTTGAGATATGAGCGTTCGTATCCGATTAACTGAATTAGGATTGGAGAACATCACGAAGAAGGGGTGGGTACAAATATAACTTTGAGCCTATATCCTTTGTTTCTTAAACCGTGAACCGAGCCACGATACAACCTTTAAAAGACCTAATTGAAGTAGGACTTCGGTTGAAAGCATACTCGACAAGATCACGTTTCCTGACTCCTACGAGCTATGCTCAGAGAAATTCATGTTGGCATTATAATTAAAACTTATATCCCGACTAGTGATTTCGGTCACAAGTTGTTGCGATATCTTTTTTTCAAAACAAAAATTCAAGACAAATATATGTGTACATTGACAAGCTCAGGATAGGCATTTCAGGCATGACAACTTTGCTTGATATCTTAGAGATTTACATATGGACATAACCCGTGGAACTTGAAGATCCTGCAAAACAGGGGCAGGCAGTTTCCCAATTCGCTTACCAACGCGAGTCTGACGTTCTTAAGAGCTACTTCTCAAAGATTTCGTCGTAACACGATTAATTTGTGCCAGTTACGTCGAGACCTGACAAATCTCTCAAAGAGTTTGAAAACAGTGGGGCAACCAGACTCCGTGTTCTCTATAAAATCCTCTTGAGATGACCATACCTCACAACGCAAGTATCCTGGGGCACCGTGTCTTTTAAAAAGGAAACAAATGGCGACTACTACAAGGTCCTTCAAGATCAAAACCATGTGGTTTCACAACTTTTCTTCATGCACCCAATAGATTTTACTCGCGATGACCTTCGTTTCCCAGTAAATCTCAGTGTTGCAACAGGCTCCTAAACTATTGCCTCATCACAGTCCCCAGCGAGACTATAAGCCGACAACTTTTTCTTGGGTAACTCGAAAGTGTCCCTCGGGTTTTTTCTCCCCATGTGAAGACATGATACTGTGCACCCAAGCAGATTACCTTCTCTCCAGAGAATTCAGAAACTTTGAGGCCAGATTTAGTTCTACCATTGATCTTTCTTACCCAGGATTGACGTATTGGTTGCAGAGAACGCAGGGTATTTCCGTCGAGATGTTTGTTTCATCTTTCGTCCTGTCTCTAGTCTGTTGCGTCAGCATACACAGGGGCATAAGCATCACATGCCTATTTCATACACATACTCATTACATACTCATTCCACTACATCCTGCATATTTAACTACATAGACATAGACATACATAGACATAGACATACATAGACATTAACATACGTTCACATTAACACATGCGTTAGCATCCACAGGTTCATTGTGTTTCACCATCATTGGTTGTTACCGCCGAGTAACTGGGTTGGTCCATTCCCTTCAAATAGATTGTCAGCTTTAAGCATAAAATACATACGTGTTTCCAGTTTCCCCACAGAGCTCGATCCTCGTGGATGACGGTTACTTCAGCTATCTTTCCTCGCCAGGATACGATATTTACCCTTCGAGATCATTCCCTCGATGGAGTCTTGATTACTAGTCTTCTTTCTAGCTCGATCCTAGATTGAATCTCAGATCTTGTCGGTCGTCAAGCCCACCAGACGTGCATTTATTTTGCACCGTTTAAAATTTTCACCATACCTTGGCAGATGTGCGACTGTTCTCGCCCGAGAAGTTTATCACTGTACCCGGACGTGCATTTATTTTGCACTATCTTTCAGTCAATCACAATCCTTTACAGATACACGCCCGTTCACGCCTGGAAAATATATCAGTACATCTTACAGCATCGGTATGCGACTGTTCTCGCCTGAGAAGCCTATCGATATAACAAACCTGCATCTTACAGCATCGGTATGCGACATTTCTCGCCTAAGAAGCCTATCGATATAACAACCTTACACAACACGATACATGCCTGTTCTCACCTGAGAAGCTTATCATCGATCAGCGCCAGTTCTCACCTGAGAAGCTTATCATCGATCAGCACCTGTTCTCGCCTGAGAAGCTTATCATCCTCTGTTATCACCTCTGCAAGCAGTTCCTACATGAGAAGCTTAGTATTGCCACTCTTGCAAATAAGCGACGTTTCTCGCCTAAGAAGCTGATCCTATCTTCGTTATGACTCGCAGCAAATGGCCATCTCCATTGAGCAGTTGGGCTTCCATTTTCCCTGTCATCGTGAAGTATGGGGAGGTTTGAGCGGAATCATATTCAGGAGAGCACGATCTTGAAGTATGAAGAAGTTCATTTACCCTTTAGTAAAAGAAGGAGCGAAATCATATTCAGGAGAGCACGATCTTGAAGTATGAAGAAGTTCATTTACCCTTTAGTAAAAGAAGGAGCGGAATCATATTCAGGAGAGCACGATCTTGAAGTATGAAGAAGTTCATTTACCCTTTAGTAAAAGAAGGAGCGGAATCATATTCAGGAGAGCACGATCTTGAAGTATGAAGAATTTCGTTTACCCTTTAGTAAAAGAAGAATCAGAATCGTATTCCAGGCGCCGACCTTAAATATGAGAAGATTTATATATCAGATAAAGCAGCAGCCTCTTTATTTGAGTGCTTATCTGTTTTGGCACATAAGTCCCTTCCAACGATAAGTGACAGTTCTCCCTCGAGAAGCTTATCAGGGCATTTCCCATTAAAGTCCATTTATTTTGGCATACAGTCGGTCTTTACCCTGTATATTTGATACGGATTTCCGAAAAGTCCGTCCGATCCTATCACGAAGGATAGTTTATAGAAGCTTGGATGTTATTCTTTGCTCAATGCTCCAGCGTTCTGTAATCGATCTTGCAACCGTGTAGATCCAGTTTTATTATTAGACATTCCCAAGTGGAGGTCATCTCATAGGTGCCATCTCCATTTAAGGATCTTATTCTTAAAGTCCATTTATTTTGGCATACAGCCGGTTTTTACCCTGTATATTTGCTACGGATTCCCAAAAAGTCCGTTTGATCCTGTCACGAGAGATAGTTTACAGAAGCTTGGATGTTATTCTTTGTTCAATGCTCCATGCACTCTGTGATCGATCTTGCAAATCGTACGTGATCCAGTTTGATTTTTAGATCCCCCAGTGGAGGCCGTCTCATAGGGGCCATCTCCATTTGAGAATCTCGTTCCCGTTCTAAAAATGACCATTGGTCGTGTTCGCACCAGTTGACCATCATTTTTAGAATTCCCCGGTGTTGTGCTGTGTCCCAGCGCGTCGTTTTCCCAGCGTGTGCTTCTCGTAGCGTCTGTCCCTGTGTCGTCATATTCGTCAACATTTTCGCATCCATCATTCTGGCATACACATCATATCATATTCATGACATCGTCCGCATCATATTAGATCCATAGCATTGCATATCGCCGCATCTAAGGGCAAAATTTTCGGTTATCTATATTTAAATCCCTCCACCATGATTTCTCGAGCCTCGGTCGCTCAAATCATCCGGTGAAGTTATTTAAATAGGGGCAACTGTCATACCCCAAATTTTACCCTCAGATTAGTCTATTCATATAGCATGACATTCATTGTTGCATCCGCTAACTATTAACAGGTTATGTAGTGTGTTTATTTTGCAGGAACTACATCAGGTGCGCGTTAACTATGAAAAGGGCAAAGTGGTCATTTATACATCATTTGTTGACTGTTTTTGTGGAGGTTTCGTTTCCGGGTTCTTTAAGAGTAAACTGAAATTCATGTTAATGCTAGTAATTAATTCAATGGGCCGTGACTCTGTCGTCATTGGATTTCTGAGAGGTTTATCTTGTCACGTGGGTTGATTATGTTAAGATATCAATTTGGTTTGGTTCAAGGCGATGCGAGAATCTGATTTGTGGAACATGGTTTTAACAAGAATTCATTCTTCTATCTTCCAGTTCATTTTAAAGGGAAAGCAGTGAAAATTTCGACTGATTAATGGCACTTATTCATGTTGAAGGTATATGGAGAGATTAATCTTATTGGATCGAATTAATTTTAACCTGTATTCGGAGATATTTGACCGGTGAGGTTTAATCGGATGTTGAGGTGTTTGCAGCAAATTAAATCATGGAAAAGAAATTGAAAAGTGATTTTAATAGAATATGTGAATTTTATTCATAATATTTTTATTATTACAATTTGTAAAGAGAAAGTGAATTTGGATAGAACATTGGAAGTTTATTCATAATATTTTTATCATGATTTACAAAGAGGAAATAATTTGGATAAAGAATATTATTGAATTTATTTCAAGTTACAAAAGAGAAATAAAAATTGCATTTCCTAAAGTTCTAAGTCATGTGGGCTTCGTGTTGATGCTTCGCGTTCGTCACTCGCTATCCGATTACCTGCACAATGAAAACAAAGAAAAGCAGAAGAAAATGTCAGAAGAAATAATTTGACACTCTCAGAACATCATCATCATCGAGTGCCGGGAGTGGCACAACCGAAGCTGCGTCCTACCCCCGTTACCGATCCGTGCCATTGGCGTCAGATCAGGTAACATCTGTTCTTATCTAAGGGGAAACCGAGAGATGAAGAGTAAAAAGAAGTTTCGGGTCGAAATGGATTTTGCCGAAAGATTGCTTCGAAACCAATACGTAATTGGAATCTATCAAGTAAATCCGGATGCCAACAGATTGCTAATTAGATCCATCGATGATCCACAACTGAATGTAGAAAATCCAAACCATACGGATGTCCCAGATCAGAGAGAGGAGTTTTCTGCAAAAAATCCAACAAATAATATCAGAATCAAAGTCCATATCAGAAAACTGAATCCACAGAACAACAGAACAGTCCCGGAAACAAAGTTCGTTCCTACCACAGAAGGAATACTCAACAAAATCGAAAAGCATACGGCATCAGTCCAAAGAACTAGTTCAGCAGAAAAAACCAGAAAATAGACAAGTCCAGGATCACGATCAAGAAAGAACAAAGTTCAGTTCAGTTCAACAAACCGTATTAGTTCACAGTGGAAAAACCGAAAGTACAGGACATGGGCTCAGTCAGAGCATCATTGCCCTAAGTTCACAGCTCCAAGATAAGTCGCAAATTGTTTTGCAATCAAATGCAGTACCTAATGTTGCAATTTCGTGACAGAAACGGCAAGGCGTAGTTCCGACGGTTCAGACCAAAGGGTCATCATTACCACATACCATTCCCGACAACTTTGACTCAACCAAATCATCAGCATCAGTTCACTGAAAAGAAGAAAAAGGAAAGTCAATAAACTCATCAGAAAAACGAGATGGTGGCTCGCATAACCAATCTCATCAGAAAAAGCAGATGTTTGTTCTGATCAGCATCTGATAACATCAGCCAATATCAGAGTCAAAACTAAATGGCAATAGCATCATGGTCTGATGGCTCAGACAGGGCGTCATCATCGCCGTATACCCCTTCTCGACATTTGGTTCGACCAAAACCTTGGCACCAGTTCTGAAAGAAGAAAAAGACGGTCAGTGAACTTAAAACCAGAAGAACAGATAAACTGATAATCAGGACAAGCCGATATCCACCAGCCATATCACATCTGAAACAACAGCAACAATGCAGTAAATCAAGAGGATAGGTTCAGTATGAAACAAGCTTAGTGCCAGGACAATCCAACAAGGATCCCAAGCTTGGTCAGTCAAATTCGCCTCAAATAAGACCCATGAGCCAAAGTCTGCAAAAAAAACAACAACCAAGCAACATCAGAAGCAGCTGGTCAAATATCAAATACCTACGAGCAAAGTTACACCGAAGAAGGTAGAGAAGATCGTTCGAGGAAAGTTCAATGTGGAAAAGCGACAATACGATAAGGCTCAGCTACGAACATCATTGCCCCAAACTCGCAGCCACAAATCAGTTCAAGATATTAAAGATATTCAAAGCCACATCAGAGGGATCCATGGGCATCACAGTGAAATTCGGAGAGGCGTATCAAGTTTAAGTAACATATCTGCAACAAAACCAGAAACCCACATCAATTCAGATTATCTAAATCACACCAAGAAATCAAAACGAAATCCAAAAACGAAAATCTGGAGTTACATCAGAAAAATCCGAGTGAGTTCTGAAAATGGAAAGAATCCCAATCAAATCGAAAAATACCAGGTTCACAAATCCACGAAGATCAAATCAAAATCGCGATCCAATCTCAGAAAAATAACGCAAATCCACTCTTATCAAAGGCCCAAAAGAGAGTCAAAGAAAAGATATAAAAGGGAACCACATCACCTCGTAAAAACCCTAGAAAACGGCGAACAACAATCGCAAGCAAAACCCTAGCGGCCGCGATATCGAAGGAAGAAGAGCTTCGCTCAAAGCCGTCATAAACAGCCAGCAACGCCGCCATTCGACGACGAGCAAACCACTCCTGAGGCTCAGTTTCTCACATCATCTCCTCGAAGAAGATCATCATCATCGCCTCGTTTCTCACCGAAAGCCACTCGTGAGATAAAATGTAAGCACGCCATATTTCTCACGGTTATTGTTTTTCTTTTTCAGGGAAGACGAGAGAGAGCCATCGAAATGAAGGGAAAACACGAACGAAGAGAATCGCAGCGAGGAAAAAGAAGAGGAATTGAAGAACGGCGCCGTGAAGTAATTAGGGTTTGGGAACCCTAGTTGTGTGTTTTGTTACAACTACACCTACCGGGTTGGGTCCGGAAGTGATTACCGGCCCAACCCCTTTTATTTTTCTTTTTTTTCATTTTTTAATTAGTCAGTTTGAATTTTAATAAAATTTTTAATCAAATGTTAAAATTGTTTTTTAAAAATAAATAAAAATCAAAGAAAAACCTTTTTTTTCATATAATAAATAAAAAACCTTTTTTTAAATAAATAACTTAAAAATCTTTTTTTAAAATATATAAGTTAAAACCTTTTTTAAGATTAAATTTAAAATATTTTTTAATTAACATTACTCTTTGTTTTTTATAAATTCATTTAACATCTCTTTCAAAACAACAAAAATCTTCAACATTGCACTCTTGTCTCATGACTCGGCCAATTACCGTACGACTTTGCCCATTAACGCGTGTGTTCATTTTGCAGCCTATCACATTGTGTTTTATTTAAGTTTCATCATTATTGTAATTGCTTCTCGGTTGTAACCTCGCGAACCAATAATCGCGTTTACGTGTCTGCTTTTAAAATTTTGCTGCTTGCATGATTCAAGTCTCACACATTCATCAATTATTCTGTCACACTACACATATCCGAAGGTTAGGTCTAGCTTTTGGTCGCCGTGCCAATAGTCCTCAACTTCAAACCCTTACAACTTCACAAACCCTAAATTTTCACAAATGCCTCGCCGCAGGCAAGATTATAATTTTACCCCTAGCGTTAGGTCAAAGAGCCGCCGCGCTCATTTTAGGGTTTCCTGCCGTGGAATCCCTAATTTAACCCTAATCACATCTTAACATTTCAACGTAGAAATTTGGAGTTCCTACACTCCACGTAAGCGTGTCCTTATTATGCGTTTATTCCCCTTGAGACCTTGACCATAGTCAAGAATTCTCTAACCTCCCTTTTGAGGGGAACTACGATTACTCTGATTCCATTCCCGTAAGGATACGTAGGCACAAGATGCGATGTCTTGCCGAGTAAACTTAGAATTAACCCCTTAGGTCTCTTTTCTCACTTTTAATCCTTTGTGCATATACCTTAAGCAAATAAATAAAGCAAATAGTAAGCATTGAACAAAAGGTTCCTGTAGAGTACTACAGAAGTTTAGGGTGCTAATACCTTCCCTAAATTTAACCAACCCCCGAACCCTAGATCTTTCCCCGCATTGTGTTTACGATGCAAAATAGGTTTTCCCTTTTTTGACCTTTTCCTTCGGATAAATCAAAGAGCGGTTGTGAATTGAATTGCGATTCAAACTAATTAATAGTTTGTGATCCTATTTCCACCGCAACACCCCTCCCACAACAACACAGATAGTCATATCATACTGAAAATAACGTGCGGGAAATAAAAATGCGATAAATAAACACAACCTAACAAGTAATCATACAAGCGCTAGGATTGACTCTAGCAGGGGACGTCAGATCCCCAAACTGACTTGCATTCGAAACGTTGGATCCCAGGAAACTATCAAGTCCCCAGCAGAGTCGCCAGTTGTCGCTTCCGCGAAAATAAGGTGCCGGCAAAACAGAAGAGTCGCCACCTTTCGTTATTTATCCCTCGGAACGGGAAAAGAAACGATCGGAAAAACCTGACGAAAAAGGTATAAGACAAGGTCATCGCAACCATTGTCTGGGTTCTGGAGTCGGTTACGCAAGGGGAAGGTATTAGCACCCCTCACGTCCGTCGTACTCGACGGGATCCACGCTTGTTGTGTTTACTGGACGAGTTGGTTTATCTATCTACCTATCAAGGCTGGCTTTAAAAAGAAAAGAAAATGATTCGGCAATGCGTCGCACTTTATGCCTACGTATTCTCATCAGAGAATGAGAAATCATAGTCAACGTAGTTCGACCAACTACGGGTTATGGGGGAAGGTGCTCGCCAATACATCATTATTGTGCCTACGTACTCTCAACAGGTATGAGAGATCAGAGCTTACGTAGTTCGGGATAATACGGATTACGGGGATTCAGATTCATCTGTTTTATCGAGTAGGGTTAACAAATAGTTCCAGCAGTTAGGGACAAAGCCTGTTTGTGGTAGAACTAGGAGTTAACAACATTCTTTTCTTCAGAAAAGCTTCCTTTGAATTATGGGCCCACGGGGCAAAAAGGTTTGAAGTTTGTTTTTTGTCTTTTACGGAAGAACTGTTTTTCATGTTTGTTTGCAACTAGTATCGCACTAGAGACTATGACCTGAGAGTGAATGCGTCGCATGTCACCCAAAGGGTGCCACACTAAACATTCAGACTGTTGAAAAGAAACTCTCCAACAATCCTTTCTCAGATAGCTTAAGGCTCGTAACGTACGATGTCAGTTAGCCTTTATTACTGTATTTTGATTTGTTTTGAGATGAGAAGAGAGAACAGGCTCAACTAAGCGGAGACTATCAAGTCCTAATGTTGTCATGCCAAGGATTCATCCTATGGTTGAAGTTTGAAACAGGGAACTCCTAGAAGTTATCATGCATAGGTTTCAACCAAAAGGGGATCATGTCAATGATACAGAAACAGATAAAGCATCAGCTTAATAGTAAACAAATATAGAGTAAAATGCATGCAATGCAAGTGAGGGAGGAAATGTGTGTGGGGCAGCAGCCTCCACAAGCTCATCTCAACCTCAAGCCAGATATGAATAACTGCAATCATACAGGAAATAAAATGCGATCAAGCCAAATAAGAGCAACTGCAATCATACAGAAGAAGTGACATGCTATCAAGCAAAATAGAAGTAACTGCAATCATACAGAGGAAATAAAATATGCTAGCAAGAAAACACAAACCACATGGGCAAGGGAGCAGGGCTCTACCGAATACCCGTAAGCAAAGCCATACAGTAAAAATACAAGAAGAGGGAGCAACTCAACCCCTAGTGCAATCATGCTCCTAGATTAAAGTCAGTCTAGATATGAACTTATTCTAATGCATCAAGCAAGTCAAACAAGCCACACCAATACAGAGGAGAAAATAGACAGGAAAGAAAGCAGATCAACAGCTTCCACAGCTTCAAGCTTCAGCTCTTCAGGGCTACCATCCTTCATAATAAGTATCAACTTGCTTCTCCAGGGTTCTAACACATCAAACATAAGTATCAACTTATTTTCTCTTCTCCAAGCCTCAGCTCTTCAGTTAATTCCACCTTCAGGCTTCACTCCTAACTGCAAGTATCAACTTGACTCCTTCAGGCTCTCAATGTATCAACATAAGTGTCAACTTATCCTTTATTCCTCAAGCCTCAGCTCTTCACTCAATCTCAATTGAATCCTCTTCATAATTATCAAATTGATCTTCAAGCTTCAGCTCTCTTTGCTTCACCAGTATCAACTGGGTCCTCTTCATTTACAAGCTTCAGCTTCTCAGAGTAATCTTCAATCACATGGAAGTGTCAACTTCATCCTTCAATCTTCTTCAAGCAAGGAACTCCATCCTCTAATCAAGGGAGAAAGATGCATCTATCAAGAGCAAAGTTGGGATGCTTGGTAGCAGAGTGAAGACCAAAGGTCACCACTGAGCATCCTGTCATCAGAGATAGGGACCCTCAAAGGTTCTACCACTTTGCAAAGAGCCACAAATCCTACCAAAGGAGGGATGAGGCCTTTACAAGGGACCTTACATCATAGGAAAGAATGGAAGTGATCAACATCATCCATGTTTATGAAGGAAGAGAACTATCTAGAAGCTCTGCCTACAAAACCCTAATCTTAACCTAATCAAAACTACACCACAAGAAGGGAAGATCTTCAAACCCAAGCCTCTTCAAGCAATCCAATGCATCTTCAACTTACCTTCAACATTATCCAAAAACAAGAGGAACAAAACCCTAATCTAAGGTGACTAAACATGTTAATCTAGTTGAGTTAGTGCCTTAGAATCATCTAAAACTAGCACCTAAACTAAAATCAATCAAAAATAGCAAACTATCTTATAAATTTATACAAAAATTCCTAAGGGATCCTAATTCAATTAAGGATGCCTCATACAAAAACCAGTGACTAAATCATCTATTAAGTCCTAAAATTAAGTCCTAAATCCAAAGGTATCAACCAAAAACCCTAAAAATGGAGCTTCTAAAGGTTTCAACCTAAACTACCACCTATGTTCATCACAAAAATTTGAGAAAATTCTATGGGGAGCATGCATATCTATGCTAACTACTCACAAAAAAATCAGGATCAAAATCATCACCACATGATCACACAAAATTACACAAAATCAAGTATCAAACATGACTATTTTAATATCAATTAAAATGTAAAAATTCCCATAATATCATAAAATTCATGAAATAAAAATATTTTTTATCTAAAAAATACTAGATTCAATCATGAATATAATGCAAAAAGAATGGGATCAATTGGATCATTTTTCAATTTTATATGATTTAATCATGAACCATGAATAAAATGAAAAAATATAGAAAATCAAATTAAAATAACCAAGCGTGTGGTGCAACTAGCAATGGAAAGCAGTTCATATCATGGATTGGGCCATCAGGGGGGTGCAGGTATCAACCAATTCGCTAAGCCCAGCATCAGCAACTAAATGAAAGGATGCGTTTCATTAACTCAGATCCTTCACAAATTGAAATTAAAACGTGGACGTTGGATCACTCCTCTAGTCAAAGGTCTCAGCCCCATCCAATGGCTCTAGAGTCATCTTCAACCTTTTGAATCTCTAAACCTCGCGCGCAGCTCCGGCCACCACCGGTGGTGCTCCGGTCATCGTCCCCAACCCTAACTCTCTCTAGGATCCTCCATTGCAAATGGTCTATACATGAAACTTGTCCCAAATTTCCTCACGAATTCATTCATGCCCTTTATTCTCTCTGAAACCTCAAGATTCGCCATAACCAATTCTCAACCGAAAATGGTAACATCCTTAATTGGTCACTAATTGTCAAACTAGCTATCTGGAAACCTTCCTACACCGTTCTACAATGCGTCTAACATCCTAATTCGTATTGATTCTACCTAATTTATGCTGGAGGAAGAAGTTTACATACCTGTCAATTGTTGATGAACAGATGCCCTAAATCTTCAAATCAAGCTCTCCAACCTTCCAGACACGATCAATGGATCATTCCCTTGCTTCTGTATGCACAAGAACTGGTTGAAAACTCCTGAAACTTGAAACCCGATGGTGAGTTGCAGGTGGAGAAATCTGAGCTCAAGAACACCAATCAGCCACGAATTCCCCTTGATTATAATCTGGAATCAATCCTTAGCATCCATGGAAGAGGTTGCAATCAAGAAAATGGATGGAAAGTGAAGAAATTGGTGAAACTGAATTCAGTTGCAAGCTATGCAATTTCAATCTCAATCTCTGCTCTCTCCTTCAATCATCACCAACCTTTCATCTGAACCTCTTCTACTCAATATATAGAACATGTGTGGATGATCTAAAACCCTCTAGATCCTTCTAATGAGAGTTTCAATCTCTCATGTCATGAGAATTTCAACCATATGCCATGGTATGCATAGTTCTGTTTGCAGCTTGAAATCCATCCCATTCTCTTCCAATTTCTCCCCTAGTGACATTTTGGAAGTGTTTTGCTCGCAAGGGGCTTTGGTTGTGCCTTGATTCTAGGTTTTGCAAATGTTACTTAAGATGTAAGTAACTACTTTTCAAAGCAAGTCCACAAATTAAACTTCAAATCAAAATTGTGGCTAAACCAATGTTCTTAAAATGATTTTTAGAGTCAAAATGATATATTACATGCCTTGGTTTGGATGTGTAGATCAAAAGTATCAATTTCCATCTTTGATTTATTTAACTTATACTCTTATTTTAGGTCATTTTTGCAACTTTGAGATACAAGCACTTCCAACAACTCATGATCTCTTTACTAGCCTTAAAACATCATTTAGAACAAGTTTGATGTTGAACATTTTCCCATTAGAAGCTTGGAAATGGTAGTTATGGCCTTGTGGTTGAAATGACCTATAATCTCCAAATGACCAAAATGCCCTTGACTTGTCAAAGCCACAACTTGAGTTATACAAATCCTATCAAGGACTTATAGTACTCTCTAGAAAGCTAAGATAATAAGGAACAACATTCATGTTGACCAAAAGTTCATAGGAATCATCCTTCTTGGGCAAAAGTTTCATGCAAGTTGGGTAACTTTCAAGCTCCCAAATCCACAGACCTCAGATGACCTGTAATTTGTCAAAGTTATAACTTGAGTTCTACAAATCCTATCAAGGACTTCTAGTACTCAAATTAAATATAAGATCAAGCTCTACAACATTCATGTTGGGGGTAAGATGAGATGACAATCACATATTGAGCTAAAATGCCTTGAAGATAGGGGTCAAACTAGGGGATTTTACACTGTCAAGCCTTAGAAACCCTAGCTTGAAACTTCTCAAACTCTTCAATCATGTTGAGTTAACCTTGGAATCATCCTTATAGAATCTCAATGAATCAATCCATGATCACATGGCTCTTGGATTAGGTCTCAACTTCCTCCAAGTCTTCAGTTGACTTAGGATTTACCCAGTCAAACCCTAGCTGCACCACTCATGGCTGAGGCTTCTTATTCTTGCACAATGACCTGTCTAGGCCTCAAAGTGATCTTCAACACTTATCATGAGCTCTCTCAAGACCTCAAGTCTAACTTCATGGCTTCAGAATCATCTGATGGTCTTCCCCATAACTCTCAAGTTAGGAGACACACACTCCTGGTTTCAACCACTCTCTCTGAGAATCTCTTAACTTCTCTGACAAGGATATCAACCCTTGAACACTTGAATAAGCTTCTTAGCTAGCTTCAAGGTCTTGTGTAGCTCTTGATTGGTAATCATACCTCTTTATCTCCTGCACACCTGTCAATGAAATGCAAATGATGATGCTAATGTGAATGCAATGAAACATAAGCTAGGTAAAGAAATGTTGGGCAAATTTTGGGGTGCAACAGCATGTAAAAAAAAAAGTGGTAGTAAGCTTCTAGGAAAAATGACTCAAAATGATTTTCATGATATTGTAATGAATGGAATGAGGTTAGACACTGCATACCTGTTACAGATAACCTTGAGCAAGCAAAATAACCCAGAAAACCAGAGGAATCTCAAGCCACCAACAAGTTTTGTGCATTTCTTCTCTTTTAAGCCAAACTGCAAATCTTAAGTCAGTTGAAGAAATAAACTCCACTGCTTGTTTCCAATGCCTTAGACAATTGGGAAATGATATATGTGAGGTGTTTGAGTGATTAAAAGACCAAGGAAATGTATGGAACAAGATATGGTAGATTTTGTGGCTTTTGGTCAAAGTAACTTAGTGTGGAAGTTGACTTTTTGAATGGTGAGGATTTTGAGTGATCTAAGGTCTTGGGCACCCTCTATACTATATTTAGAGATTGTGTTGATGATTATTGAGGAGTTTGAATGTAGTGAAATGAATTTGGCAGCCTTGGTAGCAAGACAAATTTTTGGTGTTTTAGTGAAAAGTGACTTTGTGATTCTTGAAGCAAGGAGTGGAAATAGCAAGGGCTTGGGTTTTCTCTGGTTTTTAGAATTAATATTGTGTTGAAAATGAAGTGGTGAAGGCTCCCTTTTATAGGCAAATGAGGAGAGGGGCATATTTGAAGATTTCTTCACTTTGAAGAAACGTTTTTCACTTTTTGGATGAAACCTCCACATGAGGGTTTTCTTGGCTGATAGGCAAGCCTCAATAGTCAAGAAAAATGACGAGCTAGTGTGGTTAATTGCAGGCTAGGAGGTACAACTTGTGGCTGGTTTAGAATTTCCTTTTACACCTCATGCTTGTTTTTCACTTTTTGGTGCAAGTTGCAAACCAACTTGCAAGGCAACTTGCAAAGCTTGGCCTTTTGAGTTCTTCTGCATAATTCCTTTGTTTTTCATGCTACAAACTCCTCACCTATCAAATACAACATGGTTCACCAGCTGAGTTTGGTCAATTTTGATGAAAGAATGAATTCTTGAATTTTGACACTGTGGGACTAAAGTATGAAAACCTCAATTTGCCATAACCATATCTTTCAGCTCACAACTCCTTTTGAGATGTGCTAGTACTTTTTAGAAAGCCATCAAATAGGTCTAAAACATTCATGTTTTCATGAGTTTCAATTTCCCAAAGGAACTTGGTCAAAAAGTCTCTCAAAGTTGCTAGAAAATGAACTTAAAAAGTGAAATTTCTCCAAGTCTTTTTCCCTTCTTGAAATGAATTTGATCATAACTCCAAATCTATGCATTTTCTGATCATGGACCACTTAGGTAATTTTGTAGGATTTGTCGAGAGCTTCCAAATGAGCTTTGAACTAACTCAATTGGATGTGTGGTTAATGAGTTATGGTTTAGCCCTTTTTCAAAACCCTAATTTCTCGATTTTTCGATTACTCGTTCATCCTTGATCCAATGGTCATGAAAATTGATAGGAAAGTGCAATACTATATAAGGAATATTTTTTAGTCACACTTTGAAGTCCAATTCCTTAAATTTGAAGAGTTGACTTTTTGGTCAACCGTTGGATCAATCGGCGACTACCGAGTCGTCTGTTGACACTCTGGACCTCCTGAGACTTCGAAACTTCTTGAGTGAACTTTATTAAGCTATATGAACTTCATGGATCATAATCTCACCATTAAAACACCTTCAAACCTCAAAGTCAAACTACAGTTGACTTTTACTAGTCAAAAACCCTAATCGGGTGCCCTGAAATACACTGTTCTTGATTCTAGGGTAACAACCTCAAATTGGATTCTCAATTGACATAATATGATACCCTTGATCTTGTTTCATGATTGAATTATCCTAAAACTTTGATTGATCGCAAACCCTGAAGCTTCGATTTGACTGTACAAAACCCTGATTCATCTGTAATTTGACAAAGACAAACTTGCACTGGGTTAGGGTTAGGTAATTCATGAATATGCCCCTAAAATGATAATGAGAATCTAAGGGGTCAAAATTTGGGGTGCAACACTTACCTCCTATCTTGGAGGGAAATTGAGAATCATCAGGGGTTTTCAAGGCCATGATTATGGATAAGAGATTTATGAGAAGATCATTGAGTGTTTATAAGTCATTGTGGAGCTTATCTATGTATTCATTTCACTTGCAAGAGGTTGCAGTCAAAGGTTGTGCACTTAGGGTTTCATGTACTTAGTGCAAGGTCAACTGTGGGCTTGAAGGAGTTGGAGACTTGGTTCCAAGTCATTGGAGTCATGGGAAATCATGTTGAGACATCTAGTATGTCATATCAAGTTCAAATCAAGGAGAATCAAGAGTCTAAGGAGTTACTAAATTAGGGTTTCAGTGAAAAATCCCTTTCTTTAGTGCCCAACTTCAAGGACCATTTACCTCAAGATACAAACATGATACTTGTAGGGCATGTTCTAAGATTTCTTTTGAGTATTATAAATCATCCATTCGGTTTGTGGAACTCAAGTTATGATGCCATCAAATTATAAGTCTCAGATGAACATATTTTTCAGTCAACAAAAGTCAACTCACATCCAAGGCACTTTTGACCTAGAATCAAGTTTCGCCTCAACTTTTGATGAATATGAAAGTTATTCCTCATGATCTCATCTTTCCAAAAAGTCCTAGAAGTCCGTCATATCATTTATGGAACTCAATTTATAAAGCTTGCAAGGCAAGGGTATTTTGGGAAACTTTGGTTATAGGCCATTTTCATTATAGGTCATTCTCATGCACTTAAGTACCTCAAATGGAAGTTCAACCAACATGAACGTTGTTCCAAATGACTTCAATTACATCATGAAACTCAAGATTGACATTAATTATCCATGGTTATGGACATTGGTAGAGAATTTCAAGTGAAAATTGAACTTTCAAAGGTGAATTCAATTGAACAAGTTATAGGTCTTTTTCATGCCAGGTTTTGATCCAATTGTGTCCACAATACTCCAACAAGAAAAATGCACAAAATTATTTTGGGTCATGAGGTGCAAAACATGTGAATTTCCAAGTTACTTCACTAAGAAGTTTCACATCCAAAATTCATAATTGGACCATGTACAAGGCCATTTCAATCCTAATGAAAAATTCAATTTCCCAGGTGCAAGACCAAATGAAATTCAAGTGTGTATGCATTGGTATTCACGTGTGCATGGGAAGCATTTCCAATTTGGGCATTTTCAAATTTCAGCCAAACAAGGCTTCGTGGGCCTCTAATTCATTCACAAATCTAACATATAAAAGCTCTAAATGAAAATTGAGAGCTCAGAATTGCATTTTCATGGAAGAGAGCTCAAAGTCAGTTTTGAAATTGAAGAGCAAAATTCAAAATCGTGAATCAAGACCCAGAGCAATTCAAATCAAATTGAAGCAAGTATCATCTTTCTCAAGCTAATTAGAGTTTATCTGCACAGTTGGGAGCAAGCAAACACTCAATTGAAGCACCAACGAAGTGTCTCCGTTAGGTAAACTTCCAATCCATTTTTCGTTCATGATAGGCATCGTTTTAAGATCATGTTGGCTGCATTTGAAGCCCTACCTCTTGTAGGCAATGTTTGAGTGCTTGATTGTGATGTTTGATGAAGTTTGCAGATGTGCATTCCAAATTTCATCTGTTCGAATCTCTTGATCTAAGATTGTTTAAAACAAATGAACCATGGATTTGGAATGTACGTGAGTAGGGCTTCATTTTGGTATAAAATTTGGCACGTTTTGGTGAAGTTTTCAGAGCTGATCTCCGGCCACCTCGCCGGAGAAGACAACCAGAGCTAGGGCTCTGGTGTCTGGTTCAAGCTCAGGTGAAGTTGATGTGTCCTTGGTTGACACTTTCACTTGATGAGATGAGCGCTCCAGATTTGATTGACCATACACGCGTGGAGGTTGACTGCCACCTCATTTAGTGATACAGTGTGTTTTGCTATGAACTGAGTTGAGTTTGGTTTGGGATTTTAATGCTATTTGCACACCCTATTTGATCAGCCCAGTGAATTACAATGTGGATCATTGCTATCTGCACCTTTTTCACTTTTGTTTGTTTTATTTTCTTCATTTTTATTCGGTTTTCATTTTTAATTGTTAATAATATCTCCAGGTGTCATGTATATTTTCTAATACCTTAGGGTGTTAATTAATTGTCACAATTTTTTATTTTCATTTTCCTTTATTTTTTCAATATAATTGGAATTTTACAAGTGGAGGTGTTTTTAATGGTTTCTTTTGTTGTGTTCATTTGTTCTTGCTTGAGATTTGGACCAATTTTAATCACCAATGAGCAAGGCTTTCTCTTCATTTGGATGATGAGTTGAGATGCCTTTGAGGTAGGTTTTGGTCAAAGTTTGACCTATTTTTGGTTGACCCTTGCAAGTCAAGTCACCCTAATAATGGTTCACACATACTAGTTGACCTAGTTCTTGTAGGAGATGACCCTTGTGGATCCCATATGCTTCTAACTTCTGTTGATTCACATTTCTAACATGTTGAAGTTGCTGGTTGCAAAATTTTAGGTCATAAAGTTGTTTGGCTCGTGTTGTAGGTTGCATTTGTTTAAGGCTTTCCATTTGGTGTTGAATGTTGAAAGTGTTTAGAACCTAGGTTCTTTACCATGCCTCATTGTCGCTACTGCGAAAATCGGCACCGGCTATGACAGAAGAGTCGCCACGATGCGTTATTTATCCCACAGGAAGGAAAGGAAACGCTCAGAGTAAACCTAATGCAAAACGGGAAAGGAATGGTCGTCGCAACCAAATTCCTGGATTCAGGAGTCGATTACGCAAGGGAAAGGTACTAGCACCCCTCACGTCTGCCGTATTCGACGGGATCCAGGCTTTTTTTCTAGTACGGATTGTTATTCTATCTACTCTACAGGTCTGGGTTAAAAAGGAAAGAAAATGACTCGGCAAAGTATCGCACTTTATGCCTACGTATTCCCGTCTGGAACGAGAAATCAGAGTCAACGTAGTTCGCCTAACTACGGGTTGAGGGGGGAAGGTTGCTCGCTAGGATACTGTTGCACCCCAAAATTTTCCCAACTTTTCTTTACCTAGCTTGTGTTTCATTTCATTCACATTAGCATTATCATTTGCATTTCATTGACATGTATGCAGGATATCAAGAGGTATGATCACCAATCAAGGGCTACACAAGACTTTGAAGCTAGCTGGGAGGCTTATTAAGGTGTTCAAGGGTTGATATCCTTGTCAGAGAAGTTGGAAGATCCTCAGAGAGAGTGGTTGAATCCAAGTGTGTAGGTTTCCTAACTTGAAAGTTTTGGGAAGCCATCAGATGATTCTGAAGCCATGAAGTTAGACTTGACGTCTTGAGAGAGCTCATGAGAAGTGTTGAAGATCACTTTGAGGCCTAGACAGGTCATTGTGCAAGTTTGAGAAGCCTCAGCCATGAGTGGTGCAATTAGGGTTTGATTGGGTCAACCCTAAGTCAACTGATGATTTGAAAAAGGTTGAGACCTAATCCAAGAGACATGTGATCATGGATTGATACATTGAGATGCTATAAGGATGATTCCAAGGTCAACTCATCATGATTGAAGAGTTTGAGAAGTTTCAAACTAGGGTTTCTGAAGCTTTACAGTGTAAAATCCCCTAGTTTGACCCCTATCTTCAAGGCAATTTAGCTCAAGATGTGATTGTCATCTCATCTTGCCCCCAACATGATTGTTGTAGGGCATGATCTTAGCTTTAATTTGAGTGCTAGAAGTCCTTTATAGGATGTGTATAACTCAAGTTATGACTTTGACAAGTTACAAGTCATCTGAGGTATGTGAATTTAGAGCTTGAAAGTTGTCCAACTTGCATGAAACTTTTGCCCTAGAAGGATGATTCCTATGAACTTTTGGTCAACATGAATTCTGTTCCTTATCCTCTTAGCTTTCTAGAGAGTACTATAAATCCTCGATAGGATTTGTAGAACTCAAGTTATGGCTTTGACAAGTCAAGGGTATTTTGGTCATTTGAAGATTATAGGTCATTTCAAGCATAAGGCCATAACTCCTATTTCTAAGCTTCAAATGGGAAAATGTCCAACATCAAACTTGTTCAAAATGATGTTTTAAGGCTAGCCAAGAGGTCATGAGAGGTTGGAATTGCTTGTAACTCAAAATTGCAAAATGAACTTAAAAAGGATGATTTAAAGTTCATTAAAAAGACCAAATTTGGGATTTTTCATTTGGTGACCAAATGAGACAAACCTATATGTCATTTTGATTGTAAAATGCATTTTAAAGACAATGGCAATGGCACTTTTTTCATTTGAGCTCAAAATCATGGAGTTGCTTTTGCTTGCTTAAGGTTTAAGTAACATATGCCAAACTTCTCATAAGATTAAAACCAAGGTACAAGCACATCTTAACACTTTCATAATCTCATGTGAGGAGAATTTGGATGAAGGGCATAGTGAATACAAGCTGCTAGCAGAATTGGTATGAAAATGGCATGAGATTGAATTTTCCATGACATGAGATATTGAAATACTCATTGGATTGATCTAGAACTTTCTAGATCATTCATTCATGTCCTATATATGATTATGAAGTGGTTCAGAGTGAAGGTTGGTGAGAATTGAGAGAGGAGAGTGAGATTGCACTTTGAAATTCCTTCTTGCAAATCCAAATCTGTTACAAGGTTTGAAGCCATTTCAAGCCAAGATATTGATCTCAATTACTTGCTCTGCGGTTGGTGATTGATCCCATATCAAATTCAAGGCCAAATTGTGGAGGAATCGTGAGTTAGCCATTGGAGTTGGAAGCTTGCAACTCATAATCGGGTTCAAGAATCCAAGGCATTTCAACTCTTTTCTTTGCATACAGAAGATTGATTGGAGGCTAGTGAAGGAGTCTGCAAGTTCTTGAGGGTTGATTTGAAGATTCAACCACTCTGTTCACACGATTTTACCAAGTATGCAGTTCTCATCCTATGGCTTAATTTAGGTAGAATCAATGGGAATTGTTATGGTAGATGCATTGTAGATTGGTGTAGGAAGGTTTCTGGATCATCAATTTGGAGATTAGTGACCAATTAGGGTTGTTGTAATTTTTGGTTGAGATTGTGTTCTTGTAAATCTTGAGCTTTTAGAATGAATTAGTGGCATGAATGAATTCCTGAGGAAATTTGGGACAAGATTCATCAAGGAATCGTGGCCAATGGTGGACTCTAGAGAGAGTTAGGGTTGTGGATGGTTGATCGGAGAAGCCACCGAGGGTGACTCTAGCGCGCGCAGGTGAGGAGAAACTCAGAAATTCAAAAGGTTGAAGATGATCCCAGAGCCATTGGATTAGGGGAGGACCTTTGACCAGATGAGGATCCAACGGCCACGCGTGAAGGAAATTTTGTGAAGGATTTCTGAGTTGAGATGAAACGCAGCATTTCATTTAAATGTTGGTTTTGGGCTTAAGTCAGTAGTTGATACTCACACCCCCTTTATGGCCCAATCACTCAAATGAACTGAATTAATTTGCTATTCACACCACGCGCCTTTTATTTTCTTTTGATTTTCTTTTTATTTTTCATTTCATTCATGGTTATTAGAAAATTCATAAGTAATGGAAAAATAACTCAATTAATTCCATGCATGTTTTGATTTTATGTGCATTTTACATTTTAATTGATATTAAAATAATCATGGTTGATGCTTGATCTTGTTGAATTTGGTTTGATCATTTGATGATGATTCTTGCCCTGATTTTTTGTTTGTAGCTAGCATAGATATGCATGTCCCCCTAGATTTTTCTCACATTTTTGTGATGAATATAAGTGGTAGTTTTAGGTGGAAACTTTAAGGGCTCCATTTTTAGGGTTTATGGTTGATACCTTGTGATTTAGGTTTTATTTTTAGAACTTGGTGGATGATTCAACCTCTGATTTTTGTATGGTAGATTCATGATTGAATTAGGGTCCCTTAGGAATTTTTGTAGGGATTTTCAATGTAGTTTTCTATTTTTGTTTGATTTTAGTTTAGGTACTAACTTTAGATGATTCTAATGCACTAATTCAACTAGAATGACTTCTTTAGTTCCCTTAGATTAGGGTTTTGTCTCTCTTGCTCTTGGATGATGTTGAAGACAAGCTTGGGCTACCATGGATTGCTTGAAAAAGCTTTGATGTGAAGATCTTCCCTTCTTTTGGTGTAGTGTTGATTAGGTGTTAAGATTAGGGTTTGTAGGCAGAGCTTCTAGATAGATTCTCTTCCTTCATAAACATGGAAGATGTTGATCACTCCCATTCTTCCCTATGATGTAAGGTCCCCTTGTAAAGGCCTCATCCCTCCTTTGGTAGGATGTGTGGCCCTTGACAAGTTGGTAGAACCTTTGAGGGTCCCTTTCTCTGATGATAGGATGCTTAGTGGTGACCTTTGGTCTTCACTCTGCTACCAATCATCCAAACTTTGCTCTTGTTAGATGAATCTTTCTCCCTTGCTAGAGGATGGTATGCATTGTTAGAAGCTTTGAAGATGTTGGAGGTTGCTATTTATTTGTGGTTGAAGACCACCCTTGGAGCTGAAGCTTGAAGACCAAGAGGAACAAGTTGACACTTGTGGGAAGAAGATCAAGCTGAAATTGAAGAAAGAGCTGAAGCTTGAAGGAGAGCAAGAACAAGTTGATACTTGTGAGAGGAATCCATTGGAGATTGATGAAGAAGCTGGAGCTTGAGATTGGGAAGCAAGATGATACTTGTATGAGTAATGCATTGAGTCCCTGAAGGAACAAGTTGGTACTGGTTACTGAGATTGAAGCCTGAAGGTGGAATTTACTGAAGAACTGAGGCTTGAGGAAGAGAGAATAAGTTGATACTTATGTGGGTGTGTTGGAAGCTTAGAGAAGCAAGTTGATACTTGCTATTGAAGACGAAAGCTTTAGAGAACAGTTGCAGACTAAGGACTGAACTGCGGTCAGAAGATTGCTTTGCTGTGAAGCTGTGGGAGTGGTTGATCTGCTTTCTTTTCTTGTCTGTTTGATTTCTGTGCAACTGTATTGATTTTCTTGATGCATTAGAATAAGTTCATATTTAGATTGATTTAAGCTAGGAGCATGATTGCACTAGAGGTTGAGTTGCTCCCTCTGCTTGTATTTTTACTGTATGGCTTTGCTTGCGGGTATTCAGTAGAGCCCTACTCCCTTGCCTCTGTGGTTTGTGGTTTGCTTGATAGCATTTTACTTCTTCTGTATGATTGCAGTTATTATCTTGCTTGATAGCATGTTATTTCCTCTGTATGATTACAGTTATTCATATCTGGCTTGAGGTTGAGATGAGCTTGTGGAGGCTGATGCCCCACACACATTTCCTCCCTCACTTGCATTGCATGCATTTTACAGTCGTTTACTGTTTACTGTTTAAGCTGATGCTTTATCTGTTTCTGTTTATCATTGACATAATCCCATAGGAATCTCACTTCCTTTGATAAGGAAGTGATGATAAGAACTTTAGGTTGAAACCTATGCATGATAACTTCTAGGAGTTCCCTGTTCCAAATTGCAACCATAGGATGAATCCTTGGCATGACAACATTAGGACTTGATAGTCTCCCCTTAGTTGAACCTGTTCGTTCTCTCTTCTCATCTAGAAACAAATCAAAATATAGTAATAAAGGTTAACTGACGTCGTAAGTTACGAGCCTTAAGCTATATGAGAAAGGGTTGTCGGAGAGTTTCTTTTCGACAACTTGGATGTTTAGTATGGCACCGTTTGGGTGACATGCGACGCATTCACTCTCAGGTCATAGTCTCTAGTGCGATATTGGTTGCAAACAACCATAAAAAACAGTTCTTCCGTAAAAGACAGAAAACAAACTTCAAACCTTTTTGCCCCGTGGGCCCATAATTCAAAGGAAGCTTTTCTGAAGAAAAGAGTGTCGTTAACTCCCAGTTCTACCGCAAACGTTAACGCTTGAGCCTCCAAAGGTCGAGCTGCGTACACCAAACTGCTGGAACTGTTTGTTAACCCTACACGATAAAAACAGATGAATCTGAATTCCCGTAATCCGTATTATCCCGAACTACGTAAGCTCTGATCTTTCAAGCCTGTTGAGAGTACGTAGGCACAATACTGACGTATTGGCGAGCCACCTTCCCCGTAACCCGTAGTTAGTCGAACTACGTTGACTCTGATTTCTCATTCTCTGATGAGAATACGTAGGCATAAAGCGCGACGCTTTGCCGAGTCATTTTCCTTTCTTTTTAAGTCAGCCTTGATAGGTAGATAGATAGAACCAACCCGTCCAGTAAACACAACAAGCGTGGATCCCATCAAGTACGATGGACGTGAGGGGTGCTAATACCTTCCCCTTGCGTAATCGACTCCCGAACCCAGACAATGGTTGCGATGACCTTGTCTTATACCTTTTCGTCAGGTTTTTCCGATCGTTTCCTTTCCCGTTCTAAGGGATAAATAACGAAAGGTGGCGATTCTTTTGTTTTACCGGCACCTTATTTTCGCGGTAGCGACAGATACGGCATCCTATGCCTACGTGCTTTCATACAACATGAAAGATCAGAGCAAACGTAGTTCGGGCTACGGAAGACACAAGCTTGTCTGACTGTTTTTTATTACCTTATGAAAGGGTTTTTCTTGATTAATATTCCAAGCGGACAAAAATGACACTTTGATGTTTGTTTTGAATCTTTTACGAAAGAAGTGTTTTTTAGTTGGTTTGCAATCTCTGACGCACTAGAGACTAGGATTTGAGAGTGACTACGTCACGTGTCACCCAAAGGGTGCCACACTAAGCAACCAGACTACTGGAAAGAAGCTCTCCAGCAACCCTTTCTCAAATAGCTTAAGGCTCGTGACGTACGACGTCTATTAACCTTATTACTGTATTTTTGAGTTGTTTTGAGATAAGAAGAGAGAAACTCTAAAAAGCCTAGGGTTGAAAAGGGAATAAAAGCTAACCTAATGTTATCATGCATGGATAAGAATCCTAATGTCTGTCATAATTCCCTCCTGCGCAGAGGAAATAAGAGATCCTAGGGGATAAACAGAAAAGAAAGCAAGCAAGTATAGTAAAATGCATGCAATGCAGCAATACAAGCGAGGCAAGGGAGTCCCACTCAACCTCGAACCTGAGAAAACAACAGGAAAAGTGAATCAACATTCACTTCAAACCTAGGGGGAAAGCTACACAAGCCAACAAACAATATAGAAAACAAAAACCACAGCAGAGGAGGCAGCCCAGACAGCAACACCAGACTCTTAGAGCAAACAGCATAAGTAGCAGCTCGAACAGCAACTGGTTGATTTTGACATCAAAAGGGTTGACAGCAACAACCTTCATCATCATGAATATCTTCTATCTTCAAGCCCCACTAAACCTTCAATCTTCAACAAGTACCAAGCTTCAAACTTCAACCAGTAAACAGCTTCAACAAGCTCCTAACTTCATCTTCAACAAGCAGCAAAACCCTAGCTTCAG
Source organism: Lathyrus sativus (assembly GCA_963859935.3). Taxonomy (NCBI): domain Eukaryota; kingdom Viridiplantae; phylum Streptophyta; class Magnoliopsida; order Fabales; family Fabaceae; genus Lathyrus; species Lathyrus sativus. The sequence continues at coordinate 82,149,418 of OZ012736.1, forward strand.
CAAGCAGCACAGCTTCAACAAGCACAAACCCTAGCTTCAACAAGCAACCAGCTTCAACAAGCCCACTCCTAGCTTCAACAAGCTCCTAAACTTTCTCTTTACCAAACTTCAACAAGCACCTCCAAGGGAGAATCATTCAACAAAATCAGGCTGAAGTGTTAAGAAACTCAATGACAACCAAGGGAAGTCACTAAGAACTTAACATTATGAGAGACTGGCATCCTCAAAGTTCTACTCTTAAAGCATGCCACTCATCCCTCCAAAGGAGAGATTTGACTTCTTTAAGAGGATGTTATGTCATTGGATTGAATGGAGATGAATAATATACTCCATGTTTGAAGAAAGAAGCAAAACTAGTCTAATGTTCTTCCTAAAATCCTAGTTACCATAAACTCCTGGCAAGCATTCCACAAGATGAGAAATCTTCATATCCAAGCTTCTTCAAGCTCTCCAAAGCATCTTCAATTGGTTTCCATGATCATCGAATCTCAAAAGCAACACCACCCTAATCTAAGGGGAACTACTGAATTAAACTAGTCAAATTAGTTCATCAGAAACACCTAAAAGTTAGTCTTAAGACTAAATCTAATTAAAATACCAAAAGGGATTGTAAAATCTTACAAAAATTACTAAGAGTTCCTAAACCTCTTAAGAATATGCCATACAAAAACCAGGGGGTAATTCATCTTTTAAGTGCTAAAACTATGCCCTAAACCTAAGGGTATTATCCTAAAACCCTAAAATTTCAACACCTAATGTCCAATGTTCAAACTAACCTAAGATTCTATCACAAAATTATGAGAAAATTACTAGGGGTACATGCACATCTAAGCTATCGATCCCAAAAAGAATCAACTCAATATCACACACCAATTAGTCATACCAAAATCAGCAAGATCACATACCAAACAATTTGAATTTAAAAGCCATTAAACTATAAAAAATGCAATTAAATCCAAAAATGCATGAATTAATGAAATTTCAATCCTATTAAATTCTACACTTTCTAAGGAAACAAGGAAACAAATCTAGATTAAAAAGATTAATTTTTCTATTTATGGTGATTTTATTTCTAAACTATATGCAAATGATAAAATAAAAGAAAAATAAGGAAAATTATTAAAGTAGCGTGTTGAATAGAAAGATTATCATGCTATAATCCCAGCTGGGCCCAAAGGTGGGGTGCGTATATCAACTCAGACTAAGCCCAAAAACCAATTAAGAGAAATCAGGAAAATGCCAGGAAAATGGAAAAAGCTTGTGCTGAATAACAACTAATTCACGTTATAAATCCAACTTGGGCCACGCAGGAGGTGTTAATAACAAGGGTTCACTAAGCCCACCCAAACTCAGATTAAATGAAACGGTGAGTTTTGATCAAACTCACCCTCTTCAGGAATTAAAACGCATCGTGGCCATTGGTTCAGGTCTTCAGTCAAGGTCAATCCATGGTCCTAGGGGCCTAGGTCATTGTCCCCAAATGTTTGAAAAAAGGAGAGAGAAGCTCAGACGGTGGCCTGAGCTTTGCGCCACCGTCTTCTCCGGCGAGGGCATCCCAAAACCTCATCAATTCTTGCAACTAAACACCCTATCCCACTTGAAATTTCATCCTGAGTCCAAAAATGACCTCCATTTCCAATGATTCTAACCCCAAAGCCAAACCCGATCCAAGTTGCAGAGATTCATCCAATTCTTGATCACCACTAAACTTAAAATTAAAGTCATCAATGTCATTTACACTCTTCAGGGATCAAAATTAACCACTCAGCCATGCCTAAAGCCTCAAGAATCTCAAGATATTCCTCTCAACAAAATTCTGATCACAACCTAAAGTATCTCTAATCATCCCAAATTTGTGCCTAAATCCAACCTAGCAACCTTTATAACCTAACCACATATCAAATGCTAATCAATTTCCCCTAATCTAAGCTAAAAAAAGAAAGTTACAAACCTGGAAAAACTGGATGAACAGAAGGTGCAAATTCTCGATTCAAGCTCCAATCTTTTGCCGAATCACTCAAGAACCACTTCCCGTGCTTTTCCAATCACCAGTTTGCCTTGAATCCCCTTCAATCTCCAAAACCGATTCTGAGATGCAGTTGAGAAAATTCAGTTGCTCTCTCTGATTCCTTGCTCAATCCTTGCCAAAAAAACCATCTGAATCAGTTGCATATAATATATAGTGTGTGATGGAAACCTCTAGAACTTTCTGTAACAACCACAATGAGATTTTGAATTTCTCATATCCCTTGAAAATCTCATATGTGGAAATCATGCATTTCTCTGTCTCAGCTTCCAATCTTGGTTGAATTTCTCCTCTTGTGATATTTAGAATTGAATTGGATGTGTAATTGCCTTGCTTTTGATCTTATGGAGTGTGATTGTTATGTTACTTCAACCTTAAGGTACAAAGGGGAACCATGTGTAAATGACCTCAAATCAAAAATTTGGTAATGTCATCACCTTTAAAATGCCTTTTCTGATCAAAATGGTATATAACATGGACTTGTTTGGCCACATATCAATTTTTCCACAATTTTGGCCTTTTAATCACTTTAATTTCTTCATTTCAAAGCCATTTCAAACCAACTTCTCCTTTGAGCCAATTCAAAGCCTCCTTCATGCATGGTCACGGTTAAAACCCTATTTTGAGCAACTTTCTAGTTTAAAAATTTTCCATTTGAAGCATGCAAGTCGGAGATTTTGGCCCATGCTTGAAAATGACCTATAATCACCAATACCCAAAATACCCCTGGCTTGCCAAGATCATAACTTGAGTTCTACAAACCCTCTTGAGGACTTCTAGTACTCTATCGAAAGCTAAGATCAAGATATACAACTATTATGTTGTTCAACAATCCATTTGAAAACTCCTTGAAGGGCAAAAGTTGCTTGGAAGTCAAGTGACTTTCACAGATAAATTTCATAGTCCTCTAATGACCTGTAATTTGCAAGAACCATAAATTGAGTTCTATAAATCCCCTTGAGGACTTCTAGTACTTAAATTAAAGGTATTGAGATACTTTACAAGTTTCATGTTGGCCAAAGATCCATTTGAAACTTTTATTTTGACTTATGTGGCTTTGAAGTTAGGCACTAAATAGGGGATTTTACACTGAAACCCTAATTTAGCAACTTCCCACATTCTTGATCTTTCTTTGCTTAACCTTGGCACAAAACCACACATGCATCAACATACCAATACATTAATCCCATGACCTCAAAGTAGGCTTTGATGCTCTCCAATTTGCACAATTGAATTAGGGTTGACCCAGATGAAACCCTAGTTGACTGCACTTCAACTGTGGCTCTCATACTTGAATTAATGACTTGTCTCAACTTCAATATGGCCCTCTAGGATTTCCATGAGATCCATACACATCTCAAATTCACAATCCATGTTTCAAATCCCACTGATGATTCTCAATATTCCTCAAGATAGGAGCAAAACCCACATGTAGGCACTCAAACTTCTCAAGACTTCAAATCTCTTCTTGATGGCTTGGATGACTTCTCATACTTGGATAAGACCTCTTGCTAGGCTCTTCTGATAAGAATCACACTTGGTTCCCTATTGGATGAGTGATATGCTATGATATGCCAATGATTGAACTATGTACATGATATAACTATGCAAATGAGATGCAATGAAACATAAATCAAGCAAGAAAAGGTTGAGCAAATTTTGGGGTGCAACAGCTGCCCCTATTCAAACGGCTTGGACCCGAATGGGTGAAGAGCGAACGACCTTCAAACAATCGAGGTACGAGACGGTTGAATACCAAGAACCCGGAAATTTGCCAACCGCGGAAATAAACTGCCCTGCTGTTTGGGGAACGACATCCACCAATTGAATCCGGTTGTCATGGCAACAACTGGTCCCACGTCTGATAATAATTCTGATTTCAACTTCAACCACCTATGTAACGCCACAGGTACTGAACAAATTTTTTGCAAAAACACCTTCGTCCACAACTGGACTAACCTTGTCAACACAAGAAGAGAAACAAATTTGTCAACACGAATAGAAATTTTGTCGTCACGGGAGTAACCTTGCCCCCCTCTGGACCCGAATTTCGTCCAAATCACGAATAAACACAAATCTCAACAACACAGGAATAGAACTTTGTCCACATTAGGACGCTTGTTTCGTCAACACGAAGAAACCCATCAACAAGAACAAAACTTTGTCCATGTTAGGACGCCCATTTCGTCAACATGAAGAAATCCCATCATAAACTTGTCCACGTTAGGACTCCAATTTCATCAACCCGAAGAAATCCTATCGTCATAGGAATAAAACTTGTCCTCACTAGGACTCCACATTCCGTCAACATGGAGAAATCCCGGCGACTTCGCTGGGGATGAGTTGTCCGCATCTAGTCAACACGCGGAGATCCTATCAACATAGGAATGAAATGTCCACGTCAGGAATAAATCGTCCACATTAGGAATAAACTGTCCACGTTAGGAATAAATTGTCCATGTTAGGAATAAATTGTCCACGTTAGGAATAAATTGTCCACGTTAGGAATAAATGGTCCATGTTAGGAATTCATTTCGTCAACACGAAGAACGGTGAATTTGTCCACGTCAGGACTCGCATCTCGTCTTGATTTGTCCACGTCAGGACTCACATCTCATCAGCACGAGAAAATCCTATCAACATAGGAGTAAATTGTCCATGTCAAGACACCATTTCGTCAACACGAAGAAAGATAAATTTGTCCACGTCAGGACTCGCGCATCTTGTCAACACGAGGAACTATAAACTTGTCCACGTCAGGACGCACATTTCGCCGATACGAAGAAAGATACCTGCTGGGGATAAATGGTCCACGTCAGGACACCATTTCGTCAACATGAAGAGTAATCAATTTGTCCACGTCAGGACTGCACATTCCCTCAACACGGAGAAATCAAATTTGTCCACGTTAGGACTCACATTCCGTCAACATGGAGAAATAACCTTGTCCATGTTAGGACTCATATCTCATCAACACGAGGAACTCCTATCAACATAGGCAATAAAATTTTGGCGACTTCCGGGGGAATACTGCTGTCAACCAGTAGGAAAACACATCCGTTTATCCATACGGGAAGATACTCTGAATACCGTTTCTCTGCTTATCTCTGCAGTATCTAACTCCATTGGTACCCACCCACAAACCTTTTAGCGCTGACGTGACGGCGACTTTGAGGCGGACTCTACTAGGGATATCTGGAAACCAAACTGTCGGACACCTGTTTCGATAACCGGCGACAGCCTCTGAAATTTCGATTCATGAAACCCTTCGACGCTGACGTAACAGCAAATTTGAAGAAAATAATCCGCTGGCCGGATGATAGAAACTTCAACAAGCCACTCTGGCGGGGAAAACAAGAGAAATTTAAACAAATAACTCTGCTCGGGGGCAAAGAGAAACTTAACCAAGTAACTCTGTGGGGAAAATAGTAAGATGAACCGTATCATCACACGTCTCAAGGCGACGACTCGAATACCAGGTAATGGATCTGAGCTAGAACTCCATACTCCTGCTGAGAAAACACACCTGACAGCAAAAGGTTAACCAACCTGATTTATGTTTCAAAATGCGTATGTTTGAAAATGGCGTAATGCTCCGTACGGCACGGAAATGCTACGCGTTTGATTAGATGCAAACATGACGATATATGCAAATGCAAATGCAGGCTCAAGCTGTCGGGGCCACTCTGATAGTGATGCCTCAACAACATGAATGCTGAGGGTAAAACCAACTCCGCTGGGGAGAACAAGTATCACAAAATTTTTTGGCGAAACAAACGCCAGGAGTACAACCAACTCTGTCGGGGAGAGATTAAATATCAATTTCCACTGGGAGGAAAGAACAAACACCCTGCTGGTGGACAAACTTAGTTGGGAAAGAAGCGACACTTCTAGGAAAGGCACACTATCTGGGCACAATTTACAAACTCGGATCCTCGGACTCTGCTGAGGATCGACATCTTGTCAATGGCATGACGACCTGTGGGGAGAAGGGAAACCGTCCTCCGGGTATAATCCTTCTGAACCAACAACTTGGTTAAACTCTGCGGGAACCTCCCATGCTGGGGATTGATCCTGCACATCTTTGATTCGCTGAGGAGCGCAACCTCTGTAGGGGCATTGATTTTGACTTGCTGGAGTTAATCCTATGGACGGATTTCCATGAGGACACTCTCCTGGGGAAAATAATTCCTCATTCGGTAAGGGATAACGTCATTCCAACTCTCTAGGGGATAAGCTGCGACTAGCTGAGGAATGACACCAACTGGAGTCAGGTCTTACGTCAAGCGACCTTGGATGGGGAATACAATTCCTGACCGTTTGCTCCAAAGGTAAGAACCCTGCAAAACACAAACGAGACAAAACAAGCCTATACAATAGAGTCTATCCGGGTTAGCATCTGTGACATTACTTCAGTCAATTCGATGTTTTAGCAATTATTGGCAAGGGCCAGCAAGATTATGTAAGTGCAAGTTTATCAAAAACATCGGCGTCTTTCACAAACAAAACAGTAAAGAACAAACATCAAGTACTGAATAACATGTTTTATTGATAATGGGCCTCTGAATAGGCAAAGTTTTGTACACTGGATGCAACGCCTGAAAAGAGGAAGTTACGCACAAACACACATAAATATATGCACAAGAATCATAAAGAAAATACAAAATAATATTTGTATACATGTCGGCGACGTGGCACAGACAAACACCATGAGCTGATCCTCCTATGACTCGCCTGACTCTGCGCTTCCCCGGTACTCGATCTTCGGAAGAGATTGTTTTTGGATAGACGGCCCCCCAGGTACTCCCAAACCACTAAGCAATGTTGTATCAAATCCGGACCGCAATCATTTGCTTTTTCAATCCCTAACTTTTGCGTGAACCGCCCTTTGCGGGTTTTCAATTCACCGGGATACCCTTTTTTGCCGAAGTCGCCCTTTTCAGGTTTTCGACTTCGTGGGTGTACATCTTTTCAATTTTATCCCTAACTTTTGCCCGAACCTTTTATTCATTTTTTATGGTTCGCCGGGATGCCCCATTTTTGCCTGGACTCTCTTTTTACTGTCCAACGGGTCACTTTTAAGCAAAGTATTTTTTAATTGCGTCTAAATTCACAGGAGACTTTCCTGTGAATTCAGACGCAGCTCCCTTGCCTATGTGGTTTGTGTTTTCTTGATAGCATTTTATTTCCTCTGTATAATTGCAGTTATTATTGTGATTTGCTTGATAGCATTTTATTCTTTCTGTATGATTGCAGTTATTCATATTTGGCTTGAGGTTGAGATGAGCTTGTGGAGGCTGATGCCCCACACACATTTCCTCCCTCACTTGCATTGCATGCATTTTACAGTCGTTTACTGTTTACTGTTTAAGCTGATGTTTTATCTATTTCTGTTTATCATTGACATGATCCCCTAGGAATCTCACTTCCTTTGATAAGGAAGTGATGATTAGAACTTTAGGTTGAAACCTATGCATGATAACTTCTAGGAGTTCCCTGTTTCAAACCTCAACTATAGGATGAATCCTTGGCATGACAACATTAGGACTTGATAGTCTCCCTTTAGTTGAACCTGTTCGCTCTCTCTTCTCATCTCAAAACAAATTAAAATACAGTAATAAAGGTTAACTGACGTCGTACGTTATGAGCCTTAAGCTATCTAAGAAAGGATTGTTGGAGAGTTTCTTTTCCACAGTCTGGATGTTTAGTATGGCACCCTTTAGGTTACATGCGACGCATTCACTCTCAGGTCATATTCTCTAGTGCGATATTGGTTGCAAACAACTAAAAGAACAGTTCTTTTGTAAAAAACAGAAAACAAACTTCAAACCTTTTTGCCCCTTGGGCCCGTAATTCAAAGGAAGTTTTTCTAAATAAAAGAGTGTCGTTAATTCCCAGTTCTACCGTAAACGGTAACGCCTAAGTCTCCGAAGGTCGAGCTGCGTACACCAAACTGCTGGAACTTTTTGTAAACCCTACTCAAAAAAACTAATAAATCTGAACCTCCCGCAATCCGTATTAGCCCGAACTACGTAAGCTCTGATCTCTCATGCCTGTTGAGAGTACGTAGGCACAATACTGACGTATTGGCGAGCCACCTTCCCCATAACCCGTAGTTAGCCGAACTACGTTGACTCTGATTTCTCATTCTCTGATGAGAATACGTAGGCATAAAGTGCGACGCTTTGCCGAGTCATTTTCTTTTCTTTTCAGACCAGCCTTGATAGGTAGATAGTAAAACCAACCCGTCAGATAAACACAGCAAGCGTGGATCCCATCGAGTACGATGGACGTGAGGGGTGTTAATACCTTCCCCTTGCATAACTGACTCCCGAACCCAGACAACGGTTGCGATGACCTTGTCTTATACCTTTTCGTCAGGTTTTTCCGATCGTTTCCTTTCCCGTTCTGAAGGATAAATAACGAAAGGAGGCGACTCTTCTGTTTTGTCGGCACCTTATTTTCGTGGTAGCGATAGCTGGCGACTCTGCTGGGGACTTGATAGTTTCCTCGGATCCAACGTCCCGTATGCAAGTCAGTTTGGGGATCCAACGTCCCCTGCGAGAGTCAATCCTAGCGCTTGTATGTTTACTTGTTGGGTTGTTTTTATTTATCACATTTTATTTCCCGCACTTTATTTTTCAGTATGATATGATTATCTGTGCTGTTGTGGGAGGGGCATTCTGATGAGTGAGAAGTCAGACCCAGGCTTGAGTGTACCTAGCATTAGTTGTGGAAATTAGTGGGCGCGTGCTTGCTTATCAGGCACTAGTGTCTCATGAAATCCACGCTCAGACGAGGTTCTCCCGGTTGACTTCTTTTTCAACCCTTTGGATTGAGGGGGTTGTTGGTTTGGAGGATTGTCGACTCTGAGGGCCGATCATTTGGGATTAAGCCGAGTGAGGCCACTTCAGGAAATGGTGATGCCACACCTTCTGGGTATCGTATCACCCCTCTTGAATGTCTGTGACGCTGATGACCGCATAGGATGTCGAACTTGTGTCAGTATAGGTCCATACCTGTGAGTAGGGTTGGGTTTGTTGCAGGGACCTTAACCTTCAGACTACCTGGTTTTCTTGATAGTGAATTAGTTTTGTTGGTATCAGAGGTTCTCATCATCGGATGTATATTGTTCTTGACAGAGCAGAGTTATGGTTCTGTATCAGAGGTCCTTATTTTCAGAGATGTTTGTTCTTGACAGAGCAGAGTTATGGTCCTGTATCAGAGGTCCTTATTTTAAGAGACATGTGTTCTTGATAGAGAAGAGTTATGGTCTTGTGACAGAGGTCCTTATTATCAGATGTGTGTTTTTTCTTGACAGAGCAGATTTATGGTCCGATATCTGGGTTTTCTTCTCGTCAGATCTATGGTTATTCTTGAAAGAGCAATATTGTGGTTTTGTTGATACCGAACCTTCATATCTTCAACAGCACAGTTGCCTTGATCTCCTGCTGCATGATTGCATTTTACATTGCTTTGCATACTCATTTGCATTTCATTAACGTGTGTCTGTGTTGCAGGTACTGTTTCCCCCGATTCAAGATTTCTTGCCTTCTATTGTGCTATCATGGGTTCCCTAAGGAAGACCGTGGCTTACAAGCTCCCCACTCCTGATGTCGTTCAGCTGACTAGTTTGATTGCTTTAGCAGATGATTCTGTGAGAGATGAATTCAGAAAGTCTTACGGTAAACTGCTCAGTTTGGTTCGTAAACCCTCTGTGTTTGAGTTGAATGGGTTGCACGCCCTGCTACAGTTCTACGATCCTCCGTTGAGATGCTTTACTTTCCAGGATTTTGTTCTCGCACCCACACTAGAGGAGTATGTTGATTTGTTAGGTGTGCCTATCAAGAGTCAGATGCCTTTTGTTCATATGGATGCCGAGCCTGACCTGGCTAGTCTAGCTCCTTCACTTCATCTGGACGCCTCCGAGTTGGTCTTGTCTAGTTGGAACAGGGTTCCCGGTTTCTCCTTGCAGTTCTAACTGGGAAAGGCCCAGCAGTGCGCCAAAGACGGTTGTTGGATCGTGTTCAACGCCATCCTTGCTCTGTACATATATGGCATCATTCTGTTCCCCAATATGCCCGACTTTGTAAACTTCGACGCCTTCCACATCTTTGCATAAGGGAATCCAGTCCCTACCTTGATAGGAGATATCTATCATTCCGTCCACTACAAAAACGAGAACAGAAGGGGTAAGAATGTCTCGTGCTGTGTGCCCCTGCTCTATAGATGGCTTGATAGTCATCTACCCAAGAAGGGTCCCTTTGCTTCGTCTGCAGCCACAGCTGAGTGGTCCGGGCGTTTGATGAGTCTGTCAGCGGAGGATATTGCCTGGTTTGATAGAGATAGGTTGCGTACCGAGATTATCTTCAGCTGCAGTGGATTTCCGAATGTACCTTTGATAGGCAGGAAGGGCTGTATAAACTATAATCCATCTTTGCTGGTCCGAAAGTTTGCTTATGCTTTGAGAGCTCCGCCGAAGGATGAAGAGGTGCAGGAATCTCTGTACCTCACTGGTCTTCTAAAGGGGGATATGTTATCTAAACTTCAGCACGCTTGGAATGTCATCTGTAAGCGGGGAAAGCCGTTGCTGGGGAAAAGTAATAGCCAGGCCTACACTCCATATGTGACTTGGATCAGAGTCAGAGCAGATGCTATAGGGATGCCGTTTCCACCTGTCCAGCCAGAAAGCCCTCCAGTGATTGAAGAGCCTACCACTGTGCCTATTCAGCAGCACAATCAGGTGTTAGCAGAAAGAGATGATTTGAAGAAGGCAAATGAAGAACTGGAGAAAGAATTGGCTCAGCTCAGAAGTGAGAGAAGCAAAGCCGTCCATTCCTTCAAGAGGCAGACAGAGCTGGTGAACCAGTTAGGGACAGATTTGACTAAGCAGATAGCTGAGCGTGAACGCTTGGGTCAAGACTTCAAAGCTGTCAACGATGTACTGGCCACTAAGAAGCAGCACTTGGACGAAGCGTACCGGAGAATATCCAAGTTTAATCAGCATTGGAAGGCCACCCTAGCCAACGGAAAAGAACGGGAGGATAAGCTGAAACAGCAGATCTCCAAGCTGAAAGCCCAGGTGAAGGCTAGTGAGAAGAGGTTTGATGAAGAAACCGCTCGCAGATACGCCGCTGAAGGCCAGCTCAACAAAGCTCTTGCTAACTTGAAGGAGCGCAAACTAATGTTTGAATCCAAGAAGCGGAAGTTAGAAGATTGCTTCGGTGAAGGAGCATGGGAAGATTCGGTTGAAGGTCTTCAGTACACCATTAGGCAAAGGGAGTTACTCGTCGAAGGGTTGCTCACTCGACCTGGTCATCCAGAAACGAAGGGGTTGTTAGAAGAGTTTCGTGCCCGTGGCCGTGCTTGACTATTTGTATCCCTTTTGTTTTGATCGTTGTTGTATGCTGACCATCACCAGGCTTGTTGGTTGAGGTCATGCTATTGATTCATCTTGTACCCAGTGACGTTGTGTACCGCCTTGATGGGATTTCTTTATATATATGAGATGTTATTTTCATGACTGGACTTGGACTTCTTATTATCAGCACTGGCACTCAGGCACTAGGATCGGGGGGGGGGGGGGGGGGGGGGGAATCTCCGTAAGGCACAGACACACGTTTGCATTTACATGAAGCATTTGCATAACGAGCACTTTGTTGTTTTTTCTAACCCTTTTGTGCATACAGGTTGTTTCAGGTTGTTCCAGGATTGATCAGAGACATATCCACCACTATCCGACCAGAGCAAATCAAACCAGAGTTATGGAGCAAATGCAAATTGACGTTCAAGAACTCCGAGAAAGGATGGACCACTTCATGGATCTCATGCAAGCGGTCGCCAACGGCCAGGATCAGCTCAGAACCTTGGTTCAGCCTCTGATTTCAAGGGTCGACAGCAATGGTGTACTCCATGGTGGGACGGTGCCTACCCCTCCACCTGTTGAAACTCCTCAGAATGGCGTCCCCGTGACCGCGGGGAATGGTAGTGCCAACGACAATGTGATAGCTAATATGGGACTCAATGGTAATACGACTGGCGTCGGTAATGGAAATTTTGAAGCCAACGTCAATGTTGGGTTGGGCAACGGCAATGCGTGTGTTGGAAATCTGTTCGGGCCTCAGCCGTGGTTAGAAGACCGTCAAGATGATGTGTTCTCTCAGAGAGGTGCTGAAGGGGAGCTGACTACTGAAGCACGGCTAAGGTTCAAGGCACTCGAGGACAAGATGAGGAATTTTGAGAACCAGAACACCATGGGTGTTGACATGTCTAAGTTGGGACTGATCGCTGATTTCAAGGTGCCTCCCAAGTTCAAGGTACCTGACTTTGAAAAGTACAAGGGCACCACTTGCCCTCGCGTCCACCTGAGATCATATTACCGGAAAATGTCCGCTCATTCTGAGGACGAGAAGTTGCTGATGCCCTTCTTTCAGGACAGTCTGTCCGGGCCCTCCCTCGAATGGTACATGAGTCTGGAACCTACCAGTGTGCGCACGTGGAAGGAACTTGCTGAAGCATTCGTGCACCACTACCAATATAACAGTGACTTGGCTCCGAATCGAGTCCAACTGCAGAATCTGTCACAAAGGAACAACGAAGGGTTCAAGGAATACGCCCAGCGATGGCGTGAACTGGCAGCCAGGGTTCAGCCGCCGATGGTTGAACGCGAGCTTGTGGAAATGTTCGTAGCTACCCTCCCAGGGGTTTACTATGAGACATTGGTCAGAAGTATGTCCGGAAGCTTCTCAGATATCATCATCACCGGCGAGCATGTCGAAAATGGGATCAAACTAGGGAAAATTCAAGGTGTCGATCTATCCTCAGCTGGAGGAGGAAAGAAACCTTATAGTGGAAAAAGGAGGGAAGGAGAGACGAGCGCTGTGTCCAACGCTCGAAGGAAGGGTAAAGGCCCTCACCAGCAGGTGGCCAGTATAACTATCCCCGCTGTCCAACAACCCCAGTCATAGCAGCAGCAGCAGCAACCGAATCAACAAGGGTACAAAAAGTATCAGAACAGGGCACCTTTGTCGAGTCGTCACCTCGAGACACCGCCCATGTCCTATGCCCAGCTGTTACAGACTCTGCTTCAGTTACATCTGATCCAGAAGAGAATCCTGGCTCCCTTGATAGGGGCACCTCCGTCAGGTTATGATGCGAATGCAACTTGTGAGTTTCACTCAGGGGCACCCGGCCATACGATAGAAAACTGCAAAGCCTTCAAGCACAAGGTGTAGGATATGGTAGACGCTAAGATCATCAACTTCTCAGATAATGTGCCAAACGTCACGAAGAACCCTATGCCGAATCATAGGGGAGGTGGAGTGAATGCCATTATTGAAGACGAGAGCTTGGATTTGTTGACTGACATCAGAGATCTGAAGACACCGCTTAGCTTCGTTAAAGCTAAGCTGATGAAAAAGGGTTTCTTTCCAGGTTGTGGAGAGCTGTGTATGGGCTGTGCGACTAGTCCTGATGGATGTGTATAGTTGATAGAAGGGATTCAGAGTCTGATGACCGAATGTATCTTGCAGTTTAGCCGGAGGGCCGAATGCGGAACTGGAGAGGTAATGCTGAAGCAAGATGATGAGGTTGCCACCATCACCATCCCTCGTCGGACGATAACTATTTATGCACCCAGACCGCCCATGATTACCATCACCAAAGCTGGGCCGATACCCTTTGAAAGCACCAATGTTGTCCCGTGGCACTACGGGGCAGATGTCTACTGCAACGGACAGAAGTTGGAACTGGAACCATCTGGGTCGTCTGTGGATAACCTAGCGGGAATCGGCGGAATCACTCGCAGCGGAAGAGTATTTGCTCCACCTGAGATCGTGGCGGACAAAACGGACAAAGCTGATGCAACTGATAAAGGTAAAAGTAAAGTCGTTGAAGAAACCCCTCGTGGGGTAGAAAAAGACTTACTTGTTAAAGACGCCGAAGAGTTTATGAGGTTGATTAAAAAGAGTGACTACAAGATCGTGGATCTTCTCCATCAAACACCCTCGAAAATTTCCATCCTGAATTTGTTGCTGTGTTCTGAGGCTCATCGCAACGCGCTGCTGAAGGTGTTGAATGCCACATATGTACCGCAGGAAATATCGGCAAACCAGTTAGAGGGGGTCGTAGCCCACGTGAATGCTGGAAATAGGTTAGGGTTCACTGACCTGGAGCTGACGCCGAAAGGAAGGAACCACAATAGCGCTCTGCACATCTCGATAGAGTGTAGGGGAACGATTATGACGCATGTGTTGGTAGACACAGGGTCATCACTCAATGTTCTTCCGAAGAAAGCATTGATGAAGTTAGATAATCGCGGATTGATTTGCACACCCAGTGATCTGGTTGTGAAAGCGTTCGATGGAACCAAACGTCATGTTTTAGGAGAGGTGATGTTGCCAATCCAAGTCGAGCCGGAAACATTCGACGCGGTCTTTTACATTATGGACATCATGCCTGCCTACAGCTGTCTCTTGGGCCGGCCATGGATCCATTCGGCGGGTGCCGTGACCTCCACGTTGCACCAGAAGCTCAAGTACGCTGTCGGAGGTAGCATCGTGATTGTATGTGGCGAGGAGGATATAATGGTGAGCCATTTGTCGTCCTTCAAATATGTTGAGATGGATGGGGAAATCCACGAAACCCTATGTCAAGCGTTCGAAGCTGTTAAAATCAAGAACGTAGCTCCCGCAATCACTAAGAAGCCAGAGATGACTCTCTCTTCCTTCAAGGAAGCCCGGGCCGTGGTTCAAGCCGGATCTACCCCAGGCTGGGGGCGAATTCTGGAGATACCTAACAAGCAAGACAAGTTTGGGTTGGGATATTCTCCCGCGGCTGAAGCCTCCTCCTCTTCTAGCAGTGCGTCGCGAGGTAAAGGGCCGATCCAGTTTACCAGTGGCGGGGTGATATTTGAAAGCGTCAACGCAGTGTCTGAAGACGGCGAAGATAGCGACTGCGACCTGGACTCTTGGATCCAGCCAAGCAAGCCAGGTGAGAGCCTCAACAACTGGTCCATCAGGGATATCATCCAAATGACAAGCAAAGAGTAATGATTTACTTTTTTCCAATCGTTGTACAACCCTATGTCCTACCCGGGGCATAGTGGTTTTATTGGCAAGGCCTCGTTTGATTATGTACATGCATTTTATCAATAAATCAAAAGGGGTTTTTTTTCGTATTCAAATATTGTGATCTCTGTTTTTATATTTGTTTTGAAAAACAATAAAATGGCAATGGGGTTTGTGCTAACCTGCATATCCTTGTTTTAAGCTTAACCCTTGTTATTGCAGGATCCACATAGCAGATGACATCGACTCTGGACCTTCTACGACTCACTTCGACTTCGATTGCCCGATCTATCAAGCCGAAGAAGAGATTGAGGAAGACGAAGACCTTCCCGAAGAGTTGTCCCGCTTGTTGAAACAAGAAGAGAAAGTTATTCTGCCTCACGAAGAAGAGATTGAGATTGTGAATCTGGGTTCTGAAGAACTTGTCAGGAACGTCAGGATAGGGGCTGCATTGCAGAGTGATGTCAAGCAGAGATTGGTCGAGATGCTGAGAGAGTATAGTGACATCTTTGCTTGGTCATACGAAGATATGCCCGGACTTGATACTGACATTGTGGTCCATCACTTGCCGCTGCGAGAAGATTGTCCTCCCGTTAAGCAGAAGCTTAGGAGGACACGACCAGATATGGCCGTTAAGTTCAAAGAAGAAGTCTAAAAGCAGCTTGATGCTGGCTTCTTAGCGGTCACCACTTACCCTCCGTGGGTCGCCAACATAGTATCTGTACCGAAGAAGGACGGTAAGGTACGAATGTGCGTCGATTATCGGGATTTAAATAGGGCGAGCCCTAAAGATGATTTCCCGCTACCTCACATTGATGTGATGGTCGACAATACAGCCCAGTTCTCCGTGTTTTCGTTCATGGATGGCTTCTCCGGTTACAATCAGATCAAGATGGCGCCGGAGGACATGGAGAAAACTACGTTTATTACACCTTGGGGAACATTTTGTTAAAAGGTAATGCCTTTCGGTCTGAAGAATGCAGGGGCCACTTACCAACGAGCAATGGTTACTTTGTTTCATGATATGATTCATCATGAGATTGAAGTCTATGTTGATGACATGATTGCGAAGTCCCAAACGGAGGAAGGGCATCTGGTCAATTTGCTGAAGCTTTTTGATAGGCTTAGGAAGTTCAGGTTGAGGCTGAATCCTAACAAGTGTACTTTCGGAGTACGGTCCGGAAAACTACTGGGGTTTATCGTGAGTGAAAGAGGCATTGAGGATGATCCTGCGAAGATAAAAGCGATACAAGAGATGCCAGCGCCAAAAACAGAAAAAGAAGTTCGTGGTTTCCTGGGCAGAATAAACTACATTGCGAGGTTTATCTCTCAGCTCACAGCCACGTGTGAACCGATGTTCAAACTGCTAAAGAAAGATCAGGCGATTATCTGGAACGAGGATTTCCATAAGGCATTTGATAAGATAAAACAGTATCTGCAGGAACCTCCAATCTTGATTCCCCCAGTGGCCGGACGACCCTTAATCATGTACCTGACAGATCTTGAGGGTAGTATGGGGTGTGTCCTCGGTCAGCACGACGAGACAGGCAGAAAGGAGCATGCCATTTATTACTTGAGTAAAAAGTTCACAGACTGTGAATCTCGTTACTCGATGCTGGAGAAGACGTGTTGTGCACTAGCCTGGGCTGCCAAACGTTTACGACAGTACATGCTCAATCATACGACCATGCTAATTTCGAAGATGGATCCGATCAAGTACGTCTTCGAGAAACTTTCGGGCAGGATTGCCAGATGGCAAATGGTGTTGACGGAATATGACATTCAGTATGTTTCCCAAAAGGCCATCAAGGGAAGCGTATTGTCTGAATACCTTACCGAACAGCCGATCAAGGATTATCAGCCGATGAAATTTGAATTCCCTGACGAGGATATCATGTTTCTCAAAGCGAAAGATTGTGATGAACCATTGCCCCACGAGGGTCCAGATAGGAAATCCCAATGGAAATTGATATTTGACGGAGCGGTTAATTCTTATGGAAGTGGCATTGGGGCGATCATCACGACTCCCCACGGATCCCATATCCCGTTCACTGCGAGACTGACGTTTCCGGTCACCAATAACAAAGCGGAGTACGAAGCATGCATCATGGGTCTGAAGAAGCAATTGATTTGAGAATCAAGAATCTAGATGTATATGGTGACTCGGCGCTCGTGATTAACCAGATTAAAGGGGAGTGGGAGACTCGTCAATCAAATTTGGTGCCGTACATGAACTATGCCATAAGGCTGCTTCCGTTCTTTGATCGAGTGGAACTCCATCATGTGCCCAGGGCTGAAAACCAGATGGCTGATGCCTTAGCCACGTTGGCTTCGATGTATAAAGTCAATTTTTGGAATGAAGCTCCAAGAATTGTCCTTTCTCGTCTTGATAGACCTGCATTCGTCTTTGCAATCGAGGAAGCCTCCGACGGCAAGCCATGGTTCCATGACATCCAGACTTTCCTTATGACTAAGGAGTATCCTGCGGGAGCGTCAACCCAGGATAAGAAGACTCTGAGGAGGCTGTCTGGAAATTTTTATCTCAATCCTGATGGAGTTTTGTACAAAAGAAACCACGATCTCGTGCTACTCAGATGTGTAGATGAGAAAGAAGCGAGTATGCTCATGGAAGAAGTCCATGAAGGCACATTTGGTACGCACGCCGGCGGGCATGCTATGACAAGAAAGATCCTGAGAGCAGGATATTACTGGTTGACGATGGAGTCAGATTGCTTTAAATTCGCGAAGAGATGTCATAAATGCCAGATTTATGCTGATAAGATTCATGTGCCACCGTGCCCGTTAAATGTCATGTACTCCCCGTGGTCGTTCTCCATGTGGGGCATCGACATGATAGGCAAGATCGAGCCCACTACATCTAACGGTCATAGCTTCATTCTAGTAGCTATCGACTACTTCACCAAGTGGGTGGAGGCAGCCTCATATGCTAATGTGACCAAGCAGGTGGTGGCTAAATTCATAAAGAGGGACATCATCTGTCGTTACGAAATTCCCGAGCGGATCATTACCGATAATGGTTCAAATCTGAATAACAAGATGATGAAGGAGTTGTGCCAGAGTTTCAAGATTGAACATCACAACTCATCTCCTTACCGGCCGAAGATGAATGGCGCCGTTGAAGTGGCCAATAAAAACATCAAGAAGATTGTACAGAAGATGGTTGTGACCTATAAGGATTGGCACAAGATGTTGCCATTTGCACTGCACGGTTATCGTACAACGGTACGTACATCAACCGGGGCAACTCCTTTCTCACTAGTGTACGGTATGGAAGCAGTCCTACCGTTAGAAGTTGAGATTCCTTCTTTGCGAGTTTTGGTAGACGTGAAACTCGATGAGGCAGAATGGATTAAGAACCGACTAAACCAACTCAGCCTGATGGACGAGAAGAGATTAGCATCGATTGCGTATGGTTGTCTATACCAAAGCCGAATGAAGAAAGCTTATGACAAGAAGGTGCGTCCTAGGAGCTTTCAGACGGGTGATCTCGTCCTGAAGAAGATTCGTCCTCCACACTCTGATCACCGGGGCAAGTGGACTCCTAATTATGAAGGTCCGTACGTCGTTAGCAAGGTCTTTTCGGGAGGAGCCTTGTTGTTATCCACGATGGATGGCGAAGATTTTGCGTCCCGGGTGAACGCGGACGCAGTTAAAAAATACTTTGCTTAAAAAATGACCCGCTGGAAAGAAAAAGGATATCCAGGCAAAAATGGGGCATCCCGGCGAACCATAAAAAAGGAAAAAGGTTCGGGCAAAAATTAGGGATATAAAAGAAAGAATGTACACCCGCAAAGTCGAAAACCCGGAAGGGCGACTTTGGCAAAAAAGGGTATCCCGGTGAATCGAAAACCCGGAAGGGCGATTCAGGCAAAAGTTAGGGATTTGAAAAAGCAAATGACTACGTTCCGCGTGTGGACTTTCATTGTTTAGTGGTTTGGAAGACCTGAGGGCCGTTTATCTGAATCAATCTCTTCTGAAGCTGAAGCGTCGGAGAAGTATCGAAGTCGAGTGGGTCATAGAGGGATCAACTCATGGTGTTCGTCTACGCCTCATTGCCGACATTTGTGTATATACTGAGGTATATTTATGTTTTATTTTTGCGCGGCTTCCTCATTCCAGGAGCTTGCATCTGTTGTAAAACATTTTCACCCATTCAGGGGTTCGTTATCAATAAAATGTATACTATTCAGCAATTATGTTTGTCTGTTTAGCATTTATCTGTTTTGTTTGCGAAAAAGAACGCCGATGTTTTGATAAAATGCGCATACATAAACTTACTGGCCTAGGCCACTGATTGTTGAAACAATGAATTACTTGAACATTGTCACAAGATGATGACCTTGATAGGTCCTTTTGAGAAGGGTACCTTGTCTGTTTGTTTGTGTTGTTGCAGGTGTAGCATATACTAGGCAGTATGCCGTATGCGCCCCAAGCCGGATGATTCCTCCTTCTCCAGCAAGTTCAGTAGTGCCTCCCCGTGGAGTTTGGACATGAGATCGTAGGCATTGATATGTCTCCCCAAGTAGAGAATATTCTCTCCCCAATCATATGTATCCTGAAGGATCATCGTCTCCCCAGCTGAGTCATATGCTGAAGCGTGCAGCACCCGATACTACAGACTGAAGTCTCCAGGAGAATTGAGATCCCCCGTGTAACAGCCCAATTTCGGTTTAACTAATTAATTTAGTTATTGGAATTATTTTAATTATGGGATAGTGTGATAATATGTTAAGTCTACATATTATGCTATTTTATCATTTGTAGAGTTTTGGAAAGTTTAGTGGGAAATATTTCGGACAGTCTCAATTAATGGTTAATTGGATGATTTATGGAAATTGATTGGAATAATAGGTATATTAGAGAGAATAGAAATAGAAAGAAAGGATATATGAGTAAAAGAGGAAAGAAAAGAAAAGGATAGAAAGAAAGGGAGAAGAAGGAAAAAGGAAGAGAAAAGAGAAGAAGAAGAGGAAAAGAGTGGAATCATCAAGAACAACTCAAAGCTTCGATTAATCCAAGGTAAGGGTGTGAAATCTTACTATCTTAATCAATATGTATGGTTATGTATGCGTATGGTTGATCGGGTAGAGTTTTGGAGAGTTTTCTATAAACTTCCATTTTAGGTCGAAATTGATTGGATCGGTAGAAACCGAGTTTTAATGATTTAAAATGAGAATAAGTGGTAGAATTTAGTCGAGGAATTTTAGATTAAGGCTACTAGAAACGAGTTGGGATTTATCGGGAGATTTCATCGGGTGTTTGGATTCTGAACAGTGGGAGAAAGTTCAGTCCGCAGTCGCTCGCTAGCAGCTCGCTAGGCGAGCAGGTCGCGAGTGTTCGCTAGCATCTCGCTAGGTGAGTGCGCAGCGAATGGTCCCAGACTTGGGACAGTGGTGTTTTGGTCTCCTTCGCTGGCAGCGAATGGAGTAGCGAAGGACTCGCTAGGGGTTCGCCGTGGCGAACGAAGCAGCGAACGAAGTCTGTAGCTTCTGTTCTTGCTCGCTAGCAGTTTGCTAGGCGAGAAGGTGGCGAACGTTCGCTAGCAGCTCGCTAGGCGAGCGTGTAGCGAACGTAGCAGAATGAGTCTTCTCTGCTGTTGGGTGTTGTTGTAGCTTGGGGTTCCGATTGCGATCGACCCTTACTTGATTCAGAAGCTGGAGTGATGGTTCATTACGTACTGTGGGTAACCGATTAGCGTGAATCCTAGGTTAGGAATTGTAGCCGTTTGGGCAATTTCGTGCATTGTTTAATTCGATTAAAAATGCATAACGTTTGGACATGAATGATGAACGTGTCGTGTAGTATACATTGTGGTGTATGATGATGGTTATATTTGATCCCTTGGAGGATTTGCAGAACCTCGCTTGATGCGATGGTTATATTTGATCCCTTGGAGGATTTGCAGAACCTCGCTTGATGCGATGGTTATATTTGATCCCTTGGAGGATTTGCAGAACATCGCTTGATGCGATGGTTATATTTGATCCCTTGGAGGATTTGCAGAACCTCGCTTGATGCGACGGTTATATAGTGATTCCTAAGAGAATCTGTTGAGTTATAGTGTAACCGTATAAGTGTGAGAGAAGTGAATTCTAAGAGAATCTGACGGACGAATGAGTCGGTACCGTGGTTGTAGCTGCATAGGGTCGAGGTGTCGGTCTCTATGAGTGCATTGTCGTCTTCATATGATGAATTGAAAATAATGCTTGGAAATGTATTAGTGTATGTATATAAATATATATATATATATATATATATATATATATATATATATATATATATATATATATATATATATATATATATATATATATATATATATATATATTTATTGCGTCTGGTAAATATGAGAATGAGATTGATGTATATATAGAGAGATTCTACTCACCAGGGTAGAACGGCGATGCGTCGTTCCTAGTGAGGTAGTTACCGGGGTAGAATGACCGAGACGTTGTTCTCGGTAGAGCATAAGCGACGTACCCATAGCCCGGAAAAAGGATTGAGGGTAGTGAATGACTCTTATATGAATCGCATGGTATGATTGTGATTGTCATATGTAAATATGCACATGTGTAGGAATTGATGAGATGCGTTAGCAAATAAATAAATGTGAAAGATATTGACTGATGAATAGAGGATTAAGTGTGAGCGATCATGTCTATGTGTATTTAATGCGGTGAAAATCTATTGTTATGCATTGTAGTGAATAAGTATGAGGTATAGGCATCCGGTACTTGTATATATATATATATATATATATATATATATATATATATATATATATATATATATATATATATATATATATATATATATATATATATATATATATATATATATATATATATATATATATATATATATATATATATATATATATATATATATATATATATATATATATATATATATATATCTTATGCCTTGATTATTATGATAATGTTTCTCACCCTTCTGTTGTTTTATAATGCCCTACGAGGCATTGCAGATTAGGATTCGCTGGAGGTATCCTTTGGAGTATAGCTCTTTTCCCTCGTGTCGGTCGCTCTGATATGTAACTTTGGGTAGATAGGCTTGTAGAATGTCTTAATGTTGTTTTGTTTGTATGTGAAAGAAGTTGTGAACAACCAGATGACATGTTATTATGTTTTGTCATGTCTTAAGTGAATATATATATGTTTTAGTCTTCCCCTTTAAGAGAAAACATGAATATGTAATTTCGAAGAATCATGCATTTATTTTTAGTTGAGATTTACCCCTTTTGAGTTAATTCTTTTTAAACATTAATATTCATGTGGTCGTTTCGTGAGCATTGTGACGCACTTCTTTTATACCTTAATGAAAATACACTCTGATGAAAATAAAAATACTTGTATTTCGTGACTATATGTTTTGATATGTGATTATTTTGGGGTATAGAAAGGAGGTGTTACACCCCGCAGAGTTGTATTCTCCCCAGTAAGCAGGATGATTTCTTCTTCCCCAGCCAAGTAGGCAAACCCCAAGAGAGCCGAGTCCTTGGAGAGCGTTCGGGCCATGATTGGTTTTCCCCAGTAGAGTGTTGAATAGCTGATACTGTATTCCCCCCACCGGAGTCGTTATCTCCAGGAAAGTTTGGTTGCGAATGCCGTGCAGTTTATTTCTGCGATTGATATCGTTTCCTCGACAGGTTGTGGTTCGTATACCCGGTTGAGCGAGTCCAAGTTCTCAGAGAGCTTTATTTCCCTGTAGCAATCAACTGAAGTTCATTTCCCCAGGCGGAGTCCAATTGAGATTGGCGTGACTTCTTCTCCTTGGCAGGATGAGTCCTTCCTCCACCAGAGTGGTTCTTTCTCCTTGACAGGAGGATTCTCCCTTCAACATTTATTTTGCTGATGGGGTCCTAGCATTTTGCATGATTGCATAGCATTTACCCTAAGAATGCGTAGCATTTCCACCGTGTGGAGCATTGCGCCATTGTCGAACCATATGCATATGGAACATGAGCTAGGTCGTTATCGTTCTTGTTTGGCAGGTGTTCCCCGACAGGGTGTCTGCTCAGGATGATTCCTGAAATCTCAGAAGAGTGGTGTGGTTCAAGATGATTCTTGAATTCCCCCAGCAAAGTCATTTGCCCAAGATGATTCTTGAATTCCCCAGCGAAGTTATTTGTCCAAGATGATTCTTAAAATCCCTTGTGAAGTCGCCAGAGAGGGTTGCTCAAGTTGATGCTTAGAGTCCCCGGCAGAGTGTTTGCTCAGGATGATTCCTGAAATCTCCAGCAGAGTTATTGGTTCAGGACGATTCTTGAAGTCTCTAGCGGAGTTACTTGTCCAAGATGATTCTTGAAGTCCTCAGCAGAGTGGATTCCCCCAGAATAAGTTTCGGACCCCCGAAGCAGAGTTACTTGATAGTTCTCCAAAATCCCCAGCGGGGATGCGTCATCCCCAGCAGGTTTCTGAACAGCGAAGTTGAAACTTCCCTTGAAGACTTGATGATTGAAGTCCAACCGTATTAATGAAGCAGTTCTCTCAGCTGATGGGAAGTTCCTGATGGAAGAAGTTTGGATATCCCCAATTGGTTCATGATTGACCGAGAATTCTATTCCCGACTTACTGACGAAGCCCGGCTAATGCCCGAAAATTTCTTTGAATGCCCGACGACATAACTAACTTGATTGTTAAAAAAGTTCCTAATGACCTGATGAGTCCCGAGGAATCCTTCTGCCGCAGTGCCGCAGAATGCCTGATGGCAATATCAGCTACGTATCACCGGTTACCGTGTGACCAATTCCCCAGCAGAGTTGCAGTGCAACAGTCATGCTCAGTCTTGAAGATGTTCCCACCAATCGGAGTTTCGTTTACCTGTGCGGTTGGCGAATCACCCGTTACCGCGTAATCGGTGATCCCTTAATGATTTGAGGATGCAATGATATCAGATAAATCATAGAATCATCCTGACGGAGGTTCAGATCATTATTTCTCCAGCTAGTTGTCGCACGACTATTATTTCAGTTTCCGAAGATTTGTTCCCATCAGAGTATCGTGTACTTATGCAGTTGGAAAATTTCCGGGTTTATTGGTATTCAACCGCCTTTTACCTTGATTGTTTGAGAGTCGTTTGCTTCTCACCCATTCAGGTCCAAGCCGTTTGAATAGGGGCAGCTGTTGCACCCCAAAATTTGCCCAACATTTTCTTTACCTAGCTTATGTCTCATTTCATTCACATTAGCATTATCATTTGCATTTCATTGACATGTGTGCAGGAGATCAAGAGGTATGAGTATCAATCAAGGGCTACACAAGACTTTGAAGCTAGCTAAGAAGGTTATTCAAGTGTTCAAGGGTTGATATCCTTGTCAAAGAAGTAAAAGATCCTCAGAGAGAGTGGTTGAAGCCAAGAGGGTGTGTCTCCTAACTTGAGAGTTGTGGGAAGTCATCAGATGATTCTGAAGCCATGAAGTTAGACTTAAGGTCTTGAGAGAGCTCATGATAAGTTTTGAAGATCACTTTGAGGCCTAGACAAGTCATTGTGCAAGATTGAGAAGCCTCAGCCATGAGTGGTGCAATTAGGGTTTGACAGGGTCAACCCTAAGTCAACTGATGATTTGAAGAAGGTTGAGACCTAATCCAAGGGCCACGTGATCATGTATTGATGCATTAAGATGTTATAAGGATGATTCCAAGGTTAAATCATCATGATTGAGAAGTTTGAGATGTTTCAAGCTAGGGTTTCTAAGGCTTGACAGTGTAAAATCCCCTAGTTTGACCCCTCTCTTCAAGGCAGTGTAGCTCAAGATGGGATTGTCATCTCATCTTGTCCCTAACATGAATGTTGTAGAGCATGATCTTAGCTTTAATTTGAGTGCTAGAAGTCCTTGATAGGATTTGTAGAACTCAAGTTATGACTTTGGCAAGTTACAGGTCATCTGAGGTATGTGAATTTGGAGCTTGAAAGTTGTCCAACTTGCATGGAACTTTTGCCCTAGAAGCATGATTCCTATGAACTTTTGGTCAACATGAATTTTGTTCCTTATCCTCTTAGATTTCTAGAGAGTACTAGAAGTCCTTGAAAGGCTTTGTAGAACTCAAGTTATGGCTTTGACAAGTCAAGGGCATTTTAGTCATTTGGAGATTATAGGTCATTTCAAGCATAAGGCCATAACTCCTATTTGCAAGCTTCAAATGGGAAAATATTCAACATCAAACTTGTTCAAAATGATGTTTTAAGGCTAACCAAAAGGTCATGAGAGGTTGGAATTGCTTGTAGCTCAAAATCACAAAAATGGCTTAAAATAAGGCTGATTTTCAAATGAACCAAAGATGGAAATTGGTATTTTTGATCTACATGTCCAAACCAAGGCATGTAATATGTCACTTTGATTCTAAAACACATTTTAAGAACATTGACATTGCCACAATTTTGACTTGAGGTTTAATTTGTGGACTTGCTTTGAAAAGTAGTTACTTACATCATAAGTAACATTTGCCAAACTAAAATTCAAGGCATAACCAAGGTCCCTTTCAATCCAAACACATCCAAAATACCATTAGGAGAGAAATTGGAAGAGAATGGGGGTGAATACAAGCTGCTAGCAGAATTGGTATGACCATGGCATGTGATTGAACTTTTCATGACATGAGAAATTAAATTTCTCATTAGAAGGATCTAGAGCTTTCTAGATCATCCATACATGGCCTATATATTGAATAGAGGTGGTTCAGATTGAAGGTTGGTGATAATTGAAGGAGAGAATAGAGATTCAGTGTGAAAATTTCTTGCTTGCAACTAAATTCGGTTACACTATTTTCTTCACTTTCCATCCATTTTCTTGAGTGCAATCACTTCCATGGATGCTATTGAGTGATTCCTGATCATAATCAAGGAAAATTCGTGGCTGAATAGTGTTCTTGCTCTCAGATTTCTTCACCTGCAACTCAGAATTGGTTCCAAGAATCCAGAGCATTTCCATCCATTTCATTGCATACAGAAGCTTTGAATTGATTCATTGAAGGAATTTGGAGCATTTGAAAGCTTGATTTGAAGGTTTAATACCTCTGTGCACACAAAATTCTCAGGTTAGTAACTTTCAATCTCCAGCTTCAATTAGGCAGAATTAAGAGGAATTAGGATGTTAGATGCATTGTGGATTGATGTAGGAAGGTTTATGGATCATTAATTTGAGAGTTAGTGACCAATTAGGGTTGTTACCATTTTCGGTTGAGATGGTGTTCTTGCGAATCTTGAGGATTTAGATTGAATTAAGGGCATGAATGGACTCCTTGTGAGATTTGGGACAAGATTTATCAAGGAATCGTGACCGATGGTGGATTCTATAGCAAGTTAGGGTTGTAGAATGCTAATTGGAGAATGACATCGGTGGTGACTTTGGGCGCGCAGGTGGCCTGAGTTTCAGAGGTTCAAATTGGGGAAGATGATCCCAGAGCCATTGGATCATAGTTGGACTTTGACTGGAGACCTCATCCAACGGCCACAATTACTTCTAATTTGTGAAGGAGTTCTGAACTAAAATGAAACGCAATGTTTCATTAATCTGTTGTTTTTGGGATTTATGCAATAATTGATAACCACATCCCCCTTATGGCCCAATTGCTAGAATGAACTGGATTTCCTTGCTATCTACACCACGCGCTTATCTTTTTTATTTTGATTTTCATATTATTTTTCATTTTATTCATGGTTACTTATTAATTCATAAAAAATGGAAAAATAACTCAATTAATCCCATTCTTTTTGCTATGGATTCATGATTGAATCTAGTATTTTTTAGATAAAAAAATATTATTATTCCATGAATTTTATGATTTTATGGGATTTTTTACATTTTAATTGATATTAAAATAATCATGTTTGATGCTTTATTTTGTTGAATTTGGTTTGATCATGTGATGATGATTCTTGCCTTCATTTTTTGTGTGTAGCTAGTATAGATATGCATGTTCCCCCTAGATTTCTCTCACATTTTTGTGATGAATATAGATGGTAGTTCTAGGTTGAAACTTTAGGTGCTCCATTTTTAGGGTTTATGGTTGATACCTTGTGGTTTAGATCTTGTTTTTAGGACTTGGTGGATGATTCAACCTATGATTTTTGTAGGATAGATTAATGATTGAATTAGGATCCCTTAGGAACTTTTGTAGGAATTTACAAGGTAGCTTTCTATTTTTGTTTGATTTTAGTTTAGATACTAACTTTAGATGATTCTAAGGCACTAATTCAACTAGATTGACTTCTTTAGTTCCCTTAGATTAGGGTTTTCTCTCTCTTGCTCTTGGGTGATGATGAAGGAAAGTTGAAGATGCATTGGATTGCTTGAAGAGGCTTGGATGTGAGGATCTTCCCTTCTTTTGGTGTAGTGTTAATTAGGTGTTAAGATTAGGGTTTTGTAGGCAGAGCTTCTAGATAGATTCTCTTCCTTCATAAACATGGAAGATGTTGATCACTTCCATTCTTCCCTATGATGTAAGGTCCCTTTGTAAAGGCCTCATCCCTCCTTTGGTAGGATGTGTGGCTCTTTTCAAGTTGGTAGAACCTTTGAGGGTCCCTTTCTCTGATGATAGGATGCTTAGTGGTGACCCTTGGTCTTCACTCTGCTACCAATCATCCCAACTTTGCTCTTGATGGATGCATCTTTCTCCCTTGTTAGAGGATGGAGTTCCTTGCTTGAAGAAGGTTGAAGGATGAAGTTGATACTTCTTTGTGTTTGAAGATTACTCTGAGAAGCTGAAACTTGTAGATGAAGAGGAGCAAGTTGATACTTGTAAAGAGGGGAGAGCTGAAGCTTGAAGGCCAAGAAGAACAAGTTGACACTTGTGAAGAAGATCAAATTGAGATTGAGTGAAGAGATGAGGCTTGAGGAATAAAGGATGAGTTGATACTTATGTTGATACATTGAGAGCCTGAAGGAGTCAAGTTGATACTTGATATGACGAGTGAAGCCTGAAGGTGGAATTTACTGAAGAGCTGAAGCTTGAAGAAGAAAGAATAAGTTGATACTTTTGTTTGATGTGTTAGAAGCTTGGAGAAGCAAGTTGATACTTGCTATGGAAAATGGTTGCCTTGAAGGGAAGTTGAAGGCTGAGGACTAGACTGATGGAAGAGGAGCTTTGCTGTGAAGCTGTGGGAGTGGTTGATTTGCTTTCTTTCTTGTCTGTTTGCTGGCTGTGCAACTGTATTTATGTGACTTGTTTGATTTGCTTGATGCATTAGAATAAGATCATATTTAGATTGACTTGAGCTAGGGACATGATTGCATTAGAGGTTGAGTTGCTCCCTCTGCTTGTATTTTTACTGTATGGCTTTGCTTGCTGGTATTCGGTAGAGCCCAACTCCCTTGCCTATGTGGTTTGTGTTTGCTTGATAGCATTTTATTTCCTCTGTATGATTGCAGTTATTATTGTGATTTGCTTGATAGCATTTTATTCTTTCTTTATGATTGCAGTTATTCATATTTGGCTTGAGGTTGAGATGAGCTTGTGGAGGCTGATGCCCCACACACATTTCCTCCCTCACTTGCATTGCATGCATTTTACAGTCGTTTACTGTTTACTGTTTAAGCTGATGTTTTATCTATTTCTGTTTATCATTGACATGATCCCCTAGGAATCTCACTTCTATGATAACTTCTAGGAGTTCCCTGTTTCAAACCTCAACCATAGGATGAATCCTTGGCATGACAACATTAGGACTTGATAGTCTCCCTTTAGTTGAACCTGCTCGTTCTCTCTTCTCATCTCAAAACAAATTAAAATACAGTAATAAAGGTTAACTGACGTCGTACGTTAAAAGCCTTAAGCTATCTGAGAAAGGATTGTTGGAGAGTTTCTTTTCAACAGTCTGGATGTTTAGTATGGCACCCTTTAGGTTACATGCGACGCATTCACTCTCAGGTCATAGTCTCTAGTGTGATATTGGTTGCAAACAACTAAAAGAACAGTTCTTTCGTAAAAAACAAAAAACAAACTTCAAACCTTTTTGCCCCTTGGGCCCGTAATTCAAAGGAAGCTTTTCTGAAGAAAAGAGTGTCGTTAACTCCCAGTTCTACCGTAAACGATAACGCCTAAGTCTCCGAAGGTCGAGCTGCGTACACCAAAATGTTGGAACTGTTTGTTAACCCTACTGAAAAAAACAGATGAATCTGAACCTCCCGCAATCCGTATTAGCCCGAACTACGTAAGCTCTGATCTCTCATTCCTGTTGAGAGTACGTAGGCACAATACTGACGTATTGGCGAGCCACCTTCCCCATAACCCGTAGTTAGCCGAACTACATTGACTCTGATTTCTCATTCTCTGATGAGAATACGTAGGCATAAAGTACGACGCTTTGCCGAGTCATTTTCTTTTCTTTTCAGACCAGCCTTGATAGGTTGATAGTAAAACCAACCCATCAGATAAACACAGCAAGCATGGATCCCATCGAGTACGATGGACGTGAGGGGTGCTAATACCTTCCCCTTGCGTAACCGACTCCCGAACCCAGACAATGGTTGCGATGACCTTGTCTTATACCTTTTCGTCAGGTTTTTCCGATCGTTTCCTTTCCCGTTCTGAGGGATAAATAACGAAAGGTAGCGACTCTTCTGTTTTGCCGGCACCTTATTTTCGCGGTAGCGACACCAGGCTATGTCCAGCGTTGACATGCGCCATTACCCCCTCTAACTGATTTACAGAAACTTCTTGAGGCACAAACGACGTATCCAGGATCTTCAGCAAGGCGTTCCGGTGGGCCTCGGAACATAACAACAACAACAAGATAGAAATTTTCGACGGCGTCTACTGTAGGTGTTCCACAATTATGTAGTCGCTTTTGCGAATCAGTCTCATGAACTCCTCTACGTCCTTGAGTGACGTATCTTTTTCTTTCGACTGAGTAGGCCCGCTTTCGTTTACTTTGGCCTTACCTTTGGCCAATCTATCTACTTCTATTTCAAGTGAGGTAAAGATCCTTCCGCTACGGGTCATGCCCCCCGTTCCAACGACATTATCAACAGCTCCAGCTGGCTGGCTATTCACCACAATCTTTTCGCCGTTGCAATACGCTTCTAATCCGTAGGTCCACGGGACAACTTTCGTACTTTCAAATGGAACCGGCCCTGCTTTGGTAATCGTAATAGTTGGCCGCTGGGTGGGCGCCGTTATCGTTATAGTCTTCCTAGGGATCGTCACCGTTGCAATATCATTCTGCTTATCACATAATGCCTCCACAGGCTTCTCAACCGCAGTTCGATCAAATTGTAAGGTCCCTTCGTCGATCATGGCCTTAATGCCCTGCTTCAAATCAGTACAACCCTCGGGCTGGGTCCAACACTCTAAACAGTATTCATCACAACCAGGGAACACTCCCCCTCTGAGCAACCTTTTTTTCACCTCACTCAATGGTGTCTTCAGTTCGTTAACATCCATCACCAAGTTCAAATATTCTTTCGTCAAGATGGCATTTGCCCCATGATTAGGCATAGGCTGTTGTATAATATTGGGCCCCACCTGGCCAAAGTTGATGGCTTTACTGTACAACAAGTCTTAAACTTTATGCTTGAAAGCATGACAAGATTCTACATCATGTCCGGGCGCCCCGGAATGGAATTCGCAGTGCTTACTAGCGTCATACCCATGAGGAAGTGTCGGTCCTGTAGGCGGTTCCAATGTTCTTTTCTCAACCAAATTCAATCCCAACAGTGTCTGAAGAAGCTCTGCATATGTCGACGGAGGCTTATCAAATACCCTCTTCGGCTTTGCATTCTGAAACCTTCTCTGACCCTGATTCTGCCCTTGCTGTTGCCGTGGTTGTTGTTGTTGCTGCTGTTGTTGTTGAGGAATTGGAATAGTAACACTGGCTATTTGTTGAGGTTGAACGTAATGATTTCTACCTCTGCCCCCGCCTCTGCCACCAAATACAGCGCTTGTATCACCCAGTCGTCTCCCGCCGAACGCTTTTCTCGCACCCCCAGCTGAAGTAGATTCGCCTGCCTGAATCTTTCTAATTTTAATTCCATTTTCGATCCTCTCTCCCATAAGGATCATATCGGAGAAGCTACCCATTGAAACATTGAGTAACTTGTCATAGTACATTCCTGTAAATGTCCCCACAAACATGTCATTCATCTCCCTTTCAACCAAAGGAGGGCGCACCCGAGCTGCCATATCGCGTCACCGCTGCGCGTACTCTTTGAAACTTTCACCATTTTTCTGCGACAGACTCTGCAACTGAACTCTGTTTGGTGCCAAATCACTGTTATATTTGTAATGCATAACGAAAGCATCAGCCAACTGCTTCCAACTTCTAATCTGAGTGGGCTCCAACCCCATGTACCATTCCAATGATGGTCCAGATAAGCTATCCTGAAAGAAATGCATGAGCATCCTTTAATCATTGGAATATGCAGACATCCTTCTATAATAAGAACACACATGGACCTTTGGGCAGGTATCCCCTTTGTATTTGTCGAATGTTGGGGCCTTGAATTTTAATGGCACCCTCAGCCCTGGTACCAACCCCATAGTAGTCATATCTAACCCAGCGGAGTTTTGATCAACCACACCTTTCATTTGCTTTTCTAGCATTCTGATCCACTGAACAGGGTCAATGGGGCCCTCAGGTCCCATACCTCTTCCCGAAAAAGCGTCGTCCTGTTGATCCACATTCCAGTCATTGTCATACCCATCGTAACCCATGTTACGACCAAATCCTTGCTGATTGAAAACAGGACCCTGTCCTCGGTTGCCGAACCCTAGATTGACCCCAGCAGGTCCAAAACCATTGTTGAAATGAAATGCTCCAACGCCGTTGTTATTCACATTACCTAATCCACCATTACCATAGCCATACCCTTGATTGTTGTCGTAACCGTCATTACCAAAGCCTTGATTGTTGAACCCGAAGTTCCCGTCCTGATTGACATTGCCATACCCATTGTTTACAAAGTCAGCCTTGTCACCGACTTCCTAATTGGAATCCCCAGTGTTACCATTGTTGTTAAAAACATGCCCATCACCACCATTTCCAGTATTTCCATTACCAGCGCCAGCACCTGCACCAGTACTAGTGTTTCCATTGACAGTCACAACAGGTGGAGTAATAACTGCCGGTATCTCATCCTCCCGGCGAGGAGTTTCAATAGAAATGTGGTCAGTATTGCCATTTCCGTTTGCCCGTGTCAGTAGCGGCTGCACCAAGGTCTGAAGATTATCTTGGCCCTTGGCCATGCTCTTCATAGCTTGCATGAACAGAGTCAGCTTCTCGCGGATTTCCTGCATCTCGACTTGAACTTGATCCATTATCTTCTTGCAGTTATTTCGGGTTGAGTAGCGGTGGATTCTTTGGTCGTCAATCCTGAAAAACCTGTGAGATGCAGGAAATAAGATACAGATTCAATAAGTAACTGGCAATGCAAAAATGAATATGCAGATGCAATATGTGTCTGTGCGTTAGGGAGATCAACCCCTGATTCTAGTGCCAAAGTGCCAGTGCAGTGACAGTGATAGTGATAAGAAGCTTGGATCCATTCACGGGGAAACATCTCATATTGCTGCGAAGAACCCATCAAGTCAGAAATATAATATCACTGAGTGTTCAATAACAAGAAGACATGACCTCAGCCAACAATCCTGGTGATGGCCAGCACAATGAAAATAAAGCATATACAACCGTACATCAAGTAATCAAGTGCGACCATATGCCCAATACTCCTCTAACAATATCTTAGTCTTGGGATGATTCGGCTGAGAAAGAAACCCTTCAACGAGTGAGTCTCTTTGTATGATAACACGTTGGAGATCCCCAATGGATTCCTCCCAAACACCTTCTCCAAAGTAATCCTCTAGCTTCCGCTTCTGGGATGCAGACTCTTTCTTGCGCTTGACAACTTTGTTCAACGAATTCTGAACGTCGTATCTCTGCATCACCTCTTCTTCAACCCTTTTCTGGCTAGCCTTCAACTGATTTTCTAGTTCAGAGATCTGCTGCTTCAGTTTGTCTTCTCTTCCTTTGTTACTGGTCAGTATAGCATTCCAGGTTCTGTTGAATGTGGAGATCTCCCGGTAGGCTATATCAAGTGCCTTCTTCTTAGACTCCAGCATATCATG
Source organism: Lathyrus sativus (assembly GCA_963859935.3). Classification (NCBI taxonomy): domain Eukaryota; kingdom Viridiplantae; phylum Streptophyta; class Magnoliopsida; order Fabales; family Fabaceae; genus Lathyrus; species Lathyrus sativus. The sequence continues at coordinate 82,182,615 of OZ012736.1, forward strand.
AGAGCTCTTGAAATCTATCCCCAAACGTTCACGCTTCTTTCGTTGCTCAGTCAGTTCTACACCTAACTGGTTCACCAGCTTTGTTTGCTGCTCGAAGGAATATACAACTTCATTCCTTTCGCTCCTGAGTTGCGCTAGCTCTTCTTCCAACTTCTCGTTGGCTTTCATCAGCTCTTCTTTCTCCTTCACAACCTGCTCATATCTCTCAATAGACACAGTGGTTGGCTCCTCAACCACGAGGGGAGCAGGAGGTAATACTGCAGGAAACGGCATCAGCGCCTGCTTTGCCCTATCTTGGATCCAGACTTGGTACGAGGCATGGGCTTGACAATCATTCTTACCCAACAATGGCTTACCCTTGTTGTTGATATTATTCCAAGCATACTGAAGCTTGGATAACAGTTCCCCCTTCAAATCACCTGTGAAGTACAGAGATTCCTGCACTTCCTCCTCTTTTGGCGGGATTCTCAAAGCATAATCGAATTGCCTGATCAACAATGACGGGTTGTAGTTAATGGATCCTTTCCTCCCAATCAGAAGAACGTTAGGATATCCTGTGCAGCTGTAGATAATCTCAGATCCCAGTAAATCCCTATCAAACTAGACAACATCTTCTGAAGAAAGCCCCGTCAGACGCTCAGACCATTCCACCGTAGCTGCAGACTCAGCAAAGATACCCTTCTTGGGCAGGTGACTATCAAACCACATATACAACAAAGGCACACAACAAGAGACGTTCTTGCCCCTCCTATTCTCGTTCTTATAATGCAGAGAGTGATAGAAGTCTCCAATCAGTGTAGGCACAGGATTGCCTGAAGCAAATATATGGAATGCATCCAAATCAACAAAGTCAGGCATATTAGGGAACAATACAATGCCATAGATACACAAAGCAAGGATAGCATTAAACACAATCCAACAGCCATACTCTTGTGCTTTCCCAACCAAGAACTTGAGAGAAAAACCAGAAACTCCATTCCACGAGGTTAACAACAACTCTGAGGAGTCTAAATGCAAAGCAACAACCAAATCCTCCAGCTTGGGCTCAACACCCATATGAATGAAGGGTACCATGTTCTGAATAGTCAACTCTAAGATCTCAGCGTATTCCTCCATGGTCGGAGCCAGAATGAAGTCCGGGAAAGTAAAACACCTCAGCGGGGGATCATAAAACTGCATAAGTGCATATAATCCGTTCAACTCATACGTGGATGGTTTGCAAACCAACCTAAGCAGTTTCCCATAACTCTTCCTGAACCTTCTCTTCACATCATCATCAGCTAAAGACATCAACCCAAGTAAAGAAGAAACATCTGGAGTAGGAAACATGTATGCCACAATCTTCTTCAAAGTATCCATAATAGCAGCAGACAGAAATACGGGCAACTAGAATTAGAGGGTATGAAATGAACCTGCAGCACAGACACATGTTAATGATATGCAAAATGAGTATGCAACAATGCAATATGCAAACATGCAACAGGGATCAAGTGATATAGTGCTGAAGAGATCCATCCACAATATCTGTCTCAACAGACCCACAATACTGCTCAAACCTGGTCTCAACAGACCCATAACAATGTTCCACTTTGATCTCAACATACCTATAACAAAGCTCCAACCAGGTCGCAACAGACCCAAAACACTGCCCTGAAGAAGAACCCCAAGTAATCACATATACTGATCCAATATTAAGAAAACCGGGTGGTCTGGAGGTCAAGTTTCCTGCATGCCCCAATCCCTCTCATAACAGCAATAACAATATAAAGCTGAATAAAAATGCGGAAAGTAAAGAGAGAAAGGTAAATCCATACAAAACCCACGACGAGAAAACAAGCGCTAGGATTTACTCGCGCAGGGAACCGTTGGAGTCCCCAGCAGACTCGCCAGCTGTCGCTACTGCGAAAATCGGCGCTGGCTATGATAGAAGAGTCGCCACCGTGCGTTATTTATCCCACAGGAGGGAATGGAAACGCTCAGAGTAAACCTAACGCAAAACAAGAAAGGAATGGTCGTCGCAACCAAATTCCTGGATTCGGGAGTCGATTACGCAAAGGGAAGGTATTAGCACCCCTCACATCCGCCGTACTCGACGGGATCCACGCTTGTCTTCTAGTACGGATTGTTATTCTATCTACTCTACAGGTCTGGGTTAAAAAGAAAAGAAAATGACTCGGCAAAGTATCGCACTTTATGCCTACGTATTCCCGTCTGGAACGAGAAATCAGAGTCAACATAGTTCGCCTAACTACGGGTTAAGGGGGGAAGGTTGCGCGCTAGGATACGGCATCCTATGCCTACGTACTTTCATACAACACGAAAGATCAGAGCAAACTTAGTTCGGGCTACGGAAGACACAAGCTTGTCTGACTGTTTTTTATTACCTTATGAAAGGGTTTTTCTTGATTAAGAGTCCAAGCGGACAAAAATGACACTTTGATGTTTGTTTTGAATCTTTTACGAAAGAAGTGTTTTTTAGTTGGTTTGCAATCTCTAACGCACTAGAGACTAGGATTTGAGAGTGACTACGTCGCGTGTCACCCAAAGGGTGCCACACTAAGCAGCCAGACTACTGGAAATAAGCTCTCCAGCAACCCTTTCTCAAATAGCTTAAGGCTCGTGACGTACGACGTCGATTAACCTTATTACTGTATTTTTGAGTTGTTTTAAGATAAGAAGAGAGAAACTCTAAAAAGCCTAGGGTTGAAAAGGGAATAAAAGCTAACCTAATGTTGTCATGCATGGATAAGAATCCTAATGTTTGTCATAATTCCCTCCTGCGCAGAGGAAATAAGAGATCCTAGGGGATAAACAGAAAAGAAAGCAAGCAAGTATAGTAAAATGCATGCAATGCAGCAATACAAGCGAGGCAAGGGAGTCCCACTCAACCCCGAACCTGGGAAAACAACAGGAAAAGTGAATCAACATTCACTTCAAACCTAGGGGGCAAGCTACACAAGCCAACAAACAATACAGAAAACAAAAACCACAGCAGAGGAGGCAGCCCAGACAGCAACACCAGACTCCTTTAGCAAATAGCATAAGCAGCAGCTCTGACAACAACAGGTTGATTTTGACAGGAAAAGGGTTGACAGCAAAAACCTTCATCATCATGAATATCTTCTATCTTCAAGCCCCACTAAACCTTCAATCTTCAACAAGCACCAAGCTTCAACAAGCTTCAAACTTCAACAAGTAAACAGCTTCAACAAGCTCCTAACTTCATCTTCAACAAGCAGCAAAACCCTAGCTTCAGCAAGCAGCACAGCTTCAACAAGCACAAACCCTAGCTTCAACAAGCAACCAGCTTCAACAAGCCCACTCCTAGCTTCAACAAGATCCTAAACTTTCTCTTTACGAAACTTCAACAAGCACTTCCAAGGGAGAATCATTCAACAAGATCAGGCTGAAGTGTTAAGAAACTCAATGACAACCAAGGGAAGTCACTGAGAACTTAACATTATGAGAGACTGGCATCCTCAAAGTTCTAATCTTAAAGCATGCCACTCATCCCTCCAAAGGAGAGATGTGACTTCTTTAAGAGGACGTTATGTCATTGGATTGAATGGAGATGAATAATATACTCCATGTTTGAAGAAAGAAGCAAAACTAGTCTAATGCTCTTCCTAAAATCCTAGTTACCCTAAACTCCTGACAAGCATTCCACAAGATGAGAAATCTTCATATCCAAGCTTCTTCAAGCTCTCCAAAGCATCTTCAATTGGTTTCCATGATCATCCAAGCTCAAAAGCAACACCACCCTAATCTAAGGGGAACTACTGAATTAAACTAGTCAAATTAGTTCATCAGAAACACCTAAAAGTTAGTCTTAAGACTAAATCTAATTAAAATACCAAAAGGGATTATAAAATCTTACAAAAATTACTAAGAGTTCCTAAACCTCTTAAGAATATGACATACAAAAACCAAGGGGTAATTCATCCATTATGTGCTAAAACTATGCCCTAAACCTAAGGGTACTATCCTAAAACCCTAAAATTTCAACACCTAATGTTCAATGTTCAAACTAACCTAAGATTTTCTCACAAAATTATGAGAAAATTACTAGGTGTACATGCACATCTAATCTATCTAGCCCAAAAAGAATCAACTCAAAATCACACACCAATTAGTCATACCAAAATCAGCAAGATAACATACCAAACAACTTGAATTTAAAAGCAATTAAACTATAAAAAATGCAATTAAATCCAAAAATGCATGAATTAATGAAATTGAAATCCTATTAAATTCTACATTTTCTAAGGAAACAAGGAAAAAAATCAAGATTAAAAAGATAAATGTTTCTATTTATGGTGATTTTATTTCTAAACTATATGAAAATGATAAAATAAAATAAAAATAAAGAAAATTATTAAAGTGGCGTGTTGAATAGCAAGATTATCATGCTATAATCCCATCTGGGCCCAAAGGTGGCGTGCGTATATCAACTCAGGAAAATGCCAGGAAAATGGAAAAGGCTTGTGCTGAATAGCAACTAATTCACGTTATAAATCCAACTTGGGCCATGCAGGAGGTGTTAATAACAAGGGTTCACTAAGCCCACCCAAACTCAGATTAAATGAAACGGTGAGTTTTGATCAAACTCACCCTCTTCAGGAATTAAAGCGCATCGTGGCCATTGGTTCAGGTCTTCAGTCAAGGTCAATGCATGATCCTAGGGCCCTGGGTCATTGTCCCCAAATGTTTGAAAAAAGGAGGGAGAAGCTCAGACGGTGGCCTGAGCTTTGCGCCACCGTCTTCTCCGGCGAGGGCATCCCAAAACCTCATCAATTCTTGCAACTAAACACCCTATCCCACTCGAAATTTCATCCTGAGTCCAAAAATGACCTCCATTTCCAATGATTCTAACCCTAAAGCCAAACCCGATCCAAGTTGCAGAGATTCATCCAAGTCTTAATCACCACTAAACTTAAAATTAAAGTCATCAATGTCATCTACACTCTTCAGGGATCAAAATTAACCACTCAGCCATGCCTAAAGCCTCAAGAATCTCAAAATATTCCTCTCAACAAAATTCTGATCACAACCTAAAGTATCTCTAATCATCCCAAATTTGTGCCTAAATCCAACCTAGCAACCTTTATAACCTAACCACATATCAAATGCTAATCAATTTCCCCTAATCTAAGCTAAAAAAAGAAAGTTGCAAACCTGGAAAAACTGGATGAACAGAAGGTGCAAATTCTCGATTCAAGCTCCAATCTTTTGCCGAATCACTCAAGAACCACTTCCCGTGCTTTTCCAATCACCAGTTTGCCTTGAATCCCCTTCAATCTCCAAAACCGATTCTGAGATGCAGTTGAGAAAATTCAGTTGCTCTCTCTGATTCCTTGCTCAATCCTTGCCAAAAAACCATCTGAATCAGTTGCATATAATATATAGTGTGTGATGGAAACCTCTAGAACTTTCTGTAACAACCACAATGAGATTTTGAATTTCTCATATCCCTTGAAAATCTCATATGTGGAAATCATGCATTTCTCTGTCTCAGCTTTCAATCTTGGTTGAATTTCTCCTCTTGTGATATTTAGAATTGAATTGGATGTGTAATTGCCTTGCTTTTGATCTTATGGAGTGTGATTGTTATGTTACTTCAACCTTAAGGTACAAAGGGGAACCATGTGTAAATGACCTCAAATCAAAAATTTGGTAATGTCATCACCTTTAAAATTCCTTTTCTGATCAAAATGGTATATAACATGGACTTGTTTGGCCACATATCAATTTTTCCACAATTTTGGCCTTTTAATCACTTTAATTTCTTCATTTCAAAGCCATTTCAAACCAACTTCTCCTTTGAGCCAATTCAAAGCCTCCTTCATGCATGGTCAAGGTTAAAACCCTATTTTGAGCAACTTTATAGTTTAAAAATTTTCCATTTGAAGCATGCAAGTCGGAGATTTTGGCCCATGCTTGAAAATGACCTATAATCACCAATACCCAAAATACCCCTGGCTTGCCAAGATCATAACTTGAGTTCTACAAACCCTCTTGAGGACTTCTAGTACTCTATCGAAAGCTAAGATCAAGATATACAACTATTATGTTGTTCAACAATCCATTTGAAAACTCCTTGAAGGGAAAAAGTTGCTTGGAAGTCAAGTGACTTTCACAGATAAATTTCATAGTCCTCTAATGACCTGTAATTTGCAAGAACCATAAATTGAGTTCTATAAATCCCCTTGAGGACTTCTAGTACTTAAATTAAAGGTATTGAGATACTTTACAAGTTTCATGTTGGCCAAAGATCCATTTGAAACTTTTATTTTGACTTATGTGGCTTTGAAGTTAGGCACTAAACAGGGGATTTTACACTGAAACCCTAATTTAGCAACTTCCCACATTCTTGATCTTTCTTTGCTTAACCTTGGCACAACACCACACATGCATCAACATACCAATCCATGAATCCCATGACCTCAAAGTAGGCTTTGATGCTCTCCAATTTGCACAATTGAATTAGGGTTGACCCAGATGAAACCCTAGTTGACTGCACTTCAACGGTGGCTCTCATACTTGAATCAATGACTTGTCTCAACTTTAATATGGCCCTCTAGGCTTTCTATTAGATCCATACACACCTAAAATTCACAATCCATGTTTCACATCCCACTGATGATTCTCAATATTCCTCAAGATAGGAGCAAAACCCACATGTAGGCACTCAAACTTCTCAAGACTCCAAATCTCTTCTTTTTGGCTTGGATGACTTCTCATACTTGGATAAGACCTCTTTCTAGGCTCTTCTGATAAGAATCATACTTGGTTCCCTGTTGGATGAGTGATATGCTATGATATGCCAATGATTGAACTAGGTACATGATGTAACTATGCAAATGAGATGCAATGAAACATAAATCAAGCAAGAAAAGGTTGAGCAAATTTTGGGGTGCAACACTCATCTTGAAACTTGCCTTGCTTTGCTTCCTTCTTTAATTTGGAATTTCTCTTCTCTTGTTGTCACTTCTGTCCTAGGACCTTGGGGACTCATCCAAGTTGATTTGGTGCCTTTGATTTGCACTTTGAGTTTGACTTGGATGAGAGGCCACTTTGAGAACTTGCTTTTGGTTTCTTTCTTGCATGATCATTGTGATGTTTATGGTTGATATTTCATTTGATGTTGTTTGCTGCCCAAGCCTATTCTCCCATCCTCATCTTGATTATGTCTTCTCCTTTTTCTTTCTTGCATTTCCTTTTGGTTTAGTGATTGATGTGCAAATGGTTGTAGGAATTCTATTTCTCCCATTTCATTTCACTTTTGGCTTGAACTTGTGTAAGTTATTTAGTTTGATTTCCTTCTTTGTTTTTCACACTCTTGTTTTCTTGGAGAGGTTGAGATGTGCTTGTGGAAGTTGTTACCCCACACTTTTTTCCTCCCTCTTCTTCTTAGTGTTGCATTGCATGTTTGCATACTTTTCTTCCCTCGTTTGTGTTTGCTTTCTTCTTCTTTTGTCTTCCTTTGCCATGTTCCCTTAGGACTTCTAATATTTCTTGTTCAAGATGAATTATGATAGACATTAGGTTTGAATCCAAGCATTACAACATTAGGGTAGTCTTCCCTTTTCATCTCAATCATAGGTGTACATTGCATGATAACATTAGGTTGAGTTTAGTCTCCCTTTTAGAGTGTGTCTTCTCTTCTCACCTCAAAACTTCTTCAAAACATATAATAAAGGATAATAAGTGTTGTACGCTACGAGCCTTAAGCATTTGAGAAATGATGATTGGGGGGCCTCCTCTCAATTGTCTAGAGTGTTTAGCATACGTCCTTTGGACGACATGCGACGCATTCGCTCCTAAGTCATAGTCTTTAGTGCAACATGAATTACAAACACAATTCAATCCAATTCTTCTTCTTAAAAGAACAAAAAAAAACATCAAACTTTTTTATCCTTCGAGATTAATGGAAACCATTTTCATAAAGAGAGTTTTGTTAACTCTTGGTTCTACTGCAAACAGGTAACGCCTAAGTCTCCAATGGTCGAGCTGCACACACCTAACTGCTAGAACTAAGTTTTAACCCTACTCGGGTAAAACACTTGAACCAACCTGTGGTCGTGTCATCCCGAACTACGTTTCCTCTGATTTCTTGTACCAGACTGTTGCTACTCGAAAAATACGCGCAACGACGGGGAAGGCGAAAAGGAAAAGGATAGAAGAGTCGCCACCGAACTTTATTTATCCCATGAGGGGAAACGAAAATATCGAGAAAACCTTAAGAAAAGAACGGATAAGATGGTGTCGCAACCATGAACGGGTTCGGAAGCCGGTTATGCGAAGGGAAGGTATTAGCACTCCTCGCATCCATCGTACTCGATGGGAACCATTTGTTTGTCACGTGTGATTTATTTGATAAAAGATTATGCTATAAAAAGTGTTCCAAAAGATACAGAAAAGGGTTTAGAAACAAGGAAAGAAAGGTAACGGGGGGGGGGGGGGGAGAAGGGAAAGAACAGACTCGGTAGTACTTCGCGGTCCTAGGCCTACGTATTCTCAACGGATATGAGAAAATCAGAGTCGACGTAGTTCGGGAAACTACTGATATGAGGGATTGTGCTCGCCAAGACATCGCCGTCTTGTGCCTACGTATCCTCATCTGGTATGAGAAATCAGAGCAGCCGTAGTTCGGCCTACGATTTGTTAATGTTTTTATGGATGATGATATCGTATGCATTCTAGCAGTTAGGTGTATTACTGCTCGCTCGTTGGAGACTTAGACGTTACCTATTTGCGGTAGAACGGACGTATCATATCCTTTTCGAAAGATAAGTTTTCACCATGCGAGGCAAGATGTCACATTTGATTTGTTGAACTGTTTTTTTAGGGGCGAGATAGGTCCTCGAATAGTAATCCCTACGGGTAGTACCCAATTCTTTATCTCAAAGTTTTTGTTATGAAAGGGTGTGGTGAACATAGCGTCTTCGTATTGAAAGACGAGTATCAAAATCACCCACACTACAGTGAGCATCTCGACACTCGGAGAGGAAGAAGTCTACGCTCAATCCCATCTCTTTAGTTCAATACAAAGAGAACTTCATTCTCTTATTAAAGTGTTTTTGGTTTTGAATGGTAAGTGCTTTCGCGACGGAGAACCCTATGGTTAACGTCAGCACTCGGGATAGGAGAAGGCCTACACCTAACCACTCCACGACCATTCAAGTTTTGTTACGAAAATAAGTTTTGAAAATGTGCTCGGTGCGGGACCGAGATTTTAGGTGGGGAAAGTTGCGGAAGGATGTTTTAGAAGGAGATACGTGGCGGATAGAGTCACGTCTTCGTATTTAAAGACGAGTATCGAGACCACCCACGCTACAGTGAATATCCCAACACTCGGAGAGGAAGAAGTCTACACTCAATCCTCTCTCTTTAGTTCAATACGAAGAGAATCGATTTATTTATTGTAAATGTTTTGAAAATGCACTCTGTACGGGGCCGAGGTTTTTTAGGAGAACAAGGTGTGGATGAAAACGTCTTCATATTGAAAGACGAGTATCAAAACCACCCACACTATAGTGAGCATCTCGACACTCGGAGAGGAAGAAGTCTACACTCAATCCCATCTCTTTAGTTCAATACAAAGAGAACTTCATTCTCTTATTAAAGTGTTTTTGGTTTTGAATGGTAAGTGCTTTCGCGACGGAGAACCCTACGGTAAACGTCAGCACTCGGGATAGGAGAAGGCCTACGCCTAACCACTCCACGACCGTTCAAGTTTTGTTACGAAAATAAGTATTAAAATATGCTCGGTGCGGGACCGAGATTTTAGGTGGGGAAAGTTGCGGAAGGATGTTGTAGAAGGAGATAGGTGGCGGATAGAGTCACGTCTTCGTATTGAAAGACGAGTATCGAGACCACCCACACTACAGTGAATATCCCAACACTCGGAGAGGAAGAAGTCTACACTCAATCCTCTCTCTTTAGTTCAATACAAAGAGAATGGATTTATTTATTGTAAGTGTTTTGAAAATGCGCTCGGTACGGGGCCGAGGTTTTTTAGGAGAAAAAGGTGTGGATGAAAACGTCTTCATATTGAAAGACGAGTATCAAAACCAGCCACACTACTGTGAGCATCTCGACACTCGGAGAGGAAGAAGTCTGCACTCAATCCTCTCTCTTTAGTTCAATACAAAGAGAATCTATTTATTTATTGCAAGTGTTTTGAAAATGCACTTGGTACGGGGCCGAGGTTTTTTGGGAGAAAAAGGTGTGGATGAAAACGTCTTCGTATTGAAAGACGAGTATCAAGACCACCCACACTACAGTGAGCATCTCGACACTCGGAGAGGAAGAAGTCTACACTCAATCCCCTCTCTTTAGTTCAATACAAGGAGAATCGATTTATTTACTGAATATGGTGAGTTGGTTTAACCATTATTTGAGAAAATCCGCTTGACGTTGGGTCAAGTGTATTTAGTTCCTTAAAACGATTTAAGGTGAAGCGAGCAAGGTCGATGGCGATGCACAAGGCAATCGGCTTACAAGGTCAAAAATGGCTCGATGGGAATCGAGAGTTTGTTTTCTTGAAAATAGTTTTTAGAACCAAAGGTAAAAAAATGACCAACAATAAACATGCATAAAAACCATACTAACACAACGGGTTAATCGGCTAAAAAAAAACAAAACACAAAAAAAACGGGCGGTCGTGTTGTGTGACACGGGCGATCGTGTTGTGTGACACGGCCCGTGTCACAGTTCCAGAGAAATCAGGATTTTGAGGCAAACAGCGGCGTGACACGGCCGCCCGTGTTGCATGACACGGCCCGTGTCACAAGGTCTGGGGGAAAAATGCAGAAAAACTTAAACAGCAGTGTGACACGGCCGCCCGTGTTGCATGACACGGCCCGTGTCACAAGGTTTGGGGGGAAAATGCAGAAAAACTTAAACAGCGGTGTGACACGGCCGCCTATGTTGCATGACACGGCTCGTGTCACAAGGTCTGGGCCAAAAAAGTTAAACAGAGGTGTGACACGGCCGCCCGTGTTGCATGACACGGCCCGTGTCACAAGGTCTGGGCCAAAAAAGTTAAACAGAGGTGTGACACGGGTGGCCGTGTTGTGTGACATGGCCCGTGTCAGGGGACTAAGGGAAAATACGCCATGAAAACTCAAGCAGAGATGTGACACGGGTGGCCGTGTCGTGTGACACGGCCCGTGTCAAGCTACTAGGGTGAAAAACCTTTCTCTTGTTTTTTGCTTCTTTTTGTGGTTCTTAAAAATGGTTTCTTGGTCCCCCTTGAGTTCTTACATGATATACTCAATACAACAACACTCAAATAAAGAGAACAAATGATAAATGCACAATTTAAAAGAAGAAAAGAGTTTGAAGAAATGGATACTGTTGCACCCTAAAATTTGCTCAACCTTATTCACTTGGTTTATGTTTCAATATCATTGGCATTTGCATATAGAGTCATGTACATAGACTAACCATCTGCATAGCATAAGCATAGCAAGTCATTCAACAGGGGACCAATCATTATTTTCATCTCTAGAGGCCTATCAAGAGGTTATTATCCCAATTCAATCTTATTCAAGTCATCAGGAAAGAATTTGAAAGCAAAGAGTTCAGCAGATCAAGCCTTGAGTCCATCTCCTAGCTGGGGGTATCTGAGGGTCAACAAGAGGGTTGTGAGCTGTGAGTTGAAGGCATGGAGAGTATCTAGACATTATGAGAGACTTAGAAAGTCATTTGGAGAAGGAGACAAGTCATTGATGAGAGCACAAGAGCTATAGCTGAAGACAGTCAACTAGGGTTTCATCTGGGTCAACCCTAGGTCAACCCTAGGTCAATTGACTGATTTAAGGGGCATTCAAGTCTATTGGAGATGTGGGGTTCATCATTGGACATATAAAGAAGGATATGGAGATATGCCAAGGAGAATTCAAGAGAAATCAAGGAGAAGAGGAGTTTCTAAATTAGGGTTTCTGTGTAAAATCCCCTAGTTTAGGTCAAATTTCCAAGCAAGATAAGTCAAAATGCAAGCTTCAAATGGATCCTTGGCCAACATGAAACTTGTAGAGGATCTCAATACCTTTAATTTGAGTGGTGGAAGACATCAAGGAGATTTATAGAACTCCAGTTATGGTCCTTGCAAGTTACAGGTCATCTGAGGTATCTGAAATTTTGTCTGTGAAAGTGACTTGACTTCCAAGCAATTTTTACCCCTCAAGGAGATTTCAAATGAATTTTTGGTCAACATAAGAATTGTTCCTCATTGTCTTAGCTTTCTAGAATGGTATGGCATGCCTTCATATGATGTGTGGAACTCAACTTATGGTCTTGGCAAGCAAAGGGTATTTTGGGCATTTGTGAATTACAGGTCATTTTAACCTATGTCCAAAACTCATACAAGGAGGCCTCAAATGGAAAAACTTACAACATCAAACTTGCTCCAAATGGGATTTTAAGTCTAGAAAGAAGGTCACAAATTGTTGGAAAAGCTCATAACATGAAGTTGCATGATTGGTCCAAATTTGAACTAAAATGGCTTATAACTTGAATAAAGTCAAAGTGAAAAATGGTTTGGGAGATTTATAAGTCCAAATGGAGACTTCCAATATATGATTTTGAATGGAAAAGACATTCTAAAGACAATGGTTCAAACACTTTTTTGAGTTTAGTGGAAGATTTCAAAGTTATCCTTGGTCACTTGCATTTTAAGAAACATAGCCAAAATGAATCAAAGTTGGAAGGCAAGGGAATGTGTAAGAGGGATCTAGAAGTTACCATTGAACACTATATATTCATGAAATGAAGATTGATCAAGGGTTGGACTCATTTTTCACCAAGAATTTCCCAAATTCTCTCATTCTTTCTCATTGTGTTTTCACTTCAATTCCTCAAATTCTTCACCAATTACCATCAAAATCAACTTCATCATACTGATTCATCATCATAGATCAGAATTCAACCAAGAACAAGGTGTGATCAATCCATTTTCGAGCACTTCCATCATCAACATCAAAATTGAAGTTTCAAGTTGATAGCACAATTCAAGCCAAGTTTCATTCAAGTGTTGCAAACAGAATCAAATAGATCAATTGTAGATCAAGATCCAAGCATCAAGACTCTTAGATCCACAAGTTTCATCATCATCCACAAGATTTTACACCAGGTGCATTTTCTCTGCCACAGCTTGAATTAGTTAGTTTAGCATGATTTTGTTAGTTTAGATATGATGTAGGATGTTAGTAGAGCAATTAGGTTGAGTTTGGAGTGGTTTGGTGATGATTGTTAGCAGGTTGTAAAAACTGTTAGGACCTAGAACTCGTGGCTTAGTGCATTAGAAGCTTAGGTTGTTAGCACAGGATAATCACCATTAGTCATAGATTAGATTAGGATAAGTTTGATTGAGAATTGTTGTGATGCATCTCAGTGTATTTTCATGGTAACCAGAACTTGTCTCGATCGGGTTTGTTGATTTGTTGAGTTTCAGAGCAATCCAAGACCATAGGCTTATAGAGGGAGAGATTTAGAATGTTTTTCATGTTTATAGCGTGGCGTTTCATGGCCTGGAGAGAGAGAACCGAGAGCTTGAATATTGGACGTTCATGGCATGTGCATGAGGGTTTCAGAAACCCTAGAGGATCCATTGGAGAAGACGAAATCTGGAGCGTCCGTTTGGTGTTAGACTTTTGACCTCAGAGCCAATCGTGTGGCTGAGGTTTAATCTGATTTTGGAGGGAATTAGTTTGGTGCCCTAAGCGCACCGTTTCATTAATTGAAACGGGCGGGCCTGAGTGTTGATTGCTAATCCCACCCCACCACTGCCTGGCCCATCCAAATATCAACTAGGGCGCCTGCTATTCTTACCCCCCTCCCTCTCATTTTAATTTTAATTGTTTTAATTCCACTTTAATTTTTTACCAACTTTAAAAATTCATAATAAATACATAAAAAATCATTTTCAATTCATTCTTTTTACATCATTTTCATTAGAATGTGTAGAAAATTTTCATTAAATAAAATTGCATTTTTATTTTTATTTGATATTTTTTTCATATTTTTTAAATAAACGTCATTTTAAATAGTCCATTTCATGCATGATTTTACTAATTTTTGTTCTATTAAATGCTTTCATATTTTTTGTTCATTCTTTTTAGGTTGTTTAGATTAGATATTGAACTTGTAGATTCAATTTAGTTCCCATTTTTAGGAATTAATTTTAGGTGATTAATGTAGGCTTGAACAACATGAACAAATTAGGGTTTTTTAGGTGATGACTTAGGAAGTTTGATTCTTTCCCTTAGGACTTAGGGTTTGACTAGTTTAGTTATGGGACTATAGGGGCTATGGGTTATTAGATCCCTTAGAGAAAAGTCAGGATTCCCCTACTGCTATTAATGCTCTGTTATATCTGATTGACTGGTGTGGTGTGCCCTCTGGGGATTATTGCTTGCTTGCTTGGGCATTGGGATTGTCTGGGGACTTGGGAGAGCTGAAGGCTTGAGAAGATGAAGCCATTGGAGATCCAGAGATTGAAGATCCACTGCCAGAGTGGGAGAGGAGGTTCTTGCTAGCAGCTGCTGAGGAGACTAGGGTTTAGGAGCTAGGCAGAGCTCTAGATTAGAAAGTTTGTTTCTCAAACATGGATTGCCTTGTCTGCATCCATTCTTCTCTGTGATTCAGAGTCTCTCTAAGACACTCACCCCCTTCCTTTGGAAGGCTTGGTGATAGTGTCTATGAGATAGAACTCTTGAGAGAAAATGTCTTTTGTGTTAGAAGCAGTCTGTTCACCACCCTTGGTAGTCAACTGATTGCTTAAACACCCAATTCACTCTTGTGACAAATCCCTCATCCTGGAGGTTTGAGCTTGAAGAAAAGCCATTGCAGATAGAAGATAGATGATCAAAGCCCTTGCCTGAAGGCCATGAAGATGGAGATTGATGCTTGTTGAAGCCTGTAGCTGATTGGAGATTACTTGAAGTCAGATGTTGATTCAGAGCTGCTGTGGCTGTTTCTTTTGCTGTATTTCATTTCTTGATGTATTGATTGGTTTTCCTGACTGTATTGTTTGCTGTTTACCCTGCTGGGTTGAAAGTGAAGTCTGTTCACTTTTGCCTATTGTTTTCTAGGTTCGAGGTTGAGTGGGACTCCCTTGCCTCGCTTGTGCTGTTGCATCCATGCATTTTACTGTTTTACTGTATATATCTGATATTGTTTCTGTTTCTGCCTATCCCGTAGGATCTCTGTTTCTCTCTGTGCAAGAGAGGAGCATGATAGACACTAGGTCTTAACCCATGCATGATAACATTAG
This sequence comes from Lathyrus sativus, assembly GCA_963859935.3. Lineage (NCBI taxonomy): Eukaryota > Viridiplantae > Streptophyta > Magnoliopsida > Fabales > Fabaceae > Lathyrus > Lathyrus sativus. Next base: position 82,197,895 of record OZ012736.1, read on the forward strand.
GTTAGTTTGATTCCCTTCGCAACCGTAGGTTAGAGTTCTGTCTCTTTCTTTCTCAAAACAAACAGAAAAACACATAAAGATTTCAAACACAATAAAAGACACTTCTTCCGTAAAAGAATGTGAACTCATCAAAGCGTCATTTTTTGTCCGCCGGGACTGTTAATCAAGAAAACCTTTTTCAGAAGGAATAAAATCAACCAAGACAAGCTTGTGTCGTACGTGGCCCGAACTACGTTTGCTCTGATCTTCCATGCTGTGTGGAAGTACGTAGGCATAGGATGCGATCTCCTAGCGAGCAACCTTCCCCTCCTTTCCCGTAGGTAGGCGAACTACGTTGACTCTGATTTCTCGTTCCAGACGGGAATACGTAGGCATAAAGTGCGATACTTTGCCGAGTCATTTTTATTTTCATTTTATTTTCTTTTTCACCCTTGACCTATAGTTTAGATAGAATAACAATCCATACCCGAAAACAAGCGTGGATCCCATCGAGTACGATGGACGTGAGGGGTGCTAATACCTTCCCCTTGCGTAACCGACTCCCGAACCCAGGTTTTGGTTGCGATGACCATACCTTTCCCGTGTTGTGCGAGGTTTACTCTGAGCGTTTCCTTTCCCTCCCGTGGGATAAATAACGCACGGTGGCGACTCTTCTGTTCAGCCGGCGCCGATTTTCGCAGTAGCGACAGCTGGCGACTCTGCTGGGGATCCAACGTCCCCTGGCTGCTAAGAACTGCGATGGTTCTTATGCATTTGGGATCCAACGTCCCTATGAGCGAGTCAATCCTAGCGCTTGTTTTCCCGTCGAGGATTTTGTATGGATGTATATTTCTAACCTTGTATTTTCAGCTTTATATATATTGTTTATTATTGCTGTATTGGGGTGTGACGGGTGTTCTGATATTGAGAGATAAGCCGGACCTGGGCTTGAGTGCACCTAGAATTAGAGTAGAAATTAGTGGGCGCCCGCTTGCTTTGCTTGCTTTGGTGTCCCATGAAATCTACACTCAGACGAGGTTCCTCTGGTTGGCCTCCTGCCCCTTCCTTTGGTTGGCGTGGGTTGCTGGTTAGTTGGATTGTCGACTCTGGGGACCGATCACTTGGAAGTTGGCTGAGTGAGGCCTCTTCAGGATTTGATGATGCCACTCCTTCTGGGAATCGTATCATCAACCCTGAAAGTCTGTGACGCCGACGACCGCATAGGATGCCGTACCATTGCCAGTTATAGGGCCACCCACCTGTGAGGGGATTCAGGGTTATGCAGGTAACTAGACCTTCAGACCACCGGTTATTTCTTGATCAGAGATCCTGGGTATTTATGGAGAGTTAGGAGGTCTGTCAGAGACCATTTGGAGATGTGTTCTGAGGTCTGTCAGAGACCAATGAGAGATGTGATATGAGGTCTGTCAGAGACCAATTAAAGATTTGATATGAGGTCTGTCAGAGACCAGTTAGAGATGTGATTTGAGGTCTATCAGAGACCAGTTGGAGTTATGGTTTGTGGTCTGTCAGAGATCAGTGTTGGAGTTTTGTTTTAGGTCTATCTGAGACCAGGGCTTGATGACTTCTGGATGGTCTATCTGAGACCTTTCTTGATTGGGTTCAGGCTATTCAGCTACAGCTTTGGTCCCTGTTGCATGTTACTTGCATTGCATTGCCTGCATATCCATTACCATTTGCATTTCACTAACGTGTGTCTATGCTGCAGGTGCATTTGCATTTCCCTAGTTCTAGTGCCCAGACTTCTGAGTGTTTGATCATGACTAGCTTAAGGAGAACGGTTGCTTACAAATTGCCTACTCCTGATATTGTTCCTTTACTGGGGTTGATCTCTCTTGCTGATGAGGGTGTTCGTAGGAGCTTCCGGATGAGTTATGGTAGACTACTGAGATTAGTGTGCAAACCTACAAAGGTAGAGTTAGATGGGCTGTATGCTTTGATGCAATTCTACGACCCTGCTTTGAGGTGCTTTACGTTCTCTGACATTATTATGGGACCAACCCTGGAGGAATACGCTGAGTATGTTGAGCTGCCCGTGCAGAACCAGGTTCCATTCATTCATTATGACGCCAAGCCCAAGCCGGAGGATTTGGCAAAAGCCTTGCATATTGATGCTTCTGAACTTGTGACTACTGTCTCCCGTGGAGTTCCAGGCTTCTCACTCCAATTCTTAGTTGGTAAAGCCCAAGAGTATGCCAAGAGCGGGTGCTGGGTTGCTTTCAATGCTGTGTTGGCCTTGTGCATTTATGGCATAGTATTGTTCCCCAATATACCGGATTTTGTGGACTTCGACGCCTTCTACTTATTTGCCGCTGGTAATCCTGTACCTACCTTACTCGGAGATCTCTACCACTCACTGCATTACAAGAATGAGAAGGGAAGAGGGAAGAATGTTCATCTGTGTGTACCCTTGTTGAGTAGGTGGTTTGAGAGTCACCTTCCTAAGAGAAGATCTGCTGCAGAGACTACAGTCCCAGCTGGTTGGCCAGAGCGCCTGATGAGGCTATCGTCGGAAGATATGGAGTGGTTTGATCGAGACCTGTTGGGATCTGAGCTCATCTTCAGTTGTTCTGGGTACCCTAATGTGCCGTTGATAGGAAGAAAAGGGTGTGTCAATTACAATCCTTCTCTATTCATTCGCCAGTTCGGATATGCGCTGAAGAACCCGCCTCAGGAGGAAGAAGTACAGGAATCTCTGTACTTCACAGGTGAAGTGGACGGGGAGTTATTAGCCAAGTTGCAACATGCCTGGACACGTATTAACCGCAAAGGGAAGCCAATGTTAGGTAAGAACGATTGCCAGGCTTATGAACCTTACAGGGTTTGGATCCAGGAACGAGCAAGTCAGTTATTAATGCCATTTCCAGCTGCACCCGTCATTGTTCCTATTCCGGTAGAAGAGCCAACTACTGTTTCTAGGGAGGCCTACGAGCAAATTGTGAAGGAAAAAGAAGCCTTGATGAAGATTAATGAAGGGTTAGAGCAAGAGTTAGCCCAAGTACGCAGTGAGAAAAACAAGGCTGTGTATGCTTTCCAACAACAGATCGAGCTGGTAAACAGGTTAGGAGCTGAGTTGACCGAGGAAAAGAAAAAGCGCGAACGTCTGGGGCAAGAGTTCAGAAGCTCCCATGACATGCTGGAAGCCAAAAAGAAGGCGCTCGACGCAGCACACCGAGAGATATCCTCTTGCAATAAGACTTGGAATGCTACGCTCACCAATAATAAGAAGAGGGAAGATAAGCTGAAGCAGCAAATCTCCGACCTCGAGGAGAAGTTGAAGTCTAGCATCAAGAAGTGTGAGGAGGAAGTGATGACCCGGTATAGTGTCCAGCATGCTCTGAACAAGGCAATCAAATCCAGAGATGAAGCAGTGTCTCAGAAGCGAAAGCTAGAAGATTGCTTCGGAGAAGCAACATGGGAAGAAACTGCTGAAGACGTACGCCGTGTCCTTAAGAGGAGAAACCAGCTTGTTGAAGGGCTGCTTGATCGGCCAAGCCATCCGGAGACCAAGAAATTGATAGAGGAGTACCAGACTTTTGGGAGGATTTGATCATTTCATGTAGTTATTTGTATGCTTTATTTGCATAGTGCTGACCATCACCAGGATTGTTGGTTGAGGTCATGCCTTCTCTATATTCTCAGTGATATTGTACCCTGGGCGTATTGATTCTCCCTGCAATATATGAGGCTTTCTATGATTCAGCTCCGATATTCCTATTGTCAGCACTGTCACTGCACCGGCACCTTCGCACTAGAACTGGGGGAATGAACTTCCCTAATGCACAGACACATTGCATTGCATTCATATTCATATTGCATTACAGGTAATCTTTGAATGGTGTCTTATTTCCTGCTCTGTATCAGGTACTTAACAGGATTGCAGATCAGCATCCGCACCGCTATTCTACACGCTCCAATTGTCGGAAAATCATGGACCAAATGCAGAACGAGATGCAAGATGTGCGCGAGAAGCTCGCCCTCTTCATGCAGACCATGAAAGCTATAGCAAAAGGGCAGGAGAATTTGCAGGCCATGGTCCAGCCTCTGTTGGCTCGCAACGCTGGTCATGGTAATGAAGATCATCAGTCTGTCCGGGTTGATACTGCTCATGGAGACGGCACCCCCACGCCAGTGGCTCCGCCCGTAGTCAATATACCTGCTGCTAATGTCAACAACGCTACCGCTGCTGTGAACGGTAACGTCGGAGTTGGGAATGAAACTGCTGTCCATAATGTTGGGCTGGGTGATGTCAATTTGGGAGATAATCTAGGAGGCAATGGCTTTGTCAATACTGGGTTCGGATTCAATGATCAGGGATTCGATAACACTGGCAAGTATGGCTTTAATGCTCAAGGCTTTGGGCAAGATGGTTATGGTATGGTCAATCAGGGTTACGGAGGCTTTGGAAACGGAAATGGTACTGGATTTATGGCTTTTGGTCCTGCTGGAGGTGTTCAAGGGTACGGCAACAGAGGCCGAGGTCCGGGGATGAATTAGATCAGAGCTGGACGTAATAATGTGTACGATGGGTACGGGGCTGGAAACGGTATGTGGCAAGAAGATCAGCAGGAGGACGCCTTCTCCGGAGGAGGTTTTGAAGGGCCGATGGATGATTCCCAAAAGATTAGAATGCTGGAAGAGCAGATGAAGGGAGTCTTAAATCAGAGTGCTGTGGGTTTGGACATGGCAACCATGGGCTTGGTACCTGGCTTGAGGGTGCCAATTAAATTCAAAGCGCCTGCGTTCGATAAGTACAAGGGAGACACATGTCCGAAAGTGCATGTACGAGCTTATTACAGAAAGATGTCTGAATACTCAACTGATGAGAGAATGCTAATGCATTTCTTTCAGGATAGCCTATCGGGCCCTTCCCTAGAGTGGTACATGGGGTTGGAGCCAACTGATATCAAGACATGGAAGCAATTGGCGGAGGCGTTCGTAGCCCATTACAAGTATAACAGCGACCTGGCACCCAATCGGGTCCAGTTGGCCGGGCTTTCGCAGAAGAAGGGGGAGAGTTTTAAAGAGTACGCGCAAAGGTGGCGCGATATGGCTGCCAGGGTCCGTCCTCCTGTAGAAGATAAGGAAATGAATGATATGTTTGTCGGCACATTCACAGGGCTGTTTCATGATATGCTGTTTCATACGTCTCTGGCCAGTTTTTCAGACCTGATTCTGATGGGGGAAAAGATTGAACGTAACATTAAGCAAGGAAAGTTCCAAGTCGACGAATCAACTGCATCTGGCAGCAATAGGAAAGCTTATGGTGGGCGCCGTCAGGGCGAGGCAAGCGCAGTATTTGGAGGCCGAGGCCGGGGCCGAGGCAGGGGACGAGGTCAATATCGTCAGCCGCAGCAGGTGTCGAGTGTTACTATCCCATATCAACAACAACCACTCCAGCAACAACAACCGGTTCAGCAGCAACCAATGCCACAGCAGCAGCAGCCTCAGCAGGGGGCACAGCAAGCTCAACGAAGATTCCAGGGCAGTAAACCGAGAAGAGTGTTTGAGAAGCCTCCCTCAACCTATGCTGATTTATTGCAGACATTGTTGGGATTAAACCTGGTAGAGAAAAGAACTCTGGCACCAATAACGGGAGCTCCCCCGTTCGGCTATGATGCAAGCAGGCACTGTGAGTTTCATTCTGGAGCCCCGGGTCACGATATAGAAGGTTGCCATGCTTTTAAGCACGTTGTGCAGGATCTCTTAGACAACAAGACTATCAATTTCGGAACGGCAGGTCCGAATATAGTCCAGAAATCCATGCCTAATCATGGGGCAAACGCCATTCTGTCTGAGGAAGGTCTGAATCTTATCATGAATGTTGAAGATTTAAAGACGCCGCTGAGCGAGATAAAGAGCCGACTGTTACAAGGAGGTGTTTACCCAGGATGTAACGAGTATTGCTTAGACTGTTGGACCCTAGCTGGGGGGTGTGAAGATTTGAAGAAAGGCATTCAGGCCTTAATTGATGAGGGCATATTGCAGTTTGATCGAGCGGCAACTGACGAGCCTGCAGGGGCAGTAGTGGATAATCGGAGTGACGTGGCCACTGTGACAATTCCTCGGAAGACGATCACTATTGCAGCACCAGCTCAGCGACCACCTATCACCATAACTAAGGCCGGGCCAATCCCGTATGAGAACACGAAAGCAGTCCCATGGTCATATGGGTTAGAGGTGTATTGTGACGGGATAAAGATTGATGTTAACAAGCAGTCAGCGGAGATTGTGGATAATGTTGTTGGCTCAGGAGGCATGACGAGGAGTGGCAGGATCTTTATATCTCCTGAAGTGGAGGCAGAAAGACTAGCGAAAGGAAAAGGGAAAGCGGTTGAGAATGTTCCGGTACAAGCAAGTGAAAAAGAAGCAGCATCGAAGGATGTAGAAGAGTTCATGCGCTTGATTCGAAAAAGTGATTATAAGATTGTGGAGCATCTGCAGCAGACACCGTCCAAAATATCTATCTTGTCATTGTTGCTGAGTTCGGAAGCTCACAGAAACGCTTTGCTGAAAGTCTTGGACACTTCTTTTGTACCCCAGGATGTCTCCGTAAATCAGCTAGAAGGAGTATTGGAACATGTGAATGCAGGCCACAGCTTGGGCTTTACCGACTTTGACTTGACTCCGAAAGGGAGAGATCATAATATGGCATTACACATATCTGTTGAGTGTAGAGGATCGGTAATGTCGCACGTATTGGTTGACACCGGATCATCTTTGAATGTGCTGCCCAAGAAGGCGATGATGAAGCTGGATGTTCGAGGGATTTTGTGTACACCCAGTGATTTGGTAGTCAGAGCATTCGACGGCACGCGGAGAACAGTCTTCGGATCGATTACGTTGCCTCTGCAAGTGGGGCCGGAAGTATTTGCAACGGAGTTTTATATCATGGATATACAGCCTGCGTACAACTGCTTGCTTGGAAGACCCTGGATTCATGGGGCAGGGGCAGTCACGTCCACCCTGCATCAGAAGTTAAAGTATATGGTCGGAGACAGCGTAGTCACCGTGTGCGGAGAAGAAGACATCCTGGTCAGCCATCTATCTTCATTTAAATATGTGGAAGTCGACGGAGAGATCCACGAGACACCATGCCAGGCATTCGAAGGTTTGCGCATCAAGGACAAAGGTCCTGGGCCGAGCAAAGTGCCAGAGATAGCTGTCTCATCGTATAAAGAAGCTCAAGCTCTAGTAGAAGCAGGAGAAGCCAAAGGCTGGGGCAAAGTGCTGGACATTCCTGTGAAGATGGACCGGTTCGGACTGGGGTACCGACCGTCGTCATCAACTCCTTCCGTGGGGGCCCCCCGTTTCAGAAAGTCAATCACCATCTCTGCCAGTGGAGTATGTCATGAAACTGTCAATGCTGCTTCAGAGTCTGATGAAGGAGACAGCGACTGTGATATGGATGCCTGGATTCAGCCAAGCACGCCAGGACAAGGACTGTGCAACTGGTCTATTCAGGAGCTTGTTCCTGTGACTTTTAAACAGTAATGCTTTGCTTTATTAATTGTTGAATAATCTGATGTCTTGCCCGGGGCATCAGGATTTGCTTAGGGCTGCGTTGTTATAAACATTGCGTGTTAATCATTAAATAAATGGCGTTTTTTTTCATGTGCAAATACCGTAATCCCTGTCTTTCCTGTTTTGTATTTTTTCAATAAAATGGCAATGTGGTTATTCGCTTTATACGCATTTTGAAGCACTTAACCATTCCTTTTGCAGGATAACATTTTCAGATGACATCCTTGAGCCACCTATGACTCGCCCCGACTTCGAGCACCCAGTGTTTCAGGCTGAAGAAGAGGTTGTCGAAGATAACGACGTTCCTGAAGAACTGTCTTGGTTAGTAAAGCAAGAGGAAAGAGCCATTCTGCCTCACGACGAGGTCATCGAAATTATCAACTTGGGGTCGGAAGGGGTTGAGAAGAATATTCGTATCGGAGCCGCACTGCAGAGTGATATCAAGCGAAAACTGGTTGAAATGCTCCGAGAGTATAATGATGTATTCGCTTGGTCATATGAAGATATGCCGGGGCTCGATACTGATATGGTTGTGCATCGCCTGCCACTGAAAGAAGATTGTCCGCCGGTCAAACAAAAACTTCGCAGAACTCGACCAGATATGGCAATGAAGATCAAAGAGGAGGTGCAGAAACAGTGGGACGCTGGTTTCCTGGCTGTGACGAAGTATCCTTCATGGGTTGCCAACATCGTACCAGTGCCAAAGAAAGATGGCAAGGTTCGGATGTGCGTGGATTATAGAGATTTGAATAAAGCAAGCCCAAAAGACGATTTTCCACTTCCTCACATTGACGTGTTAGTTGATAATACTGCTCAGTACTCCGTATTCTCCTTCATGGATGGCTTTTCGGGCTATAATCAAATTAAAATGGCGCCAGAGGATATGGAGAAGACTACTTTCATAACGCCTTGGGGAACATTTTGCTATAAAGTGATGCCCTTTGGTTTGAAAAATGCTGGGGCAACATATCAGCGTGCGATGACGACTCTTTTTCATGACATGATGCATAAAGAGATCGAAGTTTATGTTGACGATATGATTGCCAAATCCCAGACGGAGGAAGAGCATCTGGTGAATCTGTTGAAGTTGTTTAAAAGACTTAGGAAGTTCAGGCTGAGGCTGAACCCTAATAAATGCACCTTCGGGGTGAGATCGGGTAAACTGCTGGGGTTTATCGTAAGCGAAAGAGGAATAGAGGTCGATCCTGCTAAAATAAAAGCGATTCAAGAAATGCCGACGCCTAAAACAGAGAAAGAGGTGCGCGGGTTTTTAGGGAGGTTGAACTACATTGCCCGGTTCATATCTCACCTAACGGCCACGTGTGAACCATTATTCAAGCTGTTGAAGAAAGATCAAGCTGTGACGTGGAACGAAAATTGTCAAAAGGCGTTCGATAAAATAAAGAAGTACCTGCAGGAACCTCCTATTCTGATACCCCCGGTGGCAGGGAGACCCTTGATAATGTATTTGACGGTTCTTGAGGGAAGCATGGGTTGTGTTCTCGGTCAACACGACGAGACGGGGAGAAAAGAGCATGCGATCTATTACTTGAGCAAGAAATTTACAGACTGTGAATCTCGATACTCAATGCTGGAGAAAACTTGTTGCGCGCTAGCCTGGGCCGCCAAGCGTTTGAGGCAGTACATGCTGAATCATACAACCATGCTCATCTCGAAGATGGATCCTATCAAATATGTATTCGAAAAGCAGGCGTTGTCAGGTAGAATTGCCCGTTGGCAGATGGTCTTGACTGAATATGATATTCAATACGTCTCGCAAAAGGCTATAAAGGGGAGTGTGCTGTCTGAGTATCTGGCGGAGCAGCCTATTGAAGAATACCAATCGATGAGGTTTGATTTTCCTGACGAGGATATCATGTACCTAAAGATGAAGGATTGCGAAGAGCCGTTGCCAGACGAAGGACCAGAGTTGGGGTCCAAGTGGAAGATGATATTTGACGGAGCTGTGAATGCTTACGGTAGCGGAATAGGGGCAATCATCACCACGCCACACGGGTCGCACATCCAGTTTACTGCCCGATTGACCTTTGCCGTTACCAACAATGAGGCCGAATACGAAGCTTGTATAATGGGGCTTGAAGAAGCCATTGATTTGCGAATCAAACATCTAGACGTATACGGAGACTCAGCTCTGGTAGTGAATCAGATCAAAGGGGAATGGGAGACACGGCAGCCCAATTTGATACATTACATGAATTATGCAAGGAGATTGTTGCCTTTCTTCGACAAGGTTGAACTGCATCACGTGCCGCGGGCAGAAAATCAAATGGCTGACGCCCTTGCCACTTTGTCTTCCATGTACAAAGTCAACTTCTGGAACGAAGCTCCCCAAATCACTATCTCCCGGTTGGACAGGCCTGCGTATGTATTTGCTATTGATGAAGCATCTGATGACAAACCGTGGTATTTTGATATCCTTAATTTCCTGAAGAATAAAGAGTATCCGGCTGGGGCATCCAGTCAAGATCAGAAGACTCTCAGGAGATTAGCGGGCAATTTTTACTTGAATCCGGATGGCGTCTTATACAGAAGGAACCACGATTTGGTGTTGTTGCGTTGTGTAGACGAGAAAGAGGCAAAGCTTCTCATGGAGGAAATTCACGAAGGTACCTTTGGTACGCATGCTGGTGGACATGCTATGACGAGAAAGCTGCTGAGGGCAGGTTATTTTTGGCTGACGATGGAAACTGATTGTTTCAAGTTCGCGAGGAAGTGCCACAAGTGCCAAATCTATGCTGACAAGATACACGTGCCTCCGAGTCCTCTAAATGTGATGTCATCCCCATGGCCATTCTCGATGTGGGGAATCGATATGATCGGAAAGATCGAGCCGACGGCTTCTAATGGGCATCGGTTCATCCTAGTAGCAATCGATTATTTCACCAAGTCGGTGGAAGCGGCGTCTTACGCGAATGTAACGAAGCAAGTGGTGGCTAGATTCATCAAGAGAGATATCATTTGCCGATATGGGATTCCCGAGCGGATAATCACGGATAATGGTTCAAATCTGAACAACAAGATGATGAAGGAGCTCTGTCAGAATTTCAAGATCGAACATCACAACTCCTCCCCTTACCGACCCAAGATGAATGGCGCTGTTGAGGCGGCCAATAAGAATATCAAGAAAATCGTCCAAAAAATGGTGGTGACCTATAAGGATTGGCATGAAATGCTACCTTTTGCTTTGCACGGTTATCGTACGACGGTACGCACATCAACCGGGGCAACTCCGTTCTCGTTGGTATACGGAATGGAAGCGGTATTACCATTAGAGGTTGAAATCCCTTCTCTGAGGGTATTGCGAGACGTTCAGCTGGACGAGGCAGAATGGGTAACGAATAGATTGAACCAACTGAGTTTGATGGATGAGAAGAGGCTCGCTTCTTTAGCATACGGTCGTTTGTACCAGAGACGAATGAAGAAAGCGTACGACAAGAAGATACTTCCGCGAAGCTTTCAGACGGGCGACCTTGTGCTGAAAAGGATTCTCCCGCCGCAAGCAGATCACAGGGGCAAATGGACCCCCAACTACGAAGGGCCATACGTTGTCAGAAAAGTCTTTTCAGGAGGAGCGTTGTTGTTGTCCACCATGGACGGAGAAGACTTTGCGTCACCTGTGAATTCGGACGCAGTTAAAAAATACTTTGCTTAAAATAGACCCGCTGGACAGAAAAAAGAGAGTCCAGGCAAAAATGGGGCATCCTGGCGAACCAAAAACAGAATGAAAGGTTCGGGCAAAAGTTAGGGATAAAATTGAAAAAATGTACACCCGCGAAGTCGAAAACCTACACTGGGCGGCTTCGGCAAAAAAGGGTATCCCGGTGAACTGAAAACCCGTAAAGGGCGGTTCACGCAAAAGTTAGGGATTTGAAAAGCAAATGACTGCGGTCCGAATTCAATGAGCATCAATGAGGGAGAATATGTTTGAGGAGCCAGTTATCGGATGCAATCTCTTCAGAAAAATGGATACCGGGAAAGCATTAGAGTCGGATGAGTCATAGGAGGATCATCTCGTGGTGTTCATCTGCATCCCGTTGCTGACATGTGTACAAATTTAATTTGTCAAAATATTTATGCTTCTTGTGCATACTTGTATACTTGTATATTTGCTTTGTGTAGCTTCCTCATTTCAGGAGTTACATCCCGTGTACAAAAACTCCGCCCATTCAGGGGCCCGATCAATAAAATATGTTATTCAGTACCTGATGCTGGTTCTTTACTGTTTTGTGCATGGTAAAACGCCTAAGTTTGATGAAACTAGCATAAGTGTAACATCACTGGCCCTTGCCAACAATTGTTAAAGCTTTGAATTAACTGAGTGTAACGTCACTAACCTGAATTGATTTGATTGCATAGGCTTGTCGTGTCTTGTTTGTGTTGTTGCAGGTTTCGTAACCATACGAGGAAGATGATCAAAAGATTGCGATAGCGAAAGACTTGATCCCCACGCAGGTCATGCATATTCTTCCTGAAGAAGGATAGAATTCCCCAGCTAGCCGTAGCTCATCCAAAGAATGTGCTCCAGAAAAGTTATTCGTCCTCAGCAGAGTTTGGCGATTCCAAGATTATAAGGCTGTATTCAGACAGGTTCATCGTTCCCCGCAGGGTCAAGCACTCTCTCCCAGCGGAGTCGGTGGATTTTCCCCAAGAGAATCATCCCATCCCCAGCGGAATTCTCTTTGCAAGTGTTTTCATTCCTTCCAGTGGAACTCGAAGATCAAGACTCTCCCCAGCAGAGTTGGTGGTGGGTCCTGTCATTTATTTTGTCAGGGATACTGTGTAATATCAGTTCACGTCCCAGCAGAAAGTCCGATCATACTATGCGCATCTGCTGTTCCCCAGCAAAGTTATATTCCCCAGCAGGGGGTTACCTCAATAGGTTGCTCGGCTTGAGTTCCCAATTTCCCAGCAAGGTTGACGTCACCCTTCTAGCGTTTATTTTGCTGGAATAATTCTGTAGCATCTGGCTATCCCCGGCGGAGTCGGCATTATCCTTCCAGCATTTATTTTGCTAAAGCAGTTCGTGTATTTTAGTCGTTCATGTAGAGAGAGCTCTTGCTCAAATGAACTACCAAACAGTCAAGATCTCGGTATGGGACATCTAATGTCAGTTTCGGCAGTATTCCCCACAGAGTTACCAGGATAAGTTTCTCTTTATTCTCAAGCAGAATTAGTTGTCATCAGGGGTTCCATGAATCAGAATTTCAGAGGCCACCGCCGGTTATCAGAACCGGCGTCCGGTAGTTTGGTTTCCAAATATCCCCAGTAGAGTTCGTCTCTAAGTCGCTGTCACGTCAGTGCTAAGAAGTTTGTGGGGGAGGATCATGGGAGAACTAAGTCCTGACGCGGACAATTTATTCCTATATTGACGGGATTTCTTCAGAAGTGGGCGTCCTAACGTGGACAGGTTTATTTCCCTGGATTGGTGAGGTGTGTTAGTCCTATCGTGGGCAGATTCGAGTTCTCGAACTTAGTGGAATGGGAGGTCATGGCGTTGATAAAAGTGATTACTCTTTGTGTTGGTGTCCTGACGTGGACAGATCAGACAAGGGTGTGAGTCCTCACGTGGACAAGTCTTATTTCCTCAGCAGGTCGAGGACGCCTGAGTCCTAGCGTGGACAAATCAAGACGAGATCAGTGTCCTGACGGGGACAAATCAAAGAAATTATTATTCCTAACGTGGAGAAGTGGGTCCTAACGTGGACGATGTAGTCCTTACGCGGACATATCAAAAGAGGTGATTCCTAACGTGGAAGAGTGAAATCCTTACGTGGACAGATTAAGATGGCATTCCTTACGTGGAAAAATGTTGATTCCTGACGTGGAAAGAGAAGGTGTTTCCTTACGTGGAAAAGTTTAGTCCTTACGCGGACATATCAAGAAAGGGTTTGATTCCTAACGTGGAAAAGATTGAGTCCTTACGTGGACATATCAAGAGCATCCCTCACGTGGAAGAAAAATGGATTCCTTACGGGGAAACGAGTTTATTCCTTACGTGGAAGGATTGAGTCCTCACGCGGACATATCAAGATTGATTCCTGACGGGGAAAGAAAGAGATTATTCCTGACGTGGAAGAGTTTAGTCCTGACGCGGACAGATCAAAGAAGTTATTCCTAATGTGGAAGAAGAAGATTTACTCCTTACATGGAAAAATTGGGTCCTTACGTGGACAGATTCAAGAAAAGTTGATTCCTGACGTGGAAGATTGATGTACTCCTTACGTGGAAGAGTTGAGTCCTGACATGGACAGGTTCAGAATCAAAGTTGAATTCCTTACGCGGAAAGATTGGAGTCTTGACGCGGACATGTCAAGTGGTATTGGAGTCCTTACGTGGACAGATTGATATAGTTCTCCTTACGCGGAAAGAAGATTGCTTCCTGACGTGGAAATATGAAAGGGTTAGTCCTGACGTGGACAGATACAGGAGAAATGATTCCTAACGCGGACGATGTTATTCCTGACGTGGACAGGTGTTACTCCTAACGTGGAAGAGTGTTGTGCCCAGCATGGACGATTCAGTTTATGGAAATGCAGACGAATTATCCCCAGCGGAGTTGCCGAGATTTTTCTAGGTTAACAGCAAGTGGAGTCCTAACGTGGACAGGTTTTAATTGAGATTTCTTCGTAGTGGTGACAGGTAGAGTCCTAACGTGGACAAGCAAGCAATCTGTTATGACAGAATCCTCTTCAGAACGATGAAGACAATCCCCAACACAGTCGCACGAGATCAGTGGGTTACTGTAACAGTCAGATTCAGCTGATGAATGTCGTTCCTCAAGCAGGAGCGCAATTTATTTCTGCGGTTGGCAAATTTCTGGTTTCACTAGTATTCAACCGTCTCGTACCGCGAATGTCTGAAGGCTCCGTGCTCTTCACCCAATCGGGTCCAAGCCGCTTGAATAGGGGCAGCTGTTGCACCCTAAAATTTGCTCAACCTTATTCACTTGGTTTATGTTTCAATATCATTGGCATTTGCATATAGAGTCATGTACATAGACTAACCATCTGCATAGCATAAGCATAGCAAGTCATTCAACAGGGGACCAATCATTATTTTCATCTCTAGAGGCCTATCAAGAGGTTATTATCCCAATTCAATCTTATTCAAGTCATCAGGAAAGAATTTGAAAGCAAAGAGTTCAGCAGATCAAGCCTTGAGTCCATCTCCTAGCTGGGGGTATCTGAGGGTCAACAAGAGGGTTGTGAGCTGTGAGTTGAAGGCATGGAGAGTATCTAGACATTATGAGAGACTTAGAAAGTCATTTGGAGAAGGAGACAAGTCATTGATGAGAGCACAAGAGCTATAGCTGAAGACAGTCAACTAGGGTTTCATCTGGGTCAACCCTAGGTCAACCCTAGGTCAATTGACTGATTTAAGGGGCATTCAAGTCTATTGGAGATGTGGGGTTCATCATTGGACATATAAAGAAGGATATGGAGATATGCCAAGGAGAATTCAAGAGAAATCAAGGAGAAGAGGAGTTTCTAAATTAGGGTTTCTGTGTAAAATCCCCTAGTTTAGGTCAAATTTCCAAGCAAGATAAGTCAAAATGCAAGCTTCAAATGGATCCTTGGCCAACATGAAACTTGTAGAGGATCTCAATACCTTTAATTTGAGTGGTGGAAGACATCAAGGAGATTTATAGAACTCCAGTTATGGTCCTTGCAAGTTACAGGTCATCTGAGGTATCTGAAATTTTGTCTGTGAAAGTGACTTGACTTCCAAGCAATTTTTACCCCTCAAGGAGATTTCAAATGAATTTTTGGTCAACATAAGAATTGTTCCTCATTGTCTTAGCTTTCTAGAATGGTATGGCATGCCTTCATATGATGTGTGGAACTCAACTTATGGTCTTGGCAAGCAAAGGGTATTTTGGGCATTTGTGAATTACAGGTCATTTTAACCTATGTCCAAAACTCATACAAGGAGGCCTCAAATGGAAAAACTTACAACATCAAACTTGCTCCAAATGGGATTTTAAGTCTAGAAAGAAGGTCACAAATTGTTGGAAAAGCTCATAACATGAAGTTGCATGATTGGTCCAAATTTGAACTAAAATGGCTTATAACTTGAATAAAGTCAAAGTGAAAAATGGTTTGGGAGATTTATAAGTCCAAATGGAGACTTCCAATATATGATTTTGAATGGAAAAGACATTCTAAAGACAATGGTTCAAACACTTTTTTGAGTTTAGTGGAAGATTTCAAAGTTATCCTTGGTCACTTGCATTTTAAGAAACATAGCCAAAATGAATCAAAGTTGGAAGGCAAGGGAATGTGTAAGAGGGATCTAGAAGTTACCATTGAACACTATATATTCATGAAATGAAGATTGATCAAGGGTTGGACTCATTTTTCACCAAGAATTTCCCAAATTCTCTCATTCTTTCTCATTGTGTTTTCACTTCAATTCCTCAAATTCTTCACCAATTACCATCAAAATCAACTTCATCATACTGATTCATCATCATAGATCAGAATTCAACCAAGAACAAGGTGTGATCAATCCATTTTCGAGCACTTCCATCATCAACATCAAAATTGAAGTTTCAAGTTGATAGCACAATTCAAGCCAAGTTTCATTCAAGTGTTGCAAACAGAATCAAATAGATCAATTGTAGATCAAGATCCAAGCATCAAGACTCTTAGATCCACAAGTTTCATCATCATCCACAAGATTTTACACCAGGTGCATTTTCTCTGCCACAGCTTGAATTAGTTAGTTTAGTATGATTTTGTTAGTTTAGATATGATGTAGGATGTTAGTAGAGCAATTAGGTTGAGTTTGGAGTGGTTTGGTGATGATTGTTAGCAGGTTGTAAAAACTGTTAGGACCTAGAACTCGTGGCTTAGTGCATTAGAAGCTTAGGTTGTTAGCACAGGATAATCACCATTAGTCATAGATTAGATTAGGATAAGTTTGATTGAGAATTGTTGTGATGCATCTCAGTGTATTTTCATGGTAACCAGAACTTGTCTCGATCGGGTTTGTTGATTTGTTGAGTTTCAGAGCAATCCAAGACCATAGGCTTATAGAGGGAGAGATTTAGAATGTTTTTCATGTTTATAGCGTGGCGTTTCATGGCCTGGAGAGAGAGAACCGAGAGCTTGAATATTGGACGTTCATGGCATGTGCATGAGGGTTTCAGAAACCCTAGAGGATCCATTGGAGAAGACGAAATCTGGAGCGTCCGTTTGGTGTTAGACTTTTGACCTCAGAGCCAATCGTGTGGCTGAGGTTTAATCTGATTTTGGAGGGAATTAGTTTGGTGCCCTAAGCGCACCGTTTCATTAATTGAAACGGGCGGGCCTGAGTGTTGATTGCTAATCCCACCCCACCACTGCCTGGCCCATCCAAATATCAACTAGGGCGCCTGCTATTCTTACCCCCCTCCCTCTCATTTTAATTTTAATTGTTTTAATTCCACTTTAATTTTTTACCAACTTTAAAAATTCATAATAAATACATAAAAAATCATTTTCAATTCATTCTTTTTACATCATTTTCATTAGAATGTGTAGAAAATTTTCATTAAATAAAATTGCATTTTTATTTTTATTTGATATTTTTTTCATATTTTTTAAATAAACGTCATTTTAAATAGTCCATTTCATGCATGATTTTACTAATTTTTGTTCTATTAAATGCTTTCATATTTTTTGTTCATTCTTTTTAGGTTGTTTAGATTAGATATTGAACTTGTAGATTCAATTTAGTTCCCATTTTTAGGAATTAATTTTAGGTGATTAATGTAGGCTTGAACAACATGAACAAATTAGGGTTTTTTAGGTGATGACTTAGGAAGTTTGATTCTTTCCCTTAGGACTTAGGGTTTGACTAGTTTAGTTATGGGACTATAGGGGCTATGGGTTATTAGATCCCTTAGAGAAAAGTCAGGATTCCCCTACTGCTATTAATGCTCTGTTATATCTGATTGACTGGTGTGGTGTGCCCTCTGGGGATTATTGCTTGCTTGCTTGGGCATTGGGATTGTCTGGGGACTTGGGAGAGCTGAAGGCTTGAGAAGATGAAGCCATTGGAGATCCAGAGATTGAAGATCCACTGCCAGAGTGGGAGAGGAGGTTCTTGCTAGCAGCTGCTGAGGAGACTAGGGTTTAGGAGCTAGGCAGAGCTCTAGATTAGAAAGTTTGTTTCTCAAACATGGATTGCCTTGTCTGCATCCATTCTTCTCTGTGATTCAGAGTCTCTCTAAGACACTCACCCCCTTCCTTTGGAAGGCTTGGTGATAGTGTCTATGAGATAGAACTCTTGAGAGAAAATGTCTTTTGTGTTAGAAGCAGTCTGTTCACCACCCTTGGTAGTCAACTGATTGCTTAAACACCCAATTCACTCTTGTGACAAATCCCTCATCCTGGAGGTTTGAGCTTGAAGAAAAGCCATTGCAGATAGAAGATAGATGATCAAAGCCCTTGCCTGAAGGCCATGAAGATGGAGATTGATGCTTGTTGAAGCCTGTAGCTGATTGGAGATTACTTGAAGTCAGATGTTGATTCAGAGCTGCTGTGGCTGTTTCTTTTGCTGTATTTCATTTCTTGATGTATTGATTGGTTTTCCTGACTGTATTGTTTGCTGTTTACCCTGCTTGGTTGAAAGTGAAGTCTGTTCACTTTTGCCTATTGTTTTCTAGGTTCGAGGTTGAGTGGGACTCCCTTGCCTCGCTTGTGCTGTTGCATCCATGCATTTTACTGTTTTACTGTATATATCTGATATTGTTTCTGTTTCTGCCTATCCCGTAGGATCTCTGTTTCTCTCTGTGCAAGAGAGGAGCATGATAGACACTAGGTCTTAACCCATGCATGATAACATTAGGTTAGTTTGATTCCCTTCGCAACCGTAGGTTAGAGTTCTGTCTCTTTCTTTCTCAAAACAAACAGAAAAACACATAAAGATTTCAAACACAATAAAAGACACTTCTTCCGTAAAAGAATGTGAACTCATCAAAGCGTCATTTTTTGTCCGCCGGGACTGTTAATCAAGAAAACCTTTTTCAGAAGGAATAAAATCAACCAAGACAAGCTTGTGTCGTACGTGGCCCGAACTACGTTTGCTCTGATCTTCCATGCTGTGTGGAAGTACGTAGGCATAGGATGCGATCTCCTAGCGAGCAACCTTCCCCTCCTTTCCCGTAGGTAGGCGAACTACGTTGACTCTGATTTCTCGTTCCAGACGGGAATACGTAGGCATAAAGTGCGATACTTTGCCGAGTCATTTTTATTTTCATTTTATTTTCTTTTTCACCCTTGACCTATAGTTTAGATAGAATAACAATCCATACCCGAAAACAAGCGTGGATCCCATCGAGTACGATGGACGTGAGGGGTGCTAATACCTTCCCCTTGCGTAACCGACTCCCGAACCCAGGTTTTGGTTGCGATGACCATACCTTTCCCGTGTTGTGCGAGGTTTACTCTGAGCGTTTCCTTTCCCTCCCGTGGGATAAATAACGCACGGTGGCGACTCTTCTGTTCAGCCGGCGCCGATTTTCGCAGTAGCGACAGATACCCAAGAGTTGTTACCCTCCTTGCAAAGCCTCCACTGATTTTGGCTAGGTGTTCACTTCTCTTCACTCTATGCTTTGATGACTCTCCTCAATGGCCCCCTTGTGTTTCTCTTTTACTCTCTTCCCTTTTTGCTGGTTTTTGCTCTCTCTATTTTTCTGGTTTTTTCTCTTACTTTTTGCTCTCAATATCTCTATCTCAATGTCTTGTGAATGATAGTGAATGATTTTTGTTTGCAGCTCCTTCCCTCCTTATCTCACTTTTTCTGCTGCCTTTTTTTGCTGTACCAAAACCACAGCTCTTGCACGCTTCTCCATTTTCAGAACTTCCATTCTTTGCAATATCTTTTACCACCTTTTGGTGCAGCCCCACTTCCTTCCATTTCTAGTATGTTTTTTGTTGTATTTTCTTCTGCATCACTCTACCTTTTTATTCATCCTTGTACCCATTGGTTGGTTGATTTGTTTGGACATACTCATGTAACCAGTAACACTACCTTTTGGACCTCATTTTCAAATTCTGATTTTTGATGTGTAGATGTATCAACATAAGCTTATAGCCTTGGTTTTGTGACATAAAATGATTTTGTAATATGATACACATTGCCACTTCTTGCATGGGGCTGTTTTGGACCATATTCAAATTGCCCATGGTTGAACATGCATGGTATTGATCTTGAAATATTTCAAAATTGAATTAGCTCTTAAATATTTCTCCTTGCATGTTTGTAAGCACAAAGAGGGTCATGTGGACTTGATGGGGCATGAGGGATACCATGGCATGAAGTTATTTTTAGAAACTTGAATTAAGACTAGAAATAGCTTAATTTCCTAAGCATTACCAAGAGTTTGAATTTTGTAACAAATGTGACATTCTTGCAAATGTCATGAAATTTCTCTTTGTAATATTCTTGAATCTAGCCTTGAATTCATGAACATTGAATTTGGAATGATGGGCCTCCCTTATGTCATTGAATTTGAAAGAAATGAAGAAATGGGTCAAGCCTTGAAAGAGGGCAAATTTTGGGGTGCAACACAGATGAGGATACGTAGGCACAAGACGACGATGTCTTGGCGAGCAACAATGCCCACCTTTCACCCGTAGTTTCCCGAACTACGTTGACTATGACTTTCCCATTGTACGAGGGAGTACGTAGTCATAGAGCAGTGATGCTCTATCGAGTCTCTTTTCTTTTCTTTTGTCCCTATGTCCTGTAGCTTAGATAGTTTAACACCCTTTAGATAGATAACAAGTGTGGATCCCGTTGAGTACAACGGACGTGAGGAGTGCTAATACCTTCCCCTTGCGTAATCGACTCCCGAACCCAAGATTTAGTTGCGATGACCTGTCTTCTCCCTCTTTCGTAGGTTTTCTCTGATCGTTTCCTTTCCCTCTCTTTGGGATAAATAATGAACGATGGAGACTCTTCTGTTTTTGTTGGCCCCTCTTTGCAGCGATGCAACAGCTGGCGACTCTGCTGGGGACTATTCCCATCCCCTATGCGAGTCAATCCTAGCGCTTATGTGTTTATCTTTGGGTGTGTATATAAGTGTTGTACTTTATTTGCTTTTGCATTTTCTGTTCCAGCATGGTATATATAATTATTGCTGTGTTGTTGGGTGGGAATGTTCCACTGTGAGATAAGTCAAAACCCAAGCTTGAGTAACACCATAGCATTAGAAGCGGAAAGTAGTGGTGAACCTGTATGTTTGGCATCCACTAGTTCCCTTGAAATCTGCGCTCAGACGAGGTTTTCTTTGATGACTACCTTTCTAGTCTGTTTCGGACAATTGAGAGATTGTTGGATCTGAGGATTGTCGACTCTGGGGATCGATCATTTGGGAGTCAGCTAAGTGAGACCGCTTCGTTAAACTATGATGCCAAACCAGAAATGGTGAACGTATCATTGTTTCTCGAAAGTCTGTGACGCTGACGACCGCATAGGATGCCAGACCTTATCAGTGATAGGTTCATACTTGTGAGTGCGGAAGGTTATTCAGGAAACTTTGACCTCTAACCTACCCGGTTTTCTCGTCAGTATGAACCTGTGTTCTTGATACAGAGGGTCCTTATGACAATGCTATGTTCTTGCCAAAGCGAAGCGCTGATTTTTCTCAATCAACAACACATCAACCTTGATCCCCTGTTGCATTTGCATTTTTCATTTGCATATTAACATTGACACGTGTCATACCCCAAATTTTGACCCCTTAGATCTTCATCATCATTTTAAGAGCATGTTCACATATTTATATAACCTTAACCCTTTCCAAGTGGTCTTTGTCAAGTTACAGGAGAATCAGGGTTTTATACAGCCGAAATCGAGGTTTCGAGGGTTGACCGGTCAATGTTTTGGATTGGTTTTATTTGAGATTGGATCTCCACATCATTAGGAGTATTCCATTGGATCAAGCACGAATCCAATTTGAGGTTGTTACCCAGGAATCAAAAGCAGTGAAATCCAGGATACCCGATTAGGGTTTTTCAAGCAGGAAAAAGTCAACTGTGGTTGACTTTTGAATTAAAAGGTTTCATAATGATGGTATTGTGGTACATAATGTTCATATGGCTTGGTAAAGTCCATTCAAGAAGTCTCAAAGTTTCAGGAGGTCCAGAGCATCAACAGACGACTCGGTAGCCGCCGATCGATCGTTCGGTTGACCGAAACGTCAACTCTTCAACAATAAGGAATATGACCTCAATATGTGAATCAAAAATGTTCCTAATGACATATTGCATCTACCCATAAAATTTCATGACAATTGGATCAAGGGTTGAGGAGTAATCGCAAAAGTCGAGAATTAGGGTTTCGAAAGGGGCAAGACCATAACTCCTTAACCACACATCCAAATGAAGTGGTTCAAAGATCATTGGAAAGCTCTTGACAAATCCTACAAAAGTCCCTAATTGGTCCATGATCAGAAAATCCATAGATTTGGAGTTATGATCAAATTCATTTCTAGAAGGGAAAAAGACTTGGAGAAATTTCACTTTTTAAGTTTATTTTTTAGCAACTTTGAGAGACTTTTTGACCAAGTTCCTATGGGAAATTGAAACTCATGAAAATATGAATGTTTTAGAGCTATTTGAGGGCTTTCTAAAGAGTACTAGCACATCTCAAAAGGATTTATGAGCTGAAAGTTATGAGTATGGCAAGTTGGTGTTTTCACACTTTAGTCCCACATTGTCAAAATTTCAAGAAATCATTCTTTCCTCAAATCTGACCAAACTCAGCCTTTGGATGTTGTTGTTTCTGATATGTAGAGGGTTTGAAGCATAGAAATGTGAAGAAAATGCAGAGGAGATGGAATTAGCCAAATTTGCAAGTGGGCTTGCAAGTGGCTTTACATTTTGCCTTTGAAATCATAAAGCAAGCATGAGGTGGAAAGGTGAATCTGCAAAGAGCCATCAAGCTATGCCTCTAGCCTGCATTTATCCCTTTCAAAATCATCATTTTACTTGACTATTGGCCTTACCTATCAGCCAAGGAAACCCCTTTGTGGAGGTTTGATCCAAAGGTGTAAAACCTTTCTTTAATGTCAAAAACTCTCTTCATTTGCCTATAAAAGGGAGCCCTCATCACTTCATTTGATACACAATAACTCTTCTAAAAACCAGAGAAAAACAAAGCTCTCACTCCTTCACATCTTGAAAAATCACCAAAATCACAAAATTGTCAAAAACCACCAAAAATCTGTCTTGGAAGTTTTGCTGCCAAACTCAGTTCTCTATATTCAAACACCCCAACAATCATCCACACAATCTCTAAATATGATATAGAAGGTGTTTAAGACCTTAAACCATTCCAAAACCTCACCATTCAAAAAGTCAACTTCCATACCAAGTTACTTTGACCAAAAGCCACAAAATCAGCCAAAACTTGTTATATGCATTTGATTGGTGTTCTAATCACTCAAACACCTCTCATATATCATTTCTTAACTGTCTAAAGTGTTAAAGATCATTGATGGAGTTTATTTCTCCAACTGTCACAAGGATTGCATTCTTGCTTCAAAAAGAAGAAAGCTTCAAAGCTAGTGTTATTTGGAAGTTCCTCTGGGTTTCTTGGTGTTGTAATCTACTCAACACAGTCTACTAGAGGTATGTAAACACTACATCTTTGCTTTGCACCATAATTTCATGTTCTAGCATTTTGGTTCATTATGTTGGAAGTATGTCATGTCTTGTATCAAACTCTACCATGAATATACCAGCTGTGATCTCAGGCCTATAGATGGTTAAATTTGTGCTCAAATTCATCCAACATCATGCATTCAATATGTGTGTGGAGTTAATTTGGTCAATAGTGCTTAAAATGATGAACTGCATTTTTCAGTCTTGCATCAAAATGGCCAAGTTTTCACTCAAACCCTCATTTTTCATGACAGTCCTATGTTAGCCCCAAATTGTGTTTGAACTTACTCAATATCATGTAGGCATGCTATGTGTGTGATTAATTGAATCAGAAAGTATGTGGAACTGAAAATTCATATCTCATGCCTCATTTTCATGACAACTTGCATTTTGTGAATCACTTTTCATGACAGTCTGTTTCCAACTTATTTTGGTGTTTGAATCCACTCAATATCATGAATATAAGATGTGTATGTGTTTGAATTGGTCTGAAATTGCTTTGAACAGAAATTGAACATGTTCATGCATCTCACTTCACAAAACTTGCACTTAACTCACCAAGTTTCATATCAGCCATGTTTGAACCATTTTCCTTGTTTGAATCCACTTGTTTGTATATATGAGATATGTGTATGTGATTCATATGGTGAAAATGTTCTTGAATTTTAATTTGAACATCCTACTGCATTACAATAAAATCCAATTTGCAACACACACCTCGCTTTGCATTCCAAAGCATTCTGGTCTGGTTTCTTTGTTTGCACTCATTCATTATCAAATATGTGAGATGTACATATGGTTTACATGACCTAATTTTGCATCAATTTTGACTTGGTTCTCCAACTGCATCATATCATGTTTTACTTGCAATTGAAATGTCATTTTTCATGTTAACCTGTTTTTAACATCAACACCTGTTTGGATCCACTCCATAACACATTTATAGCATGTACATATGTTTTGATTGACCTGGAAATGTTTGGAACTCAAACCTGACTTCACACCACACTTCATAAGCACATTTGAGCAGCATGAGCACCAATTCTCACAAAAGCTTGCTCTGCACCAATTTGGTCATTTGAATCCACTTAAATGTATATTTGCAACATGTGTGTATGTTTGACTTGAACTGAAATGAGCTGTAACCTTGAACTGATATCTTCATGCCTTGAACATGCCATAATTGCAATTCCAAATGACACTTTGCATAACAGTCTATTTTAAACTTAGTTTTTGCTTGATTCTCACTCTATACCATATGTATGATGTGTACACATGTTTAATTTGATCTAAATTGGTCTAGAATTAGATTTTCATATTATCATGTCACCTCATGTTAAAAGTTGAAACTTGAGTGTCAATCTGAGTTACAGTTTGTTTTAAATGTAATCATGTGTTTGGACTCACTTATTAACTCATATGTAGTATGTTTGCATGATTGTTTGAACTTAAAGTTGACTGAAACATGACATACACTTCATCATGCATTATGTCCATAAGATTTGCAACTTGAACACTATTTTTCACAATAGTTGGTTTTCAACCTAAATTTGTGGTTAGAATCATTCATTATCAATTTTATGGTGTGTGTGCATGATCATTTTGATTTAGAGCTAGCTGCAACATGAGCTTCATATCAAATTGCATTTTCAAAAATTAAAAGGCATGTACTATCGGGTTTTCAAATAGAAGGAGAATTTTAAAAAAACTAAAATTGCCATTTTGTTCCTTGTGAAATTCTACACAATTTAGACTTAAATTTTGTCAAAAAACATTAAGATTTGAGAAAGTTGTGATGAAAATGCATCCTGAGTTTTGACTTTGTTTTATGCCTAGCCTGGTTTTGAAACACCCCTCATATACTTATGGTGTGGCATTTACAAACGGATGTATAGCCACCCCAGTGGTAGTCACCTTGTCACTTAAGCGTCTTGCATGCCATGAACCTGGGTTCGACCCCTGAGGAGGGTAACCCTTTTGTTAATTTTTGTCATTTTTCATCCCATCTTTAAAAAATCATATCTCACTCATTTTTTTATCATTTTGCACCCATTCTTTTTGCATTGTGTTTATTTTCATGTCCATTTTTATGTAATATTTTAAAATTCCATGTTTGTTTGAATTTTCATCCCTTTTGACCACTTGCAAGTTGGTTACGTTTCGTGATCGTTATCGCGTGTACTGATGAATGTCTTTCCTGTCATACTTATGTATGTTTGTAATATTTTCTTACACTCATGTCCTTAAATGTTAGTCAACATGATAGGATTATGTCTTTGGGTGGTTACCATGATTATTTTGCTTCCTCTGAGGAATTCACTTAAGCTTGATCTGGCGTCACATTTCTCGCTTGATCATCTGCATTGATTGTCATCAATGCCTCTTTTGTTTTAACTTTTAACATGTTCGTTTAATGGTTGTCACCATGACTTTATCTTCATCATGTTTATTACTTTGTTAAATGTTTACTTTCCCCAAGTGATGAAACTTGTTAGTTCTCATCCAAGTTGCCTCCTCTCTCTCCTTTCCAAAGGAAAAGTCTTTCCATTGACCCTCATGTCATGGATAGCTCTTTCACCCTTCCCTTGACTTTGTTAAGTCACTTTAACCTTAGTTTAGAAGCCATTGAACTTTGCTTTAAGTCTAAGAAATCCACTTGTACTAGGAGTGTTCTTCAACTAGAACCTTAGGATAGAGTTTGTCAACTCTATGTAAGAATCATTGTCATGATTTCTTACTTCCCCTTTTGAGTGTCCAACTTAGATTAGGGAGTTTTGTCAAACTCCACACAAACATAGTTATGTTTGTTCCCCTTTGAACCTTGATCATAATTAAGTGTTCTTCATCCCTTGTGAGGTGAACTACGATTGCTCTGATTCTATCCTAGTTAGGATACGTAGGCAGAAGATGCGACGTCTTTGCGAGCAAGCTTAGAAACCATTATTAGGTCTTCATTTATCCTTTTATCCAATCCCAACCACAGTACATTTCACAAACTTAGCAAGCAATCAAACAAAAGGTTCCTATAGAGTACTATAGATGCTTAGGGTGCTGACACCTTCCTTAGGTATAACCAACCCCCGATCCCCGAATCTCTTAGCATTGTTTTTACATCGCAAAAAAGGTTTTTCTTTCTTTAGACCTTTCCTTTGGATAAATTAAAGTTCGGTTGTAAAAGAATTAAGGTTCAAGTTAATATAATAGCTTGATATCCAATTTTCACCGTAACAACATGTATTTATGTTGAAGGTGTATATTTTCCCTTCGATTCTAGTGATCTTATTCCTTTGCTGACATGGAGCCTAGCCTGAAGAAAACATTGGTATATAAGTTCCCTACTCCATAGATTGGATCTCTACTCAATTTAATTTCTGAGGCTAACAGGAAGGTGGTGGAAGATTTCAAGCAATTATATGGGAAACTCTTGAGTTGTGTCTGCAAGCCCTCAGCATATGAGTTGGGTGGTCCCCATACTCTGCTGCAGTTTTATGATCCACAGCTGAGATGTTTTACTTTTCCAGGTTATGTATTACTGCCTACTTTGAAGGAAGTCTCTGTGCTACTTGGAGTTCTTATCCTGGACTAGATGCCTTTCTATCATACTGATGCTGAGCCTAATTTGACTAAGCTTGCTAGTGCCCTTCATTTGGATGCTTCTGATCTAAAAGGGAAGTTGGTCAAGAGAAATAGAATGCCTGGATTTCCATTATATTTTCTGGTGGCTAGAGCTTAACACTTTCTGAAGGAGGGTTGTTGGGTTGTGTTTAATGCCATCCTAGCATTGTGCATTTATGGTATCATGTTGTTTCCTAATATTCCAGATTTTGTGGATTTGGATGCTTCCACATTTTTGCTTCAGGGAATCCTATACCTACGCTTCTGGGCGATGTTTATCATTCTGTGCATTACAAGAATCAGAATCGGAGAGGGAAGAACGTGTCTTGTTGCGCACCTTTGTTGTACAGGTGGTTTGTGAGTCACCTTCCCAAATATGGTCCTTTTGTTGATACTGCAGGTACCTCAGAATGGTCAGAGAGGTTAATGGGCTTGACTTCTGAGAATATAATTTGGTTTGATAGAGATCAAGTGGGTACAGAGATTATCTACAGTTGTGGCAGTTTTCCCAATGTCCCGTTGGTCAGAAGGAAAGGATGCATTAACTACAACCCATCCCATGCAGTGAGGCAGTTTGGGTATACTCTAAAAGAACCTCCGAGAGAAGAGGAAATACAGGAATCTCTGTATTTCACTGGCTTGCTAAAGAACGAGACTTTGACTAGAGTTGAGAAAGCTTGGAACAAAATTCATCGCAGAGGGAAAGCTTCTTTGGGGAAGAGTAATTGTAGACGTTATGATCCTTATGTGACTTGGATTTAGGAGAAAGCTGAGAAAGTGCTGATGCCTTTTCCACCTCGTGAGCCTTTACATCCTCTGATGATTGAGGAGCCTACTACTGTTGATATCCAGAGGTACAATCAGTTGTGGTCTGAAAAAGAAGAGTTGCGTAAGGAAAATGAAGAGTTGGAAAATGAGATCATCCAACTCCGGAGCGAAAAGGTTGGAGCTACTTATTCCTGCAAGAGGAAAACTGAGTTGGTAAACAAGTTAGGTACAAATGTTACCAAAGAGATTCATGCTCGTGAGCGTTTGGGTTTAGATTTGAAGGCTGTCAGTGATGTCCTTACTTCTAAGAAGAAGGATATGAATAGAGCTTATTTAGAGATTTCTAGGTTTAATGACCAGTGGAATGCTACCCTCACTAATAATAAAGAGCGGGAGGATGGACTAAAGCAACATATTGTTAAGTTGTAAGCTCAACTCCAAGTGAAGGATAAGAATATTGCAGCTGAATCCTCACTCCGATGTGACAGTGATTGTAGACTGAATGAAGCGCTCACAAAGTTGGATGATTATAAGTCTAGAGTTGATGTGAAGAGGTGTAAGCTTGAAGAGGCTTTTGGTGAAAGCGCTTGGGAGGATTATGCTAAGGTTTTACATACCACTATTAGCCAAAGAGAGCTGCTCATCCAGGGGTTGCTTGTCAGGCCGGACCATCCAGAGACGAAGGAGCTGTTAGAGGATTTCCAGTCTAGTTGTCGTACTAGATTGAATTTCTTTTCAGTCTGTTGTTATGATGTATATATTGACCATCACCAGAACTGTTGGCTGAGGTCATTTTTGATTCCATTGTATTGTTGTATCTGACTTTTCGCTCACATTTTATTTATGAGGAGTTTGCTTGTTCCTTATATGTTGGCTCTCCATTGTCGTGATGTTCTCGTGGAACTAGGATCGAGGGGGAAATTTCCCTAATGCATATATACATGTCTGCATACTGCATCATTTTGCATTTTTGCATCGCAGGTACTCCAGAATCGTTAACCTTATCTCCGTGGTTTGTTAGTTTGTTTCAGGATTGACAACCAGACGATTCACCGTTACACTACTCAGGGAAATCAACGTAAGATCATGGAGCAGATGCAAGCTGAGATGCAAGAACTCCGGGACAGGATGGCCCAATTCATGGATTTGATGCAGGGTGTTGCAAATGGTCAAGAGCAGCTAAGGACTCTGGCGCAGCCATTAATTGCAAGAGTTGATGGGAATGGTGTGCTTCACGGGTGGCTGCTGCTAATCCTCCTCGTAATGATAGTGGTATGCCACATGCTAATGTTGTTCCTCCAATTGTTATCCCTCCCGGTGGAGGTAACATAGGCAGAGTCCCTATACCTTAGATGGCGTATGTTGTGTATGGCAACAATGTTTCTTAGTGGGATGAAGATCAACAGGAAGATGTGTTCTCCATGCGGGATGTTGGTGCAGGGTTGCCGTCTTAGGCAGATAAGAGGTTTAAGCTGATTGAAGAGAAGATGCGGAGCTATGAAAATCAGAACTCTATGGGATTGGACATGGATAATTTGGAGCTGATCCCTGACTTAAAAGTACCTTTGAAGTTCAAAGTTTCTGATTTCGATAAATAAAAGGGCACTACTTGTCCTAGGGTTCATCTGTGTTCCTACTATCGCAAGATGTCCGCCTACTCAGATGATGAAAAAATGCTCATGCATTTTTCCCAAGACAACCTTTCTGATCCTTCTCTCGAATGGTACATGAGCTTAGAACCAGTCAGTATCTGATGCTGGAGGGATTTGGTTGAGGCCTCCGTTAAGCATTACCAATACAATAACGACCTTACACCAAACAGGGTCCAGTTACAGAATCTGTGCCAAAATAATGGTGAATGCTTTAAAGAGTACGTTCAGAGGTGGTGTGAACTGGAAGCTAGGGTGCAACCTCCCATGTGGAAAGGGAGTTAATTGTTATGTTTGTTGCCACGCTACAAGGTGTATACTATGAGAAGCTAATCGATAACATGTCAGGTAGCTTTTTTGACCTGATTATTACTGGGGAGAGGGTCGAGAACAACATGAAGCTGGGAAAGATTCAAGCTGGCGAAGTGTCGCTACCGCGAAAATAAGGTGCCGGCAAAACAGAAGAGTCGCCACCTTTCGTTATTTATCCCTCAGAACGGGAAAGGAACCGATCGGAAAAACCTGACGAAGAGGTATAAGACAAGGTCATCGCAACCGTTGTCTGGTTTCGGGAGTCGGTTACGCAAGGGGAAGGTATTAGCACCCCTCACGTCCATCGTACTCGATGGGATCCACGCTTGTTGTGTTTATCTGCCAGGTTGGTTTTATCTATCAACCTATTAAGGCTGGTCTGAAAAGAAAAGAAAATGACTCGGCAAAGCGTCGCACTTTATGCCTACGTATTCTTATCAGAGAATGAGAAATCAGAGTCAACGTAGTTCGGCTAACTACGGGTTACGGGGAAGGTGGCTCGCCAATACGTCAGTATTGTGCCTACGTACTCTCAACAGATATGAGAGATCAGAGCTTATGTAGTTCGGGATAATACGAATTACGGGAATTCAGATTCATCTTTTTTTTTTCGAGTAGGGTTAACAAACAGTTCCAGCAGTTTGGTGTATGCAGCTCGACCTTTGGAGACTTAGGCGTTACCGTTTACGGTAGAACTGGGAGTTAACGACACTCTTTTCTTCAGAAAAGCTTTCCTTTGAATTATGGGCCCACGGGGCAAAAAGGTTTGAAGTTTGTTTTCTGTCTTTTACGGAAGAACTGTTTTTTATGGATGATTGCAACCAATAGCGTACTAGAGACTATGACCTGAGAGTGAATGCGTCGCATGTCACCCAAAGGGTACCATACTAAACATCCAGACTGTTGAAAAGAAACTCTCCAACAATCCTTTCTCAGATAGCTTAAGGCTCGTAATGTACGACGTCAATTAACCTTTATTACTGTATTTTAAGTTGTTTTGAGATGAGAAGAGAACGAAAAGGTTCAACTAAGGGGAGACTATCAAGTCCTAATGTTGTCATGCCAAGGATTCATCCTATGGTTGAGGTTTGAAACAGGGAACTCCTAGAAGTTATCATGCATAGGTTTCAACCTAAAGTTCTATCATCACTTCCTTATCAAAGGAAGTGAGATTCCTAGGGGATCATGTCAATGATACACGGAAACAGATAAAGCATCAGCTTAAACAGTAAACAGTAAACCGATATACAGTAAAATACATGCAATGCAAGTGAGGGAGGAAATGCGTGTGGGGCATCAGCCTCCACAAGCTCGTCTCGACCTCAAGCCAGATATGAATAACTGCAATCATACAGGAAGAATAAAATAAAATTCCATCAAGCAAATCATAAACCACATAAGCAAGGGAGCAGAGCTCTACCGAATACCCGCAAGCAAAGCCATACAGTAAAAATACAAGTAGAGAGAGCAACTCAACCCCTAGTGCAATCATGATCCTAGCTTAAATTAATCTAAACATGAACTTATTCTAATGCATCAAGCAAATCAAACAAGTCACAGCAATACAGTTGCACAACCTGCAAACAGACAGGAAAGGAAAGCAGATCAACCACTCCCACAGCTTCACAGCAAAACTCTTCTGACAACAGCTCAGCCCTCAGTCTTCAACTTTTCTTCAAGTCTTCAACTTTGATAGCAAGTATCAACTTTCTTCTCCAAACTTCCAATACCTCACACATAAGTATCAACTTACTTTACAACCTCAAGCTTCACCTCTTCATTCAATCTCAATTTGATCTTCTCCATAAGTGTCAATCTGCTCTTCTGGATCTTCAAGCCTCAGCTTCAATGGAAGTCTTCAAAGAAGTAGCAACCTCTAGCATCTTCAATCCTCTAACAAGGAACTCCATCCTCTATCAAGGAAGGAAGATTCATCTAACAAGAGTAAGGTTTGGATAATAGACAGCAGAGTGAAGACCAAAGGTCACCACTAAGCACTCCATCATCAGAGAAAGGGACCCTCAAAGGTTTTACCAACTTGTGAAGAGCCACACATCCTACCAAAGGAGGGATGAGGCCTCCACAAGGGGACCTTATATCATAGGGAAGAATGGAAGTGATCAACACCTTCCATGTTTATGAAAGAAGAGAATCTATCTAGAAGCTTTGCCTGGAAACTCTAATCTAAACACTTAATCAACACTACACCAGAAGAAAGGAAGAACTTCACATCCAAGCCTCTTCAAGCACTCCATGGTAGCCCCAAGCTTGTCTTCAATATCATCCAAGAGCAATAGAGGCAAAACCCTAATCTAAGGGAACTAAAGAAATCAATCTAATTGAATTAGCAAGTTAGGATCACCTAAAAACTAGTACTAAAGTTAACCCTAACTAAAATACTAAAACCAATTGTAAAATCCTACAAAACTAACTATGGGACCCTAATTCAATCATGAACCTACCATACAAAATCCAGAGGTTGAATCATCCCCTAAGTCCTAGAAATAAAACCTAAATCACAAGGTACTAAGCACAAACCCTAAAAATAGAGCACCTAAAGTTTCAACTTAAAACTACCACCTAACTTCATCACAAAAATGTGATAAAATTACTAGGGGAACATGCGTATCTATACTAGCTACACACAAAAAATCAAGGCAAGAATCATCATCAAATACTCAAACAAAATTCAGTAAGACAAGGTATCAACCATGGCCATTTTAATATCAATTAATATTCAAAAAATGCAAATAAAATCACAATTGCATGAATTCCTAATATTTTTTATCTACAAAATTCTAGATTCAACCATGAATCAGGGGAAAAAATTTTGGAATTAATTGAGTTAATTTCCTATTTTTTTATGAATTAATCTCTAAGTCATATGAAATAATGAAAAATAAAAGAAAACAAAAGAAATTAATAAAAACGCGTGGCAAATAGCAATCCAATACAGTTCATATCAAAGAATTGGGCCAAAGGGGGGTGTGGATATCACTCTGAGTGTTAAGCCCAAAACCAACCAATTAATGAAACGGTGTGTTTCATTTGAAACTCTCTCTTCAGATTTGAGAAGCAATCCTGGACATTCATCCATTGCCTGAGTCAAACGTCTAACCCTAATCTGAGGGTTCTTGTTCATCGTCCCCAATTTGAACCTGCAATGGAGGGAGTTCTCAGACGGTGGCCTGAACAGTGGCGCCACCGTCTTCTCCGGTGAAGCACTCCTCTCAGGTCATCAAAACTCACAAAATAAATCACTATCCCACCCCAAATTTGATACTGATCACGAATCCAACCTCAGAATTTTCTAATTCCTTCTACATTTCCAAACCCGATAACCTTTTTAGAATTCCTCCCAATCTTGATTTTCATCATTCTTTAAATTAAAGGTCTCAATTTAATCCTCACTCTTCACTGATCAATTTCCACTATCCAATCATGAATAATCCTTCAAGAATCTTGAGATATCATCCTCAACAGAAAATGATCACATGCCTAATTTGTCTCTAATTCACCAAATAATGAAATTAAATCCAACTACAGGTTGCAAGGATCCTAACCACATGTGAATTGCTAAGTTTCTCCTCCTAAATCATGCACAAGGATGAAAGATACAAACCTGGTTTCAGAGAGGTAACAGAGGTGGTTTTTGCTCACTTCAACAGCTAAGATGATGCAGACACGTTCCAAATTCACTCCCAAAGCCTTTGCACACCCTGATTTGGCTTGATTCTCCCTTGAATTGAAAACCTGATTTCAACTTGAACCTTCAAATTTTCAATGGCTCTTTCTGCAACCAGCTGTAATTCCTTCCAAAAAAAGCACTGAACTCACTCAATGACTTATATCGAAGTGATTGGGATTGTCTAGAAACTTCTGGATCCATCCAAATGAGATTTTGGATTTTCAAAATCTCTTCAAAATCTCATCCACGACAATCACTATTATGACTCCCTCTTGGTATGGCTATGTGTGTAATCAAGTTCTCATGAGATATTGAATGAGTTTAGTGTGTTATTTTCCTTGTTTGCAAGCCAAAGGTATGAATTTGATTATGTTGCTTCATCATGAAGAAATGAAATGGAATGTTATGCAAATGACCTCAAATCAAAATTCTAACATTGCCATTGTTTCTAAAATCATTTTTCCATTCAATTTGACCTATAATTTTGTTTCATTTGGTCACAAAATGAATTATTTGAATTTTTGGCCATTAAATCCTTTTAATTCTTTCGTTTTTCAAAATCTCTTGAACCAAGTCTCTCCTTGAGCCATTTCAATGCCTTCTTGATGCATGGTTACGGTTAAAACCCCATTTTGAGCAACTTTATAGTTGAACAAAATTTCATTTGAGGCCTCTAAGTTGGTGAAAATGGCCTATGATCACAAATGACCTATAATCACCAAATGTCCAAAATACCCTTGACTTGTCAAAGCCATAACTTGAGTTCTACAAATCCTATCAAGGACTTCTAGTACTCTCTAGAAATCTGAGAGTATAAGGAACAACGTTCATGTTGACCAAAAGTTCATAGGAATCATCCTTCTAGGGAAAAAGTGTCATGCAAGTTGGGTAACTTTAAAGCTCCAAATTCACATGCCTCAGATGACTTGTAACTTGTCAAAGCCATAACTTGAGTTCTACAAATCCTATCAAGGACTTCTAGTACTCAAATTTAAGCTAAGATCATGCTCTACAACAATCATGTTGGGGGAAAGATGAGATGACAATCACATCTTGGGCTAAACTGTGTTGAAGATAGGGGTCAAACTAGGGGATTTTACACTGTCAAGCCTTAGAAACCCTAGCCTGAAACTTCTCAAACTCTTCAATCATGATGAGTTGACCTTGGAATCATCCTTATAACACCTCAATGCATCAATCCATGATCACATGGCTCTTGGATTAGGTCTCAACCTTCTCCAAATCATCATTTGACTTAGGGTTGACCCAGTCAAACCCTAGTTGAACCATTCATGGTTGAGCCTTCTTAATCTTGCACAATGACCTGTCTAGGCCCCAAAGTGATTTTCAAATCTGCTCATGAGCTCTCCCAAGATCTAAAGTCTAACTTCATGGCTTCAGAATCATCTGATGGCTTTCCACAACTCTCAAGTTAGGAGACCTACACACTTGGCTTCAACCACTCTCTTTGAGGATCTTTTAACTTCTATGACAAGGGTATCAACCTTTGAATACTTGAATAACCTTCTTAGCTAGCTTCAAACTATTCTTAGCTAGCTTCAAACTCTTGTATAGCTCTTGATTGGTAATCATACCTCTTGATCTCCTGCACACATGTCAATGAAATGCAAATGATAATGCTAATGTGAATGAAATGAAACATCAGCTAGGTAAAGAAATGTTGGGCAAATTTTGGGGTGCAACAGCTGCCCCTATTCAAACGGCTTGGACCGGACTGGGTGAGAAGCGAACGACTCTCAACCAATCAAGGTAAAAGACAGTTGAATACCAACAAACCCGGAAATTTTCCAACTACACAAGTACACGGTACACTGATGGGGACAAATCTTCGGAAACGGAAGTAATAGTTGCACGACAACTAGCTAGAGAATTGGTCACACGGTAACATGTGAAATGTCTAATCTCAAATATCAGTCAGGATGATCATCTGATTTTGCTGTAGATCTTCGTCCTCAAGTCATCAAGGGGTCACCAGTTACGCGGTAACTGGTAATGGATGGTCGGTTATGCCGTCAGGCATTCATAGAACATCTCGGGCGTCAGCCGGACTTTGTTAGTAAGTCGGGAATGGAATCCTCGGTCAATCATGAACTAAATAAGGATATACAATCTTTTACTATCTGGCACTCCGCATCAGCTGAGGGAACTTCTTTGACGTCGTGGTTAGACTTCATCAGTAGGTCAGGGGTTTTGGCACCGCTGCCGGACTTCAATCATCAAGTCTTCAAGGGAAATCTCAACTTCTCTGTTCAAACCAGCTGGGGATGACACATCTCCGCTGGGGATTCTGGAGAACTATCAAGTAACTCTGCTTCGGGGATCAGGAAATCATTCTGGATGACTCAACTCTGTTGAGGACTTCAAGAATCGTCTTGGGCAAATAACTCCGTCGGGGACTTCAAGAATCATCCTGAACCAATAACTCTGTTGGAGATTTCAGGAATCATCCTGCACAAACACTCTGTCGGGGACTCTAAGCATCAACTTGAGCAACCAACTCTGGCGACTTCACCGGGGTTTTTTAAGAATCATCTTAAGCAACCAACTTTCCTGGAGAATTCAAGAATCATCTTGAGCAAAGCATTCTGCGGAGGAACACCTGCAAAACAAGAACGGCAACGACCTAACTCATGTTTCGTACGCATATGCTTTGACAATGGTGCAATGCTCCACACGGTGGAAATGCTACGCGTTTAGGGTAAATGCTGTGCAATCGTGTAAAATGCTACGACCCCATCAACAAAATAAATGCTGAAGGGAGAATCCTCCTATCAAGGAGAAAGAACCACTCTGGTGGAGGAAGGGATCATCTTGCCGAGGAGAAGAAGTCACACCAATCTCAATTGGACTCCGCCTGGGGAAATGATCTTCAGTTGACTGCTACGGGAGGACAAAGTTCTACAAGAACTTGGACTCGCTCAACCGGGTATTCAAACCACAAACTGCTGAGGGAAACGATATCAATCGCAGAAATAAACTGCACGACATTCGCCGCCAAACTTCCCTGGAGATAACGACTCTGGTGGGGAAATACAGCGTCAGCTATTCAACACTCTACTGGGGAAAACCAATCATGGCCTGAACGGCTTCCAAGGACTCGGCTCTCTTGGGGAACTGCAAGCTTGGCTGGGGAGGGTAACCAGACGCTGGAATAAATCCTACTTGCTGGGGAAAATACAATTCTGTGGGGAATTTCAATTCTCCTGGAGACTTCAGTCTGTACTATCGAGTGCTGTACACTTCAGTATATGACTTACCTGGGGAGACGACGATCCTTCAGGATACATCTGATTGGGGAGAGAATCTTCTCTGCTTGGGGAGACATAGCGATGCTTACGATCTCATGTTCAGACTCCACGGGGAGGTGCTGCTGAACTTGCTGGGGAAGAAGGAATCATCCTGCTTGGGGAAACATACGGCGTATTGTGTGGAATATGCCCTACCTGTAACAATACAAACAAACAGACAAGATACCCTTCTCAAAGGGACCTATCAAGGTTATCATCTTGTGACAATGTTCAAGTAATTCATTGTTTCGACAATCAGTGGCCTAGGCCAGTAAGTTTATGTATGCGCATTTTATCAAAAAATGTCGGCGTTCTTTTTCGCAAACAAAACAGATAAATGCTAAACAAACAAACAAAATTGCCGAATTGTATACATTTTATTGATGCGAACCCCTGAATGGGCCAAGATGTTTTACAACAGATGCAAGCTCCTGGAATGAGGAAGCTGCGCAAATATAAAAAACATAAATATACATCAGTATATACAAATGTCGGCAATGAGGCGTAGACGAACACCATGAGTTGATCCCTCTATGACCCACTCGACTTCGATACTTCTCCGACGCTTCAGCTTCAGAAGAGATTGATTCGGATAAACGACCCTCAGGTCTTCCAAACCACTAAACAATGAAAGTCCACATGCGGAACGCAGTCATTTACTTTTTCACATCCCTAACTTTTGCCTGAATCGCCCTTCCGGGTTTTCGATTCACCGGGATACCCTTTTTTTGCCAAAGTCGCCCTTCCAGGTTTTCGACTTTGCGGGTGTACATTTTTCATTTATATCCCTAATTTTTGCCCGAACCTTTTCCTTTTTTATGGTTCGCCGGGATGCCCCATTTTTGCCTGGATATTCTTTTTCTTTCCAGCGGGTCGTTCTTTAAGCAAAGTATTTTTTAACTGCGTCCGCGTTCACCGGGGATGCGAAATCTTCGCCATCCATCAAGGATAACAACAAGGCTCCTCCCGAGAAGACCTTGCTGACGACGTACGGACCTTCGTAATTGGGAGTCCACTTGTCCCGATGATCGGAGTGTGGAGGAAGAATCTTCTTCAGGACGAGATCACCCGTCTGAAAGCTTCTAGGACGCACCTTCTTATCATAAGCTTTCTTCATTCGGCTTTGGTACAGACGACCATATGCAATTGATGCTAACCTCTTCTCGTCCATCAGGCTGAGTTGGCTTAGTCGGTTTTTAATCCATTCTGCCTCATCGAGTTTCACATCAACCAAAACTCGCAAAGAAGGAATCTCAACTTCTAACGGTAGGACAACTTCCATACCGTACACCAGTAAGAAAGGAGTTTCCCCGGTTGATGTACGTACCGTCGTACGATAATCGTGCAGTGCAAATGGCAACACTCGTGCCAATCCTTATAGGTCACAACCATCTTTTGTACAATCTTCTTAATGTTCTTATTGGCCGCCTCAACGGCGCCATTCATCTTCGGCCGGTAAGGAGATGAGTTGTGGTGTTCAATCTTGAAACTCTGGCACAGCTCCTTCATCATCTTATTATTCAGATTCGAACATTTGGAAAAACCCTCATATATTGATTAGCATAACAGTCTTGTCAAGAAGTTACATAACTATGCTCCATACAGCTGATATGATAGGGAGGATCCCAGCCAACATGCCTGGTGGTGACCTCAACATACAGAATACAAGAGAAATCAAATACGGGTACGGTTGCGGAAGTCCTCGACCATCTTCTTTGTCTCTGCGTGATCTGGTTGATAAATCAAGCCTTCTATCAGTCGATCCCTCTTCCTGACCGTCCCCTGGATGTCTCTGACAAAGTCTTCCCAAGCTTTATCATTAGCGCCATCCCCTGGTTTGGGTCTCTTGGCATCTGCTCTATGCTGGAGATCTTCCAAATTCTTCTTGGCATCTATCAACTTGCGCTCGGCCTCGTATCGGCGACAGGCTTCTTCTTCAAGCTCTTCATTCTTCACTTTGACCTGTTCTTCTAACTGAGCAATCTGTGTCTTCAGCTCTCCTTCTCGCTCCTTGCGCTTGGTCATAGTGAGATCCCAGTGTTCTCTGAACTTGGCTAGCTTTGTGTAGGCCCTTTCCAGTTCTTGCTTTTTGGTGGCCAACACACTACTAACTGAGTCGACATCTAACTCTAGACGCTTCTTGGTTTCAGTCAATTCCAATAGCGTAGCCTTCAGATGTTTCAGAGTTTCAGCCTGTTGCTTAGAAATATACCCTGTTTCAATATTTTCATGCCGAAGCTTGGCATTCTCCTGCTCTAAAGCCTCTTTAGCCCTGGCTAGCTCTTCTTTTTCCGCCATCAGCTGCTTGTAAACCTGAATGTCCACAGTGGTAGGCTCCTCTACCGGAGGAGGATGCAATGGCTGAACTGCTGGATACGGCATAAGGAACTTCACAGCTCGCTCACGAATCCATTCTTCATATGAGCTAGGACCTCGAGTATCCCCTCTGCTACCTGAAAGCTTCCCTCTCTTGTGCAAGTTTTTCCAGGCTTTCTCAAGTTTAGTCAGCATTTCTTTCCCTATTGCCCCGGTGAGATACAGAGATTCCTGTATCTCCTCGGGCTTTGGCGCTCCTTGAGGTATGTACCCAAATTGCTTGATCAATAAGGAAGGGTTATAGTTGACACAACCTTTCCTTCCTATTAACGGAACATTCGGGAATCCTTCGCCTTTGAGTATGACTTCAGCTCCAAATACCTCTTTATTGGTCCATACCACGTTCTCAGCAGTTAATCCCATTAAGCGCTCGGGCCATCCTAGAGAATTGATAGATGTGACAAACGGGCCTGACTTAGGCAAATGACTGGTGAACCACCTGCATAGGAGAGGTACGCAACAAGACACATTCCTTCCTCGTCGCTTTTCATTCTGATAGTGAGTTGAATGGTGGATATCTCCCAGTAAAGTAGGAACTGGGTTTCCCGCAGCCAAAATATAGAAGGCATCTGAATCAACAAAATCAGGAATGTTCGGGAATAACACGATGCCATACACACATACAGCAAGGATAACGTCAAAAACATCCCATTTACCCTTCTGGGCATACTCTCGAGCCTTCTCCACTAAGACATCCAATGGAAATCCCCATACGTCTCCTCTTCTGATCATCTTCCCAGACAGCTCAGACTCTTTCAAG
Organism: Lathyrus sativus; assembly: GCA_963859935.3. Classification (NCBI taxonomy): domain Eukaryota; kingdom Viridiplantae; phylum Streptophyta; class Magnoliopsida; order Fabales; family Fabaceae; genus Lathyrus; species Lathyrus sativus. The sequence continues at coordinate 82,237,572 of OZ012736.1, forward strand.
CACAGGATGGCAGAAAGCTCAGCCAGCTTAGGCTCAGCGTCCGGACGATAAAAAGGCATCTGCTCACGGATCGGTATATCCAGAAGTGCAGAGTACTCCTCCAGGGTAGGAGCCAAAACAAAGTCGGGAAATACAAAACACCTGAGCTCCGCGTCGTAGAACTGTAACAGAGTGTAGATGCCGCTGGTCTCGTAGACAGATGGCTGATAAACGTAGGTCAGAATCCTCCCATATCTCTTTCTGAAGTCACCCATTCCTCTCTTCTTGGCAATAGCAATCAATTCTAACAATAGACTGATATTCGGCGAAGGAAACTTATAGGGCAATACTCTCTTCAGGTTTTCCATGTCTTGCTAGGAACAAACACCAGAACTGGAAAGGAAAATATGTACCTGCAATACACACACGTTAGTTGAATGCAGATGGTAATGCAATGATGCAATATGATAAATAATGCAATCTACGAACACAAGGGCTATGCTGTAGCCTGAAGAGGAATATCTCTGTGATCAAGAACAGAAAACCATCACGGTCATCAGAATCTCAGGACACTAACTATCATCTGATACTCAAAATATCAATCCCCTGGTAAGAAAACCATCTGAACCTCTGTATCTGACGAAAATACCATCTGATAATAGCCTCAACCTCAGATAAGAAACCCATCTGACCCAGACAACACAACTGGAGATGAATCAAGAATACCATCTGATAAAGATACTGAATCATGGTTTCTGAAGGCCAGTTTTCCTGCAATAACCCAGTCCCTCTCACAGGTAGGATAAACCTAATCCACGGACAAAGGTACGGCATCCTATGCGGTCGTCAGCGTCACAGACTTTCATGAGTGACGATACGATTCCCAGAAGGAGTGGCATCATCAAGTCATGAAGAGGCCTCACTTAGCTGACTTCCAAATGATCGGTCCCCAGAGTCGACAATCCTCACGTCTGGACTCCCCTCAGATCCTCAGGACCGGAAAGGAGCACCTCTGCAAGAATCTCGTCTGAGCGCAGATTTTCGTAGGGAACTGTGCCTGCTCAGCAGACAGGTTCGTCTACTACTTCTCCGCAACTATACCTAGGTGTGTACTCAAGCCCAGGTCCGGCTTCTCACTCACAGTAACCTCCCTTGCCCACAGCAATAATCACAATAATATAATGCTGGAAAATAAATGCGGAAAGGTAAAGGTACAGAAAAGTAAAGTGCAGAAAAGTAAAACACAATATACACAACACCCAACCAATAAACACCCAAGCGCTAGGATTGACTCGCGTAGGGGATGGGAAACGGTCCCAGCATAAGGGATGGGAAAAGTCCCTAGATGCTATAAGTCCCCAGCAGAGTCGCCAGCTGTCGCTACTGCGAAAATCGGCGCCGGCTTGACAGGAGAGTCGCCACCGTGCGTTATTTATCCCTCAGAGCGGGAAAGGAAACGCTCGAAGTAAACCTCGCAAAGACGGGAAAAGGTATGGTCATCGCAACCAAAACCTGGATTCGGGAGTCGGTTACGCAAGGGGAAGGTATTAGCACCCCTCACGTCCGTCGTACTCGACGGGATCCACGCTTGGTGTTTATAGGTAAAAGGGTGTATTATCTATCTACGCTAATGGCTGGTCTGAAAAGAAAATAAAAGGACAGGACTCGACAGAACATACGGTGTTCTGGGCCTACGTATTCCCTCGTGCAATGGGAAAGTCAGAGTCAACGTAGTTCGACCGCCTACGTCTAAACGGGGGAAAGGTTGCTCGCCAGGACATCGCGTCCTGTGCCTACGTACTTTCATCTGAAATGAAAGATCAGAGCAAACGTAGTTCGGCTAACTACGGGTAAACAGGGGCTCTCACGCAACAGTGAGAAAACAAACTGGTCTCTAAGGCTCGGGAGCCTACAACTATGATCTGGTCTCAAATGCGCTCGGGCAAGAGAAAGGGATAACAATTAGACGTTAGCGGGAAAGTCTCGATCGCACAGCCGCGAGAGAACAAAAGTTAGTCGTTAGTGTGCTCGCTAGGATATCGCACCCTATGCCTACATATCTTCGTCTGGAACGAAGAATCAGAGCAGCTGTAGTTCAGCTAACTACGGATCAAGCTACTCAAAAGCTCCTACAGAAAGGAAAGGGAAACCCTAAAAACTATAGCTGAGAAACAGGGGAATCTACCTACTGCTATCACACCTGGTTGACCATTCTAATGTCTATCATAACAACTCCGCAGCGGAGAAGTCAGAGCTCCTAAGGGATCATGGCAACAGGACTAAACCACAAACAAGAAATTGCAAAGTAAAGGAATACTGAAAATATGCATGAATGCAACAACTAGACAAACAAGGCGCAGAGGCAAGGGAGCTCAGCTCTACCGAATACCAACAAGCAAAGCCACGCAATAACAAACAAGCAGAAGGAGGACCACCTCAACTTCTCATGCACACAAAGTCTACTTCTAAGATGCACCTACTCAGAACTATCTAGATGAACCTAAGCCTAATGCAACACAATATCACACAAGTCAAACAACACAAAGAGACTAACCCTGACCAGGGCCTCAAACAAACCTGAAACAATCTCCTAATCTATCTCTAAACAAAACTCTATACAGCACCCTAAGCAAGGATCTAAGCAAACACCTAATCAAAACCCTAAGCAAGGATCTAAACAAACTCCTAGGCAAGAGGAATCAATCCCATTCTCCAAGCTTCAGAACAAGCTTACCAGAGAAAGGAAGCTAAGCAGACAAGCTCATAGTGCTTTCCTCAGGAAAGTACCAGGAGATTACTACTCAGGAGTCATATCCTATGCGGCTCGACAACTGTGATCAGTTTACATCCCTCCTCAGGAGAGATTAAACTCACATGAAGGCTCCGGCGTCACTGGATATTTGGGAAAGAACCTATATGCACTAAGGGAACTAAGTGAGCAGACTCATAGGACCTTCCTCAGGAAAGTACTAGGAGGCTAACACTTAGGAATCATATCCTACGTGGCTCAACAACTGTGATTAGTTTACATTCCTCCTCAGGAGAAATTAAACTCACAAGTCGGCTCCTACATCACTGGATACTTACGAAATCCTAGACAAACTACTGGAACTAAGTGAATAGACCCATAGGACCTTCCTCAGGAAAGTGCTAGGAGGCTTCCACTTAGGAATCGTATCCCATGTGGCTCAACAATATGTGATCAGTTTATATTCCTCCTCAGGAGAAATTAAACTCACATGTCGGCTCCGACATCATTGGATACTTACGAAAGAGGTGAGAAGGAAGGATGAAAGTCATTCATAGTGCCTTCCTCAGGAAAGTACCATAAGCTCCTTTCAAACTTCAGGATCTCGAACCTCACAAACAGACAACAAGCTCCTAGACTAAGCCTCAAACTACTGCATCCTTGCAAGCTCCAACAGGACCTCCATCAGCTCCCACCTTCAGGAAGAACCCACAGGCCAACAAACCACAGGAGACTATCTCTGAAGTTCAACCACAGTTGAACTTCAAAGTCAGAAGTCATCAAAGCTTCTCCTATCTTCAGGCTCAGACAAATCACAGCAGAACACCCTACAAAAATCTATCAAAAATCTACGGGGAAACCTACATGGCTCTAGGGTAACATACTAAAAAATCAGAACAAAATTCAACACCAGATGAAAGAAATAAAATCAGCAACACAGATATATCCACAGACCAATTATTCAACAGCAATAACAATGACAAAATGCAATTAAAATAAAAATGCATGATGGAGTTAATGTTTTTGTACTATAAAATTCTACACTGAATCACGAGTCTACAGAAAAAAGAACGGAATTATTTGACTAAACCTACTATTTTTTATGAATTTTCTAATGATATGCATGCATTGAAAATATTAAAAACAAATCAATTAATTGAAAAATATGCAAAATATAACAAACAAAAAATAAAATGTCACTTTTATTTTTATTTAATTTTCTAAACATTTTTCATGAAATGGTGGAAAAAGAATTATTAAAACAATTATTATTTACATTTATTATGAATTTCTAACTATTGAAATATAAAAGAATATCAAAATCTAAAAGAAAATGACATGGGGGTCTAAACAGCAAGATATTCCCTCCTATTCTACATTGGGCCCTGATTGGGGGGGGGGCCAACAGCAGTTGGGCGCAGGGCCCAGGACTTAACATCAAACAATCAGAAAACAAAACAGCTGGGGGGTACAGACTAGCAAGATTCTCAGTTTATTTCATTACTGGGCTTACGCCCAGGGGTGTCAATAGCAATTTGGCCTAAGGCCCACCCCAATTATTCTCAGGTCTCTCAAACAGGGGGGGGGGAACTAGCAATTTGAGGGGGTGCGTTCAGAAAACGCTCTTGGGCCTAAGCCCAGGGTCCAAACCCTAGTCCAAATGCTCAATTAACAAAACCTAAATCCCTCTCTCCAAACCCTGGGTACTGTTCACTCTGGGAACCCTAGCCGCTTCTGCTCGTTCTTCCTCCTCTCCCTCATCTCTCTCTGCAACTCTCAAACGTCCAACAAACCCTCACAACAACCTGAAATCGAACCCTAACCTACCTCTAAACGAACCTCAAAACAAGACTATATCCAACATAAATCCAGTTCAAGCCAAGATTAAATCCCTACGCTATAACCATCAAAACGAGACGCAAATGAGGATCTAAGAATCAACGCACCTGGATGTGGAATTCGAACGAATCTTGAAGCTTCTGGAATTGGCTGATGAAGATCTGGATATTGATGATGGCGTTCTGGAGAAACTGGATGAAGGTTGATGTGAGAAGATGAAGTTGTTTCTGGAAAACTTCGTGAAGAACAATGGCGTTCTGGGAAAAAAACTGTATGAAGGTTGAACGTGGTTTGAAGTTCCTTGGAATTCTTGCTTGAAGATTGTAGGATGTCTGAGTGGATTCTGGAGAATTTGATGGAGGAGGATGAGTTTCTGGAAAAGTTCTTGGATGAAGGTATGAAGGTGATCTGGAAACTTGATGAAGACGATGAAGGTTCTGGGGAAGGTCATGAAGACTGATGAACATTTGGTTGAAGACGATGAATCTTCATCGTTCTGGTTCGTTTTCTGAGTTTGGTGATGAGTGTTGAACGGAGATCGCTGGGGATTGTGGTGGTTTCTGGTAGTTTAGTGGTGGCGATGAAGGTTCATGGAGGAAGGTGAAGGGATCTGGGTTTGGAGGGAGTTCTGGTGAGTTTTCCGGTGGGGAACGGTTGCCGGCGTACATGCACGGCGGCCGGAGTGGTTTCACGGTGAAGCGTGTGGAGCAGGACGCGTGGAAGGAGGGAGAATCAGTGAGAGACGCGTGTGGGAGTTACGTGGCAGGAGGGAGAGTGGGTTCTGAGTGTGGTGGCGTGCAGAATGTGGGACGCGTGGGGCCTCTGCATGTGTGACACGCGTCACTTCTATTTATTACACTGAAAAACGCCAGAATCCTCTAGAAAGTTCTGGACATTCGCTGGAGAAAATTGGACTGTTTGGACCATTTTTTTGACTTGCTGATTGAGGGTTGGGCTTTAACAAAAAAAACATCCCTGGGCCCATTTCGAAAATGAATAAAAACTGTAAAAAAAACTGCATTAATAAAAAACAATTAATCCTAATTACTTAATCAAAACAACTAACACCTAATTAACTAATGATTAATTCTAATAAAATCTAAAAAACAATAAACCTAATTAAACTCTAAAAAAGTCATTAAAACCTAATTAATTCTGTATTATACTAATGAAACCTAAAAAATCAATTAACCTCTAATTAACTCTAACAATTCAATTAATCCTAATTAAACTCTAAAAAATCAATTAACCTAATTACTCTATTAAAATCCTAATATCATTTAATATCTATTAATAAAAGAAAAACTATATCATTTTCTATATTACCTAAAAACAATTAAACCCATTTAAAAATCTATACAAAATTCCTAAAAATGATTTAAAAACAATTAAACCTATTTATCCTAATTTTATCATTCTATTTAATATGCTAAGAGAATTCACTAATATTCTAAAAATGATAAAAGAATCTACAAATGATTAAAATCTATTAAAAATATTCTATAAAATTCTAAAAAGAAAATTAAGCTATTAAAATATTCAAAAGCCCTATTTAAATTCCAGAAAAATTCTATAAAGCCTATTAAAAATTTACAAAAGCCTATAAAATCCTAAAAATGCAGATGAATGCAAATGACCCCCATAAAAGCGCACGAGACCAGATCGAATCGAACGGAGATCCCCGGGTGTCAGAATATCCCCAAAATCACTGAAAAATCACCGAGGAGCGCACAATTTCCTGAAAATAAAACCCTGGCAATCTGGACTGGGTCTGCCATATCTGATAGACAAAAATCAAGCTGTAAACTCTGATATCCCCTGCTTGTGCACAAAAATCATCTGTCTGAGCTGTGAATATGAATTTAAACCATGAGTCAGATAGGAGAATCGGTTGGTCAAATTTTAGGGTGCAACAACGGGCACGGCGGCACGTGAATCTTATCAGCATAAATCTGGCATTTATGACATCTCTTCGCGAATTTAAAGCAATCCGACTCCATCGTCAGCCAGTAGTATCCTGCTCTCAGGATCTTTCTTGTCATAGCATGCCCGCCGGCGTGCGTACCAAATGTTCCTTCATGGACTTCTTCCATTAGCATACTCGCTTCTTTCTCATCTACACATCTGAGTAACACGAGATCGTGGTTTCTTTTATACAAAACTCCATCAGGATTGAGATAAAAATTTCCAGACAGCCTCCTCAGAGTCTTCTTATCCTGGGTTGACGCTCCCGTAGGATACTCCTTAGTCATAAGGAAGGTCTGGATATCATGGAACCATGGCTTGCCGTCGGAGGCTTCCTCGATCGCAAAGATGAATGTAGGTCTATCAAGATGAGAAAGGACAATTCTTGGAGCTTCATTCCAAAAATTGACTTTATACATCGAAGCCAATATGGCCAAGGCATCGGCCATCTGATTTTCAGCTCTGGGCACATGATGGAGTTCCACTCGATCAAAGAACGGAAGCAGCCTTCTGGCGTAGTTCATGTACGACACCAAACTCGATTGGCGAGTCACCCACTCCCCTTTAATCTGGTTAATCACCAGTGCCGAGTCACCATATACATCCAGGTTCTTGATTCTCAAATCAATTGCCTCTTCTAGACCCATGATGCATGCTTTGTATTCTGCTTCATTATTGGTGACCAGAAACGTCAGTCTCGCAGTGAACGAGATGTGGGATCCATGGGGAGTTGTGATGATTGCCCCGATGCCAGTTCCGTAAGAATTAACCGCCCCGTCAAATATCAGCTTCCATTGGGATTTCCTATCTGGACCCTCGTCGGGCAACGGTTCATTGCAATCTTTCGCTTTAAGAAACATGATATCCTCATCAGGGAATTCAAATTTCATCGGCTGATAATCTTCGATCGGCTGTTCGGCAAGGTACTCAGACAATACGCTTCCCTTGATGTCCTTCTGGGAAACATACTGAATGTCAAATTCCGTCAACACCATTTTCCATCTGGCAATCCTGCCCAAAAGCGCTTGTTTCTCGAAGACGTACTTGATCGGATCCATCTTCGAAATTAGCATGGTTGTGTGGTTGAGCATGTACTGTCGTAAACGTTTGGCAGCCCAAGCTAGTGCACAACATGTCTTCTCCAGCATCGAGTAACGAGATTCACATTCTGTGAACTTCTTACTCAAATAGTAAATGGCATGCTCCTTTCTGCCCGTCTCGTCGTGCTGACCGAGAACACACCCCATACTATTCTCAAGAACTGTCAAGTACATGATTAAGGGTCTTCCGGCCACTGGGGGTATCAAGATCGGAGGTTCCTGTAGATACTGTTTTATCTTATCAAATGCCTTCTGGCAATCCTCGTTCCAGATAATCGCCTGATCTTTCTTTAACAGTTTGAACATTGATTCACACGTGGCTGTGAGCTGAGAGATAAACCTTGCAATGTAGTTTATTCTGCCTAGGAAACCACGAACTTCTTTTTCTATTTTTGGCACTGGCATCTCTTGTATTGCTTTTATCTTCGCAGGATCAACCTTGATGCCTCTTTCACTCACAATAAACCCCAGTAGTTTTCCAGACCGTACCCCGAAAGTACACTTGTTAGGATTCATCCTCAACCTGAATTTCCTAAGCCTCTCAAAAAGCTTCAGCAAATTGACCAAATGTCCTTCCTCCGTTTGGGACTTCGCAATCATGTCATCAACATAGACTTCAATCTCATGATGAATCATATCATGAAACAAAGTGACCATTGCTCGTTGGTAAGTGGCCCCTGCGTTCTTCAGACCGAAAGGCATTACCTTGTAGCAAAATGTTCCCCAAGGTGTAATAAACGTAGTTTTCTCCATGTCCTCCGGCGCCATCTTTATCTGATTGTAACCAGAGAAGCCATCCCTGAACGAAAATACGGAGAACTGAGCTGTATTGTCGACCAACACATCAATATGGGGGAGCGGGAAATCATCTTTAGGGCTCGCCCTATTCAAATCCCGATAATCGACGAACATTCGCACCTTACCGTCCTTCTTTGGTATAGGTACTATGTTGGCGACCCACGGAGGGTAAGTAGTGACCGCTAAGAACCCAGCATCAAGCTGCTTCTGCACTTCTTCTTTGATCTTAACGGCCATATCTGGTCGTGTCCTTCTAAGCTTCTGCTTGACGTGAGGACAATCTTCTCGCAGCGGCAAGTGGTGGACCACGATGTCAGTGTCAAGTCCAGGCATATCCTCGTATGACCAAGCAAAGATGTCACTATACTCTCTCAGCATCTCGACCAATCTCTGCTTGACATCACTTTGCAATGCAGCCCCTATCCTGACATTCCTGACCAGTTCCTCAGAACCCAGATTCACAATCTCAATCTCTTCCTCATGAGGCAGAATAACTTTCTCTTCTTGTTTCAACAAGCGGGCCAACTCTTTGGGAAAGTCTTCGTCTTCATCAATCTCTTCTTCGGCTTGATAGTTCGGGCAATCAAAGTCGAAGTGAGTCGTAGAAGGTCCAGAGTCGATATCATCTGCTATGTGGATCCTGCAATAACAAGGGTTAAGCTTAAAACAAGGATATGCAGGTTAGCACGAACCCTATTTCCATTTTATTGTTTTTCAAAACAAATATAAAACAGGAATAACAGAGATCACAACATTTGAATACGAAGAAAAACGCCTTTTGATTTATTGGTAAAATGCATGCACATAATCAAACAAGGCCCTGACAATAAAACCACTATGCCCCGGGTAGGACATAGGGTTGTACAATAATTGGAGAAAGTAAATCATTACTCTTTGCCTGTCACTTGGATGGTATCCCTGATGGACCAGTTGGTGAGGCTCTGGCCTGGTTTGTTGGCTGGATCCAAGAGTCTAGGTCGCAATCGTTGTCTTCGCCGTCTTCAGACACTGCGTTGACAATTTCAAGTATCACCCCGCCACTGGTAAACTGGATCGACCCTTTACCTCGCGACGCACTGTGAGAAGAGGAGGCTTCAGCCGCCGGAGAGTATCCCAACCCAAACTTGTCCTGTTTGTTAGGTATTTCTAGAATTCTCCCCCAACCTGGGGTAGATCCGGCCTGAACAACAGCCTGGGCTTCCTTGAAGGAAGAGAGAGTCATCTCTGGTTTTTCAGTGATTACAGAAGTTACGCCCTTGACTTTAACAGCTTCGAATTCCTGACATAGGGTTTCGTGGATTTCCCCATCCATCTCAACATACTTGAAGGACGACAACTGGCTCACCATTATGTCTTCCTCGCCACAAACAGTCACGATGCTACCTCCGACAGCATACTTGAGCTTCTGGTGCAACGTGGAGGTCACGGCGCCAGCAGAATGGATCCATGGCCGGCCTAGGAGACAGCTGTAGGCTGGCATGATGTCCATAATGTAAAAAACCGCGTCGAAAGTTTCCGGTCCGACTTGGATTGGTAGCGTCACCTCCCCAAAAACATGACGTTTGGTTCCATCGAACGCTTTCACAACCAGATCACTGGGTGTGCAAATAAATCCTCAAGTATCTAACTTCATCAATGCTTTCTTCGGAAGAACATTGAGTGACGACCCCGTGTTCACCAACACATGAGACATAATCGTTCCCCTACACTCTATCGAGATGTGCAGGGCGCTGTTGTGGTTTCTTCCTTTCGGCGTCAACTCTAGGTCAGTGAACCCTAACCCTTTTCCAGCATTCACGTGGGCTACGACTCCTTCCAACTGGTTGACCGATATTTCCTGCGGTACATACGCGGCATTCAAAACCTTTAACAGCGCGTTGCGATGTGACTCCGAACACAGCAACAGATTCAGGATGGAGATTTTCGAGGGTGTTTGATGGAGGTGATCTACAATCTTGTAGTCACTCTTTTTGATCAACCTCATGAAATCTTCGGCGTCTTTAACAAGTAAGTCCTTCTCTACCCCACGAGGGGTTTCCTCAACGACTTTACCCTTTCCCTTATCGGTTACATCAGCTTTGTTCGCTTTGTCCGCCACTATCTCAGATGGAGCAAATACTCTTCCGCTGCGCGTGATTCCGCCAATTCCCACTAGGTTATCCATAGACTGCCCAGATGGTTCTAGCTCTAACTTCTGTCCGTTACAGTAAACGTCTGCCCCATAATGCCATGGGACAACATTGGTGCTTTCAAAAGGTATCGGCCCAGCCTTTGTGATGGTAATCGTGGGCGGTCTGGGTGCAGAAATAGTGATCGTCCGGCGAGGGATGGTGATGGTGGCGACCTCATCATCTTGCCTCAGCATTACCTCTCCAGATCCACATTCGGCCCTTCGGCTAAACTGCAAGATTCCTTCGGTCATCAGACTCTGAATCCCTTGTATCAACTGCTCACATCCATCAGGACGAGTCGTACAGCCCATACACAGTTCTCCACAGCCTGGAAAGAATCCTCTCTTCATCAGCTTGGCTTTAACGAAGCTAAGCGGTGTCTTTAGATCCTTGACGTCAGTCAATAAATCCAAGTTTTCGTCCTCAATAATGGCATTCACCCCTCCTCCCCGATGATTCGACATAGGGTTCTTCGTGAGATTTGGCATATTATCTGAGAAATTGATGATCTTAGCGTCCACCATATCCTGCACCTTGTGCTTGAAGGCTTTGCAGTTTTCTATCGTGTGGCCAGGTGCCCCTGAGTGAAGCTCACATGTTGCATTCGCGTCATAACCTGGCGGAGGTGCCCCTGTCAAGGGAGTCAGGGTTCTCTTCTGGATTAGCTGCAATTGAAGCAGAGTCTGTAACAGCTGAGCATACGACATGGGTGGGGCCTCGAGGTGACGACTTGACAAAGGTGCCCTGTTCTGATACTTTCTGTACCCTTGCTGATTTGGCTGCTGCTGTTGCAGCTGCTGCTGTGGCTGGGGTTGTTGGACAACGGGGATGGTTATTCTGACCACCTGCTGGTGAGGGCCTTTACCCTTCCTTCGAGCGTTGGACACGGCACTCGTCTCTCCTTCCCGCCTTTTGCCACCATACGGTTTCTTTCCTCCTCCAGCTGAGGCTAGATCGACACCTTGAATTTTCCCCAGTTTGATCCCATTTTCAACGTGCTCGCCCGTGATGATGAGATCTGAGAAGCTTCCAGACATACTGCTGACCAATTTCTCGTAATAAACCCCTGGGAGGGTGGCTACAAACATTTCAACAAGCTCCCGTTCAACCATCGGCGGCTGAACTCTAGCTGCCAATTCACGCCACCGCTGGGTGTACTCTTTGAACCCTTCGTTGTTCCTCTGTGACAAATTCTGCAGTTGGACTCGGTTCGGCGCCAAGTCACTGTTATACTGGTAATGGTGCATAAATGCCTCAGCAAGTTCCTTCCACGTGCGCACACTGGTAGGCTCCAAACTCATGTACCATTCCAAGGATGGCCCGGACAAGCTATCCTGAAAGATGTGCATCAGCAACTTCTCGTCTTCAGAGTGAGCGGACATTTTCCGGTAGTATGACCTTAGGTGGACGCGAGGGCAGGTGGTACCCTTGTACTTCTCAAAGTCGGGTACCTTGAATTTGGGAGGCACCTTGAAATCAGCAATCAATCCCAATTTGGACATGTCGACACCCATAGTGTTCAGGTTCTCAAAATTCCTCATCTTGTCCTCGAGTGCCTTAAACCTCAGACGTGCTTCAGCAGTCAGCTCTCCTTCAGCACCCTTCTGGGAGAACAAATCTTCTTGACGGTCTTCTAACCATGGCTGAGGCCCATACAGATTTCCAACACCTGTGTTGCTGTTTCCCAATCCAACATTGACATTAGCTTCAAAATTTCCATTGCCGACGCCAGTCGTATTACCATTGAGCCCCATGTTAGCGATCACATTACCGTTGCCACTGCCATTCCCCCCGATCGCGGGGATGCCGTTCTGAGGAGTTTCAACAGGTGGAGGGGTTGGAACACTCCCACCGTGGAGTACACCATTGCTGTCAACCCTTGAAATCAGATGCTGGATCAATGTTTTGAGCTGGTCTTGGCCGTTGGCAACCACTTGCATGAGCTCCATGAAGCGGTCCATCCTCTCTCGGAGTTCCTAAACGTCAGTCTGCACTTTTTCCATTGCTCTGGCTTGATTTTCTCTCGTCGGATAGCGGTGGATTGGCCTTTGATCAATCCTAGAACAACCTGAAACAACCTGTATACACACAAGGGTTAAAAAAAAAGACAAAGTGCTCGTTATGCAGATGCTTTATGAAAATGCAAACGTGTGTCTGTGCGTTAGGGAAATTATCCCCCGATCCTAGTGCCTGAGTGCCAGTGCTGATAATAAGATGTCTGAGTCTAGTCATGGAAATAACATCTCATATATATAAAGAAAGTCCATCAAGGCGGTACACAACGTCACTGAGTACAAGCAGAATCAATAGCATGACCTCGACCAACAAGCCTGGTGATGGTCAGCATACAACAATGATCAAAACAAAAAGGTTACCAATATAGTCAAGCACGGCCACGGGCGCAGAACTTCTCTAACAGATTCCTCGTTTCTGGATGATCAGGCCGAGTGAGCAACCCCTCGATGAGTAACTCCCTCTGCGTAATAGCGTATTGAAGACCTTCAACTGAGTCTTCCCATGCTCCTTCGCCGAAACAATCTTCTAATTTCCGCTTCTTGGATTCAAACGTCAATTTGCGCTCCTTCAGGTTAGCAAGAGCCTTGTTGAGCAGGCCTTCAGCAGCATATCTGCGAGCGGTTTCTTCATCAAACCTCTTCTCACTAGCCTTCACCTGGGCTTTCAACTTGGAGATCTGCTGCTTCAGTTTATCCTCCCGTTCCTTGTCGTTGGCTAGGGTGGCCTTCCAATGCTGATTAAACTTGGATATTCTCTGGTACGCTTCATCCAAGTGCTGCTTCTTGGTGGCCAGTACGTCATTGACAGCTTTGAAGTCTCGACCCAAGCGCAGACGCTCAGCTAACTGCTTAGTCAAATCCGTCCCTAGCTGGTTCACCAGCTCTGTTTGCCTCTTGAAGGAATGGACGGCTTCGCTTCTCTCGCTTCTGAGTTGAGCCAATTCTTTCTCCAGTTCTTCATTTGCCTTCTTCAGCCCCTCTCGCTCAGCTAACACCTGATTATACTGCTGAATAGGCACGGTGGTGGGATTTTTATTCACTGGAGGGCTTTCTGGCTGAGCAGGTGGAAACGGCATCCCTATAATATCTGCTCTGGCTCTGATCCAGGTCACATATGGAGCGTAGGCTTGGCTATTACTTTTTCCCAGCAACGGTTTTCCCCGCTTACTAATACCATTCCAAGCGTGCTGAAGCTTAGATAACATATCACCCTCTAGAAGACCAGTGAGGTACAGAGATTCCTGCACCTCTTCATCCTTCGGTGGAGCTCTCAAAGCATAAGCAAACTGTCGGACCAGCAGAGATGGATTATAGTTGATACAACCCTTCCTGCCTATCAAAGGCACATTGGGAAACCCACTGCAGCTGAAGATAATCTCAGTACCCAACCTATCTCTATCAAACCAGGCAATATCCTCCGCTGATACACTCATCAAACACTCAGACCACTCAGTTGTGGCCGCAGACGAAGCAAAGGGACCCTTCTTTGGTAGGTGACTATCAAGCCATCTATAGAGCAGGGGCACACAGCACGAGACATTCTTACCCCTTATGTTCTCATTTTTGTAGTGGACGGAATGGTAAACATCTCCAATCAATGTAGGGACTGGATTCCCTGATGGAAAGATGTGAAAGGCGTCGAAGTCTACAAAGTCAGGCATATTGGGGAACAGAATGATGTCGTATATGCAAAGAGCAAGAATAGCGTTGAACACGATCCAACAACCGTCTTTGGCACACTGCTGGGCCTTTCCCACTAAAAACTGCAAGGAGAAACCGGGAACCCTGTTCTAACTAGACAAGACCAACTCGGAGGCATCCAGATGAAGTGAAGGAGCTAGACTAGCCAGATTAGGCGCATCATCCATATGAACAAAGGGCATCTGACTCTTGATAGGCACACCTAACAAATCAGCATACTCCTCTAGTGTAGGCACGAGAATAAAGTCCAGGAAAGTAAAGCATCTCAAAGGAGGATCGTAGAACTGCAGCAAGGCGTGCAACCCATTCAACTCAAACACAGAAGGTTTACGAACTAAGCTGAGCAGTTTCCCATAAGCCTTTCTGAATTCACCTCTCAAAGAATCATCTGCCAAAGCAATCAAACCAGTCAGCTGAACAACATCAGGAGTGGGGAGCTTGTAGGCTACAGTCTTCCTCAGAGAACCCATAATAGCACAGTAGAAGGCAAGAAAACCTGAACCGGGGGAAACGGTTCCTGCAACACAGACACACATTAATGAAATGCAAATGAGTATGCAAAGCAAGGTAAAATGCAATCATGTAGCAGGAGATCAAGATGACTGTGCTGTTGAGGAGATGAAGGTTCTGTATCAACAAAACCACAGTACTGCTCTATCAAGAACAACCACTATCTCTGATAAGAAGAAAACCCTGGTATCGGACCATAAACCTGCTATGTCAAGAACACCCATATATCTGATGATGAGGAGAAACCCCTGATGTCAGGCTATAACTCTACTCTGTCAAGAACACACATACATCTGATAGTAAGGACCTCTGATACAGGACCATAACTCTGCTCTGTCAAGAACAAATACACATCTGATGATGAGAACCTCTGATACCAACAAAACTGATTCACTATCAAGAAAACCGGGTAGTCTGAAGGTTAGGGTTTCCTGCAACAAACCCGACCCTGCTCACAGGTATGGACCTAAACTGTCACAAGTTTGGCATCCTATGCGGTCATCAGTGTCACAGACATTCAAGAGGGGTGATACGATACCCCAAAGGTGTGGCATCACCATCTCCTGAAGTGGCCTCACTCAGCTGAATTCCAAATGATCGGTCCCCATAGTCGACAATCCTCCAAACCAACAACCCCTCAGGCCCAAAGGACCGGGAAATAAGTCAACCGGGAAAACCTCGTCTGAGCGTGGATTTCATGAGACACTAGTGCCTGCAAAGCAAGCACGCGCCCACTAATTTCCACGACTAATGCTAGGTACACTCAAGCCTGGGTTTTACTTCTCGCTCATCAGAATACCCCTCCCACAACAGCACAGATAATCATATCATACTGAAAATAAAATGCGGGACATAAAATGAGATAAACAAACACAACCTAACAAGTAATCATACAAGAGCTAGGTTTGACTCTCGCAGGGGACGTTGGATCCCCCAAACTGACTCGCATAAGGGACGTTGGATCCCAGGAAACTATCAAGTCCCCAGCAGAGTCTCCAGCTGTTGCTACCGCGAAAATAAGGTGCCGGCAAAACAGAAGAGTCGCCACCTTTCGTTATTTATCCCTCAGAACGGGAAAGGAAACAATCAGAAAAACCTGACGAAGAGGTATAAGACAAGGTCATCGCAACCGTTGTCTGGGTTCGGGAGTCGGTTACGCAAGGGGAAGGTATTAGCACCCCTCACGTCCATCGTACTCGATGAGATCCACGCTTTTTGTGTTTATCTGCCGGGTTGGTTTTATCTATCTACCTATCAAGGCTGGTCTGAAAAGAAAAGAAAATGACTCGGCAAAGCGTCGCACTTTATGCCTACGTATTCTCCTAAGAGAATGAGAAATCAGAGTCAACGTAGTTCGGCTAACTACGGGTTACGGGGAAGGTGGCTCGCCAATACGTCAGTATTGTGCCTACATACTCTCAACAGATATGAGAGATCAGAGCTTACGTAGTTCGGGATAATACGGATTACGGGAATTCAGATTCATCTGTTTTTTCGAGTAAGGTTAACAAACAGTTCCAGCAGTTTGGTGTACGCAGCTCGACCTTTGGAGACTTAGGCGTTACCGTTTATGGTAGAACTGGGAGTTAACGACACTCTTTTCTTCAGAAAAGCTTTCCTTTGAATTATGGGCCCACGAGGCAAAAAGGTTTGAAGTTTGTTTTCTGTCTTTTACGGAAGAATTGTTTTTTATGGATGTTTGCAACCAATAGTGCACTAGAGACTATGACCTGAGAGTGAATGTGTCGCATGTCACCCAAATGGTACCATACTAAACATCCAGACTGTTGAAAAGAAACTCTCCAACAATCCTTTCTCAGATAGCTTAAGGCTCGTAACGTACGACGTCAGTTAACCTTTATTACTGTATTTTAAGTTGTTTTGAGTTGAGAAGAGAACGAACAGGTTCAACTAAGGCGAGACTATCAAGTCCTAATGTTGTCATGCCAAGGATTCATGCTATGGTTGAGGTGTGAAACAGGGAACTCCTAGAAGTTATCATGCATAGGTTTCAACCTAAAGTTCTATCATCACTTCCTTATCAAAGGAAGTGAGATTCCTAGGGGATCATGTCAATGATACACAGAAACAGATAAAGCATCAGCTTAAACAGTAAACAGTAAACCGATA
This sequence comes from Lathyrus sativus, assembly GCA_963859935.3. Classification (NCBI taxonomy): domain Eukaryota; kingdom Viridiplantae; phylum Streptophyta; class Magnoliopsida; order Fabales; family Fabaceae; genus Lathyrus; species Lathyrus sativus. Next base: position 82,254,529 of record OZ012736.1, read on the forward strand.
TACAGTAAAATGCATGCAATGCAAGTGAGGGAGGAAATGTGTGTGGGGCATCAGCCTCCATAAGCTCGTCTCGACCTCAAGCCAGATATGAATATCTGCAATCATACAGGAAGAATAAAATAAAATGCCACCAAGCAAATCATAAACCACATAGGCAAGGGAGCAGAGCTCTACCGAATACCCGCAAGCAAAGCCATACAGTAAAAATACAAGTAGAGAGAGCAACTCAACCCCTAGTGAAATCATGCTCCTAGCTTAAATTAATCTAAACATGAACTTATTCTAATGCATCAAGCAAATCAAACAAGTCACAGCAATACAGTTTCACAACCAGCAAACAGACAGGAAAGGAAAGCAGATCAACCACTCCCACAGCCTCACATCAAAACTCTTCTGACATCAGCTCAGCCCTCAGTCTTTAACTTTTCTTCAAGTCTTCAACTTTGATAGCAAGTATCAACTTTCTTCTCCAAACTTCCAATACCTCACACATAAGTATCAACTTACTTTCCAACCTCAAGCTTCACCTCTTCATTCAATCTCAATTTGATCTTCTCCATAAGTGTCAACTTGCTCTTCTGGATCTTCAAGCCTCAGCTTCAATGGCAATCTTCAAAGAAGTAGCAACCTCTAGAATCTTCAATCCTCTAATAAGGAACTCCATCCTCTAGCAAGGGAAGAAGATTCATCTAACAAGAGTAAGGTTTGGATAATAGACAGCAGAGTGAAGACCAAAGGTCACCACTAAGCACTCCATCATCAGAGAAAGGGACCCTCAAAGGTTTTACCAACTTGTGAAGAGCCACACATCCTACCAAAGGAGGGAAGAGGCCTCCACAAGGGGACCTTATATCATAGGGAATAATGGAAGTGATCAACACCTTCCATGTTTATGAAAGAAGAGAATCTATCTAGAAGCTCTGCTTGAAAACTCTAATCTAAACACTTAATCAACACTACACCAGAAGAAAGGAAGAACTTCACATCCAAGCCTCTTCAAGCACTCCATGGTAGCCCCAAGCTTGTCTTCAACATCATCCAAGAGCAAGAGAGGCAAAACCCTAATCTAAGGGAACTAAAGAAATCAATCTAATTGGATTAGCAAGTTAGGATCACCTAAAACCTAGTACTAAAGTTAATCCTAACTAAAATACTAAAACCAATTGTAAAATCCTACAAAACTAACTATGGGACCCTAATTCAATCATGAACCTACCATAGAAAATCCAGAGGTTGAATCATCCCCCAAGTCCTAGAAATAAAACCTAAATCACAAGGTACTAAGCACAAACCCTAAAAATGGAGCACCTAAAGTTTCAACTTAAAACTACCACCTAACTTCATCACAAAAATGTGAGAAAATTACTAGGGGAACATGCATATCTATACTAGCTACACACAAAAAATCAAGGCAAGAATCATCACTAAATACTCAAACAAAATTCAGCAAGACAAGGTATCAACCATGGCCATTTTAATATCAATTAATATTCAAAAAATGCAAATAAAATCACAATTGCATGAATTCCTAATATTTTTTATCTACAAAATTCTAGATTCAATCATGAATCAGGGGAAAAAAGTTTGGAATTAATTGAGTTAATTCCTATTTTTTATGAATTAATCTCTAAGTCATGTGAAATAATGAAAAATAAAAGAAAACAAAAGAAATTAATAAAAACGCGTGGCAAATAGCAATCCAATACAGTTCATATCAAAGAATTGGGCCAAAGGGGGGTGTGGATATCACTCTGAGTATTAACCCCAAAACCAACCAATTAATGAAACGGTGCGTTTCATTTGAAACTCTCTCTTCAGATTTGAGAAGCAATCCTGGCCATTCATCCATTGCCTGAGTCAAAGGTCCAACCCTAATCTGAGGGTTTTGTTCATCGTCCCCAATTTGAACCTGCAATGGAGGGAGTTCTCAGACGGTGGCCTGAACAGTGGCGCCATCGTCTTCTCCAGTGAAGCACTCCTCTCAGGTCATCAAAACTCACAAAACAAATCACTATCCCACCCCAAATTTGATACTGATCACGAATCCAACCTCAGAATTTTCTAATTCCTTCTACATTTCCAAACCCGATAACCTTTTCAGAATTCCTCCCAATCTTGATTTTCACCATTCTTTAAATTAAATGTCTCAAGTTAATCCTCACTCTTCACTGATCAATTTCCACCATCCAATCATGAATAATCCTTCAAGAATCTTGAGATATCATCCTCAACAGAAAATGATCACATGCCTAATTTGTCTCTAATTCACCAATTTATGATCCTAAATCCAACTACAGGTTGCAAGGATCCTAACCACATGTGAATTGCTAAGTTTCTCCTCCTAAATCATGCACAAGGATGAAAGATACAAACCTGGTTTCAGAGAGGTAACAGAGGTGGTTTTTGCTCACTTCAACTGCCAAGATGATGCAGACACGTTCCAAATTTACTCCCAAAGCCATTGCACACCCTGATTTGGCTTGATTCTCCCTTGAATTGAAAACCCGATTTCAATTTGAACCTTCAAAATTTTTCAATGGCTCTTTCTGCAACCAGCTTCAATTCCTTCCAAAAAAAGCACTGAACTCACTCAATGACTTATATAGAAGTGATTGGGATTGTCTAGAAACTTCTGGATCCATCCAAATGAGATTTTGGATTTTCAGAATCTCTTCAAAATCTCATCCATGGCAATCACTATTCTGACTCCCTCTTGGCATGGCTATGTGTGTAATCAAGTTCTCATGAGATATTGAATGAGTTTAGTGTGTTATTTTCCTTGTTTGCAAGCCAAAGGTATGAATTTGATTATGTTGCTTCATCATGAAGAAATGAAATGGAATGTTATGCAAATGACCTCAAATCAAAATTCTAACATTGCCATTGTTTCTAAAATCATTTTTCCATTCAATTTGACCTATAATTTTGTTTCATTTGGTCACAAAATGAATTATCTGAATTTTTGGCCATTAAATCCTTTTAATTCTTTCTTTTTTCCAAATTTCTTGAACCAAGTCTCTCCTTGAGCCATTTGAATGCCTCCTTGATGCATGGTCAAGGTTAAAACCCCATTTTGAGCAACTTTATAGTTGAACAAAATTTCATTTGAGGTCTCTAAGTTGGTGAAAATGGCCTATGATCACAAATGACCTATAATCACCAAATGTCCAAAATACCCTTGACTTGTCAAAGCCATAACATGAGTTCTACAAATCCTATCAAGGACTTCTAGTACTCTCTAGAAAGCTAAGAGGATAAGGAACAACATACATGTTTACCAAAAGTTCATAGGAATCATCCTTCTATGGCAAAAGTGTCATGCAAGTTGGGTAACTTTCAAGCTCCAAATTCACATGCCTCAGATGACTCGTAACTTGTCAAAGCCATAACTTGAGTTCTACAAATCCTATCAAGGACTTATAGTACTAAAATTAAATCTAAGATCATGCTCTACAACAATCATGTTGGGGGGAAGATGAGATGATAATTACATCTTGGGCTAAACTACCTTGAAGATAGGGGTCAAACTAGGGGATTTTACACTGTCAAGCCTTAGAAACCCTAGCCTGAAACTTCTCAAACTCTTCAATCATGATGAGTTGACCATGGAATCATCCTTATAACATCTCAATGCATCAATCCATGATCACATGGATCTTGGATTAGGTCTCAACCTTCTCCAAATCATCAGTTGACTTAGGGTTGACCCAGTCAAACCCTAGTTGCACCATTCATGGCTGAGCCTTCTTAATCTTGCACAATGACCTGTCTAGGCCCCAAAGTGATTTTCAAATCTTATCATGAGCTCTCCCAAGATCTCAAGTCTAACTTCATGGCTTCAAAATCATCTGATAGCTTTCCACAACTCTCAAGTTAGGAGACCTACACACTTGGCTTCAACCACTCTCTCTGAGGATCTTTTAACTTCTCTGACAAGGGTATCAACCTTTGAATACTTGAATAACCTTCTTAGCTAGCTTCAAACTCTTCTTAGCTAGCTTTAAACTCTTGTATAGCTCTTGACTGGTAATCATACCTCTTGATCTCCTGCACACATGTCAATGAAATGCAAATGATAATGCTAATGTGAATGAAATGAAACATCAGCTAGGTAAAGAAATGTTGGGCAAATTTTGGGGTGCAACACGAAGGATCCTCAGCCAGAGGAGGAAATAGAAAGGCTTTTGGAAACATAACACAAGAGGGAGAAACTAACGCAGTATCTAGTTCTCGGGGTAGAAACAGAAATCAGCGTCAACAATATCGTCAACAGCAGCCTCAGGTTGCAAGTATTACCATACCTGTTGTACCACAACAACAACCAGAACAGAATCAGCAGAATTATGCTCCTCGTAGATTTCAGGATCGGGGCAGGGCGGTAAATAGGCAGTTTGACGCGCCTCTGATGCCATATTCTCAATTTCTCCAAAACTTGTTACAGTTCAGTTGATACAGAAGAGAACTCTAGCTCCTTTGACCGACACACCACCTCTCGGATATGACGCTAATGCTCGATGTGTGTTTCATTCTGGTGCTCTAGTTCACAATATTGACAACTGTAAGGCATTTAAGCATAAGGTCTAGGATCTCATAGATAGTAAGGTTATAAAATTTTCCCACGATGCGCCTAATGTCGTGCAGAACCCCATGCCTAATCATGGGGAAGTTGGGGTCAGTGCTATCTTAGAAGATGAGAGTTTGAATTCGGTGTCGGATGTTGATGAGTTGAAGACGCCGCTGAGTTTTGTAAAGAAAAAGTTGTTGAGGGGAAGGGTATTCCAAGGTTATGATGAAGCTTGTGCTGAATGTTTGAGCCATCTCGAAGGATGTGAGAAGCTGAAGAACCATATTCAGAGGCTAATGAATGATGGTGTCTTGCAATTTGACGGAGTTGCTGAGAAGAAGACTAAGGAATTAGTGGTTGAAGAGAGGGATAAGGTTGCGACAATCTCGATTCCATACAAGACCATTACTATTTATGCGCCTCTGACGCCGCCAACCATCATCATTACCAAAGCTGATCCTGTACCATATGAAAGTACTAAGGCGATTCCGAGGAATTACGGAGCCGAAGTATACTATAATAGACAGAAACAAGATTTGAAAAGTTTACCGGTGGATTCTATGGACAACTTAGTAGGAGCTAGTGGAATTACTCAGAGCGGAAGAGTATTTTCGTCACCTGAAGTGGTTGCTGAAAAATCTGACAAAGGAAAGGGTAAGGTAGTGGTTGAAGAGACTTCTCAAGATGGTGAGAAGGAATCCTTGTTGAAGGAGGCGGAGGAGTTCACGCGCTTGATAAGAAAGAGTTATTACAAGATTGTGAATCACTTACAGCAGACTCTGTCCAAGATATCCATTTTATCCTTGTTATTCTGTTCGGAAGCGCATATGAACGCTTTATTAAGAATCCTGAATACAACTTATGTGCCACAGGAGATATCTGTGAATCAACTCGAGGGAGTTGTGGCACATGTAAATGCAGGTAATGGGATGGGTTTCAGTGCTTTGGATTTGACGCCCAAGGGGAGGAATCATAATTGTGCGTTGCACATATCTATTGAATGCCGAGGGGCCGTTCTGTCACATGTGCTTGTTGATATCGGGTCATGTTTGAACGTAATTTCCAAGAAAGCATTGATGAAGTTAGATACCCGTGGTATATTGTGTACACCAAGTGACTTGGTAGTACGAGTTTTTGATGGGACTCGAAGGTCCACATTCGGGGAGTTGACTTTGCCAATCTAGGTCGGTTTGGAGGTGTTTGACGTTGTGTTGTATATTATGGATATTCAGCCAGCTTACAGCTATCTGTTGGGACGTCCCTGGATACATTTGGTAGGCGCCATAACATCTACGCTGCACCAAAAATTGAAGTATATGGTGGGTGGCAGTGTTGTCACTGTTTGCGGAGAAGAAGATATAATGATTAGTCATTTGTCTTCATTCAAGTACGTCGAGGTTGATGGAGAAATGCATGGGACTTTATGCTAGATCTTTGAAGTTGTACAGATCAAGGATAAAACACCAGTCATGAGCAAAGCGCCTGAAGTCGTCGTGTCATCCTTTAAGGAAGCCCAAGCAGTGGTGAAGGCTGGGACATCACAAGGTTGGGGCCAAATGCTGAACATCCCCAACAAGCAAGAAAAATTCGGATTGGGATATAGCCCATCTTCCTCCTCCAAGAGCGCTCCGCACTATAAGGGGGCTGTCCAGTTTACTAGCGGTGGGGTAATCTTTGAGCAGATTAATGCCATATTTAATGAAGACGGTGACAGCGATTGCGACATGGATGCGTGGATTCGGCAATGTACTCCAGGACAAAGCCTAAACAACTGGTCTGTCGAAGAAATCATCCAAGTGACAACAGAAGAGTAATGATTTGTTTTTCTGATTATTGTATAGACCTATATTCTACCCGAAACATAGCGGTATTTGTCTTCAGGGCCTAATTGTTTATGTTTGAACAATCTTTTTATAAATCAATCAAAGGGCGTTTTTCTGCATTCAAATATTGTGATCCTTGTCTTTCGTGTTTTATTTTTCACAATAAAATGGAAATGTGGTTTGTGCTTGTTTGCATATCATTTTAAGCATTAAATCATCATCATTGCAGGTTTCACATTGCAGATGACACCGCTCTAGAGTCGTTTATGACTCGCATTGACTTTGATAATCTGATATTTCAAGCCGAAGAAGAGATTGATGAAGATGAAGACTTGCCAGAAGAGCTAGCCAGGCTTTTGAAACAGGAAGAGAAAATCATTCTGCCTCATCAGGAGGAAATTGAGGTCGTCAACCTGAGTACTAAGGAAGCTAGAAGAGATGTCAGGATAGGGGCTGCATTGCAGAGTGATATCAAGCAAAGATTGGTTGATATGCTTCAAGAGTATAGTGATATTTTTTCTTGGTCATAAGAATCTATGCCCGGTCTTGATACTGATATTGTGGTCCATCGCTTTCCTTTGCGTGAAGAGTGTCCGCTGGTCAAGCAGAAGCTCAGAAGGAGCAGACCAGATATGGCTATGAAAATCAAAGAAGAAGTCCAGAAGCAGTTGGACGCAGGATTTGTCGCTGTAACAACTTACCTTCTGTGGGTCGCTAACATCGAACCGATACCAAAGAAAGACGGTAAGGTACAAATGTGCGTTGATTATAGAGGCTTGAATAAAGCGAGCCCGAAAGATGATTTGCCGCTCCCCCACATTGACGTATTGGTTGATAATACTGCGCAGTATTCTGTGTTTTCATTCATGGACAGTTTTTCTGGATATAATCATATTAAGATGGCGCCGGAGGATATAGAGTAAACAACTTTCATTACACCGTGGGGGGCTTTCTGTTATAAGTTAATGCCTTTTGGGTTGAAAAACGCAGGGGCAACCTATCAGCGGGAAATGGTCACTTTGTTTCATGATATGATTCATCATGAGATTGAAATATATGTTAATGACATAATAGAAAAGTCGCAAACGGAGGAGGAACTTCTGGTAAACCTTCTGAAGCTGTTCGAAAAGCTAAGGAAATTCAGACTGAGGTTGAATCCGAACAAGTTCACTTTTGGTGTTAGGTCGGGAAAGTGGTTGGGGTCATTGTCAGTGAAAAAGGAATTGAGGTCAATCTTGCAAAGATAAAAGAAATTCAAGATATGCCAGCGTCGAAAATGGAGAAAGAGGATCGTGGTTTCTTGGGTAGATTGAACTACATTGCTAGGTTCATATCTCATCTCACAGCCACGTGTGAACCCATGTTCAGATTATTAAAGAAAGATCACGCGGTTGTCTAGAACGAAAATCGCCAAAGGGCATTTGATAAAATAAAAGAATATTTGCAGGAGCCTCTGATACTGATACCCCCAGTTCCAGGAAGACCATTGATAATGTACTTAACGGTCCTTGAGAACAACATAGGTTGTGTTCTCAGGAAGAAAAGAGCATGCAATATACTATTTGAGTAAAGAGTTCACAGATTGGGAGTCCAGGTACTCAATGTTGGAAAAAACGTGTTGCGCACTCGCTTGGGCTGCCAAACGCCTGAGACAGTATATGCTAAATCATACGACCATGCTGATTTCGAAGATGGATCCAATTAAGTACGTCTTTGCAAAACAAGCACTTTCGGGGAAAATTGCCAGATGGCAGGCGGTTTTGACAGAGTATGATATTCAATACATTCCCCAGAAAGCTATCAAAGGGAGTATTATGTCATAATACCTTGTTGAACAGCCAATTGACGATTACCAACCTATGAAGTTTGAATTTCCTGATGAAGACATCATGTTTTTAAAGATGAAGGATTGCGATGAGCCATTACCCGATGAAGATCCGGTGAAGGGTTCTCAATGGAAGATGATATTTGACGGCGCTGTTAACTATTACGGTAGTGGAATTAGGGCAATTATCACGACTCCTCATAGTTCTCATATCCCATTCATTGCCAGGTTAACATTTCCCTGCACCAATAATGAAGCCGAATACGAAGCGTGCATTATAGGGTTGGAAGAAGCCATTGATCTAAGGATCAAGAATCTAGATGTATATGGCGATTCAGCGGTAGTTGTTAATCAGATCAATGGAGAATGGGAGACCCGACAACCTAATCTGATACCTTACATGAACTATGCACAGAGGTTGTTACCTTTCTTTGACCAAATAGAGTTTCACCACGTGTCGAGAGCAGAGAACCAGATGGCAGACGCTCTGGCAACGTTGTCTTCTATGTATAAGGTGAATTTTTGGAATGATGCTCCAAGAATAGTCATCTCTCGCCTTGACAGGCCAGCATTCGCATTCACCATTGAGGGAGCTTCTGATGGCAAGCAATGGTTTTACGATATCCAGAATTTCCTCAAGAACCAAGAATATCCGCCAGGGGCCTCGACCCGAGATAAGAAGACTCTGAAGAGGTTGGCTGGGAACTTTTATCTGAACCAGGATGGTGTACTCTACAGGAGGAATTAAGACTTGGTACTTTTAAGATGCGTGGACGAAAAAGAAGCGAGTCTACTTATCGAAGAGGCACACGAAGGTGCCTTTGGTACACATGTCGGTGGGCATGCCATGTCTCGAATGCTATTACGAGCAGGGTATTACTGGTTTACTATAGAGTCAGATTGCTTCAAGCATGCAAATAAGTGCCATAAATGCCAAATTTATGCAGACAAGATTCATGTGCCGCCGAGTCCGTTGAATGTTATGGCGTCGCCTTGGCCCTTTTCCATGTGAGGCATTGACATGATTGGCAAGATTGAGCCCACCGCATCTAATGGACATCGTTTCATCCTGGTAGCCATTGATTACTTCACCAAGTGGGTGGAAGCAGCTTCCTATGCTAATGTCACTAAGCAAGTGGTAGCCCGATTTATCAAGAAGGACATTATCTGTGTTACGGAGTGCTTGAGAGAATCATTACTGATAATGGTTCGAATTTGAATAACAAGATGATGAAGGAATTGTGCCAGAATTTCAAAATTAAGCATCACAACTCATCTCCCTATCGTCCGGAGATGAACGGCGTTGTCGAAGCGGCCAACAAGAATATCAAGAAGATAGTGCAGAAGATGTTTGTAACCTATAAAGATTGGCATGAGAGGTTTCCCTTCGCTTTGCACGGATATCGTACTTCGATACGTACCTCATCTGGGGCAACTCCTTTCTCGCTGGTATATGGTATGGAAGATGTCCTGCTATTGGAAGTCGAGATTCCTTCTTTGAGAGTCCTGGTCGACGTCAAGCCTGATGAGTCAGAATGGATAAGAAATAAATTGAATTAGCTCAGCCTGATGGATGAGAAAAGGCTGGCATCTATTGCATATGGTCGGTTGTATCAGAGTCGAATGAAGAAAGCTTTTGATAAGAAGGTGCGCCCTCGAAGCTTTCAGACGGGCGAGTTAGTATTGAAAAAGATTCTCCCTCCAGAAACAGATCAGAGAGGCAAATGAACTCCCAACTATGAAGGTCCATATGTCGTGCGAAAGGTTTTCTCCAGAGGAGCCTTACTGGTATCAACTATGGATGGTGAAGATTTCACATCCCCTGTGAACGCAGACACAGTTAAAAAATACTTTGCTTAAAGAGACCCGCTGGAAGAAAAAAGAATATCCAGGCAAAAATGGGGCATCTCGGCGAACCATAAAAAGAAGGGTTCGGGCAAAAGTTAGGGATATAAAAGAAAAATATGTAAACCCACAAAGTTGAAAACCTAAAAAGGTGACTTTGGCAAAAATGGGTATCCCGGTGAATTGAAAACCCGCAAGGGCGATTTAGGAAAAAGTTAGGGATTTGAAAAGCAAATGACTGCGGTCTGCGTATTGATCTTCCGAGTATAATGGATTGAGGGAGGACCTGAGGGCCGTTTATCCGAATTAATCTCTTCAGAATATGAAGCGTCAGGGAATCATCAAAGTCAGGCGAGTCATAGATGGATCAACTCATGGTGTTTGTCTGTGCCACATTGCCGACATTTCTGTATATTTTTGTGCATTTCTGTAATTTTTGCGCAGCTTCCTCTTTTCAGAGGTTGTATCTGTTGTAAAATCTGCCTATTCATAGACCATTTGTCAATAAAACATATATTATTCAGTAATTTGTTTGTCTTGATTTAATCTTTACTATTTTGTTTGCGAAAAACGCCTGATGTTTTGATAAAACCACGCATACATAAACTTGCAAGCCTTAGCCGATAATCACTAAAACTTTGATTTATTTGAACAATGTCACAGATGATGACCCAGATAGTTCCCTTGTGCAGGATATCATGTTGTTTGTTTATTTGCAGGGCCGTTACCCGTGGGGAAGATTTCCAAAGGTGTATCCTCGGTAGGATCATCATTCCCACAGAAAGAGGCGTGTAGTTGAGACTCATTTCTCTCTCCAGCAGAGGCTTGTTTCTACCAGAAAAGGATGTGCAGGTAAAGGGTGTACACTTCTCCCCAGCAGATTATTTGTATACACACTCCTCGGCAGTTCAAGACTGAATTCTCCAGCAGGGTAGAATCATCCCTAGAGCATCAAAATTGAAATCCCTCGTGCACATCAGGTATGTGCCCGTATCCCTAGCAGGCAGTAGGTACGCACTTATTCCTCAGCGAGTCGAGATTAGATTTCTCTCCACTAGGCAGGTTTGGAACTGTTTTCCCAACAACGGAGCAAGTTCAGGATTTTGAGTCCCCATAGAGTCTAGGCGTATGATTTGGTATCCCCTCAGGGTTTAAAGTGGTGATTCATTCCCCAAGAAAAGGTCGAAGAAGGTTCCTCTCATTGTCTAATCCCCTGCGGAGTCAGCAGAGCAGATACTCTTCCCCACATAGTGAAGTTACTCCCTGAGAATTTCTATTCTCTATCCTCAGCAAAGAGAGTGTGGGATGATTTCCCAGTAAATCTTATTAGGTTATCCCCAGCTGAGTAATCCCCGGTAGGTCGGACGTTTGATCTTTGGCATAGCTGGATTGTTCCCATAGGTGGGTTTCGCACCCTAGGAGGACTTCGGTGTTCTAAGAGGCCGTTCAGGGCTGATTTCCCTGGTAAGGCAAAGTTAATCTCTGCGGTTGATTGTAATCCCCGACAGAGTCGTTGTTTTCCCCAGCAGGTTAGACCTATCTCCAGCGTTTGGTTGTCTTTCCCTGGTCGGGTCGTCTGTTCCCCAAGAGAGTTGTATCTTGGAAGGTCGTTCATGGTGTTCTCTCTCAGTAGGATTTGATCTCCGGTAGAGTAGAGTTATTGTTTAGCATGTGGTGTTATCTCCCCAGTAGAGTGGATTTGTTCTCCCTAACCGAGTCGGGCGAGCCCCAGAAGAGGTGTATTCTTGTATACTATTCAGGGCGTTTTCCTCAGTAGAGTTGAGTTGATTCCTAGCAGGGTGAATTTTTGTTCTCGTTAGAGAAATATAATGCAGGGAAGTTCTTTTTCAGAAGGCCATCCAGGGCTTGTTTTTCCCAGCATAAGTCCAATTGTAATTGGCATGTTCCATCCCTCCCCAGCAGGGTGGCTTTGTCTTTTTCAGCATTTATTTTGCTCATTCGGTTCCAGTGCATTTTGCATTGGTGCATATCATTCTAAAAAACGTGTAGCATTTCCATTTCGTATGGAGAATTACGCCTTATTCAAACATATGCGTGTGAAACATAAGTCAGTTTGTTACCTCTTGTTTTTCAGATGTATTTCCAACCGATGGATGATTTCCTTTGCCCATGTGGTATCCAGACCATGGCAAAATCTTTGACGGATGTGTTTCAACTTATCAGGTGTTTCCCAACAGATTTGCTTGGTTAAGTTTCTTTTCCTTCCCTAGTGAAGTCGCCACTAGAGTTGCTTGTTGAAGTTTCTCTTCCCCCGACGGAGTTCTCTTGTGAAGTGTCATTAGACGTTTATCAACTATGTGTTGATCCAACCTTCGGGTTTGATGCTCGCTTTTATTTAGCGAATGCCTATTTGGATTAGCAGATGATCTTAGCTTTGGGTTGAGCTGACCTTCGGGTTCGATGCCTGTTTTTATTTAACAGATGCCTGACGGTGATGTCAGATGCTTTTTTCTCAACTTCGGGTTGAGCCAGCCTTCGGGTTCGATGCCTTTTTTTATTTTACAGATGCCTGGCGGTGATGTCAGATGTTTTTCTCAACTTGGGTTGAGCCGGCCTTTGGGTTCGATGCTTGTTTTTATTTAACAGATGCTTGGCGGCGATGTCAGATGTTTCTTCTCAGCTGCGTGTTGAGCCAGCCTTCGAGTTTGATGTCTATTGTTTCAATAGATGCCTGATGGTGATATCAGATGATCCTTCCGACTTAGTGTCGTTGCCTACATTAGCAGATGTTTCTTCCGACTGTGTGTCGATGCTTTCTGATTGGTAATCATTTAGTTTGTTGTCGTTGCAACTATTAATTCCATTATTTTCGGAGATTTTTGTTCCCAGTAACAGTTTGCAGTTCTATTTCTGCCGTTGGCAAATTTTTGGGTTCTTTGGTATTCAACTGACTTTTACCTTGATTGTTTGAAAGTCACTCGCTTTTCACCCAGTTAGGTCCAAGTCGCTTGAATAGGGGCAGCTGTTGTACCCCAAAATTTGCCCAACCTTTTTCTTTACTTGGCTCATGTTTCATTTCATTCTTTAGCATTTGCATATGCATAGCATTGTCTTTTGTAGGGGATTAAGGGAGGTGTGTCATTCAAGAGAAGGTTATCAAGGGTTTCAAGCCTAACCAAGAGTGTTTATTCAAGTTATCTAATGCTTACAATCATCAAGAAGTGGTCAAAGCTCTCTGAGAGAGAAGATTGACAAGTGTTGCTTACCTCCTATCTTGGAGGGAAATTGAGGATCATCAGGGGTTTTCAAGGCCATGATTATGGATAAGAGACGTTTGAGAAGCTCATTGAGTGTTTTAAAGTCATTGTGGAGCTTATCTATGCATTCATTTCACTTGCAAGAGGTTGTAGTCAAAGGTTGTGCACCTAGGGTTTCATCTGCTTAGTGCAAGGTTAACTGTGGGCTTGAAGGAGTTGGAGACTTGGTTCCAAGTCATTGGAGTCATGGGAAGTCACGTGGATACATCTAGTATGTCATATCAAGTTCAAATCAAGGAGAATCAAGAGTCTAAGGAGTTACTAAATTAGGGTTTAAGAGGATTTCAGTGTAAAATCCCCTTTTTTAGTGACCAACTTCAAGAACCATTTACCTCAAAATACAAGTTGAATCTCATCTTCTTACAAAAATGAGACTTGTAGGGAATGTTCTAAGCTTTCTTTTGAGTACTAGAACTCATCCATTGGGTTTGTGAAACTCAACGTATGATGCCATCAAGTTATAGGTCTCAGATGAACATATTTTTCAGTCAACAAAAGTCAACTCACTTCCAAGGCACTTATGTCCTAGAATCAAGTTTCGCCTCAACTTTTGATGAACATCAAAGTTAATCCTCATGATTTCAGCTTTCCAAAAAGTCCTAGAAGTCCTTCATATCACTTGTGGAACTCAAGTTATGAAGCTTGCAAGGCAAGGGTGTTTTGGGAAACTTTGATTATAGGCCATTTTCGTTACGGGTCATTCTCATGCACTTAAGTACCTTAAATGGAACTTCAACCAACATGAAAGTAGTTCCAGATGACTTAAGTTACATCATGAAATTCAATATTGGCATGAATTATGCATGGTTATGGACATTGGTAGAGAATTTCAAGTGAAAATTGAACTTTCAAAGGTGAATTCAATTGAACAAGTTATAGGTCTTTTTCATGCCATGTTTTGATCCAATTGTGTCCACAATACTCCAAAAAGAAAATTCACAAAATTATTTTGGGTCATGAGGTGCAAAACACGTGAATTTCCAAGTTACTTCACTAAGAAGTTTCACATCCAAACTTCATAATTGGACCAAGTAGATGGCCCATTTCAATCCTAATGAAAATATTAAGTTCCCAGCTTCAAGACTAAATGAAATTCAAGTGTGTATGCATTGGTATTCACGTGTGCATGGGAAGCATTTCCAATTTGGGAATTTTCAAATTTCAGCCAAACAAGGCTTCATGGGCCTCTAATTCATTCACAAATCCAACATATAAAAGCTCTAAATGAAAATTGAGAGCTCAGAATTGCATTTTTGTGGAAGAGAGCTCAAAGTCAATTTTGAAATTGGAGAGCAAAATTCAAAATTGTGAATCAAGATCCAGAGCAATTCAACTCAAATTGAAGCAAGTATCATCTTCCTCAAGCTAATTAGTGTGGATCTGCATAGTTGGGAGCAATCAAACACTCAATTGAAGCACCAACGGAGTGTCTCCGTTAGGTAAACTTTCAATCCATTTTTCTTTCATGATAGGCATTGTTTTAAGATCATGTTGGTTGCATCTGAAGCCCTACCTCGTGTAGGCAATGTTTGAGTGCATGATTGTGATGTTTGATGAAGTTTGTAGATGTGCATTATGTCGCATCACTGCGAAGGAGGGGCCGGCAAAGACAGAAGAGTCGTCACCGCTCGTTATTTATCCCAAAAGTGGGAAAAGTTCTTGCTAGGATTATCGCAATCCTATGCCTACGTACTCTCAACAGATATGAGAGATCAGAGCAACTGTACTTCGGCTAACTACGGAAAACGGTCTCGATCACACAGGGGCGAGAGAAAAGGGGGTCTCGATCGCACGTGGGCGAGAGAAAAGGGAGTCTCGATCACACGAGGGCGAGAGAAAAGGGAGCTCAATCGCAAGGATGCGAGAGGACGAAAACGGATCGAGACGCACACGCTAAAACCTAAGACGTAGGAGCGAATGCGTCGCATATCGTCCAAAGGACATACCTAAACACTCTAGATGAATGAGAAGAGGCTCCCCACTCATCATTTCCCACGTGTCTTTTGCTTATGGCTCACAACACTTGACGATTAAATAAAACAGATGAATTATAAAAGTGCTCTTGATTGGCTGCATTTTGTGGCAAAACTTTAGAGTTTGCATGTATGTCTTACTGAATGTTAGGACATGCTTAATGATGTGTGTGCAGGGTAAGTTAACCATAAGTTAAGCTGAATGTCATACAAAATGTCATGACACTGACCGTATGACATCTAGCAGGCAGGTTAGTTTTTCTGGTATCTAGAAATCAGGAATCAAATCAGGAGCTCAAGCTAAAAGACAGGAGAAATTTGAGAATCCCTAAAGCGAAACAAATGATCCTGAATTAAATTGCAAGCGTGCAGATGATTGAAGAGTAGGGTTTGTTATGATTAAACCTAACTATGTGCACCAAGGCCCAAAGGAATGACTACTCTATAAATATCAGAAGGAGCAATCCTAGAAATCAAGCTTTTAACAGAAGCATAGAGAGTGCATATTACAGAGTCCTTGGGAGTGAATAAGGTTGTTCTTTAAGTGAGTATTGTGAGTGAAGAAAATGTGTTCTTCACGAGTGAATTGAGTCTTAGGAATACTTGTTTACCAAGCAACTGTCTGATGCATTGGTTAGGTAGATTCTAAGTTGTGTCTCATTCAAAGCTTTTAAGCAAGAGTGTGTGTGTCCCTTGATAAAAGTTGTGAAGGAAGATCAAGGTGTGTATGAAGTGTTTCTTCATCTTTACTCTGTAACTGTAATTGGATATCACTGTGGTGTGATTGAGGGGAGTGAGTGGGAATACTCAGGTCTAGAGTGTCTCTAGGTTGAAGTGTCATTGGATAGGTTTTAAGTGAGGATTGCAAACTGAGTTGTTTGACTCTGAATTAATTCTACTGATAGTGAATTTCCTCCCTGGCTTGGTAGCCCCCAGATGTAGGTGTTGTTGACACTGAACTAGGTGAACAATTGTTGTGTTATTTACTGCTTTTACTTACAATTTAATTAATTAGTACAGTAGTCAATGTCACAGTGGATGTTATAATTTTGGAAATAACATCCATCGTGTGCTTGCCAGAATTTCAATTGGCATCAGAGCAGGCACCCTGCCTGTTTATTCTGGGTGAGATCTAGGGAAATAAATTATGGTACTATGGATAAAGATATTGGATTCACTAATAGACCTCCAATTATGGACGGTTCTAATTATGATTATTAGAAACCTATGATGATTGCATTCCTAAAATTCTTAGACAACAAGGCTTGGAGAGCTTCAAACTCTGGCTGAAAACATCCTGTGAAGACTGACAAGGTGGAGTAAATGTGTTAATTCCTGAAGAGGAATGGAACAAAGATCAAGAGGCCTTAGCTCTTGGGAACTCTAAAGTATTGAATGCACTCTTGAATGGTATAGGAAAAAACATCTTCAGACTGGCACACCACTGTGAACTAGCAAAGGATGTTTGGGACACTCTCAGAACTACTCATGAGGGAACTTCCAAGCTTAAAATATCAAGACTTCAAATGCTGACCACCAAATTTTAAGGTCTGAGAATGAAGGAAGATGAGACCATTCATGAGTTTTACATGAATGTTCTTGAACTTGCAAACACCTCAAAAACCTTAGGAGAAAAGATGGCTGAAGAGAAGCTTGCAAGGAAGATTCTCGGGACCTTACCTAAGAGGTTTGCCATGAAGGTCACAACCATTGAAGAAGCCCAAGACATATGCAACATGAAAGTGGATGAACTCATAGATTCTCTCCAAACATTTGATATGGGCATGTGTGATCAAACTGTAGAGAAAAAGAGCAAAAGCATAGCTCTTGTCTCAAACATTGGTGAGGATTCAGAAGAAAAGGGTGGTGAAAAAGAGGAGAAAATGTCAGAAGCAATAGCCTTACTTGGAAGACAATTCAATAAACTGATCAAAAGGATAGATCATAAGTCAAAGCCCTATTCCAAGAACACCTCTTCTGACAGCATCAGAAAGAGTAATTCTGATGAGAATTCTAACCAAGGCAAAGGAGTTCAATGCCATGAGTGTGAGGGATATGGACAAATTAGAAAGGAATGTCCCGTATACCTCAAAAAGAAAGGAAAAGGCCTAACTGTCACCTGGTCTGATGAAGACTCTGAAAGTGGATCAGAAAAGTAGTATGCCAGACATGTCACAACTCTAAACAGTGTAAGTTCATCTGAAGATGACTAAAGTGAGGATGAAATGACTTTTGATGAGCTTGCAACTTCATACAAACAGTTGTGTTTCAGAAGTCCAGAGGTATGCAAACAAGGAGAAAATTAGAAAGGGATCATTAAGAAGCTGGAGGCTGAGAAGAAGGAACATCTTGCAACAATAGACTCACTAACCAGTGAGGTCAGCCTGTTGAACTGTAAACTTGAGCAGATGAAAAGATCAATTAGGATGCTAAACCATGGGACTAACACTCTTGAAAAAATTCTACAGAGTGGTCAGATAGCATGAGACATGTCTGGACTGGGGTTTATTGGTGAACAAAAACCCATCTTGGGGGTTAAGAGACCAAAGTCTAAAAATCAGAGGTCAAACCAAATGTCACGACCAATGTCACAACATCAGAGGAACAAGAACTTGAAACAGACAAGAGGAAAGTTACAAAGGTGGAGGTGTCATTACTATGGAAAATTTGGTCACCTAAAACCTTTTTGCTATAAATTGCATGGATATCCTAGTCACACTCATCAAAGGGCTCCTGCCAAGAAGCAACAATGGGTGGCAAAGGAGGTTAGTTTGATAGCTCACACCTCTCTAAGAGTGTCAGCTAAAGAAGACTGGTACTTTGATAGTGGCTATTCTAAACACATGACTGGCATAAAGAATCTGTTGGTGGACATCAAACCTCATTCCACTAGTTATGTGACTTTTGGTGATGAAGCAAAAGGAGAGATCAAAGGGGTTGGGAAACTGGACTGCCCTGGAGTACCTAACCTGGACAATGTATTGCTAGTGAAAGGACTGACTGCCAAATTGATCAACATTAGTCAGCTCTGTGATCAAGGACTATGTGTGAAATTCACTGAAGAAGAATTTGTGGTCACTGATGGTGATAATGAAGAAGTAATGAAGGGGTCTAGATCTAAAGATAAATGTTACCTATGGGAGACTAAGGACTCAAGTTGATCCACCACATGCTCTATGTCTAGAGAAGCAAAGGAGGTAAAGTTGTGGCATCAAAAACATGGGCACCTTCATCTAAGAGGAATGAAGAAGATCATCTCCAAGGAGGCTGTAAGAGGAATTCCAAACCTAACTATTGATGAAGGGAAGATATGTGGTGACTGTCAAGTAGGCAAGAAAACCAAGACATCTCATCCAAGGGTTGGTCACCTGATTACCTCCAAAGTTCTGGAACTACTGCACATGGACTTGATGGGACCAATGCAAGTAGAAAGTCTTGGTGGTAAAAAGTATGCCTATGTAGTGGTAGATGACTACTCCAGATACACCTGGATAAGCTTCATTAGAGAAAAATCAGATGTTTTTGAAGTCTTTAAGAAGCTGTACATCAGAATTCAAAGAGAAAAGGAATGTGGTTTGGTTAGGATCAGAAGTGATTATGGCAATGAGTTTGAAAACTCCAAGTTTGCTGAGTTCAGCTCATCTGAAGGGATCAACCATGAGTTTTCCTCTCCTATTACTCCTCAGCAAAATGGAGTAGTGGAAAGGAAAAATAGGACTATCCAAGAGTCTGCAAGAGCCATGCTACATGCAAAGAAGTTACATATGCATTTTTGGGCAGAGGCTATGAACACAACTTGCTATGTTCACAACAGAGTGACCTTGAGAAAAGGAACATCAACTACCTTGTATGAGATATGGAATGGAAGGAAACCAAGTGTGAAGTACTTTCACGTGTTTGGGAGCAAGTGTTACATCTTGACAGATCATGAATAAAGGAGGAAAATGGATCCCAAGAGTCATGAAGGCATCTTTCTGGGATACTCTACCAACAACAGAGCTTATAGAGTGTACAACTCTAGAACAAAAGTCTTGATGGAATCCACTAATGTTATCATTGATGATCAATATGGAGAAATCAATGTCATAGAGGATGTTGGAACATTGCTTGAGACATCCGCAGATGGTATAATGAATACTGAAGATACTCAAGCTGTAACTCCAGGTTCTGAACCAAAAACCACCATCAGAGAACCTTCTATCAGAATCTTGAAAGATCATCCCAAAGATCTTATCATTGGAGACCTCAACAGTGGGGTAAGGACCAGAGCTAGAGAAGTAGTCTCAAATTCATGTTTTGTGTCTAAGATTAAACCCAAAAATGTGAAGGAAGCCTTAACTGATGAATACTGGATGAAGGCCATGCAAGATGAATTGGAACAGTTTAAAAGACATGAGGCATGGGAACTGGTGCCAAGACCTGAAGGAACAAACATCATTGGCACCAAATGGATTTACAAGAACAAATCAGATGAACAAGTTATTGTAGTCTGAAACAAGGCTAGACTACAGGCACAGGGGTACACTAAAGTAGAAGGAATTGATTTTGATGAAACCTTTGCACCAGGTGCAAGACTTGAGTCCATCAAGATACTGCTAGGAATTACCTGCATCCTAAAATTCAAACTATTCCAAATGGACGTGAAAAGTGCTTTTTTGAACGGATATCTAAATGAGGAAGTATATATGGCACAACCCAAGAGATTTTAGGATCCTAACTTAATAGACCATATATACAAGTTAAGAAAGGCTCTCTATGGATCGAAGCAGGCTCCTAGGGCTTGGTATGAGAGATTGACTGAGTTTCTTATTACCCACGGATACAGGAAATGAGGAATAGACAAGACTCTCTTTGTGAAAAATGAGGATGGAAAACTCATGATTGCACAAATATATATGGATGACATAGTCTTTGGTGGAATGTATGAGAAATCGGTTAAATAAATTGTCTATCAGATGCAATCTGAGTTTGAGATGAGTTTGTGTGGAGAACTAACTTACTTTCTTGGGCTGCAAGTCAAGCAAACGGAGGAGTCTATATTTCTCTCCCAAAGTAAGTATACCAAAAGCATAGTCAAAAAGTTTGGATTGGATAATGCTGGTCACAAAAGAACACCTGCACCTAATCATCTAAAGTTGTCAAAAGATGAAAGTGGTACTAGTGTATATCAAAGCCTATACAGAAGCATGATTGGAAGCTTGTTGTATCTAACAACCAGCAGACTTGATATTGCATTTGCAGTTGGTGTATGTGTTAGATATCAAGCAAACGCTAAGGTAAGTCACATAAATCAAGTCAAAAGGATTCTCAAGTATGTGAATGGAACCAATGATTATGGTATACTGCACATACATGGGTGTGATCTTACATTGTCTGGATACTATGATGCTGACTGGGATGGAAGTGCTGATGATAGAAAAAACACCTCTGGTGGATGCTTCTTCTTGGGGAATAATCTCATATCATGGTTTAGCAAAAAGAAAAATTGTGTCTCATTGTCCACTGCAGAAGATAAATACAAAGCAGCTGGCAGTAGCTGCTCTCAGCTGGTCTGGATGAAGCAAATGCTGACAAAATACAATGTCACACAAGATGTCATAACACTATATTGTGACAATCTTAGTGCTATCAATATCTCCAAGAACCCAATTCAGCAGAGCAGAACTAAGCACATTGATATAAGACATCACTACATAAGAGACCTAGTGGAAGATAAAGTGGTCTCCTTGGAACATGTGCCCACAGAAGTACAATTGGCTGACATTTTTACTAAGGCCATTGATGCTGCTCAGTTTGAGAATTTAAGAGGAAAATTGGGTATCTACATAAATGAAGACTCATAGCAATTAATGGCACGTGAGAGTTTTAAAATTTCAATGCAGTAAACGGCCTTGAGCACAAAAACTCTCCTCTCCACGCAAACGTGCTACATCTCTGCATATACTTGTTTTTTTGCCTCCTCCTCTCTATAGAATTCTCAATCCGCGCCAAGATATCTTCCTATCATAATGCCTCCTCCTCCAAGACCCCTCCCCAATCCTCAAAAGATGCCCCTCCTACTGCTGAACCACCCAAGCGCTAGTATCCTCCTCCCACTGTTGAAGAACTTAGGTGAATCAGCAACAGGGAAGGCACGACTTACGTGGAGAAATCAATTCGAGGTATCACCATTCCCCTGGCTCGCAGGGATCCACCTCACAATTCTGAGATGCCAGAGGACGATCTTGATGACATCAATAAGGACATTTCACTGTTAGATTCAGATGACAGTGATTCCAGCTCTTCTGAGGAAGATGATTGATGAGTGTTGTGACTACTGATTACTGAGGTAGTGCAGGAAGAGGTGCTACTGCTATTTTGTGTTGATTAGTTTTGGTTAGCCTTCTGTAGGAATTGGTTTAAATATGCCCCTAACAATTGTAATGTTACAATTTTTGATTTGTGCTAAGTCATTAGTTGGATCTGAATTTGTGGCTAAAAAGGGGGAGAGACCACAGGTGCTGCTGAGGATTAATGTGATAACAGCTGCCTAGTGTTGTTAGTAATTTTCTGATGCAATATGTGTGTGAATTCCTATGGTGTATAGGAATGTTTGTTAACCTTGTGTGATCCTAGAAGGTGTTTAGGAGTTGTGTGTGTCTGCAGGATAGTAGCAGAGTGTGTTGTGCATCTCTTCAGGGGGGAGTAGCACAAGTGTGTGTGCTTCAGGATGTACGCCATCCTGAATGTCATAACATCCAAAGCATACTGGATGAATATGTGTGACTGCAGAGTGTGCAGGTTAAGTGCTCAGCTGGCAAGGTGCATCAGTTGAGGGGGAGTTGCCCAATGTGTTACTCAGTAAAGTTTGACATCTGTAGTGGTAACTGACAGATGGTTAACAAGGTGAGTTATAACAGTGAGGGCTAATTGTGAGGACTCTGAGAGAGGTTTGAGCTAGTAACTTTCCTGCATGACAGGGCACATGATAAGTATTCTCTTGTGTGTAAACTCTGATATGTTAAACAGGGTGTTTTAGCCAAAAATTTGCCAAAGGGGGAGTTTGTAAGTGCTTTTGATTGGCTGCATTTTGTGGCAAAACTTTAGAGTTTGCATGTATGTCATACTGAATGTTAAGACATACTTAATGATGTGTATGCAGGGTAAGATAACTATAAGTTAAGCTGAATGTCATATATAATGTCATGACACTGACCGTATGACATCCAGCGGGCATGTTAGTTTTTTTGGTATCTAGAAATTAGGAATCAAATCAGGAGCTCAAGCTAAAAGACATGAGACATTTGAGAAGCCCTAAAGCGAAACAAATGATCCTGAATTAAATGGCAAGCATGCAGATGATTGAAGAGTAGGGTTTGTTATGATTAAACCTAACTATTTGCACCAAGGCCCAAAGGAATGACTACTCTATAAATATCAGAAGGAGCAATCCTAGAAATCAAGCTTTTAACAGAAGCATAGAGAGTGCATATTACAGAGTCCTAGTGAGTGAAGAAGGTAGTTCTTCACGTGAGTATTGTGATCATAGAGAGTGCATATTACAGAGTCCTTGTGAGTGAAGAAAGTGTTTACCAAGCAACTATCTGCTGCATTGGTTAGGTAGATTCTAAGACGTGTCTCACTCAAAGCTTTTAAGCAAGAGTGTGTGTGTCCCTTGATAAAAGCTGTGAAGCAAGATCAAGGTGTGTATGAAGTGTTTCTTCATCATTACTCTGTAACTGTAATTGGATATCACTGTGGTGTGATTGAGGGGGAGTGAGTGGGAATACTCAGGTCTAGAGTGTCTCTAGGTTGAATTGTCATTGGGTAGGTTTAAAGTGAGGAGTGCAAACTGAGTTGTTTGACTCTGAATTAATTCTATTGATAGTGAATTTCCTCCATGGCTTGGTAGCCCCCAGATGTAGGTGTTGTTGACACTGAACTGGGTGAACAATTGCTGTGTTATTTACTGCTTTTACTTGTAGTTTAATTAATTAGTACAATAGTCAATGTCACAGTGGATGTTATAAATTTGGAAATAACACCCATCGTGTGCTTTCCAGAATCTCAAATTAGAAAGATGTTAACAAACGGAGCGGTTCCGTTGACCCTTTACAATGTGCGCAAGCTCCATTCCAAGGTTCTCCTTTTTGATCTTTGACGATGATGTTTCGAATCAGGACCAATGTGACGCTAAACCGTCGTAGCTCGACTTATAAGAGAAGTCGAACTATAGGAGGTCGCGTATTGATTTCCGTGCAAAGGAAAAGATAGAAAAATGATATTGAGGATCACTCTCCAATTAAATCGTGTCGCACAGACCAAAACAGAATGGGATCTCGTCTTATGGATACAAGACTTCATTGATCATCAAAAGTCAAAATAAAATCGAAAGATGAAGAGAAATAAGTAGAGAAAGAAGCGATGTTGGATCCAACATTATTCATCAATAATTTGACTGGTAATGAATTACCGAAATGTCGTCATCGACCAAAAACGGTGAAAATAACCAAAGATGGATAAAAAGTCGAAAATGGAAACGAAAGAGAAAAAACGGTCTCAAGATTGTCATTTCCATCAATAATTTGATGTATAAAACCTTGGAGGTCTCGTCATCGACCCAAAAACAGATGAATTGAAATAAAGTCGAAAATGAGAAAGAAGAGAAAAAGTCGGTCATGGGTCCATCGTTTCTCATCAATAATTTGACAGAAAAACAATAGAGGTCTCGTCATCGACCCAAAAACAGATGAAATGAAATAAAGTCAGAAATGAGAAAGAAGAGAGAATGTCTGTCTTGGGACCATCGTTTCTCATTAATAATTTGATAGAAAAACAATAGAGGTCTCGTCGTAAACCCAAGCAAATAAAAATGGGACAAAATGACCAATAACAAAAGAGAAATGAAATCAACTTCTAAAACGAAAAGAGATTTGATATTCTAAATATAAAACTATAATATAAAATATTAATAGAAAATAAATATAAAAATAGTATGTATAAACTCTAAAAGAAAAATAAAATATATAATTTATTTACATAATATTAAAACAAAATATAATATACATATATAACTAATATATACAAAAAAAAACAGTTAGTACAATACATAATATAGAAATAATAAAATATAAAAATGAACAGGGGAGGGGATATGTAATAAAACGGGGGTGCAGATCCAGAAAAACGGATAGGCCGTGAGGCTCAATCAAACAGCCAGCAAAAAAAAAGCAAAATAAATGAAAAGAACAAAAACGGAGACCCAAATGGTCTTCTTCTTCACACTTCCAACTCGCTCACTCTCTCCGCTCACTCTCGCTCTCTCTCTGTTCAAACATTATTTTTTTCCATTTCACTCAAAATTAACTCAACCATTCCACTTGTTTTCTGTTTGAAACTTAGAAGAAGTTTTTGAGCCGTGGTGATTGTGGTTCGAATCGTGGTAAGTTTAGAAGGTGGAAATGGGTTAGGTTTTGATGAAGTTTCGATGGCAATCTGGAGCTTGAAGGTTGCCGCATCAATGGAGGTGAACGTGGTAGTCATTTATGAAGTGGTGGATTTGCAGATTTGAGTGAGACGATGGGTTGTGAATCAGAATCTGAAAAGGGAAGGGTTGTTTTAATGACAAAGGTGTTGGGATTTCGTCTGGGTTGTTGTTAATCGTTATCGAAGATTGAGTTTTTTTGGTTGGGTTTTTGGTGAAAGTGGGTTTGGTTCATGGTTCGATGGTTATTTGATGTTGTTCATTAATGGTGGATTTGGTTGAATGTTGCGGCTTGCGTTTTTCTGAGGAAAATGGTTACGAACAGTAGACAGGGTGGTCGGAAAATGGAGGAAGATTCATGGATATCGGAAGCTGGGTTGAAGGGATTTCTGGGCGAAAATGGAGAAGTGGGTTCAATATAATGTGAAGAGCTTGAGAAAGGTGAGCGAAAGGAGTTTTCTGGGTTGTGTTTTGTTTCATGATGAAGACGAGAATGGGTTTGGATGTTTGGAGTTCTGGGTAGCTATTTCATGTTGGTTTGATAAATATGAGTTTACGTTGAATAGGGGTTCGAAGGAAGGTCAAAGACTGTTGAAAGATGGTTATTGTTGTTTGGAGATGAAGATGAAAAAATGATCTGGGAGTAGCGGCGGTAGGGTTTGTGTCATGAGGAAGGAGACAATGAACAGTGGGTTATATACCCACTGTTCGACACATGGCACACCAAATAAATCTGAATTAAAAATGCTAATGACTGACTAATTACAATGCTGATGATGTTTAATGAAAATGATGATGATAGTTGACTTGATTAGTAAAAATAACTCTAATAATCTATTACCAAATAAACTTGACTATTAATAATAAACACAAACTAATCCTAATTGAATCTTAATAACCCCTAAATATATCTATTTCTATTTTCAATTTTAAAAATTTAATAATCTAAACCAAATAAAATTCTAAATAAAACCAATTAAAAATCTATTTAAAAAAACAACTAAAAGGTTAAATTCTAGAAATTCTATAAAAACCTAATAAAAACAAATTAAACTATATTCTAAAATTAATAAAAATCTAACCAATAAAATCTATATTAAAAAAATCTAAAAAAAGGAAATTCTACCTATTTAAAAAAAACAATATTAAAAATCTATCTAAACTATTTTCTAAATAAATAAATAATGAAGCAAAAATAGCAATACAAATGCGAAATGCCATGGAAAAACGGGTGAGCACTGAAACACGCCAAATTATTCGCATGGATTGAATCATCAAGAGGAGAGCGACTTTCGCTCGATTTCAACACTAAACTTCTTGTTTGAGTTAATTTGAATAGCCTGAAACGTGAGCTAAGCGGCTAAAATCCTGATAAATTTAATCCGGCTGATAACACGGGAAAAATGTGACCTAAATGATATACAGATGAAAATACGAAGCAAAAGCCAATCAAAGTCGGAAAACCGATGGGCAAATTTTAGGGTGCATTAGCTGCCCCTATTCAATCGTCTTGGACCTAAAGGGATGAAAAGCAACCGCTTTCAGACCTTCAAGGTAAAAGGTGATTGAATAGAAAAGAACCCGGAAATTTGCAGTTTGATTTGGATGGTAAGCTATGGAATCTGTCGATCCGGATCACCTGAGAAATGCATCTGAAAGTTGCAGGAAAATGAGCTAAATCATCACCAATAAGAAAACATTAACACGCAGTCGGGAAAAACATCTGCTAACCCAAGCAGGAATTCGCTAATTAAAAGCGAGCATCGAAGCCGAAGGCCGGCTCAACACGAAGTTGAGAAGAACATATGACTTCGTCGTCAGACATCTGTTAAATAAAAACAGGCATCGAACCCGAAGGCCGACTCAACCCGAAGTTGAGAAGATCTTATCCAAAAATCGCATCGTCTAAGGATAGACGGAGATAAAACCAAATTCAAATCTTGCATCGTCTAAGGATAGATCGAGAGAAAACCATATCCAAATATCGCATTGTCTAAGGATAGACGAAGAGAAAACCTTATCCAAAACTCACATCGTCTAAGGATAGATGGAGAGAAAACCATATCCAAATCTCGCATCGTCTAAGGATAGACAGAGAGAAAACCTTATCCAAAACTCGCATCGTCTAAGGATAGACCGAGAGAAAACCATAATCCAAATCTCGCATCGTATAAGGATCGACGGAGAGAAAACAATATCCACATCTCGCATCATCTAAGGATAGACGGAGAGAAAAAAACGGTTGGGGATGTCGTCATCAGAGGGCTGACGAACAAAGAAAATCTGCTTGGAGATGTCATCATCAGAGGGCTGATGAACAAAGCATGACCGACTTATGATCTGAAACCCAAAAGAAAGCAAGAAGATGGGCCGACCGAACCAGGCTGTTGATATATCACTGTCTTGATTGAAGAGTTGATTCCGGTTGCCACGGAAGGCTAACAAAAACTGGCTTATGGTTCGCATGCATATGTTTGAATTTTTTTGGTGTAATGCTCCATACGAAATGGAAATGCTACGCATTTGAGGATGCAATGCGAATATGATAACTATATGCAAAAATACAGATGTAGGCTCGGGCTGCCAGGGAAAGCTGGATGCAAAAGAACCACTCTAGCAAAATAAATGCTAAAGAGGTGAGGCCAACTCCGTTGGGGATAACTGGATGTTCCAAGTATGATTGGACTTTTGCTGGGGAAAACAGGTGAAACCTGATGGTTATTGATTTTTGAAATTGAACTTTTTCTGGTTACCAATGGGAATTGGATTTTGGAATGAGGCGCCAATAGGAATTGGGCTTTCTAGTGGCTTCCAATAGGAATTGAACTTTAGGTTTTTTGTGAGTGGTCAGGTACGGCTGAAGCTCGAAAAATGCCTTGTCTGAATACAGGGTCGGAAAGTGATCTTGTCTGGATACAATGTTTATGATGGAAGGGTCAGGGGATGGTTAACATGAATTCCCGACATTCGTCTTGAACTTGAAGATTGACTGAACCTACTTGAATTGCTTTGAGTAGCTCTGAAAATACAGAGAGGAACAGTTCCTTCGCTTCCAAATTTTCCCCAGCCTGTGGGATTTTTGTAGAAATCTTCCCCAAAAGGGAACCTAAAATCTCTGTACCCTGATGGTTAGATATGAACTGCCTCAACATTTTGAACCTCGGAGAGATGCTTCATATTAAACGCCTTCTGGATAAGGATAACTTCTGTGCTCTTGGGGTGACCTGCCCCAGCCTTGCAATGGCTTTTCCCCTGATTGGCTGATTTACGCAAAAGACGCTTCTGACTAACTGAACTTCGAGAGATTTACCAAATCTCGATCTGATTGCCCCAGATTAACTGCATCTTAGGATGGCTGACTCCCCTTATAATCATTTGATATGGCTTGCCCCTGCTCAACGGGGTACTCAGGCGCTCTGAATCTTATCTCGATCAAACTTTCCACTGTAGAAACTCTCCTGATGTCAAGTGCTTACTCGCAAGTAAAACAAATCATTTTGCAAATGATAATATTAATGCAAGGCATATAACAGTTTTAAAATCCAAGTATGTTCACTGGAAAAAAACTTGTGACATTTAGTGAACGCATCACTTATCAGAATGTCAATATCAATACCCATAGGGTACGAAATCCTTTTAGGAGTCAGTTTCGACGTGATCTTTACCGAAGTATGCTTTCGAAACAAACTTGATTCAATTAGGTCTTTCGAAGGTGGTAATTTGGCCAGGTTCATGGTTTGAAATAAAGGATATAAAGCTTAAAGTTCTGTTTAACCCGCCCACTGTCCTTGATGTTCTCCAATCCTATATTCAGCTAATTCGACACAAGCGATCACCTCTCAAAGTTGAATGACAGGAGTGATGGTTCAGGAAACCACCAGATTTCGGGGTGACAGTCACTCGCTTTTCTTCTTTGATGTCTAGAAACACACGGCTTGTTCTCTTATCATTTGTTTGATTTCCTTATTTTTGATTGGACTGACTCTTTCGAGTATCTTTTGATTTCGAAGTCCAGCGGGATGCCCTAATTTTTGCCTAAGCCACTTTTTTTCAAGTTATTGACTTAGCGGGCTTCTTTTTCTTTCTTTTCTTTCCTCTTTTTTTTTTCCGATAACAAATCGTGTGACACCGGCTTGTCTGACTTGTTGGAGGGATTGTGACTGTCTCACTCCTTGGTCGGTGATGGATAACCATTGTGGTTTTTTAGGTACGACCTCTACAAGTGTGATTGATCCTCGAACAGGAACACTCCCTTTGCAATTCGGATGTTTGGTCAAATTAATTGACACTTACCCGACCCCAGGTTAAGATTGAGGTTCTTTCGTTTTCAGAAAAGAACTCCTACAACTAGGCTTAAAGGCGTTGACAAGGGATTAACATCCTTATATCTCCGATGTTTAGGAATTTGAAACAATGCCTGTACATCATCAGTAGGTGTTTATTCAAAAGCATACAATCAGAAGTTTTCGTCTTTCAATTTTGTCATCCTCCCTCAACGGATTTCGCTTAAACAAGCGTTTGACATCAATAAAAAGCATTGAGTGAACGCGGATGGATTTAATCAAAATATGCATATTCATTTCATTATCATTGACAATTGAAAATAGACAAGTTTTACAGATAAATTTGCACTTAAACAGAAAAGAAACTACAAATGCAAAGAAATGACATGATAAAAAAGATTGCCAGCTTCGGGGAACCCGGCATTCAAATCTTGACTTGCTACTGAACTAGCCATCTTCAGAATTACTCATCAAAGTCAGTCTGATACTCATCTGAACCCACATGACTAGATGAAGGGAAATTGTTGATCTGGATACCCTGAGGCGTGACTGAGAACAGATCAGAGTCAATCAGAGTCTGAATCTTGCTTTTAAGCACCTTACAGTCTTTGGTTGAATGCCCCTGTGCCCCAGCATGGTACTCACAGCGGGCGTTGACATCAAAACCTGGTGGATACGGAGGAAACTCTGGATTAATCTTCTACGGCACTATCAATCCACCTCTGATAAAATCCGGCAACATCTGACTATATGACATCGGCAACTGAGTAAACTGCTTCTCTGGCTTCCTTGGTCTTCATCGGGTATGCTGACGCAGCTGATGACCGTATGACTGTTGACTCTAGAAGGGAACAGATAGCTAATATACAGACCCAACAGGTTGTTGACTCTGAACACTCGAAGTGTTTGAAAACTGAATCTGAGGTATTGGAGATTCCGAGATAGCATCACTTTCTTGCTCCCATTCTTTTTTAGAACTAACAACTGATTCGCTTTCAAAAACTGAGAATCTGAGTTGTCTCGAATTTTTCCACTCTTGAGTCCACTCTCAATATGTTCTTCCACTATCACCAAGTCAGAAACGTTTACTGCCCTACTACCAACCATGTTATCAAAGTATCTATGAACATGTCAACCAATTCTCTGTCCAGAAGTGGTGGTTGAACGTGAGCTGCGAATTCTCTTCATCTCTGCACATATCCTCTGAAGGATTCATTGTCCGCTTGAGATGTTTCTTGCAACTGCATGCAATTGGGAACCATGGCGAGATTTTATTTGTACTGCTTCATAAAGGCATTGGCTAACTCTGACCATGATCGGACGCAAGCACTCTCCAACTACATGTACCAACTCAACAATGCCCCACTCAGACTGTCCTGGAAACAGTGAATCATAAGCTTGTCGTCATGGACATATGAAGTCATTCTTCTGCAAAACATTACCAAATGATGCTTCGGACAACTATCCCCTTGGTATTTCTCAAAATTTGGCATTTTAAACTTCGGAGGTATCACAAGACCTGGCACCAAACACATGCTCAAAGCATTCAGATTAAGAGTATCATGACCCATCATAGCGTCAAGCTTTTCATCCAACAGACGATATCTTCTCATAAACTCAACAGCCTGTGGGTTCTTAGCATTAATCTTTGAAACAACCCTTTGAGAATCTAGCACAGAGAAAGTGAAGTTCTGATAATCTGAGTCATGAAGTGAGGAAGAATCTTTATCTCTGATAGTGGTATGCTCTTCAACAGGAATCTGCACAGGCTGAGCTTGAGCAACATCGTTCACTAGAGTCCTCTGAATATCGGCCTCTCCTCTTGTCATAGCTGTCATGGCTTCCATGAGCTGATCCAACTGATTCTTCATCAATTCAAACTCTGCCCTTGTAACAACTGGATTCTGCTCTCCTGAGTTCATGATCCTTCTCCAAAAGCTAATTCAAGTCCACTGCGAATGTCGGGAAATCAACTGCGGGTTGGACAAAAGATGAGGTAAGCTCTCTGATCTAGGCCAAGGATGGTCATGCAAAAATGAGATGCAAATGCAATGCAATGCAAGATGCTAATGCAACAAACAAAGGATCAAAGGTTCCACAAAGCTCTGAACAACTGTTGTACTATTGACTGGATAAGTTCAAAAGTTCACTCTAAAGAGAAAACCAGAATACTGGGTAGGTTGAAAGTCAAGGTTTCCTGCTTAACCCAATCCCTTTCACATGTATGGACCTAATCTAATAAGGTTCGACATCCTATGCGGTTATCAGCGTCACAGCCATTCGAGAAACGATGATACGTTCACCATTTCTGGTTTGGCATCATAGTCTAACGAAGCGGCCTCACTTAGCTGACTCCCAAGTGATCGGTCTCTAGAGTCGACAGCCTTCAGATCCAACACCCCCGTCCTAACCAGCAGGATGAGATGTCTTTAAAGAAAACCTTGTATGAACACAAATTTCATGAGGACTAGTGCATGTCTCCATACAGGTCCTCACTACTCTCCACTATAATGCTATGTGTATCCTCAAGCCTGGGTTTTGGCTTATCTCTCAAAGGAACAACAACCCAACAGCACAACAACAACAGTATAATAATTAAGTGCGGAGAATGTAAATACAACAATATACAAAATACAACACGCAAATATACAGATACACACACCCACAAACAAAACAAACAAGCGCTAGGATTGACTCGCCTAGGGGATGGGAAAATTTCCCCAACAGAGCCGCCAATTGTCGCATCGCTGCGAAAGAGGGGCCGGCAAGGACACAAGAGTCGCCATCGCTCGTTATTTATCCCAAAAGAGGGAAAAGTTCTCACTAGGATTATCGTAATCCTATGGCTACATACTCTCAACAGATATGAGAGATCAGAGCAGCCGTAGTTCGGCTAACTATGGAAAACGGTCTCGATCACACGGGGCTGAGAGAAAAGGGAGTCTCGATCGCACGAGGGCAAGAGAAAAGGGAGCTCAATCGCAAGGATGCGAGAGGAAGGAAATGGATCGGGACGCACACGCTAATACCAAAGGCGTAGGAGTGAATGCGTCACATATCGTCCAAAGGACATACGCTAAACACTCTAGATGAAAGTGAAGAGGCTCCCTACTCTTCATTTCCTATGTGTCTATGGCTTACGGCTCATAACACTCGACGGTTAAATAAAATAGATGAATAAGAAAGATGTTATCGAATGGAGTGGTTCCGTTCACCCTTTACAATGCGTGTAAGCTCCATTCCAAGCTTCTGGTTTTTGATCCTTGATGATGATGTTTCGAATCAGGACCAATGTGACGCTAAACCGTTGTAGCTCGACTTATAAGAGAAATCGAACTATAGGAGGTCACGTATTGATTCCTGTGAAAAGGACAAGATAGAGAAATGATTGTGAGGATCATTCTCCAATAAAATCGTGTCGCACAGACCAAAACAGAATCGAATCTCGTCTTATGGATACAAGACTTCATCGATCACCAAAAGTCTTATGAGTAGAGAAAGAAGCGGTCTAGGATCCAACATTATTCATCAATAATTTGACTGGTAATGAATTACGGAAATGTTGTCATCGACCAAAAATGGTGAAAATAACCAAAGATGGATAAACAGTCGAAAATGGAAACGAAAGAGAAAAAATGGTCTCAGGAATGTCGTTTCCATCAATAATTTGATGTATAACAACTTGGAGGTGTAACACCCCCTTCTATACCCCCAAATAAATGCATATTCAAATTTATCAGAGTGAAAATTTTAGAATAAGGTAAAAAGGAAGAATGTCACAATTTCACCAATGAAACACTTTAACGTTTGCTCCATAAAATATGTAACATTTTCATGGTTTAGAAATCATATTTCAACATTTAAATTTAAGCGGAAGGTAAAATCATTTAATCATTTCCAAAATATTAATTCACATACAGATAAGATATCCAGATTGATACATCATGTCAGGTAATTACAAAACCACATCAGCTGATACATCACAATGTATCACAAAAGAATAACTATACTAGTCTAACTACCCGGTGTTACATATCAGAGCAGCCGACTCAAAAGAATGAAGATAACTTCACAAAAAAAACTCAAGCATCCTAATCTGCAATGCCTCATAGAGCATTATAAAACAGCAGAAGGGTGAGAAATATTACCATAATAATCAATGCATAAGATTATATATATATATATATATATATATATATATATATATATATATATATATATATATATATATATATATATATATATATATATATATATATATATATATATATATATATATATATATATATATATATATATATATATATATATATATATATATATATATATATATATATATATATATATATATATATATATATATACAGGTATCACATAATTACATTCTACATTTCTCACCACAAGTTCATTTCATAATCATATTTATCATGTTGTAAATATAAACAAATATGAACATACCCAAACATATCCCTTCATACATATTCCCCAATCATCCAAAACCCATCATATTCACAAGCATACTTCATATATCCATGACATTTATGCTATTACCACATCATCAAACAATGCACACATATCCACGATATGTTCCCATGCATTTCTCACAATTATCAACGATGCATACATATCCACGATATGTTCCCATGCATCTCTCCTAATTAATTAACCGATGCACACATATCCACGATATGTTCCCATGCATCCCCCACATTTATTAACCGATGCACACATATCCATGATATGTTCCCATGCATCTCATACATTTATTAACCGATGCACACATATCCATGATATGTTCCCATGCATCTCATACATTTATTAACCGATGCACACATATCCATGATATGTTCCCATGCATCTCATACATTTGCATCCAACAACATACACTCGTAATTCATCGAATAATACACACATAATCATTACCATGCTCTCGTGTATTTTCTAATCGATGCAAACATTATGCATATCACAATCTATGATTCACGCCCCAAAGGCTACCCACAACTCATACACATACAGTATATAACATTTCATTCCATTAAGGATCGAACCCAATCGAACCACAACACAACCTAGAATGAAACCACAGAAAAACGAAATCCTGCCATGTTCGCCACCACCTCGCTAGGCGGGCACCTGGCGAACGCTCGCTACCTGTTCGCCTAGCGAACAAGCTCGCGAACCCCAACAGAAGCTACTGGAAGGCTTCGCTACCTGCTCGCTGCAGCGAGCTTCCCAGCGAACCATTTCGCTATCTGTTCGCTACACTTTCGCTACCAGCGAACACACCAAAATCCATTATGTCCAAGTCTGGGACCATTCGCTATCTGTTCACTGAGCGAACCCCTAGCGAGCATTCGCTACCTGCTCGCCTAGCGAGTCGCTAGCGAATGTCTGCGTATTTTGTTTTTCACTTACTGTTATCCAACTCAACCAACTCCAAAAACCCCAAACTCACCCATCCAATTCCAATACTCTTAGTCTAACATTTCTAGACTATTCTACATCATCTATTTCAGTATCTAACCGATTAAATTGAGTTCTAGCGATTAAATCCAACTTTTGCCCTAAACGGAAAATAGAGGAAAACATCCAACAATCATACTCAAACATACACAATCACATACATTGATCAAATAATAATGTTTCTCACCCTTATCTTGATTGGATTGAAGCTTTGGGTTGATCTTGATCTCTTCCAAGTTTTTCCTCTTCTCTTTTCTCCTCTTTTTCTATTCTTTCTCCTTCTTTCTCTTTTATTTCCTTTTCTTTTCACAATGTTTCTATATTTTCCTTTTCCTTATATAATTCTTTTATTTCTTTCCACTCTATTTCCCTCTTCAATTTTCTATCAAAATTCCAAATTATCCAAATCATTAAAATTAATTCCAATAAACCAATTAATTAACATAATTAATTATTTAATGAAATTTGGGCTGTTACAGGAGGTCTCGTCATTGACCCAAAAACAGATGAATTTAAATAAAGTCGAAAATGAGAAAGAAGAGAGAAAGTCGGTCTCGTGTCCATCGTTTCTCATCAACACTTTGACAGAAAAACAATAGAGGTCTCGTCATCGACCCAAAAACAGATGAAATGAAATAAAGTCGAAAATGAGAAAGAAGAGAGAAAGTCGATCTCGGGTCCATCATTTCTCATCAATAATTTGACAAAAAAGAATAGAGGTCTCGTCATCGACCCAAGCAAATGAAAATGGGACAAAATGCCCAATAACAAAAGAGAAATGAAATCAACTTCTAAAACGAAAAGAGATTTGAAATTCTAAATATAAAATTATAATATAAAATATTAATAGAAAATATTACTAGAAAATATTACTAGAAAATATTACTAGAAAATAAATATAAAAATAGTATGTATAAACTCTAAAAGAAAAATAAAATATATAATTTATTTACATAATATTTAAAAAAAATATAATATACATATATAACTAATATATACATTAAAACTGTTAGTAAAATACATAATATAGTAGAATAAAAACATAATAAAGAAATAATAAAATATAAAAATGAACAAAGGAGGGGATATGTAACAAAATCTGGGTGCAGATCCAGAAAAACGGATGGGCCGTGAGGCCTAATCAAACAGCCAGCAAAATATTTAAAAGAAAAAAGAAAAATAAATGAAAAGAACAAAAACAGAGACCCAAACGGTCTTCTTCTTCACACTTCCAACTCGTCCACTCTCTCCGCTCACTCTTGCTCTCTCTCTGTTCAAACATTGTTTTTCTTCGTTTCACTTAAAATCAACTTAACCATTCCACTTGTTTTCTGTTTGAAACTGAGAACATTTTTTTGAGTCGTGGTGATTGTGGTTCGAATCGTGGTAAGTTCAGAAGGTGGAAATGGGTTAGGTTTTGATGAAGTTTCGATGGCGGTCTGGAGCTTGAAGGTTGTCGCATCTATGAAGGTGAACGTGGTGGTCATTTATGATGTGGTGGATTTGCAGATTTGTAAGAGACGAAGGTTGATGGTTTGAAATCAATGGGTTGTGAATCAGAATCTGAAATGGGAAGCGTTGATTTAATGACGAAGGTGTTGGGATTTCGTCTAGGTTTTTGTTGATGGTTATTGAAGATTGAGTTGTTTTGGTTGGGTTTTTGATGAAAGTGGGTTTGGTTCATGGTCCGATGGTTGTTTGATGTTGTTCGTTAATGGTGGATTTGGTTGAATGTTGCGGCTTGCGTTTTTCTAAGGAAAATGGTTATGAACAGTAGACATGATGGTCGGAAAATGGAGGAAGATTCATGGATGTCGGAAGTTGGGTTGAAGGGATTTCTGTAACACCCCATTATAACCCAACAGATAAACAGGAAAATAACAATCAGAGTGCACAAAAAATGGCTAAGTGACGATCGTGATGGAACCGTCACGACCGTGATGGTCATGACGATCGTGATGATCATGACGAACATGATGGAGTGGTAACGGTCGTCACACTCACAAAAATCGGGCGTCACATTTTCAACTTAAACAGACCACACACACCTACAACATAATTATTAATAACATACATAGCACATAATTGGATGAACAGACAACGATAACTCGCTTAGCATCTCAATTACAAGACAACCTGTTATTTTGCAGCGGAATTTAATACACTTCCAATATTTATAATGAACCAAGGCAAGACCAGAAAAGTCGGCAACTAAATTCCATTAAGATTCAGCAAGTAATTATCTTGCATCAATTCACAAAAACAACTAGTTCTCGACCATGAAATCAGTCCTACCGATTCATCGGTCTAGTGCGTACAACCAACATTTGGCACCATCAGAAGCAATCAATTTAAAGAAAAGTACTTAATAAAATTCAGCAACAAAGAAAACAATTAAAAGAAATAACATTAATCGTTCATCCCCCCAAGAGTGCTACGTATCAGAGTGACCAACGACCTTAAATGAAAGGCGACACTCTATTTTGTGTTACCTGCAAATTACCACCAACGGAGGTAACATACAACGTAAAGGGTGAGATATCAAAATTATAGCATAAGGCATGATAAAATTCATGTCAGGATCATATCACAGCATTATAATTCTCACAGTTCTCCAAATATTATCACAGTGAACTACCAGGAAATTCATCATTCATATTCGCAACAATTAGCAAGAAAAATTCAGCAACTCATCATTACTTGCAAACACATAATGGCGCGGCACTATGCGACTCAACTATGCATATGCATGTGGTACCAATTTGGAGCAGCACTCCACAACCAATTTATTTGCCATTATAGGCCTCCAATACAGGCACAACCAACGCCAATATAGGCACAACCAAGGATGATATGCTATGAGATGCATCTATTATGGACTACAACACAACCACAACAATTACGCAACAAGGCATTAAGTCTACAACCCAATTGTCCATAACCGAACTATCGCAATTCATACGCATCATATAACCACAATTTTCATATCAAATCAAGAGCATAATAACAACATTCTCTCAACAAGTAAAGATTAGCGCGTGCCGGCACCGTTTCCAAATATCATCAACTCGCAGAAATTAACCCCATGATATCATCAACTCGCAGAAATTAACCCTATGATTCAATTCCCTACATGAAATTGATCATACCCATAGTTATAGAATTGAACCCCACTCTTACCTTTGGATTAAGGACAACTCTAAACTCCCGGTTCCGGTTTGCTCTCCGGTGACTCTTCTGCAACTACCTTGAATTCTATCTAGCGGTTAATTCGTCAGTTCTCAATTTCCCCCAGCCACGTTCCTTTTTCCTTTTTGCCCCTTCTCCTCAACCTTTCTCCCTAATTTTGGTTCTGAGCAGTTTATCGTCTTTTTCCTCTTTTCCCCCACAACTTCTCTAATAACTCCCCTATTTCACTCATTCCATCCTCTAATATTACAAATAATAATAATAATAATAATATTACTAATTATTAAATTATCATCATTATTAATTATATTATATTATTATTAAACTCTATATTTTATTAAATGATTTCCTATACTTTAAGGACACCCACCAACACCCTCAGACACACTCGCACATAAAGGCACACCAACAATTCATAAATAATTTAATTTAAAATGAACGGGAATTACAACTCCCCCAAACTTAAAAAAATTTCGTCCTCGAAATTACGTCGATCAAACAGCTCGGGGTAAGACTCTCGCATCTTGCTTTCCATTTCCCATGTCAAGCTTTCGCCAGCAGATCCCAACCAGACCACTTTCACCACAACAATCTCTTTTCCTCTTAACGTCTTCACCTCCCGATCATCAATTCTTACAGGCATCGTCTCCACCGTAAGATTGTCACGTACTTGCACATCGTCCATAGGAATGACATGCGACGGATCTGAGATATACTTTCAGAGCTGTGACACATGAAATATGTCGTGCAGATTCGACAAATTAGGCGGCAACGCCACTCGATACGCAACCTTTCCAACTCTGTCCGATATTTGGTACGGACCAATGAAACAAGGGTAAGCTTCTTAGATTTCAGAGCCCTACAAACTCCAGTCACAGGCGTGACTCTCAAAAACACATGATCCCCAGCTTCAAATTCTAAACCCTTTCTACGCTTATCATGATAACTTTTCTGCCTACTCTGTGAAGCTTTCATCTTTTCTTGAATTAACTTCACCTTCTCCGTCGTCTCCAAAAAAATTTCCGGTCCAAGTACCACACTCTCCCCAGATTCCTACCAACACAACGGAGTCCTACATCTCCGACCATACAAAGCTTCGAACGATGCCATTCCGATACTAGAGTGGTAACTGTTATTATAAGTAAACTCTATCAACGGAAGGTAGGTATCCCACAAACCGCCTTCCTCCAGAACACATGCCCTCAGCAAATCTTCTAAAGACTGAATAGTTCGTTCGGTCTGACCATCTGTTTGAGGATGGTATGTTGAACTCAACCTCAACTTGAAACCTAATGCCTCTTGTAGACTCTTCCAAAATTCAGAAGTAAACCTCAGATCTCTATCCGACACAATACACAACGGGACACCATGCAACTTAACAACCATTCTGACATAAATCTCTACCAACTTCGATACCGAAAAAGTGATGTTAATAGGAATAAAGTGAGCTGACTTTGTAAGCCTATCAACAATCACCCAAATGGAATCACATCCTCTCAAGGTGTTTGGTAAACCCGTTACAAAATCCATCGAAATGATGTCCCATTTCCATTCTGGAATCTCTAATGGTTGCATCAACCCAACAAGTTTCTGGTGTTCAACTTTCGACTTCTGACAAGTCAAACATGCGTAAACAAATCGGACTACATCACGCTTCATACCAGGCCACCAAAACAGATTCTTCAAATCACTATACATTTTCGTCGCTCCTGGATGAATACTCAACTTACTTCTGTGACCCTCCTCCAGAATCGCTTTCTTCATATCTGCACTATCAGGAATGCAAATACGACCACGAAATTTCAACACGCCCTGCGCATCCAACTGATAATCATTATTTTCCGAATGATCCACCCCGGGCATTAAATCTACCAATTTCACATCTAATTTCTGAGCTTCTATGATGTTGTACAGAAAGTCATTATTAATCTTTAACATGCCCAACTTTACACTCTTCGGTGTCACTTCGCAAACTAAGCTCAGATCTCTGAATTGCTCAATCAATTCCAACTCTTTGGCCATCATTGCCGACATATGCAAGGTCTTGCGGCTTAAGGCATCAACTACAATATTGGCCTTTCTCGAATGGTAGTTTAAACCAAAATCAAAGTGTTTTAACAATTCTAACCACCTTCGTTGTCTCATGTTCAGTTCTTTCTGGTCAAATGATAATCCGAAAACGTATATATTAAATGCCATGATTCTATGCTACTAATGGTCGATTTCACCCCGATTTAGGACCTTCTCTGTATTGTTTGTTAAGTATTTTGCAGGTTTACGAAGTTAACACTCAAATGAATCAAGACAAGGAAAACAAGTACTAAAAGACACATAACAGAAGAAAAAGGACGAAAAAAGTAACAGAAATGAATTTTGCTTATATGACGGTCGTCACAGGTCCCTTACGACCGTCACGTGTGTGACGACCTTCATGAACGTCACGAACGTCATGAACATCACGTACGTCATGCACTCCTTACGACCGTCACACTTGCAAAATCAGCTCAACATTCACTTTTTAGAACGTGCAGCAGAAGCCCAAAAACAGAAGCACGACTCCCTAGATTTTCTGACCCTCAATTGCACTTCCAGAGGCAGTTCATGTAGAAAACACTCACTATAAAAGGAGAGATGGAGGACTGAAGCAAGGGAGCCGCATTGAAGGCCACGAAGTGCTGTCCAAATTACTAGAGAAAGCCATTCTTGTTTCTGCTTTGTTTCTTTTCCTTTATTTTCTTTCAAGAATTCAGTTGTAATTTTTGTTCTTTAAACTTTCCGTACATTAATCGTCACCAGAGTAATCCTGCCGACATTGTGGGGGATTATCCAAGTGTCGAACCAGAATTGTTTACAGGTTCCATTATTATTAATTAATGTCATTTGCTTTATAATGTATGTTTACATGTTCTGTTATTTTAATTCAATTATGTTTGCTTTAAGATTCATGTCTAGCTAAACCATATCGATCGGTATGTAATGAATCAGTAAGATGAGATTCAATAATAACCGGCGTATTTCCACTTTTTCAAACTCGTTTCTGGCATAGTTTTAAATCCAATTTGTTAAACTAAACTTCGTCACGACAGCGAGAATTTGTTTAAAGTAATCTCGCCACGACAGTGGGAGATTCATTAAGGTATGCACCGACATGCGAAAGCTGAGGCTAGGACCAGATAGTAAAAACTAGGAATCTATTTTAAATACAACGAAAGAATTTTAAAAGAGATTAGAACTCAATGGTTTTTAAGAATCAATTTTAACCCCGAACGGGATAGCGAAAGCATACGTTCCGCCTTAGAGTTGCGACTAGCGTCAACAACCAATGTGAGACAAAGGTCTTTAAACCGTTATTTTCTTCTGAAAACCATTTTGAAATTATTAAACCATGTCGGTAACTTATCGAATCCTCGAAGAACTAAGTCATTTCATACCGATTCCCCGTATTAATATTCTAAGAAACCTTTTAACCTGTCTTTAATTTAGCCTTTACTTTTGCATATTTTCCCTTAAAACATATACAACCTAGCTAAACATAGTAACATCTGAGAATACTAGTTTGATTACGAGTCCCTGTGGGATGGATATCTTTATTAATACACGATAGACTGTGCACTTGCAGTTAGTTCGATTAGACTCAGAAAGTCGCGATCAAGTTTTTGGCGCCGTTGCCGGTTGCCGGGGACCCGTTAAGTAAATAGTGTAACCCTTTGTTACGTAGGATAGACTAGGTTAGCTATTTTATTTCCCTTTTACTTGTTCATCGATTGTATGCCAATTACTCGCTCCTAAAGCGAACATTTGCTACCAACAATCACCGAGCTTGAGCGCTTCCTACACTTAGCCAGACGATTCGTAGATCATCAACGAAGACATAATAATCCCCATCTTCTCGTTCACACTCCTAAATCTGAAGAAGAATCAACGATGGCTGAAGGACCTCAGAACAAACCTCTGAAGGACTACGCTACCCCATCTCAGCTAGAGCCTCATAGTAGCATTGTTGCCCCCTCTATCAATCGGAACAATTTCAAACTAAAACCATCATTGATGTTAGGTGTACAATAACATCAATTCTTAGGAAATGCAACCGAGGATCTGAATGAACATTTAACGAAGTTTGTGCAATACGCAGACACAATAAAGGAAAATGGAGTAACTCCAGATGCAATAAGACTTCGTCTTTTTCCCTTCTCTCTTAGAGATAGAGCTTGGGCTTGGTTACAATCCTTGCCATCCAACTCCATTACGACGTGGGAACAGTTGAAGAACGTTTTCTTAGCGAGATACTTTCCGCTAAGCAAAACTGCTATGCTTAGAGCTCAAATTAACGGATTTCGACAGAAAGATGCTGAATCTCTCTACGAAGCATGGGAAAGATTCAAAGATATGATAAGAGCATATCGTCACCATGGTTTAGAAAACTGGGTGACAATTCATACTTTCTACAATGGGCTTCTGTATAACACCGGATTAATAGTAGACGCCGCCGCGGGCGATGCACTTATGGATAAGCCATACGATGAAGCCTATCAACTTATCGAAAACATGTCTCAGAACCATTGCCAATGAGGAGGTGAAAGAACTCCATCAGAGAAACCCGCAGTGAAAGGTGGGATGTACGAGATCAGCACTCTTGAAAAATTCAACGCTAAGGTAGATGCTTTAACGCAGAAGATCGACAGTTTAACTGTAACGCCACCTGCAATTGTAGTTGCTATAACTCCAAACTGCGAGTTATGTGGAATCGCC
Source organism: Lathyrus sativus (assembly GCA_963859935.3). Lineage (NCBI taxonomy): Eukaryota > Viridiplantae > Streptophyta > Magnoliopsida > Fabales > Fabaceae > Lathyrus > Lathyrus sativus. The sequence continues at coordinate 82,296,987 of OZ012736.1, forward strand.
TCTCATAATGCGCCCGAATGCCCATTATTGGCAGGAATTCCACCAGACCAAGTAAACTAAGCTTAAGGTAACCCTTACGCGAATACCTTACGGAGGACATGCCAGTACTTCAAAGACATGTGCAAAAATCCTGCAATCTAGCCTATTCTGGCCAAGCATTTGGAAAGATGTCCACGCTGCTATACTAAGGTGCGACCGGTGCCAATGCACTGGAAACATCTCGAGGCGCGACGAGATGCCCCAAAAAGGTATCTTGGAAGTGGAAGTCTTTGACGTATGGGGGATCGATTTCATGGGTCCATTCTCGTCTTCTTTTGGAAACAAGTACATGCTCGTCGCTGTCGACTACGTATCGAAATGGATTGAGGTCGTTGCCGCTCCAACTAATGAAACACGAGTAGTTATCAAACTCTTTAAGAATACCATCTTTCCCAGATTCGGTGTACCCAGACTTGTCTTCAGTGATGGTGGTTCACACTTCATAGCGCGAATTTTTGACAAAATGCTATCGAAATATGGAGTAAAACACCATGTTGCAACACCGTATCACCCGCAGACCAGCGGCCAAGTGGAGGTCTCCAACAGAGAAATAAAGCAGATCTTGGAAAATACAGTCGCCACCTCCAGGAAAGATTGGTCATCGAAACTAAACAATGCTTTATGGGCCTATAGGACTGCTTACAAGACGTCGATAGGAACCACGTCGTTTAAATTAGTCTATGGGAAATCATGTCACCTGCCTGTGGAACTTGAGCACAAAGCTTTTTGGTCTATTAAGACGCTAAACCTCAACTACACTGAAGCAGGCGAGAAACGGATCTTCAATCTGCATGAATTGGAAGAACTTAGATTAGACGCATATGAGAATGCCCGCATATACAAGGAAAGAACCAAAAAGTGGCACGATAAGCGTTTAGTCCGGAAACAGTTCAGTGTGGGAGACGTCGTGCTCCTATTCAACTTAAGATTGAAACTCTTCCCAAGAAAACTAAAGTCAAGATGGTCAGGTCCTTTCGAGATAACTAGAATCCTTCACAGTGGAGCTGTCGAAACTTGCGATAAAATCAATGCGCCGTTCATAGTCAACAGACGACGTTTAAAGCATTTCAATTGAAATGACGATAGTAACCACGTGAGCTGGTTGAAACTGCTAGAGCTACCTGCCTAACATCCTGAATAGCTTATCACCAAGCTATCGTCAGGCCTTAGACGTTAAAAACAGCGCTGAATGGAAGGCAACCCATTTTCCCCCGTTTTTCCCTTTGAAATTATTTACTGTATGTTTTTCATTTGATTTATAATTTTATTTTCTTTATTTTTATCACCTTCTGTTTCTAAAAATCTAATTTGAGTAAAATGCGTTTTCAACTATTTACAGGAATTTAAAGCCTTCCTACTTATCTCCTTTTTGTCTGACTAACTCGCGAGTATGGCTAACATCGACTACACGGTTACCGTTTTTAGAGGGCCAGCTCAGCAAGCCAGATTTGAGGCTCTGACTCAGAGAGGCATCACTTTGACTCTTTACTATGATGGATCCATTATAGATCAGTTAGGAATCCGTGATAGCATCCTCTATTTGTTTAACCATTTAGACTGGGAGTGAACTGCTCTAAAAACCCGTTTTGTCACCTATCACGAACTCACGTTCGAATTCCTTAGCTCCCTAGGCTACAGACCTGAATACGGCTATGGATCCACCAAGGATCTGATATACTTTAGACTGTTTGGGACAGAATTCACATACAACCGTAAGTCATTAGTTGATCTTTTAGGTTTCCCTAGCAGACCCTTCTCGTATACTGATGCTCAAGAAGAAGATATGGATATCGAGTTAGATTATTTTTGGGGTACTATTACAGGTAATTATCACCCTGAGCCGAACGACATGAATTCTAACGAGATACATAATCCTGCACTTCGCTACTTCCATAGGATATTAGCCCATATCCTATTTGGGAAGGAGGAAAATGTTACAGCAATCTCTAAGGAAGAGTTGTTTATCCTGTACTGTACATCACAAGGTCTTCTAGTCAATGGCGTACCGTTTATGATGAGAACCTTTGAAAAGATTACTCAAGAAAAAAATTCACCTATCCTTATATTAGGCCTCGTCACCATGATTGCACATGCAATCAGACTTATGTACCAGCTGAACAGAATCAAAGTCTCTGGCCAGATCAGACCTATGGACATACCATTTTGCTTCAACCAACGTATCATAGGTAACCTAGGACCTGGAACTTACGAGTACCTCATTGGTGACCAACATGTTCAACTTTTCACACTGCCCAACCATGAGATGACAAGTGTCCACAACCGAAACAATTGGCTGTATGAATTGGATGAGCCTATGGGTCCTACCTCACCTCATTCTACACCTCAGGCTTACATGTATGACACTGATCATATATCAGAAGCTCAAGATTTTATGTACTATGAAGACTATGTGTCAGAAGCTGAGACCGACCCTGAGGCTCCTCCTAATTACCATAATTTCCCTGACCCCGTCCCTGACCAACAAACAGAAAAGCTGAATACCATTCTGAAAATAATGGATGACGTTAAGTTGGAAATCACCACAGTCAAAGATGAGCTAACAAAATTGCAGACAGATGTCACAACTTTCATGGACGTAGTTTGTGATCAGTTCGACTACATTACTCAGCAGCTTGACAAACTGAAGCAGCAGAAGGATTGATTCACTTTAGTTTTATTTTTATTTTTTACTGCATTCTGAACTATTTCTGGTTTTATGTTTTTACAATTTGAACTACATTTCAATTCTTGTACTTCATTCTTTAATTAATGAATTTCGTTTACAATTTTAGTTTAATCAAGAATTCTTCATTTTCAATTCATTGTTTTTGTTGATATACTGGCCTAAAATGAGACTCAATATTACTACATAACACCAGTACGAACCAAAAAGGGCAAATTCTGCAGCTGCAGAATTTGCTACTATGACGACCGTCACGGCCCCGTTACGCTCGTCACGAGCCTCACGATCGTGACGCCCCTCACGGTCGTCACACGATTACGAATTCTGCTAAATAGCAAAATATGACCATTCAGAATTCTTTCTGTCTTTCACTTCATAACCTCCCACTCTCTCACGTTCCAAATACCTCTACATTTCTCAACTTCCCAATTACTTCCTCATTCATTACATTCAACCCCATTATTGTTCATTTCACCCGTTCATTTCAAATCCCTCATTATAAACTCACGGTTCTTCTCTCATTCATTCCACTAAACAAACCACTCTCCCTAAACACTCTCTCTTTTCCACCAAACAACAGAAACAATGGCACGCCAAGGTTAACTTCCAGATATGCCTAACATCATCTTCAGAGACATCGAAAGAGGCGAACAACAGCGAGCCAACTACGTGTCAATCTATCAGCGCTCTGTTCAACCCACTTGGTACGCTGATGTCGCATGCTTAACGGAATTGGGCATTCTAGAAGGCGTCCAATGGATGCTGCAGAATGTCGGTCTTTGGTTTCTCTGCACAACCCTGCAGCCAACGTACGAACAGTTAACCCTGGAGTTCCTAAGTTCGTTCTCGTACATAACCCCCACCGGCGAAACTAATCAGCTTACCGGTGTTGCATGTTTGCGATTGTTCGAACGGGATTATCAGCTCAACCAAACTCAGCTTGCTCAGATGCTACAATTCCCCCATGGTGTTGATGCTCACTGTCGAGTTCCCTCGGAACAATTCTTTCAGGAAGCATTCTCACTTTGGAACCAACTTACCGGCACTACCACCGATAGCTGGGATAGCCTTAATGCCACATACATCCACCACCCCGCCATCCGCTGCTTTCACAGGTGCTCGGTAACACTATCTTTTCCCGAGATAGCAACCACAAGGTTAACTCCAAGGAGTTGTTCTTTCTGCAATGCGTCTTTGCTCCGGAAGCCATCAACGCCGCCCCATTTCTATTGGCCCACATCCAGGCAAACTGTGGTCGAGGCTCAAAGCCTTTTTACTTTGGAGGTATCATCACTTCCATTGTCGTGTCCCTCGACCTCGGTAATCGCCTCCAGGACCTCCCGTCCCTACCTCCTATCTTTCTTGATATTGACTACTGTCGTTCTTCCTACCTCATCAAGGTACGAGTCGATGGAAGATATCATCCGGTGGTTCGCAACCGCACCATCCGCAGCATCATCCTACCATATCGTGACCGTGCTCACCCTCAGAACAGAGTCAACTGGCTCTTTGACCCATCGGCACAAGAGGCTAATGCTACAGCACCTCAAGAGAATATTCAAGTTCCCATTGATGAGGTACAGGAAGAATAGGACCGTGTTGCTCAGGCTGAAGCTCCTCAGTAACCACCTCCTGAAGGTCCTTCCTCCCGTCGTCGCCACCGTCCCCAAACCGAAGTAACCAAAGAAGAGATCCTTCACAGCATTTGGCAACAGAACAAGACCGCCGTCCTTCTTGAACGTCGTCAACAAGAACAACATCAGCAGGTGATAGATTTGTTGGTCGCCCAAGGGGAACACCTCAAAAACGTAGTAGATGAGATGGCCGTTCTAAACGTCCGTGTGGATGACCTACGTGACGCCATCTTTCACACCAGCGTTCTACACCCCACGACCTGAGGAGGACGACATTGTGGAAGAGGACGAGATAGAGAGTAATGTACTTTTATTTCCTGCATTTTCTTGTTTTTGTTGTTGTACACCTTCCACATTCGTTTCAAAGCAGTGAGGACACTGCTTAAGATGGTGTGGGAGCGGCACTTTAATTTCGTTTCTATTATGTACTCTATTTCCATTTCAATTATCTTATTCTAGTCATTTCAATTTAGTTCAATTCAGTTCAATAAAGCACTTTTTTTTATATTCTTTTCCGTTACGAGAGCTTCCCCCGTTTAATCTGCTTTACTTGAGTTATACGAAAACTCTTCCAAAAATCGATGCAAACATCCGATGCACCAAGATTAAGGCCGAGTCAAGGAAACTCGAGAACGATTCCTAACGATACCCATACTTCTTTGACACCTTAGACCTCCGGTTTATGCGAGTAAGTTCCACTACCTACTGTACCGAAGCCTCAGGTTCGAGCACCAAGCGAAGCCCTTAGTAGTTTACATAAGTAGTCAGCACCGTCTTAGGCACGTACCACGTGGAAAGCCGATGCAAATAAGTGATCGGTAAGATCGTAAAGAAAAGAATTGCTCCGCAGCCATGTAGTGATTATCTACCTCTAATATCTTAAAATAGAAAAAAGAAAAAAAGTAAGCTCATAAAAGAAAAGAATTTCTCTGTCACTTGGTCCATAGGTCTCTGGTTATGGACTCGGTAGGGCGAATCACGGTTCGATCCCCCACAACTTACAAAATGGACACATCATAGGGTACCACACTCATGCACTAGACCCCGTAGAAAGAAAAGTCCGAAATCACTAACAAGCTATTCCACTACGTGCGCGCAAAGAGGTAAAGGGCTTAATGTGATTGCACTGAAACAAAACTGGATAAAACTTGGTACGATGAACTTAACGCCGAGTTACAACAGCATGATTGGAACTGGCTCGTATAAGAAGGAGGCCTTCGAGAGCATTACCGCTTAGTGTCACTGTCGTATGCGTGTTGTTATAAATCCTCTCCGAATTCCCTACTCAACGCCTCTGAAGCTACTTTGGAAACACAAAGGAACGCATGGTCTAGCTGCATCGTCTCAGCTCTTAGGCTTTTTGCTAGAGGACAAGCAAAATTCAAGTTTAGGGGAGTTTGATAACGCAAAAACGTATATATTAAATGCCATGATTTTATGCTACTAATGGTCGATTTCACCCCGATTTCGGACCTTCTCCGCATTGTTTGTTAAGTATTTTGCAGGTTTACGAAGTTAACACTCAAATGAAGCAAGACAAGGAAAACAAGTACTAAAAGACACATAACAGAAGAAAAAGGACGAAAAAAGTAACAGAAATGAATTTTTCTGATATGACGATCGTCACAGGACCCTTACCACCGTCACGTGTGTGACGACCGTCATGAACGTCACGAACGTCATGCACTCCTTACAACCGTCACACTTGCAAAATCAACTCAACGTCCACTTTTTAGAACGTGCAGGAGAAGCCCAAAAACAAAAGCACGACTCCCTGGATTTTCTAACCCTTAATTGCACTTCTAGAGGCAGTTCACGTAGAAAACACTCACTATAAAAGGAGAGCTGGAGGACTGAAACAAGGGAGCCGCATTGAAGACCACGAAGTGCTGCCCAAATTACTAGAGAAAGCCATTCTTGTTTCTGCTTTGTTTCTTTTCCTTTATTTTCTTTCAAGAGTTCAATTGTAATTGTTGTTCTTTAAACTTTCCGTATGTTAATCGTCACTAGAGTAATCCTGCCGACATTGTGGGGGATTATCCAAGTGCCAAACCAAAATTGTTTATAGGTTCCATTATTATTAATTAATTTCATTTGCTTTATAATGTATGTTTACATGTTCTGTTATTTTAATTCTATTATGCTTGCTTTAAGATTCATGTCTAGCTAAACCATACTGATCGGTATGTAATGAATCAGTAGGACAAGATTCGATAATAACCGACATATTTCCACTTTTTCAAACTCGTTCCTGGCATAGTTTTTAATCCTATTTGTTAAACTAAACTTCGTCGCGACAGCGGGAATTTGTTTAAAGAAATCTCGTCACGACAGTGGGAGATTAATTAAGGTATGAACCGACATGCGAAAGCTGAGGCTAGGACCAGATACTAAAAACTAGGCATCTATTTTAAATACAGCGAAAGCACTTTAAAAGAGATTAGAACTCAATGGTTTTCAAAAATCAATTTAAACCCCGAACGGGATAGTGAAAGCATACGTTACGCCTTAGAGTTGCGACTAGCGTCAACAACCAACGTGAGACAAAGGTCTTTAAACCGTTATTTTCTTCTGAAAACCATTTTGAAATTATTAAACCACGCCGGTAGCTTATCGAATCCTCGAAGAACTAAGTCATTGCATACCGATTCCCCGTATTAATATTCTAAGAAACCTTTTAGCCTGTCTTTAATTTAGCCTTTACTTTTGCATATTTTCCCTTAAAACATATACAACCTAGTAACGTCCGAGAACACTAGTTTGATTACGAGTCCCTATGGGATCGATATCTTTATTACTACGCCATAGACTGTGCATTTGTAGTTAGTTCGGTTAGACTCAAAAAGTCGTGATCATCAAACAGGTACTTCAAACTCTTATGGTCACTAAACACCTCGAATCTTGAACCATACAAATAATGTCTCCAAATCTTCAGCACAAAAACAACAGCAGCGAGTTCTAAATCGTGTGTAGGATAATTCTTCTCATGGATTCTCAACTGCCTTGAAGCATAAGCAACTACTTTGTTATCCTGCATGAGTACACCTCCCAAACCAGACTTAGAAGCATCACAGTATACAACAAACGGTTCTTTTTTGTTAGGCAAGGTCAACACCAGAGCAGACGTCAACCTCCTATTTAACTCCATAAAACCTGCTTCCCATTGAGCATCCCACACAAAAGTTTTCCCTTTACCAGTCAACTTAGTTAACGGAAGGGACAACTTAGAAAAACCTTCAATAAACCTTCTGTAATAACCAGCAGGTCCCAAAAAGCTTCTAATCTCAGTTGCCGACTTCGGAGTTTCTCATTGCAACACCGCATCGACCTTAGAAGGGTCTATAACAATTCCACTACCTGATATAACATGACCCAGAAAGCTAACCTCTTTCAACCAGAAGTCACACTTCGACAGTTTCGCATACAACTTCCTTTCTTTCAAAACTTGCAGTACTAATTTCAGGTGCTCAACGTGCTCCTCTTTCGAATTAGAATAAATTAAGGTATTGTTGCACCCTAAAATTTGACCAACCGGTTCTCCTATCTGACTCGTGGTTTAAATTCATATTCGCTTATCAGACGCAGGATATTTGTGCACAGACAGAGGATATCAGGGTTACAGCTTGGTTTTCATTTACCAGATATGTCAGATCCAGTATAGATAATCAGGGTTTTATTTTCGGGAAATTGGGCGCTCCTCGGTGTTTGCAGCTCACATGGTAGTTTTCGGGATATTCTGATGCCAGGGGTTTATTGTTTGACTCGATCTGGTCTCGCGCGCTCTTTTATGGTGGTCATTTGCATTTGTCTGCATTTTTTAGGGTTTAATAGCCTTTTGCGGATTTTTAATAGGCTTTTTAGATTTTTTAGGATTTAAATAGATTTTTTTAACATTTTTAAATAGTTTAAATCTTTTTTTTCTAGAGCTTTATAAGTTTTTTTAAGAATTTAAATAGGTTTTTAACATTTTTTAATAGTTTGAATCTTTTTTAGAATTTTATAGAATTTTTTTTAAATAGATTTAATAGTTTTTTTTATCATTTTTAGAATATAATAGATTTTAAAATTGTTTTTAATTATTTTTAGATAATATAGAAAGAGTATAGTTTTTTTCTTTTATTAATAATAGAGTTTATTTTAATATAGATTTAACCTTTTAATAGATTTTTCTTTTATTAGTTTTAAATAGGATTTTAATAGATTTTTTAAGTAATATTAGAGATTAAATAGAGATTATTAGAATTTTATTAGTTGTAGTTTAATATAGGTTTAAGTAGATATTGATCACCTTTTAGATTTAATTAGGATTTAATCTTTTAGTTAGGGTTAATTGAGTTCATTTAGTTAATTGTTTTAGAGTTAGTTGGGTTTAATCTTTGATTAATTTTTAATTAGGTTTAAGCATTTTAATTCAGAATTATTAATCAGTTTTTTTTTCAGTTTTTTTTAGGGTTTTTGTCCATTATTTCGTATGGGCCCAGTGTAGTTTTTGGAAGCCCAAAATCAAGTCCAATTCGGTTTTTGTCCGTTTTTGTCCACAGAAGGTGACACTTGTCACTATAAAAGTGATGCCACGCGTGTCAACGTGGGGATCCCACCTCACAACTCTCTGCACTCAGAACCACACACGCGTCTCCACTCTCTCTCCCACTCAGGCCACGTGCCACGCATGCAGACCCCCCACTGAGCCACTTGTCCTCCCCTCAGATCTCACCGGAACCCCACCGCCGGGCATGCAGACGCCCTGAACACCCTACCGCCGGCCACCCTAACAGTCTCCGGCCGCCGTCCCTCACCGGAAACTGCAAACTTGCAGAAAATCCCCAAAAACGCTTCGTTCTCCTCCCTTCTTCCTCCGTCCACATTCATCCATAGTTCGCCGGAAAACGCATCCGTCGCCGGAAACTTCATACGAGTTTCCAGAATCTCATAGACTTTCATCAATATTCCCTAGAAACTTCAAGATTTCTTCAACTGTGTTCATGCAGTCATCAAGATCTTCTCCAGAAAATTCAGAGATTCGTTATCTGTGTTCATCATCTCCCAATTCTTTCCCAGAAAAACGCCAAGACCTTCAATCTCCATCGACCTTCATCAACTCCCAGAACGTTCAAGAACGCTCATCCACGATCAAGATTGTCCAGATCGTCTTCAAACATCGCCCAGATTGTTGATCTTCAAGCGATTTCTCAAGATCCTCCAGAATTTCTTCAAATTCTTCAACGAACTTCAAGAACTCACGGCGTCGTTCATACTTCAAGCCAGGTGCGTCATTCTTCGACTCTTGATTCACGGTTTTTTCGTTGATTGTTGAATATAGGGTTTCGTTGGGGTTCACTTAGCATTTAGGTTAAGTTTAGATCTTGAGCGGAAGATTCTTGTGAGAGAGTGAGGTGTTTTGCTTGAGAAGTTTTTTCAAAGTTTGGTTTGATTGTTTGAGAGGGATCAGAGATTGTTTGAGGGAGGGTGTTGGAGATTCATGAGCGGCGTTAGGGTTAGATTGGATGAACAGTAGTCAGAGAGGTTAGAGAAGAAGATGTTTTTGTTGATTGTTAACTTGGATTAGGGTTTGGGATTGGGCCCAAGCCCAAGTTCGTTTTGCTGGTAGTATCCCCGTTTTGCTCGTATCACCCCCTCCATGCGTGTGAGGCTGATGAATTTGGATTGGGCCTTTTGCCCAAATTGCTAAGCGCACCCCTTCCAGCTTGGGCCCAGTGGATAATAAGCTGATGCGTGTTGCTATTTTTACCCTCCCTGCTTTATTTCTTTTTTCTTTTCTCTAATTTCTTTGTTTTCATGCATGTTAGAAATTAATTCATTAAAAATAGTAGATTTGATCAAAAAATCCCATTCTTTTTTCTATATGTTCATAATTCAATGTAGAACTTTATAGTACAAAAACATTAGTTTAATCATGCATTTTCATTTTAATTGCATTTTTTACATGTTTATTGATTTTGAAGTGTATTTTGTGGATATGTCTGCCTTGCTGATTTTAGTTCTTTCATTTGGTATTGATTTTTGCTCTAGTTTTTTAGTATGTTGCACTAGACTAATGCATGTTCCCCATAGATTTTTTCATAGATTTTTTAAAGGCTGATTGATATTGTTTTAGGGGTAGAGAATAGAGACCTCATAACTTGTTGGTAACCCTTGACCATTCATCTGTTAGGGATTGTTTAGTAGCCTTAGAAGTTGACTTAGGCTTTGAGATTTGATCTTGGGATCATAGAGCCATGTAGGTTTCCCCTAGATTTTTGATAGGTTTTTATAGGGTGTTCTGTTATTTTTGTTTGAGCCTGAGAATAGAAGTCTTGATAGGCTTCTGACTTTGAGGTTCAACTGTGGTTGAACTTCAGGGATAGTTTCTTTTGGTTTAGGGGCCTGTGGTTTCTTCTTGAAGATGGAGGCTGGATGAATTCTTGATGGAGCTTGCAAGGATGCATGGATTGAGGTCCTAGTCCAGGAGCGTGTTCTCTGTTTGTGAGGTTTGAGATCCTGAAGTTTGAGGGAAATTTATGGTACTTTCCTGAGGAAGGCACTATGAATGACTTTCATTCTTTCTTCTCACCTCTTTCGTAAGTATCCAATGATGTTGGAGCCTTCATGTGAGTTTAGTTTCTCCTGAGGAGGAATGTAAACTGATCACAGTTGTTGAGCCACATGGGATACGATTCCTAAGTGGAAGCCTCCTAGTACTTTCCCGAGGAAGGCACTATGGGTCTGTTCACTTAGTTCCCTTAGATTCATCTTGGATTTATTAAGTATCCAATGATGTGGGAGCCTTCATGTGAGTTTAGTTTCTCCTGAGGAGGAATGTAAACTGATCACAGTTGTTGAGCCACATGGGATACGATTCCTAAGTGGAAGTCTCCTAGTACTTTCCCGAGGAAGGCACTATGGGTTTGTTCACTTAGTTCCCTTAGTTCAGGTAGGATTTCTCAAGTATTCAATGATGTCGGAGCCTTCATGTGAGTTTAGTTTCTCCTGAGGAGGAATGTAAACCGATCACAGTTGTTGAGCCGCATATGGTATGATTCCTGAGTGGTAACCTCCTGGTACTTTCCTGAGGAAGGCACTATGGGTTTGTCTGCTTAGCTCCCTTTCTTTGGTAAGCTTGTTCTGAAGCTTGGAGACTGGGATTGATTCGTCTTGATTAGGGTTTTGCTTAGGGTTTTGCTTAGAGTTTTGCTTAGGTTTTTGCATAAAGCTTTGTTTAGGGGCTTTGCTCAGGGGTTTGTTTTAGGGTGGTTTAGGGGTCCTGTTCAGGGTTTTTGTTTAAGTTGTGGATAGGAGCTTGTCAGGCTGGTTCGCCTTCTCTTTATGTTGTTTGACTTGTGTGGTGATGTGCTGCATTAGACTTAGGGGTTCATCTAGATATTTCTGAGGTAGGTGCATCTTAGAGATAGGATTTGTGTGCATGAGATGTTGAGGTGGTCCTCCTTCTGCTCGTTTGTTATTGAGTGGTGTTGCGGTGAAAATTTGATATCAAGCTATTAATTAACTTGAACCGTATTTCTTTTTACAACCGGACTTTAATTTATCTAAAGGATAGGTCTAAAGAAAGAAAGAACCTTTTGCGCGATGTGACAACAACGCTTTAAGAGATTCGGGGGTTGGTTATATCTAGGGAAGGTATTAGCACCCTAAATATGTGTAGTACTCTACAGGAACCTTTTGTTTAATTACTTGCTAAGTTTGTGAATTGTGCACTATGGTTTAAGGATTGGGAATTGAGGGAAAATAAATAAAGGCCTAAGTGGTTTTCTAAGTTTGCTCGCAAAGGTATCGCACCTTCTGCCTACGTATCCTGACTAGGATAGAATCAGAGCAATCGCAGTTCACCTCACGAGGGGAAAGAACTCTTGATGATGATCAAGGTTCAAAGGGGGAACAAACATGACAATGCTTGTGTGGAGTTTGACAAAACTCCCTAGTCTAAATTGAAAAGGGAAAGTAAGAAAATCATGACGATGATTCTTACATAGAGTTGACGAACTCTTTCCTAGGGTTCTAGTTGAAGAACACTCCTAGTATGGGTAGGTTTCTTGGACTTCAAGCAAAGTCTAGAGGTTTCTTATTAGGGTTAGAGTGACTTAACAAAGTCAAAAGGGTTTAAGATTTTGGTCCAAGATATTGACAGTCAAGTGGACAGACCTTCCTTTGGAGGGAGAGATAGTGGGCAACTGGACGAAAGCTAACGAGCTTCGTCGCCTGGGGATAAAATAAAATACAAACTTTACACAAACATAATTATGGTAACAACCAATGAAAACATTAAAAGATGCAAAGCAATGGTGACAATCAGAGCAATTGTTTTGGGTACGGGAACCGTGACGACAGTTCGCACCTGGAATACTGTTAACAGACAGATGAGATAAATATAAAAATAATTCGAGGTAAAAATTCTAACATGTTGACAAACATATATAGACATGATAAAAATCAATTTTCCTGAGAAAACACAAGAGGAAACCTTTTAAATTTCATCTGCAACCAAATAGGGTTAGTACCGTTGACGCGCGGATCGCGCATAATCAAACGTGGTGAAAAAATAATCAAACATGGGAAATAATTACATGGAATGAAAGTACATATAAAAACAAACATAATGAAAAAAGAACGGACGAAAAAAGATAAAATATGAGAGAGTTACGAATTTTTGAAGTTTATGTTCAAAAAATGAGAAAAAGTGGCAGCAAGGGTTATCACAAGGGATCGAACCCATGCCAAGACTGATACACGCGCGAGTCTCTACCGCTGGGGCGGCTGTTACATCCATTAATCAAATGGAAACCATAAATATACATGCCTTGTTTGGTTCCATGGTTGGGCAAAAATACATAATCAACACAAATACGATTCATACCGTATCTCACTAACCGCTTATCGGATCGAGGCAAATTTTATATGGATCTTGGGTAGAAAAATGAGAGGAAGAGGATGGTGGTGTTAGTTTTCTGAATTTCTCACTGTAGTGGAAAATTCGAAGGCTCATGCATTTGTAAGTTATGCGACGCATTTTGACATTTTCCAATCAATCCAAGTGTTTTCAAACCATGGTAATCACACATACAACATTCAAACACAATATAAAATGATGTCACTACCTCAAATTATTTAAATTCCAACAGCATATCTCAATGGCGTGTGAAGTGCAAAAAAGTGAAGGAAAGATGCGTGAAGGAATCAATTTTCAAATCTAAGCAGATCCTGGCTCAGTGGTTCATATACACAGTACATACATATTATTTAGAGAAGGTTTGATGCTGAAAACCTCTTCAATACACACAGGTAGCGAAGATGACATCTCAAATGCAACACTTTGGTAAAAATGCATTATGAAGTGAGGATCTCATTGCAGTGTGTTTTTAGCCCAAATGATGATATCAACCGTTCAAAAATGGATGATATGAGGTGTGTGAAATGTGGTTTTGGTGAAAATCCAATTTATGAAAAAAAGTAGCATGTGAGTTGAATGAATGAACTTGGTATGAACATGTGAATGTGAATCTCATGCATAAACTGAGTAAACTAATCACATAGGCATACTCCAAATATGTATTGAAAAAAGTTAAAATGATAAAACCAGAATTTGGATGTTCTATGCAAAGAGTAACAATTGAGTGTCTTGATGATTTTTGAAACATCTGGTAACAATGTGGGAGTCATGAACTTATATGCAAACAGAGCAAGGTAGACATACAAACATGCTCAAAATGTACATGAAAACATGTTTAGATGCTAACAATTAGACTTGTGATGAATTATGCAAAAATGATGTCTCAGTTGCTTATGGTATTGTTCATGACAGCATTTTGAAAAAGACCAACCAAGTAATCTCTAAACTATCACACCATGATAATGATGATGTTTATAATTTGATGACAATGTCTCTACATATGCACATCACACTACTGTCATCCTAGAAGCTAAATGATTCTTCCAGGAGCCAATTAAGTTGAATCAAACACAAAAACAGCAATCACAAATGTTATGGAAACCTAGTAGGCCACACTGAGTTGACACTCAGGCCTTTCAAATGAGCATCAAGGTGATTGGTGTCCAACAATATAGCCACACCTACTGATAGTTCTCAATTGCCTTCAAACTGAAAGGAGTCACAACTCCACTAGCACCTTAAAAGATCCTGCCAAGTCAAGACTGATATGACAAAATCAACAAACTAACATCAGGTCAAAAAGAGTGGAGGCTGCTGCCAATTCCTGGCAGGTTTAACTATGGCCTCCTGTTTAAGTCATGTTCAATGACCAACAAGAACTGAAACAGGTTCTATCACATGTCTTGTACAAGCACACACACAGCCAGCTACTCCAATCAGTGTTCAAAGTCAAGTACTTGTCAAATTCTGTTATACATCAAAACTATAGCAGCTTTGGAATTTCTCTATGCTTACCAATCAGCACAAGCTCAACATAGACAGAAATGTATTGGCCAGCCTAGGTTGTGGTATGATCTTACATTTGGCTTGCATCCACATACTAAACAAGCATAGTCAAACATAAAAACAAAACCACATTTTAACAATGAAAACCAAATTTCAGAAATGGTAGGTGTTCACCACAGTCAACAATTATGAGAAACCACATCTGCAGTGCCTAAGACTGATACAAAGAATCCATGATTATGCATCTCAATAGGGAAAATTAAATCTAGACCTCTACCAGCAGCCCTTAAGCTGAGTTGGCTCAGAAATGAACAAAACCAAACTTATGACCCTGCAATGACTCAACCTGATACTGAAATGCCAAGGCAAAAATAAAAAAAAAGCAAGTAAACACACAATTTGGACAATAGCACCAAAAAGAAGGTTGTGCTCCATAACCTACAAAACTGAAACTAACCTTGACAGTATGATTTAAATGACATAATGCAACAAGTCATGGGATGTCTGCAAATGGAGGTTATATCTCTTACCAATTCAAATTCTGAAAGTCTTAACAGATTTTTAAGCAAACTGCCTCATCACATCCTATCAAACCACAATAACCCCAATTCAAAGATATCTCAAGATAGCAAGCCTTGTATGATGGATTTCCTATGGGAGTGGTGTCAACTAGGTTAGCCCCCAGTTCTGAATAACCTCAAACCACAACACAATATCATGATAGATCAGTCTTTATAGCAACCTGAACCATGGCTAGAATCTAAGTTAAACTAGCAAGCCCAAATTCTGTGTCAGTGGTGAGATTGGTTTTCTGCAAAGAAAGGTTTTTCCCTAGGTGCTACTGTGATCAAAATCAGTCTGTTGCTTGTCAATGATATTTTTAACAGGATAAGGTTAACTAAACTACATGTAATTAACCAGTAATTAGGAGCCCATTCTCATGACAGCAATGATCATTTAGAAACCATAACCAACACCTGAATCCTAATAGACTACAACTTGTAACAGGATTTTGAACCAAACTTAAACAACTAGCACAAACTTCCTAAAAGCAGGTTTTTCTTTTTTAGAAGAGACAAACAAACATAAATAACAACAAGCCTTCACAACCTCTCTTGCATGAGACCTTAAAACTACTTGTGGCTAAACAGGGTACTGACATTAGATTGAAAAGCAACAACCAAATCGTTAGACTGTTCCAAGCCAGCATCAGTTGCTTAGGTAAAGGTCTAGGCAGAATTGAAGTACAACAGCCAATCATGCTATTAACCCTCAACCAAATCAGCGTGGATTTAAC
This sequence comes from Lathyrus sativus, assembly GCA_963859935.3. Lineage (NCBI taxonomy): Eukaryota > Viridiplantae > Streptophyta > Magnoliopsida > Fabales > Fabaceae > Lathyrus > Lathyrus sativus. The sequence continues at coordinate 82,313,048 of OZ012736.1, forward strand.
AGAAACATCCTCTTACTTTAAGTAACAGTTTTATATGTATGAAATTAAATGTGCATTCATGAATCCTCAAAGAAAGCAGACTAATGGTGATTAAGGGGAAATTTCATGTGTCCCTTTGTGTGTGAAAGTGTAGCAACAAGACTTAGTTATCAATCAAAACAGAACTAACCCTCAATGAGGAAACAAAGTAACCATATGAAGAATTTAAAACTGGTAGCAAAACAAACAATCAACAATACCTCACTCAGCAGGCAAGTCCCAATCATTTTTGGAATGGATTAAATGTTCAGAATTTGGCATATTTGCTGCAAACTGACATGATTTGCAACAGCCAAACACAATGATCAAACTCAGACCAACAAAGCTTAGTCAAGGGCCATTGTTTCAACTGCTAAACATTCAAAGACTACTGATGTTGATATCCTGCCACCACTTGGTAACAGCCTTTCTTTAGATGAAGAGTTTCAGGCAAAACAAACAATTTCTAAGATAGAAGATATGATCCAATACTGAGAATTAGCAGCCTGAGTGCATCAATATGAAATGATAAATCCATCCTTCACACAAAGCCCATTAGCAGTCCTTAAACCAAAAGATGAGCTAGCAGTCTAAAGGCAAACCCTTGTGGCAATCTCAAGGTATACCAAACAAATTCACACAGGTTCTCTTAGCAGGCCAACCAAATTAGTAGCCTTGATGCTAATCAGAATAAACTGAGACAATATCACAGTACCTCCAAGGTAAACACACTTTTAAAATGTCAAGGGTCCACACAAACTAAACCTAGAGCCTATGGACAAAACTTAAAGAAACCAGGTTGTTTGCTAAGGAAAACCAAACATATGAATTCAATCTAGTCACACAGAACAATCAAACTTGAACAAAACTATAAAGCTAAACTTGGATAAAAGATCTGATATTGTAACACACATTCTAAGACTCACTAAAACTTATCTTTCCCAAACAACAAATGTCATGTAAATCATCAACAATTCATAGCTTCAAATTAAAAATGCCAAAGTATGAAAATGATGAAAAAGTTGATAAAGACCAATCACATACCTCTTGTAGACTCTTTTAAACAGGTTAGGACAGTTGAGAAAAACCAGAGATGTTGAATCCAAGTTTTGGCTTTTTTCCTCACTTGAAACTTAAGAAACAAGCCACTTGAGATGCCAAAGGGAGATTTATGAGTTTCTGATGATGGATGAAGGTTTGAACAGCCAAGGTATATGGTATTTGAGGTGTTCAAAGGATCAAAGCCTCAAGAAAATGTTTGGAGATCAGTTTGGAAGTTTTTAGGGCTTTTGGTCAAAGTAAGCTTCGTGAATAGTTGACTTTTGGATTCCTTGTGATTTTTGGTGGTTCAATGGTTTGTACACCTTATATATGCTATTTATAAAGTGTATGGATGATAGTTTGGGTGCTGGAACATGTAGAACTTGATGTGGTAGAGATTTCACTTCAAGGCCATTTTTGAGTGTTTTGGTGAACTTTGTGATTTTTTGAGAAATTGAAGCAAGATGATGGAATTGTGATGACAGAGGTTATTTGTGGTTTCTATCAGATAAGATGTGTTGGAAATGAGGTGAGGGATCCCTCCTTTTATAGAGAAAATGATTGAGGTGCTTGCTAGGAAGTCTTGCTTAACCATGAAGCAAACTTGATATTTTCAACCACTTGCCAACTTTCCTTGCTTCTTCTGATCTTTGGCTGTCTCCTTAACCCAATGGACAAGTTTAAATGATGTTTCTACTGGTAAATTGCAGCCTAGATGCTTGGTAGAGTGGCTGGAGCAGAATCACTTTCCACCTCATGCTTGGAAAAGTCAAAAATGACAACTTAGGCAATGAACTTCCAATCTTTAATTCTATGCTATCTCCATGCAATTTCTTTGCTTCAACTTGCTTGAGATGTTCAATATATCAGATAGTATGAGTTTGACAAGTTAGAATTGGCCCGCTTGAGTGATAGAGGTGCTTTTGCAAAATTGGTCAATGTGGGACTAGTATGACAAAATACCAACTTTGAACACATGTATCTCTCAGCTCATAACTCACCTTGAGATGTTCTTGTACAATTTAGAAAGCCCTCACATAGTACTAAAACTTTCATGTTGGCCATAAATCTTGATTCTATTTGAAACTAGGTGAAAAACCCCCTTGAATTTGGCTGATTTTAGCTTTTAAAGTGAAAATAACTTAGAAATTTTCTAAGTTATTTTCCCTTCTAGGAAAGTTTTTGCTTATATCTCAAAAAGTATGCATTTTCTGGTTGTGGACTAGTATGGGACTTTTGTAGGACTTATCAATAGCTTTCAAATGAGACTAGAACCAACTCAATTGGATGTGTGGTTAAGGAGATACGGTTTAGCCCTTTTCAAAACCCTAATTTCCCGATTTCTCGATTACTCTCTCATCCTTGATCCAACGATCATGAAAATTTATATGCAAGTCCATTATGACATAAGGAACAACTTTGATTCACAACTTGGATTCCAAATCTCAAAATTTGAGGAGTTGACTTTTCGGTCAACCGTACGATCGATCGGTGCCGATCGAGTCGCCTGTTGATATTCTAGACATCCTGGGACTTTGACACTTCTTGAATAGTCTTTAATAGCCTATATTAACTTCATGGACCTTACTCCCACCATTAAAACATCTTCCAACATCAAAGTCAAACCACAGTTGACTTTCCACTAGTTAAAAACCCTAATCGGGGCCTCCTGACTGCACTGTTCTTGATTCTGAAATGATTTCTTCAAATTGACTTCTCATTTGACTTTGATATTATCTTTGATTTCATTCCATGATTGAATTGGCCCAAATCATTGGCTAATCATTCCTTGGTTTCTTTGAATTTGTCGGTGCGAACCCTGGTTAGTATGTAACTTGACAATAATAAACTTGCACTGATTTAGGGTTAGATAATTCATGATCATGCTTCTAAAAATGATAATGAGGATCTAAGGGGTCAAAATTTGGGGTACAACAGTTGCCCCTATTTAAATATCTTCACGAGATGACTGAGAGATGACAATTCTCGGAAAATCGCAGTGAAAGGTATTTAAATATAGATAACCAAAAATTTTGTCCCTTAGATCCGATGCCATGCTAAAGGACAAGTTATGATATGCCATGCAATCTAAATGATGTTTTATGATGCTTGAATGCAAACAACATAGACGCAACGAGAATGATAAAAGAAACAGTAAACAAACAGTGACAAATACAAGGACTCGATACTGGGGACTCGTACCGAAAAACTAAATTAACAGTTCAGACATGACTGCTAGCGTAAGAAGGAAAACTTCACATGGGGAAGAGACAAATCCAATAAAGATGACAATCTTATTGGAACAGAGGTACTCCACCGGGGAGAAGAATAGACTTCTACTAGGGAAATGAAAAATTAATTCCATCGGGAAAAGAGAATCAGGATTCATTGGGGAAGCGAAAGACTGGATACAACCTCACTGGGGATGATCAGATGAGGAACTTCCTATAGTGAAGAGTTCAAACGGGATCTTCAGGAATGGACTAGAAATAAGACTAATCACACGTGGAGGATACTAGTGACGACTAGATCTCCGAGACTTGACTGGGAACATGGATCACTGGGGATACATCCTCAGCTTCTGCAAATAGTTCACACATTGCTAGTAATCAATAGACTTCCTGGGGAATTGGTAACGACCAGAATTCCAAGCGATGCCAGTGACGAATGGTCTTTTAATGGTGATTGGTGATGACCAAATCAGGGTTCCAATAACGATTGGTTTTAAACAATGCCAGTTACGACCGAATTTTTTAATGAAGATGGTGACGACCATACTGGGGAATACCAATGACAATTGGTTATACAAAAATGCTAGGGATCACCAGATCTTCTAGCTAGAGATTGGTGACAACCAAACTGCAATAGACTCCAAGTAACGATTGGACTCTAGACGATGATACCAGTTACGACTGGGTTTCAAAGGGAAAGATCGGTTAAAACCTCAAGATACCAATGACGATTGGATTTAGGCAGTGCCAGTGACGACTGGACTTCATGGGGAGAGTTAGTGGCAACTAACAAGATACCAATAATAATTGAAACAATACCAGTGACGACTGGATTTCCCGGGGAAAGGTTGGTAACAACCAGACTAAGAGGCGCCAATGACAATTGGACTTTTATTTAGTGCCAGTGACGACTGGACTTAAACTTGGAAACGAAGTGAGTAACAATTTAGACTTTGCAGGGATTAATAGATGTCACTAACTCGGGGAACAAACGAATCACACTGATCCCACGATGAGGGGTGTACGTAGACTTGGGAAATAAACCCGAAGACCTACTAGGGAATAAAGCCTGTAGGTAGATTTTGCTGAGGTGAATTCAAACAGATGTCCAGAAATACTTTGCTGGGGGAGGAATCTTCATATCATCACAAGAAATCCTGAGGGATAATCTTCAATTTTGGTAATCATGCATGGCCAAAGGACTCTTCGTCGCCCAACTTGCTAGCATTTCATTGGGGAATGTAAATCCCGACTGTGTATCAAGACTCCTGCTACCCTGAAGTTTCGGGGAATGTATGATTTTCCTCGAGTCTTTCCACAAGTTAAAACATTTTGTAAAATATTTCCAAGTTACTATTTTTTTTCAAAAATCTGGACTTTAATGCTTTCAAAAACAATCGTTGACTAACGAACGGTATTTTGCATAACAAAGAAAATAAGGAACTGATAATTTGCACAAGAAAGAGAGGCTCAAAAGGCTGATTTTATTTAAAGGATAAAATCTTGCCAATGACAATATTCCATGGAAATTTTTACAAGTAAAATGGAAAAAGTGGATAAGGTTACATTGAATCCTGTGACCTAACTATCCCTAAAGACTAGAATTCTCCAAGATCCTTGCTTCTGACGAGAGCTGTTGAGATGAATCTTTGTTGAGTCTGCAGTGTTGATGCCTTTGTCTGATGCAGCGAAACGCCTTTGTCCCTAATTTTTGCCTGGATTGCCCCTTCGGGTTTTCAATCCACCGGGACACTCATTTTTGCCTAAGCCGCCCTTTCGGGTTTTCAACTTAGCGAGCTTTTTGATTTCTTTTCTCTTTTTCCTTTCCTTCTCTTTTTCTTTTCTACCCTAACTTTTGCATAAACCGTTCTTTTGGATTTTCCGGTTTATCGGGTACTTTTTAGGCGTAATATTTCCGAACTGCGTCAGAATTTATCGGGTGTGTGAGTTGTTCTCCGTCCATGGTAGTAAGGATCAGTGAACCTCCGGAGAATACTGTCTTCACAATAAAGGGGCCATCATAATTAGGCATCCACTTCCCTCTTGCGTATTTGTGAACTGGTAAGATCTTCTTGAGCACAAGTTCTCCTTCGCGGAATTCTCTGATACGGACCTTTTTATCGAACGCCCTCTTGATTCTTTTTTTGATACAACTGGCCGTGACACATCGCAGACATGCGCTTTTCATCGATGAGATTCAGCTGATCAAATCTTTCTTTAATCCATTCTGCCTCTTCTAACTTGGTTTCCATGATGACTCTGAGGGATGGTATCTCGACCTCGACGGGAAGAACTGCGTCCATTCCATATACCAGAGAAAAGGGAGTTGCCCCTGTGGAAGTGCGGACGAAGGTTCTGTATCCGTGCAGGGCAAACGGCAGCATTTCATGCCAATCTTTGTAGGTTTTAACCATTTTCTGCAAGATCTTTTTGATGTTTTTATTTGCAGCTTCCACAGCTCCATTCATCTTTGGACGGTAAGGGGAAGAGTTGTGGTGTTCTATTTTGAAGTCATCACATAATTCTTTCATAACTTTGTTGTTCAGATTGGTTCCGTTGTCTGTTATAATTCTGCTTGGGATCCCGTAGCGACAGATGATCTCCTTTTTAATGAAACGAGCCACCACTTGACGTGTAACATTGGTGTAGGATGCAGCTTCAACCCATTTTGTGAAATAGTCGATGGCAACCAGAATGAAACGGTGTCCATTTGAAGCTTTTGGCTCAATTGCCCCAATCATGTCAATCCCCCACATAGAGAAAGGCCATGGCGACGACAATACATTCAACAGTGTTGGAGGCACATGCATTTTGTCAGTGTAGATCTGACATTTGTGACATTTTCTGGCATACTGAATGCAGTCGGTTTCTAAAGTTAACCAATAATAACCAGCTCTCAAGATCTTTTTGGAAATGGCGTATCCGTTGGCGTGAGTACCAAACATTCCTTCATGAACATCTTTCATTAACAAGTCCGCTTCTCTTTTGTCAACACATCTGAGTAAGACCATATCATGATTTCTTTTGTAAAGTACACCATTGCTGAGGAAGAATTTGGATGCTAATCGCCTTAGTGTTTTCTTGTCAAGTGCCGTAGCATCTGTGGGATATTCTTGCTTCAACAGATAATTCTTTATATCATGATACTAGGGCTTGCCATCAGTTTCTTCTTCAATCATTTGACAGTAAGCAGGCTCTGTCTTGCGTTCAATTTTGATAAGTGTGTTATCGTTGACATCTCTAGTTTTCCACATTGAGGCCAGCATGGCTAAGGCGTCGGCGATGTGATTCTCTGCTCTTGGAACATGTTTAAAGGTGATTTCGTCAAAATACTTGATCGTTTCAACGATATAAGCTCTGTAAGGGATCAGGTTTTCATGTCTTGTCTCCCATTCACCCGTGACTTGGTAGATAACCAATGCTGAGTCTCCACTGACTTCGAGATTTTTGATTTGGAGATCAATGGCTGCTTCGAGACCAAGGATACATGCTTCGTATTCAGCAATGTTGTTTGTACAATCAAAGTCTAGTCTGGCTGTAAACGGAGTGTAACCACCTTCAGGATTCATTAAAACTGCACCTACGCCATGTCCGCTATAATTGGAGGAACCGTCGAACATCATTTTCCACCAATTCTCTGTCTGTTGACCTTTGTCAGAACTTGTTTCTTCACAATCTTTTACTAACATGATATCTTCATCCGGAAAATCAAACTTCAGAGGTTCATAATCTTCGACAGGTTGATCTGCGAGATATTCTGATAACACACTGCCTTTGATAGATTTCTGAGCCACATATTGAATATCATATTCTGATAGTAACATATGCCACCGGGCGAGTCTTCCGGTTTGTGCCGGCTTCTCAAAGATGTACTTTATTGGATCCACTTTCGAGATCAATAAAGTGGTGTGACAAATCATATACTGCCTCAAACGCTTAGCGGCCCATGCTAAAGCACAACAAGTCTTTTCTAGGAGTGAGTATCTGCTTTCACAATCAGTAAATTTCTTGCTCAGATAATAAATGGCATGTTCTTTCCGTCCAGATTTGTCTTGTTGACCCAGAATGCAACCCATTGAGTTTTCAAGCATTGTCAAATACATAAAGAGAGGCTTTCCCGGAACGGGTGGTATCAAAATTGGAGGTTCTTGGAGATAACCTTTGATTTTATCGAACGCTGTTTGACAATCAGAATTCCATACGACCGTTTGATCCTTTCGTAACAACTTGAAGATCGGTTCACAGGTGGGGGTCATATTGGAAATGAACCTGGATATGTAATTCAACCTTCCAAGGAAGCTTTTAACCTGATTTTCGGTCCGTGGAGCTGGCATGTCTTGGATGGCACAGACTTTGTCTGGATCCACTTCAATCCCCTTGTGGCTGACAATAAAACCGAGTAATTTTCCTGATCTGACTCCGAAAGTGCACTTTGAGGGATTCAACCTCAACTGATATTTCCGGAGTCTTTTGAATAACTTCAACAAATGTTCTAGATGGTCTTCTTCATTTTGAGACTTGGCGATCATGTCATCCACATATACTTCTATTTCTTTGTGCATCATGTCGTGGAACAAAGCCACCATAGCTCTTTGATAAGTTGCGCCTGCGTTTCTCAAACCGAATGGCATAACCTTATAACAATAGGTTCCTCATGGAGTGATGAAGGTTGTCTTTTCCATGTTGTCAGGATCCATTTTGATTTGATTGTAACCAGAGAACCCGTCCATAAAGGAAAACACTGCAAACCGAGCTGTATTATCTACCAAAGTATCAATATGTGGTAGAGGGAAGTCGTCCTTTGGACTGGCTTTGTTTAAATCTCGATAATCCACACACATCCTTACCTTTCCATCTTTCTTTGGTACAGGAACAATGTTGGCTACCCATTCTAGATACTTGGCCACTGCAAGGAAGCCTGCATCAATCTGCTTTTTTACCTCATCTCTGATTTTGAGAGCCATGTCGGGTCTGGTTCTTCTGAGTTTCTGTTTAACCGGTGGGCATTCAGGTCGGAGTGGTAACTTGTGAACCACTATGTCTGTATCCAAACCAGGCATATCCTGATAAGACCAAGCAAACACATCTACATATTCTCTTAAGAGTTCCTTTAACTGCTGTTTTACCTCTGCCCCTAGGGCTGCCCCAATTTTGACTTCTTTTTTATCTTCTTCGGTACCAAGGTTGATAACTTCTACCTGTTCCTTATGGGGTTGAAGCTCTGCATCCTCTTTTTGGGCCAGTCTTACCAGTTCATCGGGAATTTCACATTCTTCATCCTCGTCTTCAGCTTGGTAAATTGGTGAATCAAGGTCAGGAGGAGATGCATGGTCACAGGATTCAATGGGGTTATGGTCATCACTGCATGTTTGAAGGGTTTACTTTATCAAAACACATAATCAACAAAATGCAACACACACAGAGAAAGAGAAAATTGTTTTTGTTTTGGTTTTTTGTATTGCCATTTTTCTTTCAAAGTAAAAGCAAAAGACGGTAAAGAAACAACACGAGGATTTTTAACAAAATAGTCCATTCTCATTGATATTTCTTTGAAAGCATGGGGCCCTTACAAAACGTTCCTATAGCCTTGGGCACGGCTATGGAGATTTTAAAAATAACAAAGAGAAATAACAAATTACTTTAACTTGGGAAAAACTACAGGAACTTCGATAGCCTCCCAGTTGTTCAGAGTAGCTTCGTCGTGATACACTAGTGCTTCTATGTCTTCACTTTCAAGATTTTCTTCCATGGCGTTAATTTGAAAACCGCCACTGATAAATATTTCTTGAATAGCCTTTGGCCGGCTGTTGTCATGCCTCGGTTCTTCACTTTGAGTTGGTTTGTAACCCAACCCCTGGCGGTTCGTCTTCGGCTTTACCTTAATGACCTCTCCCCATCCTGCGGGAGTGCCTTCTTCCAGCGTAGCTTTGGCGCTTTGAGCAGATGCGAAAGTTGGACTACTTTTTGCCACCGTCTCCTCTATCATCACTGCGTTTGCTATTTCTAGTGCTTGGAATGATGTCTCTAGTGCATTCTCTTCTGCTTCAATGTGCCGGAATGATGAAAGATTACTGACCATTAATTCTTCTTCACCATGAACAATCACCAGCTTATCATTTACCACAAACTTCATTCTTTGGTGTAGGGTAGAAGTTACCGCCCCTGCTTCATGGATCCAGGGACGTCCCAGTAGGCAGCTATAAGCTGGGTTTATGTCCATCACCTGAAATACAATGTTGAATTCATGGGGTCCCACCAAAATTGGTAATTCTACTTCTCCGATGACCGTCCTCCTCGAACCATCAAAAGCTTTTACAATTAACGAGGTTGGTTTCATCTCTGCCCTGGTATAGGCTAATCTGGACAGTGATCTTGCGGGTAACACGTTTAATGAGGATCCTGTGTCGACCAGTACTCGTGCCAAAGTATCTTCCTGGCATTTGATGGATATGTGTAGCGCACGGTTGTGATCACGTTTTTCTTTGGGTAACTCGGCGTCGCTGAAGCTTAAAGTATTGCACGCTGTGATGTTAGCTATTACTGAATCAAACTGCCCAAGCGAAATATCCTTAGTGACGTGTGCTTGTCTCAACACCTTCTGTAATGCTTCCCTGTGAGCTGGAGAATTTATCAAGAGTGACAGGATTGATATTTTTGATGGCGTCTGATGAAGCTGATCTATTACCTTGTAATCACTTCTTCGGATAATCCTCAAAAATTCATCATTTTCTTCTTCTGTGCTCGGAGCTTCTTTTTCTTTGATTACCACAGCAGGAATGACTTCCTTTGGAATAGCTACTGATTCTTTTGGCTGATAGATCCGACCGCTGCGGGTCATCTTGCTAGTGCCGGCAATATTGGTCACATCCTTCTGATTATCTGTCTGAACAATCTTTCCCGTTTCTTGGTCTACCACGGTCACATCGTATTTCCACGGAACAACTTTTGTATTGTCATAATGGAACGGTCTTGGTTTCTGAACTACGATTGGTCGTGGTTGACCTATAGCAGCTCTGTTGAAAACTGGCCTTGCACCCCTGTTAAACACTGGAACTTTCTCTCTTTTCCTGGATAGGTCGAAAACTGGCTCTATTACAGAAACCTCTTCTTTCCTTTCCTTACCACATACTTGTAATATCCCCTCATTTATCAATCTTTGTATATCTTCCCGTATCCCATTACATCCACTGGAACTAACGGTACATTTTTCACATTGGTTATGAACATCTCCCAACAACCCTGCTTCTGTCAGCTTATCATGCAATGTCTTCAATGGCGTTCTGATTTTTGACACATCATTAATTATCTCTTCATCTGACTTTTCAATGGCATTGACCCCTCCATGGTTTGGCAGTGGGTTACTTTTGACGTTAGGTGGTACATCATCAAAGGACAAGATTTTCTTCTCCATCAACTCTCTTACCAGATGTTTTAAGGCAAAGCAACCTTCTAAGTCATGGCCGGCAGCACCTTCATGGAAAGCACAATGAGCATTTGGGTTATAATGTGGAGATGTGGTATCTGGATTAAGTGGTCTTGTCGTGATCAACCCCTGTTGGACCAAAGATGGATATAACTCAGTGTACGTCATTGGTATTTGTGGAAGTGGAGGTTTTGTTGTTGGCCTCCGGTTCTGGTATTGTTGCCTGGGCTGTGGTACCCTCTGCTGCTGATTTTGTTGAAAGGGCGGAGCGTTGGGCGCTCGTTGATGCCCTTGCTGGTTTTGCTGATACATGGGTGCTGGTCGCCCTGGTTGATAGTTTGAAGTGGAATGGTTGAATGCTAGGGTCACAGCTGCCACATATTGCTGAGGGGCATACTGTACCGGGTACATGGGTCTTTGTTGATGAAACTGTTGAACATAGTTAGGCTGGATTGGCTGGAAGAAACTTTGTTGAGGCGGTTGATATTGCTGATATGGAGGTCTCATGGTACGGATTCTTCTCCCCATTATGGCATTTGTCTCACCTTCTTTCTTCTTGTGAAACCCACTGCTGACCTTCTTAATACTGCTGTTGTTAGAACTGCCGGAGCTGCTGGCTACCTTTCCACTTTCCATCCCTAATTCTACCCTTACTCCCACGGCTACAATGTCTGAAAAACTTGCAGACACACTGCTGATCATTTTCTCATAGAATTCTGGTCTCACTGTGTCAACAAACCAGTCTGTCAGTTCCTTCTCACTTAGGGGTGGCTCTACCTGGGATGCTGTTTCTCTCCACCGCTGAGCGTATTCTTTGAATGACTCTGTGCTTTTCTGGGACATGTTCAACAATTGCCTTCGGTCAGGTACCATATCCATATTATATTTGTAATGTTTCATGAATGCATCTGCCAAATCTTGAAAACTGTGGATTCTGGACTGATCTAGACTTAGATACCATTTTGCTGGAGCTCCTTTCAGACTGTCTTGGAAGCAATGGATCATTAACTTGTCGTCTTCGACGTGTGCTGCCATTCTTCTATAGTACATGATTAAGTGAGTTTGTGGGCAAGTAGCTCCTGAGTACTGATCGAAATTTGGGATTTTGAATTTTGGTGGTATTACTAGTCCAGATACCAAACACATTTCTCTGGCGTCAGTGCCAAAGGTATCATTTCCTTCCATTGCTCGGATCTTTCTCCCTATCGTTTCAACACTCTCCCTCAACCTCTCATGTGATTCATTTTCCTCTTCATACCCTTCGGGTCCTTCGTATACCGGTGGTGGATTATGAAAGATGGGGCGTGCTTGAACCTGAACTGTAGCTAGAGTGTAGGTGGGAATAACTTGTGGAATCTCACCTCCCAAGGGAATTGTCTGTTGAGTGACTCTCGGCGGTGGCACAAAGCCTGGAGGTAACCCATAGGTTGGCACATTGGCAATAGTAACAGCTGTCGGGATTGGTTCTGCAGTGATTTCAGAGACAACGGTGGCTTGAGTGTCCAACATTGCCCGGATGACTTGCAAGGCTTCTTTGATCTGTCCCATGCCTCCTAGGAGCTCTCCGAGTTCATTGTCGATTCTGTTTACATCCAAGTTCTGCTCTTCCATCCTTAAGCGAGCTTGGGCTCGTGTGTTGTACTGATGGCGAGGTTTCAGTGTGATTCTCTGACAAGACAGAGGGATGAGACTTGACTCAGGAACATGTATATGCAATGTTTATGAAATGCGGACATGCAAAATGCAGATTTTAAACATTCAAGGGAATAAAAGCTTTATTTGCGAATATTATAACAATAAATAGGAAAAACAGCCAAATCTTCATTGATAATATCTGGAGAGTTTACAACATCAAACGGGAAATGAAAATACAAGCTTCTACAAAATACGAAAAACAACAACAATAGATTCTAGATTCTTTTGATGGATGGTCCTTCATCTTCAGACTGATTCTTTCTTCCACCTTGACGTACCAATTCTTGAAGTTCTTCTTTCTCTTGCATAGCCTTGAAATACTTATCTCTCCACATTTTCCCTTCTTTCTCAGCTTTTGCCAAGGCGGCCTTCAACTCTTCTACGAGGGTAGGCTTGGGCGAGTCAGGCTCAAAGCGGGTATAGAACATCTTCATTGCCGCTTCTCTTACCCAGGATAGGTAAGATTCTGAAACAGTAGCGTTGTGGGGGCATAGGGCAGTTACTCCTCTTGTGTGGACATAACGCCAAGCGTACGCGATTCGAGCCCTATAAGCAGGATTCTTCCTTTCCTCCAAGTAAAATTTCCTCAAATAGTCCGGATCGGGTTCATCTTCCATGGGGTGCCCCAACTGTCGACGGGCCAGAATAGGATTATAGCTAATGCACCCATTGACGCTGATGAGCGGTACATTCGGGAAATCTCCACAGCTTTGGATCATGGAAATTCCTCCATACATAGGATCAAACCATTTAATGTCTGAGTGTTTGAGCAACAGCAGCTTTTCCGTCCATGAGAGTCCATTTTGCTTATCCCAAATGGCTGGAATTTCTGACAAGTGTGAAATAAACCACTTGTGCAGGAGAACGGTGCAACATTCAATTCGTCCAACCCCATAGCGGTTCCTTCGGTGGAGGGTAAAATAAGTGTCGGCCAGCAAGGTGGGTACAGGATTTTTGATCAAGAAAAGATTGATCGCATCTGCGTCCATAAAATCACTAGCAGTTGGGAACAGGAATAGTCCGTAAATAAGTAACACCAGGATGGCTTCAAATGCTTCAGTATTTTGTGACAAGGCATAGCTCTGAGCTTTTTCATATAGGAACATAGCTGAAATTCCGTACAAACCTCCCTTAGCACCCATATGAGATCGCACTTCGTCCAATTCCAAATACGCGGCCTCTGCAACTGCTCTTTCATTAGGAGTCCCCTCCCTTCCAGAAAAGGGACTGGGGGTAACGTCTACCCCCATTAGGGCGGAATACTCCTCCAAAGTTGGTAGCAACTGATAATCTGGAAACGTGAAGCAATGATAGGTTGAATCATAGAATTTCACGAGTGCGGATAACATTTCTTCGTACACTTGAACTTCCAGTAATGACAGCATATTCCCATGTCTTCCTCTGAACGCCTCGGGGTCTTCCACCAAACTCACCAGTTTCTTCAGGTTCTCTAGTCTCGGTCTTCGGAACACAACCTCTTCTCTCTTTCCAGAATCCATCCTATAATATCTGCAAAATAATCTTTTAGTTCCTTGAATGTTTAAAATAACAAGAATGCAACCCTAAATGTAAAAGTTTTATGGAACTCAATTTTACCAAAATATCCTTTCATTTCATTGATTTTTCAAAAAGGGTATTACAAAAAGATTTCAGTACATCTTACAAAAAGCCCTAATATTACAACTTAATATGCTCTAAAAATCCTCTCTCTTCTTGATTCTTCTGAGCTCTTCTTCCACCTGTGCTTTCTCAAGGATGAGTTTGTTTACCATAGCCTTCCAAGGAGTTGATTGATGGTTGGAATAAAATGCATCTTCCTGTGCCTTCCTCTTCTTGCTTGCAACTGCTTCCTCTTCTTTTGACTGAAGTTGTTTGCGGAGTTCCTCGTTTTCTTCCATAGCCACCTGATATTTGTACTTCCAGGATACCTCAGTCTGTTGTGACTTCCTCAGAGCGATCTTCAGCTTCTCTTCCTCAGACATGAAAATCAATGGTTGTTCTTCTATTAATACCATAGGCTTTTGTGGAGGATAAGGCATTTTCAACTGAATGGCCCTCTTTCGTACCCATTGGAGATAAGGTTCAAAAGAGATGCAGTTAGGTCTTCCCAAGTCCTCTTTTCCTTTTCGGTGTATATGCCCCCATGCCTTGAGAATTTCATCTTTTAATTCTGAAACTCCTGTGAAGAAAATACCTTCTACGTGAGCGCTGCAGGGTTTGTCTTTCAGCGGATAACCAAATTGTCGACGAGCAAGCACAGGGTTATAGCTGATTCCCCCATTTGTACCAAGGAGAGGTACATTCCCGAAGCTTCCACAACTATCAATGATTTTGATTCCATCGTAACTACGGCTGTACCAGTCAATATCGGAGTGAGTAAGAGCCATAATCTTTTCAGACCACCATCCTTTGCTCCAAAAAGTATGGGCTTTGGGTAGACGAGAAACAAACCATTTATACAACAACGGAACACAACAGACGATCATTCCTCCTTTGTGAAGATTTCTTTGATGAACAGAGTGGTAAGCATCAGCTAGTAGAGTAGGTACTGGATTCTTATTCAAGAATATTTTGATGGCATTGAGATCCACAAAGTTGTCAAAGCTCGGAAAAAGAAAGATCCCATAAATAAGTAAGGCTAGAATAGCCTCAAAAGCATCCATACTCAAGTGATCGGCATAATACTGAGCCTTCCCAATCAAGAATTTTGCAGTCAGCCCAAAGATTCCTCCTTTAGTAACCATGTTCTTCTGAATGTCTACCAACCCGATACGTGTGGCTTTAGCAATTTCTTCCTTTTTAGGGTCCTTCTCCATGACGGGAAAAGGAGATGCATCAAGGATGGGTAACCCAATCAGACAGGAATACTCTTCAAGTGTTGGCATTAACTGATAATCCGGAAATGTGAAGCAGTGATAAAGTGGATCATAGAACTGGAGTAATGTGGAAAGGAGTCCCGAATCCATTCTCTTCCTTGTTTTCAGTAGAGACAACAAATTCCCGTACCTGCTCTTGAATCCTTCTACATCTGTGATCAGAGTGCTCAACCTTTCAATCCCATCTATATTAGGGCTTTTGTAAGTGTACTTTATAGTTTTCTTTTTTTCGTTGTCCATGATTTTCCTGATATTTTATAAATAAACGACTCTGAGTTCCATAAAACTTTTATGACATGATGTTTATGGATGCATGAATGCACAAACACAGGTAATCACATATTCACAGATTTACACAAGTAAACAGACAAGGTTTCGGGTTTGGAAAATATGAGCAAGGAGTCAAGGTCTACCCTCCCCAAAGGTATGTACTAAGGTTTCCATAACTGCAGAACAAGGTTCTAAAAGAGTTCCTGGAGTCCTCGACCCATCTTTCGGATATTACCAATTTCCCAAATACTTGGTGGTCGATAATATTCTCAAGAGAGTCTCGTCCAAGTGTAGTATCGCGTATCAACTACTTTGGAATTACTTCCTTATAGTCACCGCACTACATCCTAATAAAGCCATAGTGGGGGAAAAGGTATCTAAAGGTCCTCAATGTCATGGGCACCTATGTAGAAAGTAGCATTGTTTTCACGAATACTCGATCAACAATACTAACTCTCAAAAAGGGCCTCTACTGAGTGGTGATTTTCTCAAGTCAGCTTGGTCGGGAATCTACTCCCTATAAGCCTTCTTGAATATATCACCTTCCTATCATAAGTACGCTCGAACACGGGTATAGTGCTGTCTCACCATTTCAAGTTTCCCAAACCAACAGAGCACAAATATATACAAGTATTCACAGATAGCAATTAGTTAAACAAAATAGGTTGAACCCTCAAAATAAAAGCAAAAGCATTCAAGTCCCCAGTGAAGTCGCCATTTCTGTTGCGGTGAAAATTTGATATCAAGCTATTAATTAACTTGAACCGTGTTTCTTTTTACAACCGGACTTTAATTTATCCAAAGGATAGGTCTAAAGAAAGAAAGAACCTTTTGCGCGATGTGACAACAACGCTTTAAGAGATTCGGGGATTCGGGGGTTAGTTATATCTAGGGAAGGTATTAGCACCCTAAATATCTGTAGTACTCTACAGGAACCTTTTGTTTAATTACTTGCTAAGTTTATGAATTGTGCACTATGGTTTAAGGATTGGGAATTGAGGGAAAATAAATAAAGGCCTAAGTGTTTTTCTAAGTTTGCTCGCAAAGGTATCGGACCTTCTGCCTACGTATCCTGACTAGGATAGAATCAGAGCAATCGTAGTTCACCTCACGAGGGGAAAGAACTCTTGATGATGATCAAGGTTCAAAGGGTGAACAAACATGACAATGCTTGTGTGGAGTTTGACAAAACTCCCTAGTCTAAATTGAAAAGGGAAAGTAAGAAAATCATGACGATGATTCTTACATAGAGTTGACGAACTCTTTCCTAGGGTTCTAGTTGAAGAACACTCCTAGTATGGGTAGGTTTCTTGGACTTCAAGCAAAGTCTAGAGGTTTCTTATTAGGGTTAGAGTGACTTAACAAAGTCAAAAGGGTTTAAGATTTTGGTCCAAGATATTGACAGTCAAGTGGACAGACCTTCCTTTGGAGGGAGAGATAGTGGGCAACTGGACGAAAGCTAATGAGCTTCGTCGCCTGGGGATAAAATAAAATACAAACTTTACACAAACATAATTATGGTAACAACCAATGAAAACATTAAAAGATGCAAAGCAATGGTGACAATCAGAGCAATTGTTTTGGGTACGGGAACCGTGACGACAATTTGCACCTAGAATACTGTTAACAGACAGATGAGATAAACATAAAAATAATTCGAGGTAAAAATTCTAACATGTTGACAAACATATATAGACATGATAACAATCAATTTTCCTGAGAAAACACAAGAGGAAACCTTTTAAATTTCATCTGCAACCAAATAGGGTTAGTACCGTTGACGCGCGGATCGCGCACAATCAAACGTGGTGAAAAAATAATCAAACATGGGAAATAATTACATGGAATGAAAGTACATATAAAAACAAACATAATGAAAAAAGAACGGACGAAAAACGATAAAATATGAGAGAGTTACGAATTTTTGAAGTTCATGTTCAAAAAATGAGAAAAAGTGGCAGCAAGGGTTATCACAAGGGATCGAACCCATGCCAAGACTGATACACGCGCGAGTCTCTACCGCTGGGGCGGCTGTTACATCCATTAATCAAATGGAAACCATAAATATACATGCCTTGTTTGGTTCCATGGCTGGGCAAAAATACATAATCAACACAAATACGATTCATACCGTATCTCACTAACCGCTTATCGGATCGAGGCAAATTTTATATGGATCTTGGGTAGAAAAATGAGAGGAAGAGGATGGTGGTGTTAGTTTTCTGAATTTCTCACTGTAGTGGAAAATTCGAAGGCTCATGCATTTGTAAGTTATGCGACGCATTTTGACATTTTCCAATCAATCCAAGTGTTTTCAAACCATGGTAATCACACATACAACATTCAAACACAATATAAAATGATGTCACTACCTCAAATTATTTAAATTCCAACAGCATATGTCAATGGCGTGTGAAGTGCAAAAAAGTGAAGGAAAGATGCGTGAAGGAATCAATTTTCAAATCTAAGCAGATCCTGGCTCAGTGGTTCATATACACAGTACATACATATTATTTAGAGAAGGTTTGATGCTGAAAACCTCTTCAATACACACAGGTAGCGAAGATGACATCTCAAATGCAACACTTTGGTAAAAATGCATTATGAAGTGAGGATCTCATTGCAGTGTGTTTTTAGCCCAAATGATGATATCAACAGTTCAAAAATGGATGATATGAGGTGTGTGAAATGTGGTTTTGGTGAAAATCCAATTTATGAAAAAAAGTAGCATGTGAGTTGAATGAATGAACTTGGTATGAACATGTGAATGTGAATCTCATGCATAAACTGAGTAAACTAATCACATAGGCATACTCCAAATATGTATTGAAAAAAGTTAAAATGATAAAACCAGAATTTGGATGTTCTATGCAAAGAGTAACACTTGAGTGTCTTGATGATTTTTGAAACATCTGGTAACAATGTGGGAGTCATGAACTTATATGCAAACAGAGCAAGGTAGACATACAAACATGCTCAAAATGTACATGAAAACATGTTTAGATGCTAACAATTAGACTTGTGATGAATTATGCAAAAATGATGTCTCAGTTGCTTATGGTATTGTTCATGACAGCATTTTGAAAAAGACCAACCAAGTAATCTCTAAACTATCACACCATGATAATGATGATGTTTATAATTTGATGACAATGTCTCTACATATGCACATCACACTACTGTCATCCTAGAAGCTAAATGATTCTTCCAGGAGCCAATTAAGTTGAATCAAACACAAAAACAGCAATCACAAATGTTATGGAAACCTAGTAGGCCACACTGAGTTGACACTCAGGCCTTTCAAATGAGCATCAAGGTGATTGGTGTCCAACAATATAGCCACACCTACTGATAGTTCTCAATTGCCTTCAAACTGAAAGGAGTCACAACTCCACTAGCACCTTAAAAGATCCTGCCAAGTCAAGACTGATATGACAAAATCAACAAACTAACATCAGGTCAAAAAGAGTGGAGGCTGCTGCCAATTCCTGGCAGGTTTAACTATGGCCTCCTGTTTAAGTCATGTTCAATGACCAACAAGAACTGAAACAGGTTCTATCACATGTCTTGTACAAGCACACACACAGCCAGCTACTCCAATCAGTGTTCAAAGTCAAGTACTTGTCAAATTCTGTTATACATCAAAACTATAGCAGCTTTGGAATTTCTCTATGCTTACCAATCAGCACAAGCTCAACATAGACAGAAATGTATTGGCCAGCCTAGGTTGTGGTATGATCTTACATTTGGCTTGCATCCACATACTAAACAAGCATAGTCAAACATAAAAACAAAACCACATTTTAACAATGAAAACCAAATTTCAGAAATGGTAGGTGTTCACCACAGTCAACAATTATGAGAAACCACATCTGCAGTGCCTAAGACTGATACAAAGAATCCATGATTATGCATCTCAATAGGGAAAATTAAATCTAGACCTCTACCAGCAGCCCTTAAGCTGAGTTGGCTCAGAAATGAACAAAACCAAACTATGACCCTGCAATAACTCAACCTGATACTGAAATGCCAAGGCAAAAATAAAAAAAAAGCAAGTAAACACACAATTTGGACAATAGCACCAAAAAGAAGGTTGTGCTCCATAACCTACAAAACTGAAACTAACCTTGACAGTATGATTTAAATGACATAATGCAACAAGTCATGGGATGTCTGCAAATGGAGGTTATATCTCTTACCAATTCAAATTCTGAAAGTCTTAACAGGTTTTTAAGCAAACTGCCTCATCACATCCTATCAAACCACAATAACCCCAATTCAAAGATATCTCAAGATAGCAAGCCTTGTATGATGGATTTCCTATGGGAGTGGTGTCAACTAGGTTAGCCCCCAGTTCTGAATAACCTCAAACCACAACATAATATCATGATAGATCAGTCTTTATAGCAACCTGAACCATGGCTATAATCTAAGTTAAACTAGCAGGCCCAAATTCTGTGTCAGTGGTGAGATTGGTTTTCTGCAAAGAAAGGTTTTTCCCTAGGTGCTACTGTGATCAAAATCAGTCTGTTGCTTGTCAATGATATTTTTAACAGGATAAGGTTAACTAAACTACATGTAATTAACCAGTAATTAGGAGCCCATTCTCATGACAGCAATGATCATTTAGAAACCATAACCAACACCTGAATCCTAATAGACTACAACTTGTAACAGGATTTTGAACCAAACTTAAACAACTAGCACAAACTTCCTAAAAGCAGGTTTTTCTTTTTTAGAAGAGACAAACAAACATAAATAACAACAAGCCTTCACAACCTCTCTTGCATGAGACCTTAAAACTACTTGTGGCTAAACAGGGTACTGACATTAGATTGAAAAGCAACAACCAAATTGTTAGACTGTTCCAAGCCAGCATCAGTTGCTTAGGTAAAGGTCTAGGCAGAATTGAAGTACAACAGCCAATCATGCTATTAACCCTCAACCAAATCAGCGTGGATTTAACAGAAACATCCTCTTACTTTAAGTAACAGTTTTATATGTATGAAATTAAATGTGCATTCATGAATCCTCAAAGAAAGCAGACTAATGGTGATTAAGGGGAAATTTCACGTGTCCCTTTGTGTGTGAAAGTGTAGCAACAAGACTTAGTTATCAATCAAAATAGAACTAACCCTCAATGAGGAAACAAAGTAACCATATGAAGAATTTAAAACTGGCAGCAAAACAAACAATCAACAATACCTCACTCAGCAGGCAAGTCCCAATCATTTTTGGAATGGATTAAATGTTCAGAATTTGGCATATTTGCTGCAAACTGACATGATTTGCAACAGCCAAACACAATGATCAAACTCAGACCAACAAAGCTTAGTCAAGGGCCATTGTTTCAACTGCTAAACATTCAAAGACTACTGATGCTGATATCCTGCCACCACTTGGTAACAGCCTTTCTTTAGATGAAGAGTTTCAGGCAAAACAAACAATTTCTAAGATAGAAGATATGATCCAATACTGAGAATTAGCAGCCTGAGTGCATCAATATGAAATGATAAATCCATCCTTCACACAAAGCCCATTAGCAGTCGTTAAACCAAAAGATGAGCTAGCAGTCTAAAGGCAAACCCTTGTGGCAATCTCAAGGTATACCAAACAAACTCACACAGGTTCTCTTAGCAGGCCAACCAAATTAGTAGCCTTGATGCTAATCAGAATAAACTGAGACAATATCACAGTACCTCCAAGGTAAACACACTTTTAAAATGTCAAGGGTCCACACAAACTAAACCTAGAGCCTATGGACAAAACTTAAAGAAACCAGGCTGTTTGCTAAGGAAAACCAAACATATGAATTCAATCTAGTCACACAGAACAATCAAACTTGAACAAAACTATAAAGCTAAACTTGGATAAAAGATCTGATATTGTAACACACATTCTAAGACTCACTAAAACTTATCTTTCCCAAACAACAAATGTCATGTAAATCATCAACAATTCATAGCTTCAAATTAAAAATGCCAAAGTATGAAAATGATGAAAAAGTTGATAAAGACCAATCACATACCTCTTGTAGACTCTTTTAAACAGGTTAGGACAGTTGAGAAAAACCAGAGATGTTGAATCCAAGTTTTGGCTTTTTTCCTCACTTGAAACTTAAGAAACAAGCCACTTGAGATGCCAAAGGGTGATTTATGAGTTTCTGATGATGGATGAAGGTTTGAACAGCCAAGGTATATGGTATTTGAGGTGTTCAAAGGATCAAAGCCTCAAGAAAATGTTTGGAGATCAGTTTGGAAGTTTTTAGGGCTTTTGGTCAAAGTAAGCTTCATGAATAGTTGACTTTTGGATTCCTTGTGATTTTTGGTGGTTCAATGGTTTGTACACCTTATATATGCTATTTATAAAGTGTATGGATGATAGTTTGGGTGCTGGAACATGTAGAACTTGATGTGGTAGAGATTTCACTTCAAGGCCATTTTTGAGTGTTTTGGTGAACTTTGTGATTTTTTGAGAAATTGAAGCAAGATGATGGAATTGTGATGACAGAGGTTATTTGTGGTTTCTATCAGATAAGATGTGTTGGAAATGAGGTGAGGGATCCCTCCTTTTATAGAGAAAATGATTGAGGTGCTTGCTAGGAAGTCTTGCTTAACCATGAAGCAAACTTGATATTTTCAACCACTTGCCAACTTGCCTTGCTTTTTCTGATCTTTGGCTGTCTCCTTAACCCAATGGACAAGTTTAAATGATGTTTCTACTGGTAAATTGCAGCCTAGATGCTTGGTAGAGTGGCTGGAGCAGAATCACTTTCCACCTCATGCTTGGAAAAGTCAAAAATGACAACTTAGGCAATGAACTTCCAATCTTTAATTCTATGCTATCTCCATGCAATTTCTTTGCTTCAACTTGCTTGAGATGTTCAATATATCAGATAGTATGAGTTTGACAAGTTAGAATTGGCCCGCTTGAGTGATAGAGGTGCTTTTGCAAAATTGGTCAATGTGGGACTAGTATGACAAAATACCAACTTTGAACACATGTATCTCTCAGCTCATAACTCACCTTGAGATGTTCTTGTACAATTTAGAAATCCCTCACATAGTACTAAAACTTTCATGTTGGCCAGAAATCTTGATTCTATTTGAAACTAGGTGAAAAACCCCCTTGAATTTGGCTGATTTTAGCTTTTAAAGTGAAAATAACTTAGAAATTTTCTAAGTTATTTTCCCTTCTAGGAATGTTTTTGCTTATATCTCAAAAAGTATGCATTTTCTGGTTGTGGACTAGTATGGGACTTTTGTAGGACTTATCAATAGCTTTCAAATGAGACTAGAACCAAATCAATTGGATGTGTGGTTAAGGAGATACGGTTTAGCCCTTTTCAAAACCCTAATTTCCCGATTTCTCGATTACTCTCTCATCCTTGATCCAACGATCATGAAAATTGATATGCAAGTCCATTATGACATAAGGAACAACTTTGATTCACAACTTGGATTCCAAATCTCAAAATTTGAGGAGTTGACTTTTCGGTCAACCGTACGATCGATCGGTGCCGATCGAGTCGCCTGTTGATATTCTAGACATCCTGGGACTTTGACACTTCTTTAATAGTCTTTAATAGCCTATATTAACTTCATGGACCTTACTCCCACCATTAAAACATCTTCCAACATCAAAGTCAAACCACAGTTGACTTTCCACTAGTTAAAAACCCTAATCGGGGCCTCCTGACTGCACTGTTCTTGATTCTGAAATGATTTCTTCAAACTGACTTCTCATTTGACTTTGATATTATCTTTGATTTCATTCCATGATTGAATTGGCCCAAATCATTGGCTAATCATTCCTTGGTTTCTTTGAATTTGTCGGTGCGAACCCTGGTTCGTCTGTAACTTGACAATAATAAACTTGCACTGATTTAGGGTTAGATAATTCATAATCATGCTTCTAAAAATGATAATGAGGATCTAAGGGGTCAAAATTTGGGGTACAACAAGTGGCTTTGCTTGTTAGTATTTGGTAGAGCTGGGCTCCCTTGCCTCTATGGTTTGCGGCCTTTGCGCCTTGCTTGTTTGATTGTTGCATTCATGCATATTTCCAGTATTTCTTTACTTCGCAGTTGATTCCTGTTTGCTGTTTAGTCCTGTTGCCATGATCCCTTAGGAGCTCTGACTTCTCCGCTGCGGAGTCGTTATGATAGACATTAGGATGGTCAACCAGGCGTGATAACAGTAGGTAGATTCCCCTTTTCCAGCCATAGTTTTAGGGTGTCTCTTTCCTTTCCAATAGGAGCGTTTGAGTAGCGTGTGTCGTAGTTAGCCGAACTACAGCTGCTCTGATTTCTCGTGCCAGACGAGAATATGTAGGCATAGGATGCGATATCCTAGCGAGCACACTAACAACTAACCTTTTGTTCTCTCGCGGCTGTGCGATCGAGACTTTCCCGCTGACGACTGATTGTTACCCTTTTCTCTTGCCCGAGTGCATTTGAGACCAGACCGTAGTTGTAGGTTCCCGAACCTTTGAAACCAGTTTATTTTCTCACTGCTGCGTGAGAACGCCCTGTTTAGCCGTAGTTAGTCGAACTACGTTTGCTCTGATCTTCCATGCCGTGTGGAAGTACGTAGGCACAGGATGCGATGTCCTGGCGAGCAACCTTCCCCTGTTTAGACGTAGGTAGTCGAACTACGTTGAGTCTGACTTTCCCATTGCACGAGGGAGTACGTAGGCCCAGAACACCGTATGTTCTGTCGAGTCCTATCCTTTTCTTTTCTTTCCAGACTGACCATTAGCGTAGATAGATAAACACACCCTTTTCCTTATAAACACCAAGCGTGGATCCCATCGAGTACGATGGACGTGAGGGGTGCTAATACCTTCCCCTTGCGTAACCGACTCCCGAATCCAGGTTTTGGTTGCGATGACCATACCTTTCCCGTGTTTTTGCGAGGTTTACTTCGAGCGTTTCCTTTCCCTCCTTTGGGATAAATAACGCACGGTGGCGACTCTCCTGTCATGTCGGCGCCGATTTTCGCAGTAGCGACAACTGGCGACTCTGCTGGGGATAGCATCTAGGGACTTTTCCCATCCCTTATGCTGGGACCGTTTCCCATCCCCTACGTGAGTCAATCCTAGCGCTTGGGTGTTTATTTGTTGGGTGTTGTGCATATGTGTTTTACCTTTCTGCACTTTACTTTCCTGCACCTTTACCTTTCCGCATTTACTTTCAGCACTATATTATTATGATTATTGCTGTGGGAGAGGGAGGTTACTATGAGTGAGAAGCCGGACCTGGGCTTGAGTATGCACCTAGACATAGTTGCGGAGAGTAGTAGACGAACCTGTCTGCTGAGCAGGCACAGTTCCCTACGAAATCTGCGCTCAGACGAGGTTCTCGCAGAGGTGCTCCTTTCCGGTCCTGAGGATCTGAGGGGAGTCCAGACGTGAGGATTGTCGACTCTGGGGACCGATCATTTGGAAGTCAGCTAAGTGAGGCCTCTTCATGACTT
Source organism: Lathyrus sativus (assembly GCA_963859935.3). Lineage (NCBI taxonomy): Eukaryota > Viridiplantae > Streptophyta > Magnoliopsida > Fabales > Fabaceae > Lathyrus > Lathyrus sativus. The sequence goes on from OZ012736.1 coordinate 82,338,078, forward strand.
GATGATTCCACTCCTTCTGGGAATCGTATCATCACTCATGAAAGTCTGTGACGCTGATGACCGCATAGGATGTCGTACCTTTGTCCGTGGATTAAGTCCATACCTGTGAGGGGGATTGGGTTAATTGCAGGAAAACTGGCCTTCAGAAACCATGATTCAGTATTTATCAGACGGTGTTCTTGATTCATCTCCAGGTGTGTTGTTTGGATCAGATGGATTTCTTGTTTGAGGTTGATACTATTATCAGATGGTTTTCTCGTCAGATACAGAGGTTCAGATGGATTTCTTACCAGGGGATTGGTATTTTGAATATCAGATGATAGTCAGTGTCATGGAGTTCTGGTGACTGTGGTGATTTTCTGTTCCTGATATCACAGAGATGTTCCTCTTCAGGCTACATCATAGCCCCTGTGTTCACTGATTGCATTATTTATCATACTGCATCATTGCATTACCATTTGCATTCAACTAACGTGTGTGTATTGCAGGTACCTATTTTCCCTCCCAGTTCTGGTGTTTGTTTCCTAGCAAGACATGGAAGCCATGAAGAGAGTGTTACCCTACAAGTTTCCATCTCCAGATATCAGTCTGTTGTCAGAGTTGATTACTATTGCTAAGAAGAGGGTGATGGGAGATTTCAGGAAGACCTATGGGAGGATCCTGACTTATGTTTACCAGCCCTCAGCTTATGAGATCAGCGGCATTTACACTCTGTTGCAGTTTTATGATGCGGAGCTCAGGTGTTTCGTATTCCCTGACTTTGTCTTGGCTCCTACCCTGGAGGAGTATTCTGCGCTCTAGGATATACCGATTCGCGAGCAGATGCCTTTCTATCATACGGACGCTAAGCCTAATCTGGCTGAGCTTTCTGCTATTCTGCACTTAGGAGAGTCTGACCTGGCAGGGAAGATGATCAGAAGAGGAGATGTGTGGGGATTTCCGTTGGATGTTTTGGTGGAGAAGGCTCGGGAGTATGCCAAGAAGGGTGGCTGGGTTATTTTTGACGCCATCCTTGTTGTGTGTGTTTATGGCATCGTATTGTTCCCAAACATTCCTGATTTTGTTGATGCAGATGCTTTCTACATTCTGGCTGCAAAGGACCCAGTTCCTACCTTGCTGGGAGATATCCACCATTCCACTCACTACCAAAATGAAAAGCGGCGAGGAAGGAATGTCTCTTGTTGTGTACCTCTCCTGTGCAGGTGGTTCACCAGTCATATGCCTAAGTCAGGCCCTTTTGTCACTTCTATTGATTCTTTAGGATGGCCCGAGCGCTTGATGGGGTTGACTGCTGAGAATGTGGTGTGGGTTAACGAGGAGGTGCTCGGAGTTGAGGTTATATACAAATGCGAAGGATTCCCTAATGTTCCTTTGATAGGAAGGAAAGGGTGTGTTAATTACAACCCTTCTTTATTAATCAGGCAATTTGGGTATGTACCTCAGGAAGCGCCGAAGCCCGAGGAGATACAGGAATCTCTGTATCTCACTGGGGCAATAGAGGAAAAGATGTTGATCAAGCTTGAGAGAGCATGGAAGAACCTGCATAAGAGAGGGAAGCCTTCAGGTAGCAGAGGGGGTACTCGAGTTCTTGGTCCGTATGTGGAATGGATTCGTGAACGAGCTACGAAATTCCTTATGCCTTATCTAGTGGTTCAGCCATTGCATCCTTCTCCGGTGGAGGAGCCTACCACTATAGACATCCAGGTATACAAGCAGCTGATGGCGGAGAAAGAAGAGCTAGCAAAGGCTAAAGAAGCTTTAGAGAAGGAGAATGCCCAGCTTCGTCATGAAAAGATTGAAACAGGATATTTTTCCAAGCAACAGGCCGAAACTCTGAAACATCTGAAGACTACGTTATTGGAGTTGACTGAAACCAAGAAGCGTCTGGAGTTAGATGTGGACTCAGTTAGCAGTGTATTGGCTACTAAGAAGCAAGAGCTGGAAAGGGCCTACATGAAGCTAGCTAAGTTCAGAGAGCACTGGGATCTTACTATGGCCAAACGCAAAGAACGGGAAGAAGAGCTAAAGACACAGGTTGCTCAGTTGGGAGAACAGGTCAAAGTGAAGACTGAAGAGCTCGAAGAAGAAGCATGTCGTCGATACGAGGCCGAACGCCAGCTGATTGATGCCATGAAGAATCTGGAAGATTGTCAGCGCAGAGCAGACGTCAAGAGGCCCAAACCTGGGGATGGTGCCCAGGATAAGGCTTGGGAAGACTTTGTCAGAGATATCTAGGGAACGGTCAGAAAAAGGGATCAGTTGATAGAAGGCTTGATTTATCGACTGGATCACCCAGAGACGAAGAAGCTGGTTGAGGATTTCTGCGACCGTACCCGCACTTGATTTCTCTCTTGTATTCTGTTGTGTTGAGATCACCACCAGGCATGTTGGTCGGGATCCTCCTTTATCATATCAGTTGTATGGAACATAGTCGTGTAACATCTTGACAAGACTGTCATTCCAATAAATATATGAGGGTTTTTCTAAATATTGTCTTTATGGTTTATCTTGTCTTGCTACCACTGACACTGGAATTGGAGGGGAAACACCCCCAATGCACAAATGCACGTTAGCATTTTTATTCTGTCCGCATAAATCATATTGCATAGCATTTCTCTAGCTGGCCAGAGCACTCATCCAGCCTTTGTTTTCACCAGAGGGTGATTCTCGGGGGATTGTTCAAGGCAAGTGTGGAGTGGTGAAGACGACCAAGGGGCTGAAGCCGATTTGAGCAGAATCAAGCAGTATAGTCAGTTACAGGTAATTGGTAGCTATGTCTGAAGGCTATCTACAGGCTCCTAACACCTTGACAGGGTTTACTATGATGTCCCACCCTCGGTATGGTTCTATGGAAGACTTCCCGCAAGCGAACAACCTTACTGCAGACCAAGTTGTACAGCCTACTGTTGAGAACCGAGATCGACATGAGCAGTTTATTGCCCGAAATGAACATCCTCCTCCTATTAACAATCAAGGTGTTGTTTTCCCTGAGAGGAATCCACGCCGAGGTATCCCGGTATCCAGGACTGTAGATCCAAGAGCTCTTGAGACGGATAGAAAACTCCGAGCGTTGGAAGAAGGAATGAAAGCCTTGAAAGTGAAAGATGTTGTTAACCTGGATGCTGTAGACATGTGTTTGGTTCCTGATCTGGTGTTGCCTTACAAGTTCAAAGTGCCGACATTTGAGAAGTACACGGGAGATAGCTGTCCGAAGATGCATTTGATGATGTTCTGTCGAAGAATGACTGCGTTTGTACGAGATGACAAGTTGATGATCCATTGCTTTCAGTATAGTCTGACTGGGGCATCCTTGAGGTGGTATGTGCAATTAGGGAGTAATCAGATTCAATCATGGGTGGATTTAGCCCGAGCTTTCATGAAGCAGTACGATTACAACCTGGATTTGGCTCCTAGTCTCGTACATCTGCAAGAATTATCTCGGGCGGAGAATGAATCATTCAGAGGGTATGTGCAAAGATGGAAAGAATTAGCTGCTAGTGTTCAACCACCGCTTCAGGAAAGAGAAATGGTTGACATCTTCTTGGGTACTCTGAAAGGCCACTATTATGACAAATTGTTCAGTTGTACCAACTTTGTGGGCCTCATGAGAATGGGGGAACTTGTTGAGAGAGGACTCAAGAGTGGAAAGCTTCGAGATGCTCCTTACGTCCCAGTTGACAAGAATGTGTCAGTTGTCAGTTCTCAAGAAGAGTGGGAAGAAGGAAATGACGTCGTCTCAGAATCTCTAGCATCTCAGGATCGGTTTTCAGACACTTCAAGTCAACGGTCATCCTGTCGTCGATCGCGTCAGCACGCCCAACGAAGACCAAGGAAACCTGAAAGGCAGTTTACTCAGCTACCGGTGTCGTACAGTCAGTTGTTGCCAGATCTGGTCAGAAGTGGATTGATAGTGCCGAAGGAGACTAATCCAGTGATTCCACCGTATCCTCCAGGTTTTGATGCCAGCGCCCGCTGTGAGTACCATGTTGGGGCACATGGGCATTCAACAAATGATTGTAAGGTGCTTAGAAGCCAGATTCAGGATCTGTTAGACTCTAACCGGATTTTCATCGCGCCCCAGGGTCTTGTTCAGATTAACGATTCTCCATCATCCAGTTGTGTGGGTTCGTCAGTTAATGTCATGGAAGACTCCTCGGGAAGTGTGTATTCTGAAGAATGTCAATCGGAGAGTTCATGGGAATATGGGAGAAGTTTCTAGAGGTTTCAGTGCCGGGTGTCGCATCTGTTATTGCTGCCTAACCCATTTAGCTTTTGTGCACTAGTGTTTGCCGACCACCACCAGGATTGTTGGCTGGGGTTATTGTATTCGTACTCATTTGTGCTTACGTGCTGCTTTTCTTGGTTGTACATGTGTGGGAGATGTTCGTCTGTGCGCTCATAGCTTGAGTTTCTATTTGCCTTGTCTTGAATATGTGTTTGCTTTCTGCATTGCATTATCATTTAACAGGTACATCAGAACCGTGGGTCTTATTTCCTCATCGTCCAGTTTGTTGCAGGAATTCCTTCAGAGATATGGAACAGAATCAGGTTGAATTGATTGAAGTCCGAAGCCAGCTGGGGCAGATGATGAGAGACATACAGGAAATGCGTCTGGAGCAAAAGATCCTCAAAGAGGAAAACAGTCAGCTGAAGACCCAAATGAGCTTGATCATGGAAGTCGTCAAGAATGTGCTTAGGAAGGAGGATGATCAGCTATTTGAAGCCGCGGTGAAGGGGCTCGCGCCACCTGTGCTTGTGGAACCTGAGCAACAGCAACAAAAGATACACTCGGCTCAACGGAGGATTCAGGAGGGGAAGCCAAAGAGGATGTTTGAGGCGCCGCCTACGACGTATGCCGAGCTCTTGCAGACTTTATTGAGGTTTAAGATGGTTGAAAAGAGAACGTTGGAACCACCCACAGGAGCGCTTCCTCACGGGTACGATACCAGTAAGCAATGTGAATTTCATTCTGGGGCACTCGGACATGACATCGAGGGTTGTCATGCTTTTAAGCACAATGTTCAAGACCTAATTGACTCAAAAGATATTGAATTCACGCCGAGCGGCATAGTTGTACGTATTGCTCCTATCCCAGTTGATGTCAAGATGACGGGTGTTTCTAAAGCTGCAGTAGGTCAGAAACGTATCCTAGATTCCATGGTGTCAGAATCTCCATGCCCGCAACTGTTGCCTATTCCTGGGGCAGATCTAAGAAAGAAAATGGCTAAGCATAAGGAGTGCCTTAATCAGTGCGGTGAAAGTCAAGAAACCGATGTTGTATTTGCTACGAAGGTTGTTCAACCGTCAACCCGATACCAGCAACAACAGCAACGATCTCAACAGTGGAAAAGGCAACAGCATCCCAATCAGCGAAGAGCTCAAAATCAGAGGCCATTGAGGGTATTTAGTGTGCCTCCGATGCCATATGCCGAACTTCTTCAGGTGTTGCTACGATTGCAGTTGGTTGAGAAGAGGAAGTTAGCCCCGCTGACAGGTACTCCTCCAGCAGGGTATGATAAGAAGGAGCGCTGTGATTTTCATTCAGGAGCACAGGGGCACAACATTGAAGATTGTCTGGCTTTCAAGCACAAGGTGCAGGACCTACTTGATAGTGCAGCTATCAACTTCTGGCAGGAAGGTCCCAAAATCATCTGAATGAGGAAGGGGGCTCTATAATTTGGTTGGGTCAGCATCGAGGTGTCTCTAATAATTGATTGTGAAGATAGCAGGTTCAGCAGCAGGACAGATGTGAAAGCCCGGTTCTCGGAAGCCGACATTTTTCTTTGTTTTATCTTGTCATTTCTTTACATTTATAGTTTCTTTCCTGTTCAAATTGCAATCTTGTTTGTAAAACTTGTTTTTTTCATTCAGTTGATGATAATGAAATAAATATGCATGTTTTGATTAAATCCATTCGTGTTCACTAATTGTGTTTACAAATGTCCAACGCCTGGTTAAGAAGGATCCGGGGAAGATGACGAAAATGAACGACATGCAAAATTCCGATTGTATGCTTTTTGAAATAAAACCTGCTGACGATGTACAGGCATTGTTTCAAATCCCTAAACACCGGAGGTATAAGGAAGATAATCCCTTGTCAACCCCTTTGAGCCTAGGAGTAGGAGTTCTTTCTGAAAACAAAAAACCCTCCATCTTTAACCTAGGGCAGGGTAGGTGTTAGCTAATTTGGCCGAGCGTTCAAGTTGCAAAAGGAGTGTCCGTTCGAGGATCAATCACACCTCTAGAGGTCGTGCCTAAAAAAACCACAATGGTTAAATCAAGAGTGAGACAGTCACATCATTCTCCAATGAGTCAGACAACCAGTGTCACACGACTTGTTCGAAAAAAAGAAAGCAAAGAGAATCAAAAGCCCGCTAAGTCAAAACTTCAAGACAAATGACTTAGGCAAAATGAGGGCATCCCGCTGGACTTAAAAAATCAAAAGAAACTCAAAAGGAGTCAGTCCAGGCAAAAGTTAGGGATAAGAAAAAAAAAGATTGAAAGGAGGATCAAAAGAAAAATCCTCAAATGAGATACGAGTCGTGTGACCCTAGGTGTCAAAGACGAAAGGTGAGTGGCTGTCACTCCCAACAATCATAATTTCTCGAACTATCACTCCTATCTTTCAACCTCTGAGAGGTGAGCGCTGAGGTCGAATTAGCTGAACGTAGGATGGGAGAACATCAAGGAGAATGGGGGGGTTAAAATAAACTTTGAGCCTTTATCCTTTTCTTCAAAACCGTGAACCTGACCACGTTACAACCTTCAAAAGTCCTAATTAAAGCAGGTCATTTCGAAAACATACTTCGGTAAAGGTCGCGTCGATTCTGACTCCTGAAAGGGTTCCTCTTACCATGTTAGTACTAATGTTGATAAATGTTTTGTGCATTTTATGCCATAAACTGTTTTTTCCTTTTCCCAGTAAACAGATTGGATGTCAAAGCTGTCATATGTGTTGCATTAATATGTCTTTTACGCAGAACAACTTGTTTTACTTGAGAGTAAGCGCTTGACAGCAGAAAAGTTTCCTACAGTGGAAGGTATGGTCAGGATAGAATACAGAACGCCCGAATGTTCCGAGAGCAGGGGCAAGCTATCATTGTGATACCCAGTCAGGTTAGCCTTTCGAAGTCGGTTATCCTGGGGCAATCAGGTTGAGATTCGGTGAATATCTTGTAGTCAGGGGCACTACCTGGAATCAGCTAATCAGGGGCAAGGTCATTGCAGTCAGGGGCAGGCCATCTTAAGAGCGCAGAGGTTATTCTTTATTCGAGAAGCATTTGGCGGGAAGTATCTTTTCGAGGTTCAGAATGCTGGGGCATTTCATATCAGACCGTCAGGGCACAGATTTTCAGATTTCCTTTTGAAGGCTATCCCCACAGAGGTCCCGCAAGCTGGGGCATATCAGGAGCGAAGGGATTGTTCTTCTCCGTATCGTCAGGATTATTCAGAGCTAGTCGAGCAGATTCAGCCAATTTGCGAATGCGAGGCAAATGTCGGGAAGTCGTGTTACTATCCCTTGACTCGTCCACCAGGAGACTGTGTATTCAGGCAGAATGTTTTCCAGCGTCAGTTGTACCTGACCCATCGCAGATAGCCTAAAAGCATAGATCCATGTTGGCGATCACTGTGAAGCCCATCCGTGTTGGCGCATCAGTTTCCAAATCCAATCGTCATCAGTACGTAGGAAGACTCCGAACCATTTTCTCCAGCAAAGTCCAGTTTTTCTCATTGGCGCGGGTAAGCTATCCGCAGAGAAGTCCAATCATACTTGGCACATCTGCTATTCCTCAGCAGAGTTATGTTCCCCAGCAGGGTGTTACTTCAATGAGGTGCGTGGTTAAGTTCCCAATTTCCCCAACGGAGTTGATTTCATTCTTCCAGCATTTATTTTGCTGGAATGATTCTGTGATATCCGGTTTATCCTCAGCAGAGTTGGCTTCATCTTCAGCATTTATTTTGCTAAAGTGGTTTTCTGTACCCAGCTTTCTCCGGCAGTCCGAGCCTGCATTAGCATATTGCATGCATCATCATATTTGCATCATACGTGCATTTCATTTCCAAAATGCGTGGCATTTCCATCCTGAATGGAGCATTACGCCATAGAAAGGTTCAAGCATATGCATGTGCATACGAAGCATAAGCCAGGTTTTCTATCAGCCTCATACGGCGCGTGAATTACGCTGTGATCAGTTCAGGGGCATTAATCCAACAGCAGTGTTCAGACGATTCAGCGCTTATTCGCATTTCAGATCATGCAACAGTTATGCTTTGATCAATCAGTCATCTGGTATCGATAGACTTTCTTCCCGTCAATTCATATTGACGATGTGTTCCTCCAATAAGTGGTGTTTTCTCCGTCTATCATTAGACGTCTGGAGTTCGAATATGGCTTTCTTCCCGTCTATCAGTAGACGATGTGAAGCTTCGGGTGATTTTTCCAGTGGGGTTCCAAAATGGGGTTCTCTAGCATATGGTTTTCTTTCCGTCTAGCAGTAGACGATGTGAAGATTCAGGTGATTTCAGTAGGGTTTCAAGATGGCGTTTCTCTACGTAGCTTTCTTCCCGTCTATCAGTAGACGATGTGAAGTTGCAGGGGATTTTTCAGCGAGTTTCTTATTGTCAGATCATATGGATGGCGTGTTTCCCCAGCAAGTCTTCTTCGGCTATCTTTAGATGTTGAGGGGTTTCAAAGCGATCTTTCGGATAGTGGTTTTCTTTTTGTGTATTGGATGAGATGACATTTCGAGAGGGATTTTCTGATTGTCGATTCTTATTGACGATAGGGCTATTTGAAGGTGGTTTTCTTCCCGTCGGTCCATACTGACGATGTGGCCCCTTTAAGGATATTGTTCTTTCCATCAAATCCCGTAGACAAAAGGATTCTGAAATTTGATGGATGGTGTTGGAGTATCAATTTGGGTGTCTTTCCGTCTATCCTTAGACGATGTGAGTAGTGGATTATGGGTGTCTTTCTGTCTATCCTTAGACGATGTGAGTATGGATTTCAGGTGTCTTCCCGTCTATCATTAGACGATGTGAGTATTGGTTTGTTTCTTCAGATTTTGGGTGTCTTCCCGTCTATCCTTAGACGATGTGAGTATTCAATCAGGGTGTCTTTCCGTCTATCCTTAGACGATGTGAGTATCAATTCAGGGTGTCTTTCCGTCTATCCTAAGACGATGTGAGTAATTCGATCAGGGTGTCTTTCCGTCTATCCTTAGACGATGTGAGTATTGGTTTGTTAATTCGATCAGGGTGTCTTTCCATCTATCCTTAGACGACGTGAGTACGAATTTGTTTCTTCAGATCATGGGTGTCTTCCCGTCTATCCTTAGGCGATGTGAGTATTGAATTTTCTCTTTGGAGATGGTGGGTGTCTTTCCGTCTATCCTTAGACGATGTGAGTATTGGATTGCAGGGTGTCTTTCCGTCTATCCTTAGACGATGTGAGTATATTTCTCTTCCTGTCTATCAGTAGACGATGTGAGAGGATCAGGTGTTTTGTTGCAACCCTCGGGTTTGTTATATGGGGTATCACAGGTAATTGGCATTCAAATCAGGAGTGCTTTAGCAGATGATTGATCAGTTTGTTGCCGTAATGACTGGACTCGGTTCTGGATTTTATTCCCCAAGCAGTGTTACAGTATTTTCTCACGGTTGGCAAATTTTCGGGTTTTATCGGTATTCAACCGTCTCGTACCTCTGAATGTTTGAAGGCTGAGCGCTCTTCAACCCTTCAGGTCCAAGTCGCTTGAATAGGGGCAGCTGTTGCACCCTAAAATTTGACCAACCGGTTCTCCTATCTGACTCGTGGTTTAAATTCATATTCGCTTATCAGACACAGGATATTTGTGCACAGACAGAGGATATTAGGGTTACAGCTTGGTTTTCATTTACCAGATATGTCAGATCCAGTATAGATAATCAGGGTTTTATTTTCGGGAAATTGGGCGCTCCTCGGTGTTTGCAGCTCACATGGTAGTTTTCGGGATATTCTGATGCCAGGGGTTTATTGTTTGATTCGATCTGGTCTCGCGCGCTCTTTTATGGTGGTCATTTGCATTTGTCTGCATTTTTTAGGGTTTAATAGCCTTTTGCGGATTTTTAATAGGCTTTTTAGATTTTTTAGGATTTAAATAGATTTTTTTAACATTTTTAAATAGTTTAAATCTTTTTTTTCTAGAGCTTTATAAGTTTTTTTAAGAATTTAAATAGGTTTTTAACATTTTTTAATAGTTTGAATCTTTTTTAGAATTTTATAGAATTTTTTTAAAATAGATTTAATAGTTTTTTTATCATTTTTAGAATACAATAGATTTTAAACTTGTTTTTAATTATTTTTAGATAATATAGAAAGAGTATAGTTTTTTTCTTTTATTAATAATAGAGTTTGTTTTAATATAGATTTAACCTTTTAATAGATTTTTCTTTTATTAGTTTTAAATAGGATTTTAATAGATTTTTTAAGTAATATTAGAGATTAAATAGAGATTATTAGAATTTTATTAGTTGTAGTTTAATATAGGTTTAAGTAGATATTGATCACCTTTTAGATTTAATTAGGATTTAATCTTTTAGTTAGGGTTAATTGAGTTCATTTAGTTAATTGTTTGAGAGTTAGTTAGGTTTAATCTTTGATTAATTTTTAATTAGGTTTAAGCATTTTAATTCAGAATTATTAATCAGTTTTTTTTTCAGTTTTTTTTAGGGTTTTTGTCCATTATTTCGTATGGGCCCAGTGTAGTTTTTGGAAGCCCAAAATCAAGTCCAATTCGGTTTTTGTCCGTTTTTGTCCACAGAAGGTGACACTTGTCACTATAAAAGTGATGCCACGCGTGTCAACGTGGGGATCCCACCTCACAACTCTCTGCACTCAGAACCACACACGCGTCTCCACTCTCTCTCCCACTCAGGCCACGTGCCACGCATGCAGACCCCCCACTGAGCCACTTGTCCTCCCCTCAGATCTCACCGGAACCCCACCACCGGGCATGCAGACGCCCTGAACACCCTACCGCCGGCCACCCTAACAGTCTCCAGCCTCCGTCCCTCACCGGAAACTGCAAACTTGCAGAAAATCCCCAGAAATGCTTCGTTCTCCTCCCTTCTTCCTCCGTCCACATTCATCCATAGTTCGCCGGAAAACGCATCCGTCGCCGGAAACTTCATACGAGTTTCCAGAATCTCATAGACTTTCATCAATATTCCCCAGAAACTTCAAGATTTCTTCAACCGTGTTCATGCAGTCATCAAGATCTTCTCCAGAAAATTCAAAGATTCGTTATCTGTGTTCATCATCTCCCAATTCTTTCCCAGAAAAACGCCAAGACCTTCAATCTCCATCGACCTTCATCAACTCCCAGAACGTTCAAAAACGCTCATCCACGATCAAGATTGTCCAGATCGTCTTCAAACATCGCCCAGATTGTTGATCTTCAAGCGATTTCTCAAGATCCTCCAAAATTTCTTCAAATTCTTCAACAAACTTCAAGAACTCACGGCGTCGTTCATACTTCAAGCCAGGTGCATCATTCTTCGACTCTTGATTCACGGTTTTTTCGTTGATTGTTGAATATAGGGTTTCGTTGGGGTTCACTTAGCATTTAGGTTAAGTTTAGATCTTGAGCGGAAGATTCTTGTGAGAGAGTGAGGTGTTCTGCTTGAGAAGTTTTTTCAAAGTTTGGTTTGATTGTTTGAGAGGGATCAGAGATTGTTTGAGGGAGGGTGTTGGAGATTCATGAGCGGCGTTAGGGTTAGATTGGATGAACAGTAGTCAGAGAGGTTAGAGAAGAAGATGTTTTTGTTGATTGTTAACTTGGATTAGGGTTTGGGATTGGGCCCAAGCCCAAGTTCATTTTGCTGGTAGTATCCCCGTTTTGCTCGTATCACCCCCTCCATGCGTGTGAGGCTGATGAATTTGGATTGGGCCTTTTGCCCAAATTGCTAAGCGCACCCCTTCCAGCTTGGGCCCAGTGGATAATAAGCTGATGCGTGTTGCTATTTTTACCCCCACTGCTTTATTTCTTTTTTCTTTTCTCTAATTTCTTTGTTTTCATGCATGTTAGAAATTAATTCATTAAAAATAGTAGATTTGATCAAAAAATCCCATTCTTTTTTCTATATGTTCATAATTCAATGTAGAACTTTATAGTACAAAAACATTAGTTTAATCATGCATTTTCATTTTAATTGCATTTTTTACATGTTTATTGATTTTGAAGTGTATTTTGTGGATACGTCTGCCTTGCTGATTTTAGTTCTTTCATTTGGTATTGATTTTTGCTCTGGTTTTTTAGTATGTTACACTAGACTAATGCATGTTCCCCATAGATATTTTCATAGATTTTTTAGAGGCTGATTGATATTGTTTTAGGGGTAGAGAATAGAGACCTCATAACTTGTTGGTAACCCTTGACCATTCATCTGTTAGGGATTGTTTAGTAGCCTTAGAAGTTGACTTAGGCTTTGAGATTTGATCTTGGGATCATAGAGCCATGTAGGTTTCCCCTAGATTTTTGATAGGTTTTTATAGGGTGTTCTGTTATTTTTGTTTGAGCCTGAGAATAGGAGAAGTCTTGATAGGCTTCTGACTTTGAGGTTCAATTGTGGTTGAACTTCAGGGATAGTTTCTTTTGGTTTAGGGGCATGTGGTTTCTTCTTGAAGATGGAGGCTGGATGAAGTCTTGATGGAGCTTGCAAGGATGCATGGACTGAGGTCCTAGTCCAGGAGCGTGTTCTCTGTTTGTGAGGTTTGAGATCCTGAAGTTTGAGGGAAATTTATGGTACTTTCCTGAGGAAGGCACTATGAATGACTTTCATTCTTTCTTCTCACCTCTTTCGTAAGTATCCAATGATGTTGGAGCCTTCATGTGAGTTTAGTTTCTCCTGAGGAGGAATGTAAACTGATCACAGTTGTTGAGCCACATGAGATACGATTCCTAAGTGGAAGCCTCCTAGTACTTTCCCGAGGAAGGCACTATGGGTCTGTTCACTTAGTTCCCTTAGATTCATCTAGGATTTCTTAAGTATCCAATGATGTGGGAGCCTTCATGTGAGTTTAGTTTCTCCTGAGGAGGAATGTAAACTGATCACAGTTGTTGAGCCACATGGGATACGATTCCTAAGTGGAAGCCTCCTAGTACTTTCCCGAGGAAGGCACTATGGGTCTGTTCACTTAGTTCCCTTAGTTCAGGTAGGATTTCTCAAGTATTCAATGATGCCGGAGCCTTCATGTGAGTTTAGTTTCTCCTAAGGAGGAATGTAAACCGATCACAGTTGTTGAGCCGCATAGGGTATGATTCCTGAGTGGTAACCTCCTGGTACTTTCCTGAGGAAGGCACTATGGGTTTGTCTGCTTAGCTCCCTTTCTTTGGTAAGCTTGTTTTGAAGCTTGGAGACTGGGATTGATTCCTCTTGATTAGGGTTTTGCTTAGGGTTTTGCTTAGAGTTTTGCTTAGGTTTTTGCATAGAGCTTTGTTTAGGGGCTTTGCTCAGGGGTTTGTTTTAGGGTGGTTTAGGGGTCCTGCTCAGGGTTTTTGTTTAAGTTGTGAATAGGAGCTTGTCAGGCTGGTTCGCCTTCTCTTTATGTTGTTTGACTTGTGTGGTGATGTGCTGCATTAGACTTAGGGGTTCATCTAGATATTTCTGAGGTAGGTGCATCTTAGAGATAGGCTTTGTGTGCATGAGAAGTTGAGGTGGTCCTCCTTCTGCTCGTTTGTTATTGAGTGGCTTTGCTTGTTGGTATTTGGTAGAGCTGAGCTCCCTTGCCTCTGTGGTTTGCGGCCTTTGCACCTTGCTTGTTTGATTGTTGCATTCATGCATATTTCCAGTATTTTTTTACTTCGCAGTTGATTCCTGTTTGTTGTTTAGTCCTGTTGCCATGATCTCTTAGGAGCTCTGACTTCTCCGCTACGGAGTCGTTATGATAGACATTAGGATGGTCAACCAGGCGTGATAACAGTAGGTAGATTCCCCTTTTCCAGCCATAGCTTTAGGGTGTCTCTTTCCTTTCCAATAGGAGCGTTTGAGTAGCGTGTGTCGTAGTTAGCCGAACTACAGCTGCTCTGATTTCTCGTGCCAGATGAGAATATGTAGGCATAGGATGCGATATCCTAGCGAGCACACTAACAACTAACCTTTTTTTCTCTCGCGGCTTTGCGATCGAGACTTTCCCGCTGACGACTGATTGTTACCCTTTTCTCTTGCCCGAGTGCATTTGAGACCAGACCGTAGTTGTAGGTTCCCGAACCTTTGAAACCAGTTTATTTTCTCACTGCTGCGTGAGAACGCCCTGTTTAGCCGTAGTTAGTCGAACTACGTTTGCTCTGATCTTCCATGTCGTGTGGAAGTACGTAGGCACAGGTGCGATGTCCTGGCGAGCAACCTTCCCCTGTTTAGACGTAGGTAGTCGAGCTACGTTGACTCTGACTTTCCCATTGCACGAGGGAGTACGTAGGCCCAGAACACCGTATGTTCTGTCGAGTCCTGTCCTTTTCTTTTCTTTCCAGAATGACCATTAGCGTAGATAGATAAACACACCCTTTTCCTTATAAACACCAAGCGTGGATCCCATCGAGTACGATGGACGTGAGGGGTGCTAATACCTTCCCCTTGCGTAACCGACTCCCGAATCTAGGTTTTGGTTGCGATGACCATACCTTTCCCGTGTTTTTGCGAGGTTTACTTCGAGCGTTTCCTTTCCCTCCTTTGGGATAAATAACGCACGGTGGCGACTCTCCTGTCATGCCGACGCCGATTTTCGCAGTAGCGACAGGTATCATCAATGAATACTACGACAAACTGATCCAAATCATCGTAAAAGATACGGTTCATGTATTCCATAAAATTAGTAACACCAAAAGGCATTACCATATACTCATAGTGTCCATATCTGGTTCTGAATGAAGTCTTCTGAACATCCTTATCTTTTACCTTAATCTGGTGATACCCCGACCTCAAATCAATTTTACTAAACACCCGCGCACCAACCAACTGATTCATCAAGTCATCAATTCTTGGGAGCGGATATTTATTCTTAATTGTCACCTTGTTCAGTTGTCGGTAATTAATACACAACCTCATACTGTCATCCTTCGTCTTTACTAATAATACCGAAGCTCCCCACGGTGACACACTCGGTCTAACGAACTTCTTCTCAAGTAAGTCTTCCAACTGTTTCTTCAACTCAACCAATTCAGATGCAGACACCCTGTACGGTGCCATAAACACAGGTCTGGTACCAGGTACAAGGTCAATAGAAAATTCAACTTCTCGTTCCGGAGGAACTTCAGGAATTTCATCTGGAAACACTTCAGGAAAATCACAAACAACTTCTAACTCATCAATTATCGCTTGATTCTCAACGGGTAATGATGCCACCAACGCAAACACCTGAGCATCTTCTAGCAGTATCTGCCTCATCTGTTTTGTAGTTACTAAACGAGCTCCCTCCTCTGCAAGAGTAGAAAACCGCACTGACTTATCAAAGCAATTAATAAGAACGCAGTTATACTCTAACCAGTTCATACCTAAAATTACGTCCTTCCCACTTAGTGATAAACAAACTAAGTCAACCAGAAAATCTCTATCAAACATTGACAGAGGACATTTCAAACATACTAGATATGTAGTCACTGATCCCTTAGCTGGAGTCTCAACTAACATCTCCCCATTCATGTGAGATAACACAAGACCCAAACGTTCAACACAATCAGCAGCAATAAAACAATGAGAAGCACCAGTGTCAATAATAGCAAGTAAAGGAGTACTATTAATGAAACAAGTACCTTCAATGAGTCTGTCATCGCTGGATGTCTGAGTCCTAGATAGTGCGAACACCTTTCCACTAGTCTTTTCCTTCTTAGGCTTCTGACACTTGTCACGCAGATGTCCCTCTTCACCACAGTTGAAACAAACAATCCCCTTGCATTTGCACTCAGCAATAGCGTGTCCCAGCTCACCGCAACGGTAACATCTCACTGATCCAGAGTTACACACATTACTCTTATGACCGGGTTTCCCGCACTTATAGCAAACAATACCAGCAGGGGCATCTCCCTTACTAGTTTTCTTGTCATTAGTTGCTCTCTGTTTCCCTTTGCCAACTGGAGGGTCATAAGGCTTACCGCGATTCTGCTGCGACTTGCCTCTCCTCTCACTCAACAGCTTGTAATGAGCATTGCTATCTTCTTCATAAATTCTACAGCTTTCAACCAATGCATCAAAAACACGGATCTTCTGATACCCAATTGCCTTCTTGATTTCAGACTTCAATCCATTCTCAAACTTGATACACTTGGAGAACTCAGCGGTTTCTGCGTTGTAGTGCGGATAAAACATAACCAACTCTTTGAATTTCGCAGCATACTCGGTAATAGATTTGTCCCCTTGCTTCAGTTAAAGAAACTCAATCTCTTTCTTACCACGGACATCTTCCGGATAATACTTCTTCAGAAATTCCCTATGGAATACAGTCCAAGTGATCTCCTTACCTGCAGCTTCCAATACCGGATGAGTCTCTAGCCACCAGTCATCAGCTTCAACTGCTAGCATATGAGTCTCATAACGAACCTCCTGTGCTGGAGTACAATCCATCATATGAAAGATTCGCTCCATCTCCTTCAACCAGTCCAGTGCACCATCAGGATCGTGCCTACCCTTGAATGTAAGTGGATTCTCCCGCTGAAACGTTGCCAAACTGCGTGACCCAGCATCTCCAACAGGATTCGCCTGATTTTCCATAGCACTAGTTATAGCTTGCAGAGAAGCAGCAATTGCAACATCATTCCTTCCAGCCATTTCAACTTAAACTGCAACAACCAGCAGTTAGATTTCACAAACAACAATACTCGATTGTTAGACACAACGATTGACTCGATAACTTGGTCGGATGGAACGACCTACTCTAATACCACTAATGTAACACCCCATTCTAACCCGACAGATAAACAAGAAAAACAATCAGAGTGCATGAAAAATGGCTAAGTGACGATCGTGATGGAACCGTCACGACCGTGATAGTCATGACGATCGTGATGATCATGATGACCGTGATGGTCATGACAACCGTGAAGGAGATGTGACGGTCGTCACACTCACAAAAACTGGGCATCACATTTTCATCTTAAACGGACCACACACACCTGCAACACAACCATTTAGTAACATACATAGCACATAATCGGATGAACAGACAACGATAACTCACTTAGCATCTCAATTACAAGACAACCTGTTATTTTGCAGCGGAATTTAATGCACTTCCAACATTTATAATAAACCATGGCAAGACCAGAAAAGTCTGCAACTAAATTCCATTAAGATTCAGCAAGTAATTATCTTGCATCAATTCACAAAAACAACTAGTTCTCGACCACGAAATCAGTCCTACTGATTCATCGGTCTAGTGCGTACAACCAACATTTGGCACCATCAGAAGCAATCAATTTAAAGAAAATTACTTAATAAAATTTATCAACAAAGAAAACAATTAAAAGCAATAACATTAATCGTTCATCCCCCCAAGAGTGCTACGTATCAGAGTGACCAACGATCTTAAACGAAAGGCGACACTTTATTTCGGGTTACCTGCAAATTATCACCAACGGAGGTAACATACAACGTAAAGGGTGATACATCAAAATTATAACATATGGCATGATAAAATTCATGTCAGGATCATATCACAGCATTACAATTCTCGCAGTTCTCCAAATATTATCACAATGAACTACCAGGAAATTCATCATTCATATTCGCAACAATTAGCAAGAAAAATTCAGCAACTCATCATTACTTGCAAACACATAATGACGCGGCACTATGCGACCCAATTATGCATATACATGTGGTACCAATTTGGAGCAACACTCCACAACCAATTTATTTTCCATTATAGGCCACCAATACAGGCACAACCAATGCTAATACAGGAACAACCAAGGATGATATGCTATGGGATGCATCTATTATGGACTACAACACAACCACAACAACTACGCAACAAGGCATTAAGCCTACAACCCAATTGTCCATAACTGAAACATCACAATTCATACGCATCATATAACCATAATTTTCATATCAAATCAAGTAAGAGCATAATAACAACATTCTCTCAACAAGTAAAGATTAACGCATGTCGGCACTGTTTCCAAATATTATTACACAGAGTTAATGACATAAAACACTAATTCAGGCACCGACGGGCATTATCCCTAATATCATCAACTCGTGGAAATTAACCCCATGATTCAATTCCCTACATGAAATTGATCATACCCATAGTTATAGAATTGAACCCCACCCTTACCTTTCGATTGACGACAATTCTAAACTCCAGATTCCTGTTTGCTCTCCGGTGACTCTTCTACAACTACCTTGAATTCTCTCCGGCGGTTATTTCCTTTGTTCTCAATTTCCCCCAGCCACGTTCATTTTTTTCTTTTTGCCCCTTCTCCTCAACCTTTCTCCCTAATTTTGGTTCTGAGCAGTTTATCGTGTTTTTCCTCTTTTCCCCCACAACGTCTCTAATAACTCCCCTATTTCACTTATTCAATCCACTAATATTACAAATATTAATAATAATAATAATATTAATACTAATTATTAAATTATCATCATTATTCATTATATTATATTATTATTAAACTCTATATTTTATTAAATGATTTCCTATACTTTAAGGACACCCACCAACACTCTCAGACACACTTCCACATAAAGGCAAACCAATAATTAATAAATGATTTAATTTAAAATAACGGGCCTTATCATTTCTGGGAGAAAATGGAGAAGTAGGTTCGATGTGCTGTGAAAAGCTTGAGAAAGGTGAGCGAAAGAAGTTTTTTGGGTTGTGTTTTGTTTCATGATGAAGACGAGAATGAGTTTGGATGTTTGGAGTTCTCGGTAGCTATTTTATGTTGGTTTGATGAATATGAGTTTGCGTTGAATAGGGGTTCGAAGGAAGGTCGAAGACGGTTGAAAGAAGGTGATTTTTGTTTGGACATGAAGATGGAGAAGATGAGCTGGGAGTAGCGGCGGTAGGGTTTGTGTCGTGAGGAAGGAGACAGTGAATAGTGGATTATATACCCATTGTTCGACACATGGCACACCATATAAACCTGAATTAAAAATGCTAATGACTGACTAATTACAATGCTGATGATGTTTAATGAAAATGATGATGATAGTTGACTTGATTAGTAAAAATAACTCTAATAATCCATTACCAAATAAACCTGACTATTAATAATAAACACAAACTAATCCTAATTAAATCCTAATAACCCCTAAATATATCTATTTCTATTTTCTATTTAAAAAATTTAATAATCTAAACCAAATAAAATTCTAAATAAAACCAATTAAAAATCTATTTTAAAAAAAACAATAAAAAGGTTAAATTCTAGAAATTATATAAAAACCTAATAAAAACAAATTAAACCATATTCTAAAATTAATAAAATTCTAACGAATAAAATCTATATTAAAAAAAATCTAAAAAAGGCAATTCTACCTATTTAAAAAAAACAATATTAAAAATCTACCTAAACTATTTTCTAAATAAATAAATAATGAAGCAAAAATAGCAATAAAAATGTGGAATGCCATGGAAAAACGGGTGAGCACCGAAACGCACCAAATTATCCGCACCGATTGAATCATCAGGAGGAGAGCGACTTTCGCTCAATTTCAACACTGAACTTCTCGTTTGAGTTAATTTGAAGTGCCTGAAACGCGAGCTATGCAGCTAAAATCCTGATAAATTCAATCCGGCTGATAACACGGGAAAAATGCGACCTAAATGATATGCAAATGAAAATATGAAGCAAAACCCAATCAAAGTCGGAAAACCGGTGGGCAAATTTTAGGGTGCAACACATTCCAAATTTCATTCGTTCGAATCTCTTGATCTAAGCTTGTTTAAAACAAATGAACCATGGATTTGAAATGTACGTGAGTAAGAGTTCATTTTGGTATAAAATTTGGCACATTTTGGTGAAGTTTTCATAGCTGATCTTCGGCCACCTCGTCGGAGAAGACGACCGGAGCTAGAGCTCCGGCGTATGATTCAAGCTCAGGTGAAGGTGATATGTCCTTGGTTGACACTTTGACCTGATGAGATGAACACTCCAGATTTGATTGACCATACACGCGTGGAGGTTGACTGCCACCTCATTTAGTGATACAGTTTGGTTTGTGCTTTTAATGCTATTTGCACACCCTATTTGATCAGCCCAGTGAATTACAATGTGGATCATTGCTATCTGCATCGTTTTCACTTTTGTTTGTTTTATTTTCTTCATATTTATTCTGTTTTCATTTTTAATTGTTAAAAATATCTCCAGGTGTCATAAAATTCCCTAAAAAATATTTTCTAATACCTTAGGGTGTTAGTTAATTTTCTCAATTTTTTATTTTCAATTTCCTTTATTTTTTCAATATAATTGGAATTTTACAATTGAAGGTGTTTTTAATGGTTTCTTTTGTTGTATTCATTTGTTCTTGCTTGAGATTTGGAAAAAGTTTAATCACCAATGAGCAAGGATTTCTACTCATTTGGATGATGAGTTGAGATGCCTTTGAGTCTGGTTTTGGTCAAAGTCTGACCTATTTTTGGTTGACTTTCATTTCAATTTGTTTGACCCTCGACAACCCTCCTTCAAAGTGAAGCACCCTTAGTGAATAAATTTCTTTGGTGATGCTTTAATTGGACTTTGGTTGTGTTGCTTTGGCCTCTGGTTTCCATATCTTTGTGAGCTTTTTGCATTTTATTTGGATTTATTTGAACCATTTCACTATTTTTGGTGTACCTTGCAATTCAAGTCACCCTAATGATGGTTCACACATTCTAGTTGACCTAGTTCTTGTGGGAGATGACCCTTGTGGATCCCATATGCTTTCAACACCTCTTGATTCACATTTCTAACATGTTGAAGTTGTTGGTTGCAAATATTTAGGTCATAAAGTTGTATGGTTCATGTTGTAGGTTGCATTTGTTTAAGGCTTTCCATTTGGTGTTGAATGTTGAAAGTGTTTAGAACCTAGGTTCTTTACCATGCCTCATCTTGCAACTTTCCTTGCTTTGCTTCCTTCTTTCATTTTCCATTTCTCTTCTCTTGTTCTCACTTCTGTCCTAGGACCTTGGGGACTCATCCAAGTTGATTTGGTGCCTTTGATTTGCACTTTGAGTTTGACTTGGATGAGAGGGCACTTTGAGAACTTGCTTTTGGTTTCTTTCTTGTATGATCATTGTGATGTTTATGGTTGAGATTTCATTTGATGTTGCTTGCTGCCCAAGGCTGTTCTCCCATCCTCATCTTAATCATGTCTTCTCCTTTTGCTTTCTTGCATTGCCTTTTGGTTTAGAGATTGATGTGTAATTGGTTGTTGGAATTCTATTTCTCCCATTTCATTTCACTTTTGGATTGAACATGTTTAAGTTCTTTGGTTTGATTTCCTTCTTTGTTTTGAATACTCTTGTTTTCTTGAAGAGGTTGAGATGTGCTTGTGGAGGTTGTTATCCCACACTTTTTTCCTCCCTCTTCTTATTAATGTTGCATTGCATGTTTGCATACTTTTCTTCCCTCATTTGTGTTTGCTTTATTCTTCTTTTGTTTTCCTTTGCCATGTTCCCTTAGGACTTCTAATCTTTCTTGTTCAAGATGGATTATGATAGATATTAGGTTTGAATCCAAGCATGATAAAATTAGGGTAGTCTTCCCTTTTCATCTCAATCATAGGTGTACATTGCATGATATCATTAGGTTGAGTTTAGTCTCCCTTTTAGAGCGTGTCTTATCTTCTCACCTCAAAACTTCTTCAAAACATCTAATAAAGGATAATAAGTCTTATACGCTACGAGCCTTAAGCATTTGGGAAATGATGATTGGGGGGCCTCCTCTCAATTGTCTAGAGTGTTTAGCATATGTCCTTTGGACGATATGCGACGCATTCACTCCTAATTCATAGTCTTTAGTGGAACATGAATTACAAACACAATTCAATCCACTTCTTCTTCTTAAAAGACTCAAAAACAAACATCAAACTTTTTTATCCTTCGGGATTAATGGAAACCATTTTCATAAAGAGAGTTTTATTAACTCTTGGTTCTACCATAAATAGGTAACGCCTAAGTCTCCAATGGTCGAGCTGCATACCCCTAACTGCTAGAACTAAGTTTTAACCCTACTCGGGTAAAACACTTGAACCAACCTGTGGTCGTGTTAGCCCAAACTATGTTTGCTCTAATTTCTCATACCATACGAGGATACGTAGGCACAAGACGACAATGTCTTGGCGAGCAACCTTCCCCACCTTTGACCCGTAGTTTCCCGAACTACGTTGACTCTGACTTTCCCATTGCAAGAGGGAGTATGTACACATAGAGCGATGATGCTCTATCGAGTCTATTTTCTTTTCTTTTGTCCCTATGGCTTGTAGCTTAGATAGTTTAACACCCTTTAGATAGATAAAAAGCGTGGATCCCGTTGAGTACAACAGACGTAAGGGGTGTTAATACCTTCCCCTTGCGTAACCGACTCCCGAACCCAAGATTTGGTTGCGATGACCTGTCTTCTCCCTCTTTTGTAGGTTTTCTCTGATTGTTTCCTTTCTCTCTCTTTGGGATAAATAACAAATGGTGGCGACTATTATGTCTTTGCCAGCCCCTCTTCACAGCGATGTGACATCATACTATTGTTGTTTGGCATTATTATTCCATGTGGCTAGAATTGAAACATAAATTTTTTTATTAAAGTAAAGAAGCTTTTGATAAAATAGAAATAAACCATCCGAAAGGGAAATTACATTAATTCAAACAAATGTAACATATGCTCTCGTCGATGGCTCAACGATAATGTGAAACGAAAGGGAAAAATACAAGATGAACAGGAACAATACAAACTAAGAAAAAGGGAAATAGCGGTATATTTAATCAATACTAGCAATTATGGCGCCTAATGTTAGGTTCAGTGAAACGCCTCATCGAATAGACTTGCTGAAATAAGTGATCAAACTACTCATTAGCAACATCCAAAAACCCGAGGAGATCAACTCGAATTGAGGTGAGCTCTCCTCTAAGGGAATCAACCTCAGACTATAGAACAAAAATAGCATCAACAACATCAATAGGAGGATTAATACACGAGCACCAGAGACGTGGGAAATAATATCATGGAGAATGGCATCTCGGACTTCATAAGGCGGAGGGTTGTAAGGTGGAATAAGTGACTCGCTTTGGCCCTCTAAATCATAAAGCTAATTATCTCGGTTATGGAAATTAGTTTTCTCATGGTTGGGCAATGTCAAGTTATGGACCACTTGGTTGTCAATCAATTACCCAAACAATAGTTTTGAGCATTATAAAAATCTCCAAAAATATGTTTCTGACATTTTTGGATGTTGAGATATTTTTCAATATCTTTTTTTTATTTTTCAATTATTTTTACTATTTTTAATTGATTTAATATTTGAGGTGGTTTTATGGTTGATACCTTGGTTTTAAGCTTGATATTTGACCTTGATTAAACACCCCCTTTGACCGATTTTCCTCTAACACTTAGGTGATTAATTGAGGCTTATTTGAGGTCTTGATGATCATTCTTTGTTTGTTTTCCATTGGCTTTTCTTTGTCCCTTGATGGATGCTCGATAAGTTGAACACATTCCCTTGATTGATATGATTGGTAGTGCTTTGATGCAAATCTTGCCATGATCTTTTGCACACTGACCCTGGTTTGGTTCAACTCAAGTTCAGTATTTTCTTTGAATTTTATTTGATCTTGCTTCTATTTTTGGTGGATGCCACAAATTCAAAGTGTTTTAGCTATGTGTATGTGTGCATCCTTGACCTGGTTTTGGGGTTATGATCTCGTGTGATCCCTTGAGGGCCTTTTGGACTTTGTTAGCTCTTGTTAAAATGTTAGAGATGCTTCCTTAGATGACTAGAGGTCTATTGGATGTGTGCCTTGTACCACAAGTCTTGTATGATCATACTTTTCCACTTGTGTTTGGAGTTTGAGATGTTTGGATGGACTTCGGTCTTTCAATTTGATTTGATCATTCTTGTGTTGGCCTAATGATTTGATTTTGGATTGAATGCATATCATTTGAGTTCACTTCTGAACTTAATGGTTATGTGATTGTTCATGATGCTTTGGTGATGTTTATTTCACTTTGAAGATGTTGTGAACAATTGAACTTCTCTTGAGTTTTTTAAGTGCTTTTCTTTATTTGATCATGAGTGAGTGCTTGGTTGTGATGTTCATGATGTAGTTGCTGCCCCGCTCTACTTCTCCCCTCACTTCTTTGATTATGCTTTTATGTTTAGCATCTTCTCTTCTTGTGATGTTGATGGCATTTGATTGTAGGAGCTTGTTTCTCTCATTCCCTCTCATCTTTCTTGACTTGTTTAAGTCTTCCATCTTGTTGACTTGTTTGTGACTTGTGTTTGTCTTTGATGAATGCTTCATGATTACATATTTTGTTTGCTTTTGCATATTCCTTTTCATCTTGCATAGACTTGTTTAAGTCTTTTCTTTATTTTCATCTGTGATTCATTTGCATTGTTTTTACTTGTGCTTGTTCACATGATCCTTTAGGATTCCTAGTCCCTCTGTTTAAGATGGGAGTATGAGAGACATTAGACTTTCAATCCTTTGCATGTTAACATTAGGTAGTCCCCTTTTCTATCCTAACTTTAGGACCACTCTACATGATAACATTAGGGTTTCTCAATCCCATTTTCAGTCCTTGTGTCTTCTCATCTCATCTCAAAACTCTTTCAAGACACCTAATAAAGGATAACAAGTGTTGTACGCTACGAGTTTTAAGTACATGAAGAATGGATAGTAGGGAGGTCTCTCTTCACATTATCTAGAGTGTTTAGCGTATTCCCTTTGGGCGATATGTGACAGATTCTCCCTTATGTCATAATCTTTAGTACAACATGAGTTTCAAACTAACTCAATTTACTTCTTCGAAAAAAACAAAACCAAATTCAAACTTTTTCATCCTTCTGGATTGTTTTCAAACTTAATTTTCAGAAAGAGTATGTTACGTTTCTGTTCTACCGCAAACAGGCATCGTCCCTAACTGCTAGAACGGAGATTTAACATTGCTCATAAAACACTTAACCAACCAGTGGTATAGTTTGCCCGAACTACATTTTCTATGATTTCTCATAACAGATGAGGATACGTAGGAACAAGAGGGAGATATCTTGGTGAGCAACCTTCCCCCTATCACTCGTACTTTTCCGAACTACGTTGACTCTGACTTTCCTATTGCACGAGGAGATACGTATGCATAGGGCGGCGATGTCCTATAGAGTCAGTTCTTTCCGTTCACCCCCGTTTGGTAGTAGCTTTTAGACATTTTTCACCCATAGATTAGACAACAAGCATGGATCCCATTGAGTACAACGAACGTGAGGGTTGCTCATACCTTCCCCCTGCGTAACCGACTCCCGAACCCATGATTTGGTTGTGATGACCTTGTATTTCCCTTTCTCTTAAGTTTTCTCCGATCGTTTCCTTTCCCTCTTTTTGGGATAAATAACATTCGGTTGCGACTCTTTTGTCTGTTTGCCGGCCCTTTTTTCGCAGTTGTGACTCTAACAACTGTAACACCTGCCTTCTTTGTTACGACATGTACTGGACTGGTCCAGTTACTATCGAATATCGGGTATATGATTCCTGCTTCTAATAACAGTTGCACCTCTTTTTTGACTACATCGCTCAAGATAGGATTTATTCTTCTTTGATACTCTCTAGAGGTTTTATTGTCCTGCTCTATCATAATACGATGCATAGATATGGAGGGACTTATTCCTTTTAGGTCTGAGATATTATACCCTAGTGCTGTCGGATACTTCCTACGGAAATGTAGCAATTTTTCGATTTTAATTTGTCCTAAGTCAGCTTTGACTATTACCGGTCGTTCAAGCTTGGTGTCTAGGAACTCATACCTTAGATTTTTGGGTAGTGTTTTAAGTTCTATAGAAGGCTTCTTCGGGCACGACATTGGATCGGGCATTAGTACAAGACATTCCCTCAAACTGTCATCTACGTATGGCTTGCGCCAATTCTCGTCTTCGAATACTGGAAGTGCTGAAATCTTTAGTACTTCAGTATATTTAGATAGTTCCATCTCTTTTTCTTTCACGCATTCGCTGATGACGTCTAGGAAGTAGCATATATCATCTATAGTTAGCGCCTTTAAGAGTTGAGCTAAAATAAATTCGATTTTTTCTTCACCAACTTCAAAAGTTAGCTTTCCCTTTGGGACATCAATGATGGCTCTAGCTATAGCTAAAGAGGGGTTCCCTAAAATAATATCTATGTTGGAATCCTCTTTTATGTCCATTATTACAATGTCGGTAGGGATATAGAATTGACCTATACGAATGAGAACATTCTCTAGCATACCTATAGGAAATTTAACAGAACGATCTGCTAGTTGTAGAGACATTTTCGTTGAACTTAATTCTCCTAAATCGAGTTTCTTACATATGGATAAAGCAATTAAACTGACATTGGCTCCTAAGTCGCATAGAGCTTTGTCTATGACAAACATTCCGATTACACAAGGTGTGGAAAAACTACATGGGTCTTTCATCTTAGGAGGCATGTAGTTTTGAATAATAGTGTTACACTCAATAGTAAGCATACAGGTTTCATTATCCTCAAGCTTTTTTTTGTTGGGTAGGATCTCTTTAAGGAACTTATCATATGAAGGCATTTGCGTTACAGCTTCTGTGAATGGTACGATGATATTAAGTTGTTTCAAAAGTTCTATGAATTTCTTAAGTTGTCCTTCATTTTTAGACTTAACAAGTCTTTAAGGATAAGGTATAGGAGGCTTGTATGCTGGCGGAGGCACATATTGTGTTTCTTTCTCTGCGGCCTCTCCGTTTTTGTCTTCTTTTTAATCACAGTTTGGTTCGTTCTTTTTTCAGTTCCTTTACTCGAGTTTTGGTACATGCCTGGATTTTGGAGTATTGGGTCAATTGGTATGTCAAGTTTTATTCTGCTTTGCATTATGATGGCATTAGCATGACCTTTTGTGTTTGGTTGTGGTTGGCCAGGAAACGTTCCGGCTGGGGCTACTAACGTTGCTTGTTGTTGGGCTACTTGAGAAACTTGAGTTTCTAACATTTAGTTATGAGTAGTCATAGCATCAAGTTTATTTTCCATTTGCTTCAAAAATTCACTCATGTCTACATTTTAGTTAACGAACTCTTTGTTTTGTTGAGTTTGAGTTGCAATGAAATTTTCTAGTAACAACTCAACATTTTGACTTTCTAGGTGCTTGAGGAGCAGCGAAGGCTCCTTTCTGATAGTCTAGAGGAACAATAGGGGCTTGAGTTAGAACAAATAAATTGTTGTTGCTCTTGTAGGAAAAATTTTGATGATTCCTTTAGCCAGGATTGTAGATGTTTAAGTACAGGTTTCCCTGGGTGTAATTCACTTGGTCGGTAGAAATACCAGCCAATAAATGGAATTCGGTGTTACTGTGCTCAAGGGTTTATGTTAGTTCCATGATTCTATGATTGTCCATGGTTCTATGATTGGCTAAATTTTGGTAAAACATGATTCTGCATTGATGTCAAGCTAAATGTTATGACATCCATCTGCTGTCATGATAAAACTGTTGTCATGTGGTTTAATCAGGATGTCATTACCAATGTCATGACATTACTGTCTGGTACAGCAGGAGCTGATGACAAAAAGCTGAATGTTATGACATTCATCTACTGTCATGAAATTGTTGTCAGGTGCAGCAGGAGCTGATGACATTACTGCTGTCATGTGTTTTAAACAGGATATCATTACCAATGTCATGACATCGCTATCTGGTGCAGCAGGAGCTAATGACAGAACTGCTGTCATGGATGTCATACTGAATGTCATGACATCGCTATCTCATACAACAGGTGCTTCTGATTTATATCACTTGACAGAAGTGCTTTGGATATACCTCATCAGTATGTGCAGGCTTAAGAAACTTATTAGAGCAGGCATCCTATCTGTTCTGGATGAGATCTGGGGAGATACTTTCTGGTGTCTTGAACAAGGAGAAGAGATAGCTGATTTGTTGATCTTGCTAAATGTTTGAGCTACTACTTATGGAGTTAAGGAGAAAAGTGTGTTCACTCTTACCTATGAAGTATTCTATGTATCTGTTGTTGTGCCCTCTGATATAGGAGCCCCAATGACCTGTTGAATGTTCTGACAGCTTATTTAGGGCTTGTTGAAGATGTTCTTTTGGTGGTTCTGCTGCATATTTTTTCTGATGAAAGAACTCTGGTAGCTCTGGGAGAAGATTGCCCTATATTCAGTTTGATGTATGACTGTGGCAAGTGTGCAGATGGTTGGAAGATGGTGTTTGCTGCTGCTCTGTGTGGTCTGACAAGCTGTTGATCCTGCTTAATGTTGTTTTGATTATGCTGCTCTGGTGTGCTGAAGGCTGTTTTAGAGAAGATAGTGGGAGGTGATTTATTTTCACTACTCATGACTTGCAAAGGGTCTATCAGCAGAGGAAGTCATAGGTAGGTTGAGTCAAGGGTGTCAGCCTTGATGTTTCAACATTAAAGATACTTATGCTGAAGAATAGTTTTGGCATTAGTGAAGTGTAAATATGTTTCAGATGGTCTTCTCAACAAGTTGTGTGGATCTGTTGCTATGTGTGGACTACACACGTTTTAATTGGTTATCCATGAAGTTCAGATAAGGATTTAAGATTCATTGCTATTTGAGATATTCTCAAATATTTAATGGATTATCCTTAGTCGATGATCAAGTTGTCTCATTAGTTGTTGCTCAAGCATCAGGCCTCTGATTTGTTATGTCTACTTCAAGAATTTGATGTTCAACCAGATGTTGAGACATTCCATCATCAGAGATTGTACAGAAGTCTGTTGAAGGAGATATAGCTAATAATCTTGTTACCATACACTTGTGGAAAAAGTGTTCTTTTGCTGCAAGTAACTCTAGAAGTGGATCTGTCTTGTGCATTCTTACTGTATGAGCATGAGGTTAGTCTTAAGATATAATGTGGTTATCTTGGAGCATCTGTTATGAAAGATAGGGGGAGCTTGTGTTTGATGGGTGTACTATGGGCTTGTGGTGCAAGCAGTAAGTGAATGCGTTCAGCAGGTGCGTTGAACAGAGAGTGAGCTCTTGAAGACATGAAGATAAGTCTTATGTTTTCCATTCACGTGCTTCTTGATGAGCACTGGTTATCCTTGATATGGGGACTTATACTTTTATCTAGGATTTGTTGCTACAAGAGTGCAGTTATGTATCAAGGTTGTTTGTGGTTTCAAACAATTTGGGATTTTATGAAGGAGGAATGTCAGACAAGATGTTGTGACATTGTGTTGCTACTCTAGCTCATGGTAAACATGACAAGTGTATTACTTTTGGTTATGTGTCAATGGATCAATCAGACTTGCACAAGCTTTATTGAGTGTAATATAAAGATGAAGATCAAGACATCATCAGCTCTGGTTTTGTGCATATGGAAGTCAAGGAAACATGGCATTTACACTGAGATCTTGGAGATATTTCTAGCTGAATCTAAGTGATCTTGCAGATAGTTTTGTCTACCTTTTCTATTATAGTATGGGATGTAAAACAAGGGATGTAAAGTTGTAATGTGTGATGCAGTGATGTGTTTCGGTTCTCTCTTTTAGGGGGAGTGCTGATTATGTATGACAGGGGGAGCTGTGTACCTACATTACTTGTGTTGACACTATGCTAATATGGAGATGTATACAAAGTTTGCTGAATCTCAGGCAAGCTTGTGGTGCTTGTTGTACTTTTTACCTTGACAAGTGATCATGGATCTAGCTTTGTGAGATTGTTGGTTTGAACTAAAGATTGTGCTTACTCCTTATGAATGACCTAGGAAACAACAGTGGTTATGTGTCTGGGAGAATTTATTTCTCTCTGCAGAATTTTCTTGTGTCCCAATTTGGGGATTTAAAATTAGTTGCTACTTGGAAATTATTTGACTGATTATCCTTTAATTGGTAAGTGTCACTCTTGAAGGTGCAGCTTCAGACAAGACAAGAATTCAAGATTCATGACTATGTCGAGTTTTTATTGTGGAGGTTGTGATTATGCTTCAGTTTTTGGGTTGGCTCTGTTATTTGTGTGCATCTAAGCTTATATGTATGAACATTTACTCCAATTTTTGTCAATTTTTGACTAAACCAAGGGGGAGTAAAGTGTTGTTATCTACTCCTACTACTAAGCAAAGTGCATGCTACTACTAAGCAAAGTGCAGATTGTGTAGTTTCTTGTTGAATGCAACTATTAAGGGGGAGCTTGATAATGTGTGAGGCTGGAAAAACTACTGATGCTGCCCTGATAAGTTTGGTTGGTTGTTTTAGACAAAATTTGCCAAAGGGGGAGATTGTTAGTTCCATTATTCTATGATTGTCACTGGTTCTATGATTTGCTAAATTTTGGTAAACCATGATTTTGCACTGATGTCAAGCTGAATGTTATGACATCCACCTGCTGTCATGATAAAGCTGTTGTCATGTGGTTTAATCAGGATTCCATTACCAATGTCATGACATTGTTGTCTAGTACAGCAGGAGCTGATGACAGAAAGCTAAATGTTATGACATTCATCTGCTGTCATGACATTGTTGTCTGGTGCAGCAGGAGCTGATGACAGTACTGTTGTCATGTGTTTTAAATAGGATGTCATTACCAATGTCATGACATCAGTGTCTGGTACAACAGGTGCTGCTGTTTTATATCACTTGACGAAAGTGCTTTGGATATACCTCATCGGTATGTGCAGGCCAAAGAGACTTATTAGGAACAAAATGCATATTTAATTGGTGTCCATAAAAAGGATCTTTGAGACTTTTTAGGAAACTATAGTATGCTTGTTTCTACTGTTATGAAGAAGATTCTGCAGGAGTGTTCAGCAGGGTGAGTTTGGTCAGTTAAGAATAAAGTGTGTTGGATGTCATGCTGGATGTTATGACTTCAAGCGTATGACATCAGGGTGTGTGTTTAGTTTTACTGTTATATTGCAAGGGGAAACTCAGGCTATACTTCAGGAAACCTGTTATGACTCCTTAGTTATCTCAGGCGAGATTCTAGTCAGGGTTGGGCATAACATGAAGCAGTTGTGACCTAATTTGACAGCACCTTGAATTATGGAAAGTGGTTTAACTTCGTTAAACCTAATGTGTGTTACTTTTGACCAGCCCAAGCCCAGTCTGCATTACTATTTAAGGAGGAGCAGAAGCAAGGGAAATCAAGCACTCACATCAAGAACAAATAGAGTGTAAAATTAAAGTTTAGGGGTTGAGAGTCCCTTGTGTGTGTGACTTTGTAAGTCATCCTTTGTATCTCTTGATACACTGTGATATACATATTTGTGAGTGAAGAACTTTGTTCTTCACGTGTGTTTAGGAGTCTTAGGATTCCTTTTGTGCCAAGAAATTGTTTTCTATATAATTGCATTGGTTTAGTGTGTATGAATTGTTGTGTTCATTGTGTCACTCAAAGCTTTTAAGCAAGAGTGTATTATCCTTGATTGAAGTTGTTAAGCAAAATCAAGTATTGTGAATTTGAAGAGTGTCTTCTAAAGTCTGTTTTTGTATTGAATTGTTTTTCACTGCAGTGATTGAGAGGGAGTGAGCGGGTTCTCTTGTCTATTGGATTCTAGGCAGAAATTGCATTAGGTAGAGATTAAGTGAGGAGTTGTAAACGGGGAGGCTATCTCTGAATAGATTCTGCTAATAGTGGATTTCTTTCCTGGCTTGGTAGCCTCCAGATGTAGGTGAGGTTTCACCGAACTGGGTAAACAATTTATTGTGTTATTTATCTTTCTGCATTTAAAATTCTGCATAATTTAAATGGTTAGATAAATAGTCTGTTTGTCTGCTGATGTTACAACATACGCCATGACATTGGTCATGACATTAGTACAATTTAAAGTAATTTAAATTGGTCATGGTCTGTCCTCGTCCTTGTTGAGCAGAGATCAATGTTCTTGGAACATATGAGATCTGCATACCAGAATTTCTATTTCACACAATTCACAATTCAGTGTTACAGCGGCCATGGTGGCTACTAGAGCTATAGTCAAACTTTCAATCTTTTGAGTAAGCGCGTCCACTTTAGCACTAACACGGTCTAAACTGTTAACTTTGTACACTCTGTTCTTCGTAACAGGTTTTTTTGTAGGATTTCTCTCACCTTCCCATTAGAACTGGTTTTGAGCCATGTTTCTAATGAGTTGACAGGCGTCTTCGTATGGTTTTTCCATCAGAGCACCGCCAGCTACAGCGTTCAGATTGAACTTTATGTTATATAGAAGACCAATATAGACAATATGGATTATCAACCATTGTTCAAGTCTATGGTGCGGACAGAGTCTCAACATGTCCTTGTATCTTTCTCAAGCATCAAAAAGTGATTAATTATCTTTCTGCCTAAATCTGTTGTTTTGGGCTCTTAGCATAGCAGTTTTGCTATGTGGAAAATACCGGGCTAAGAAGACTTTATTCAACTCGTCCCACATAGTGATGAAGTTGGATGGTAGAGACTGGGACCAAGCTCTAGCTCTATCTCTTAAAGAGAAAGGAAAAAGATGTAGCCTTATGGCTTCGTTGCTAACACCATTTTGTTTTACGGTGTCAGCATATTGCACAAACATAGATAAATGAAGGTTCGGGTCATCTGTAGGACTCCCAGAAAATTGATTATGTTAAACGGCTTGTAACAGCGAGAGTTTTAACTTGAAACCATTTCAATTGATGTCAGGGGCATCAATGATGTTATATGGTTCATCTTGCAATGAAACACCGTAATCCTTAAGAGGACGGTTCAATGGATTTTCAGCCATGGGAATTCTTAATTCTGGATAATGGATTTTGGGTTCAGGAAGATTATACTTAATTTGGAATTCATTGATTTGGCGTCTTAAGTTAATAAAACGCTCGATATCATCAATTAGTTGCTCAAGCTTATTGTAACGCCCCAAATTCTGAATTTCCCATTTTTGTTGAGTCTTTTTTTTAAATCCATTTGGATAATTAGTATTTTAATTGTGAAATTTATGTGTTGATATGTTTAATTTCAATATTGTGCCATTTTACCGATTCGGAGAGTTTTCGGGGAAAATAGAGTAAAGGGTATTTTAGACATTTAGTATTAAGTGTTAAGTGGATTATTGCGTGAGAAGTAATTGGTAAGTGTTTGGAAAGAAATGGAGAGGAAAGAAAATAGAACATGAGATAAGAGAGAAAAAAGAATAGATAGAAACATTAGTGAAAAAACAAGGGAAAGAAAGAAGAGAGAAGAGAAAGAGGAGAAAGAAGAGGAAAACCTAGGATTTCATCAAGGATCAACATCCAAGCTTTCGATCAATCGAGTAAGGGTGTGAAACTCTATTATACTGTTAATGTGTATGATTATGTATGTTGTTGATCGTTTGATGTTCGGTTAAGAAGAGTTTCTACTCATTTCCATCTTAGGGCAACATTAGGATTTAATCGGTAGAACATGGTTTTAACCGGTTAGAATCGAGAATGAATGGAGTAGGATAGTCGGGTGTTATTGGGTTGAACTTACTGGGGTTGTTTGGTTTTAGAATCGGTCGGTTTGTGAGGTTTGAGCTTTGGACAGCCATGGAAGTTCTGAGTTCGCAGGCTCGCCAGGCGAACGGCAGCGAACTAAGTCAGAAGCATCCACCCTGTCTTCGTTGGCAAGTTCGCCAGGCGAATGAGTGTGGCGAAGGTTCGCCACGCGAGTGTGCAGGCGAGTGCTAGCGAGTAATTCCAAAATAAATCCCAGTGGTCTTCGCTGGCAAGTTCGCCCAGCGAACTAGGTAGCGAAGGTTCGCCAGAGGCTTCGCCAGGAGAAGGTTGGCGAATGTAACAACATTTTCCTATTTTCTGTGTTTTCCCTTTTCGTGCGGATTTCTTTGTTCAGTTATGTGTAATCCTTATCGAATTGAATAGTTTTGTGTATCGTGTGGTATGATATGTATGGGAGCCGCAAGGCGTGAATCCTAGAATGTGGAACTTTGATTGTGAAAAATATCT
Organism: Lathyrus sativus; assembly: GCA_963859935.3. Classification (NCBI taxonomy): domain Eukaryota; kingdom Viridiplantae; phylum Streptophyta; class Magnoliopsida; order Fabales; family Fabaceae; genus Lathyrus; species Lathyrus sativus. The sequence continues at coordinate 82,372,164 of OZ012736.1, forward strand.
ACCTTATATGGAATGGTATGTATTGAAATGAAGAGTATGTGTGTTTTATAGAGTATAAGTATATTGTGAATATGCATAGTGATATATTTGCGAATATGTATGCATGTAGAGTAATGTTGTGAGTCATTTTGCATAAAGGCATCATGATGTACATCCTAGCGATGTTGATTCCTTGGAGAATCTGCTGAACATTTGATTCCTCGGAGAATCTGCAGAGTATTTGATTCCTTGGAGAATCTGCTGAATATTCGATTCCTTGGAGAATCTGATGAATATTTGATTCCTTGAAGAATCTGCTGAATACTTGATTCCTTGGAGAATCTGCTGAATTGAGTCGGTACCTCATTTGCATCTGCATAGAGTCGTGAGTCGGTCTCTATGAGTTGCATTGGACATCTTTATATGATGCATGGAGTGAATTGAACATAATTCTAGATGTTTATGTGGAAATGATGAGTGTGTATAGATGTATGATTTGATGATTGTGCTTGATTGTGTGAATATGCATTGCGAGGTATATGATGAATTGTGGTGAGAATCTGAATAGTATTAATCTCATGTATGTATATAGATATATATATATATATATATAAATATATGTATTGACTATTATGATGTTGTTTCTCACCCTTCTGCTGTTTCCTAATGCTCTATGAGGCATTGCAGAGTAGGATTGTTGGATGTCCTTTTCGTGAAGCAGGTCTTCATTTTTTATGGTCGATGGCTCTGATATGTAACATCTGGGTAGTTAGGAAGCCTTTGGTTCTTTTTGAAGATACTTTGCTTTGATTTTCTTTTGTGATACATCTGCGTATGTATCTGATAATTGATGTTGTACATATGAATTATCTGAATGATGTATATATGTGTATATGAATGCATTGATTCAATGTTTAGAAGTTTCCGCTTTATTCTAAATATTGAGGTGTGAGTTTTAGAACTATGTTCTTCAGTTGTGAATTGCCCATTGTTGCATATCCATTTGAGCAGGTGTTGTAGATGTTTGACTTCATGATAATGTGACACACCTCTTTTATATCATGTATTAATTAAACTCTGATGAAACTTTTACCTAATGCTTAAATGATTTAATTATATTTTTTATTATTATTATTATTAAGGGTATAGAAAGGGGGTGTTACACTTATCGCCTCGAGAGAGAGTGTTTGGCATACAATCGACAAAATAGGAAAAATGAAAATTTGGTGCCTTAGTCTATACTGCGCAACAATGGAATCACAATATTGAATAAATAAATCCCTGACAACGGCGCCAAAAACTTGACCGCACGACACTGATGTGTTTGTCGGATAATAACTGCAAGTATACGGTTGTTCGTTTAGTTTTAAAAGGTTAATGTCATCTATTGTTACTGTCCAAAGCTAACGCTAAGGGTTAAAATGATAAGAACGGGAATAAATATACTAATTGTTAAGATTTAAAAACGATGAAGAAACGAGTCTGGAGTATGAATTCTGTGCTCCTAAGGGACTTGTAGAGTTCTGATGCGAATTACGATTAAATCTAGTTCAGTAGAAAATACCGACTCAAAGACTTCGTCTCACACTCTCGCGCTATTGACAAGAACCACACTTCCTAACCACAAGATTTTGCTCTTACTCGCCTGTTTCAATTAAAAAGTGTATTTTGAAAGTCAGTAAGATTTTAAACGATACCTAAAGCGCTCACGCTGTTTTTAGGATCGTTGCCTAGTTTCCACTATCTGGTTCATTCCTCACACTCTCGTGCTATCAGCTTGAACCTTGGTTTATGTTTTTCACTCTCTCAAAACAATATATCATGCAAAATGGAAACTACAACCAAAATAACACACATTCATAATTTCGCACCTAAAATTTCTACTGAGTCCTGTCGGTAACGAAGGTTCTCATACGCCGAACTCAAGAAATTTAACAAGACATAATTTCATCTAAAACTAACATGTTCACAACAATTAAACTCACAACTAACATGTTAAGCGATATTTAAAACAATAACAATTACAAGTAAATAAACAGAAAAAAAAAACCTAAAAATTAAACAACGGAACTTGTATTAGAAATGTCAGCAAGCTTCCTTTGCGATCCAAGAGTACAACAAATGTAGAAGGAGAAAAAAGTAAACAATTGCGACAATCCCGCGATGTGAGTTATTTTTGCATTTACAAGTATTTATGCTTAAAAACTAAAACAAAATTCTATAGCACTTCCGTACGACTCGAATACCTCGGAAACTTCCCCAGAGGGCCTCTATATAGAGGAACAACGTCTAGATAACTGCTCTAATTGTGCAGCATGATAGAGGGAAAAGCAGTTGAAAAACTGCTGAGAAACTGCTCCTGATGCATAAATGTCATCTGCGAAATAATGGCGAACACCATTTTGGGGAAATGGCAAATGCCATTGCCTCTTTATTAATCTGATGTGGCAAAGACTGGCAATGGCGAGCGCCATCTGGAGGTGGCGAACACCATATCCGCAGAATAGGCAGAAACTTCACTTTTTACTACTCTTTTGCTTCTTTTTCTCCTCTTTTCAACTTTTGCTCCCGGATCCGCATCGAAATGAGGCCAACAGCTGCAAAACACACAAAAACAAAGTAATAGAGATAAAACATAATAGAATACAGACAAAATACATACGAAATAATCCAAAAAACATGATACGATTCCTCATTATCAATTAGCATGTTATCACATCTTGGATCTGGGGCTTTCAGGGGGGGGGGGGTCTCTCCCTTGAGATCTGGAGCCTCCCAATTACTGACGTGTCCCGCAAACGTACTTCATCACGTGGTCCTCTTGGATGAGCCGCTCAATCTCTTTCTTCAATTGGTTACAGTCTTTAGTGTCATGACCATTGAACTTATGATATTTACACCATTTGTTGGGCTCAAGTCCCATAATGACAGTCTTGGGGGATGGAAGAGGATATTTTGGAGTACTTTATGCGATATTTGTTCACAGAGAGTGCTCAAGGGTATGAATTTCTCCATAGGCTTCCTGCTCTGCTTTAAATTCAACCCATCCCTTATAAGCAAGGTGCAATGACATGTGTGTTGCTGCAATGACAAATCAAAATTTCCAGAAGCCCACTCCCTAGCTCCCATAGCCTTTTTCTCAACGTCTTTATCCTCGCCATTTGTAACACCCTATTTTCCCCATGCATAAATATACAATAAAGTCAAAGTAGAGTATTCACACAATAAAATAGGATGTCACACATTCCCTTTTTAAAACATGCATGCCATGTAACACTTTATCAAATAAAAATAATAATTAACACCTTCACTTAGGGTGTCATCACATGCTCATCTTCACTTAGGGTATCATTGCACCAGAAATTCTCATGATAAAGCATGAATTAACTAAATCATTTAAACTTTAAATGCACTTTATAGCATAATCAAACTCATAAAAGAAATCTCCCCAAAACATATAAATATCAAACATGAGAGTATACAATAACTCTCTAACGAAAGATTAGACAAGAACTCGCAAACGTTTCTCAGTGTTACAAATCAGAGCACGTAAACTAAATGCATAAAGAAAAAGAAGAAGAAACAACCTCTCGACATCCTTTCACACTAAGCAGCTACTCAGTTACCTACTTATCTGTACTCCAAAGAGGAGCACAAACCATAACAATAACAAAGGGGTGAGAAATCACAAACAATAATAACAGGCATATAATGAAATTTAGGATATTAACACAACATCCTCTACACAATTTCATTCATAGTATATATCATCACAATCTCACAACCAAATTCATCAATCAATCACAACTCAATAATTATGCATATAACTCATTATGCAATGCAACTTGACTACATAACTCGACTATGCAACTCTATACACATGCATGTGGTACCAGCTCAATATTCGGTTCTATCATGAACATGGTCCACTCTTTTGAACCCATGAGCCCCCTCTTCTAAGCTCCGGCCCCCTCTTTTGAGTTTGGGACAAGCCATTAGTCCCCTCACTGAACTAGCAGACATGCCTCTTGATACAACTCTTATGATGCCTGATCATATCATCAAATCAATACATTAAGACCCCTATCTAATCCTAAAATAAATGCATTGACAACTCAAGTAATCCCCTCTCTAGATTACATCACACCAAAATCACAAAATGCACATTATCAATCAACAGTGCAACACAAGCATGCTAATAATTCATCTAAACAAAATTATATTCCAAACATGCAACAATACAACAAACATAACTCAAAAGAATCCATATTCACAATATTCCCATATTTCATATTTATTCTTGATGCTTAACATCTCGTCATAGCAACATATTCAAAAATTTCTACAACTCATAAAGCATATCCCTCAAACTCGCACAACTCCAAATTTACTTAATCAAATAATTTTTAATAAGCATTCTCGTCAATTACTCATTTTATCACAATACATTGAGACTCTTAAATTATTACCAATTGATATTAATTTGTGTTAGCTTTCCAACACTTTGAACCGCGTCTCGTTCCGAGTTACAGAACTCAAGTTATGGTAAAAACAAAAACAAAAGAATTGGGATTTTCACCATTGGACAAACCTGGAAAAACCTGAATGGGATTTTCACCATTGGAGGACCTTCAGAACACTGATTTCGATTTCGTAAAAAGCCAGACGCTCAAAATTAGACATACTACGATTATCCCATGATTAAAAACCAATTTAGCATATAAAATCTATTATTTTCATGAAAATCATTGATTTGCAAAACCTTCGATAATGCATGAATGGTGGAAAAATATCAAGTATCAAAACATAAAACCTAGTCATGAATAGTGCACGAATTCATCTATTATTACAGATAATTTTCATCATATCATTTTAATTTAGCCACAACATACACCCTATTGGAGCTTAAGAACTTTTCTACCCTACCCTCATGCATAAGCCATATTGAAAGTTACTCCCCCCCCCCTTATCGAATACTCCTAGTAGCAAAATTCTAATTTTCGGTAGAAATTCTTCTTCTCCACTCCAAGTCTCCCCTCTTCTTAGCCCTTTGGTCTTTTTCTCTTTTCTTTGGTTTCTACATATTGACTAAATAGACATTTTCTAGGTTTCTCTCATTATAATATATAGTTAAGACAAAATAAATCTTAATTATATTTTTCTCCCCTACTAACAAAATAATTGCTCATTCCTCCCGTTAATTTTTTCCTCAATTCTCACTTTCACCCCAAAAGCTATACTTTCCTTTTAATTGACTAAATCTAGTAAATTATTATTACTAAAATAATTTTTAGTAATTATAGCCCACTTCTACTCATGACCTACAACTATCTCTATACCATTAATTCAAGGGTACACACTTTATGTAACAATTGGCGCGTGTCATGACCTCTGCCAGGGAAGTGGTTGGTTTTTGCACGAGGGATTCATTAAAATGTTTGACCTTTAATATGTTATGAAAAGCTCCAACAAACATCTCCTAGTTTGTATGGATAACCTTGATAGTCGCCTCGTTGAACAAGGTGTGATATTTCCTTAAATATTCTAAAGATCCCTAGTGAACATTGAAAATATTAATGGTTGATATCTCCCTATATCTACTCACTGAAAATTAAGGGGACCAACTTCTTTATCAGGTTCTGATAGCTAGCGCTTGATAATCGCATAAGGTTCATATATTACCTCAGTGTGGCTGTAACACCCCCTTTCTATACCCCCAAATTAATACATTTAATCAATTAGGCACTTAGAAAAAAAAATTCATCAGAGTTTAATTAAAATTTAATTAAAACATGGTATATAAGAGGCGCATCACATTATCACGAAATTAAACACATACGATACCTGCTCAAAATAGATATGCAACAATGGGTAACCCACATCTCAATATTTAGAATAAAAGCGGAAACATCCAAATATTGAATCGATCACATTCATAAAAGTATATACAACCATTCAATCAATTCATGCTTTACAACCATATCCACAGCGGATACATACACAGATGTATCACAAGGAATCAAAACAAATGTAACTCCAAAGGAGTCAAAGGCTTCCTAACTACCCAGATGTTACATATCAGAGCCATTGACCAAAAAGAATGAAGACATCGCTTCACAAAAAGAACCTCCAGCTTCCTACTCTGCAATGCCTCATAGAGCATTATAAAACAGCAGAAGGGTGAGAAACAATATCATAACAGTTAATGCATAAAATTGTATATATACATATACTCATATTTGTACAAGTTATACTCAAATTATTTTCTCACCACATTAAGCATATACAATTAATCATGCCTCTACACATGCTCATGAACATCCACTATATGTTCCTCCAAACAATCATATATAACATACACAGTTATATTCATTCAACTAATGCATCATGCACAGATGACTCATGCAACTCATAGAGACCGACACACGACTCTATGCAGATGAAAATGCGGTACCGACTCATTTCAACAGATTCTCTAAGGAATCGAGTATTCAGCAGATTCTCCACGGAATCAAGTATTCAGCAGATTCTCCACGGAATCAAATATTAATCAGATTCTCCACGGAATCGAATATTCAGCAGATTCTCCACGGAATCAAATACTGTGCAGATTCTCCACGGAATCAAATACTCTAGTCAATCCTCCAAGGGATTACATGTTATGACCGATTCTCCGAGGAATCACACAATGCAACCGATTCTCCAAGGAATCTAATGTAACCATCGTATCATACGAGGTTTTGCAAATCCTCCGAGGGATCATTACACAAAAATGCATACTAAGATGCTACACAATGCTAATCCTCCGAGGGATCGATCAACACAGAATGCATACTATGTTCACAAACATACTCATTGCATTTATCACATACATCGCATATATCTATCATGCATTTACATTATGCACAATTTCACACATGATTCACACACATATTAGCCTATCAATGCGTTTCTATCCAATTCAAGCAAATACACAAGATTATCAAACGTTCAAGATTCACCATTGACTCTACAATCTAGGATTCACGCCTTTCGGCCACCCACAGCACGACATGTCGAAACAGTTCACACATCAATCATTCATATAGGCATTAATCATAATTGAATCGGCCAAATATCATGCTATGAACAAACAGCAAAACAAATAACACTGTCAGGTTCGTCAACCTTCGCCTGGCGAAGCCACGCAGCGAATGCTCGCTGGCCTTCGCCTGGCGAACTTCCCAGCGAAGTCCACTGGGAGTAATTCTGGAATTACTCGCTGAGGCTCGCTACACACTCGCCTGGCGAACCTTCGCCAACTCACTTCGCCTGGCGAACTTGCCAGCGAAGACAGGGTGTTTGCTTCTGACTTGCTTCGCTGCAGCTCGCTGGGCTTCGCCTGGCGAAGCTTCGCTACCATTCGCCTGCCGAGCCTGCGAAGACAGAACCTCCATGGCTGTTCCAAAGCCCAAACTCCACACAACCAACCGATTAAATCCAAACCAGTCTCAGTGGCACAACCCTACCATCACCCGACTAAACTACATCGTCTAATCCGAGTTCTAACCGATTAAAACCTCTTTCTACTCATCAAACCAACTTCTAACCTAAGTTGAAAAAGAGTAGAAACTCTACAAAATCCAAACACATACACATACAATCATACACATTAAAGAGATGATGGAGTTTCACACCCTTACCGATCGATTGCAAGCTTTGGTGATGATCCCTTGATGATTCTAGGTTTTCCTCTCCACTTTCTCTTCTCTTTCTCTTCTCCTCTTTTCTCTCTCTTGTTTTTCTTCTTATGTTACTATTTTTCTTTCTTTTCCTCTCTTATCCTATTTCTATCTCTATTTCTTTCCTCTCAAATTCTTTCCAACACTTACCAATCAATTCTCACACTAAATTGCTAAATGTCTAAAATGCCCTTTTTACTCTAATTCCCCGAAAACTCTCCGAATCGGTAAAAATAGATAAAATAAGCAAACACCACATAATAATATATAATTTCTCAATTTAAAACAAACATCAATTAAATAAATTAAAAGACTCAACAATTAATGGGAATTCAGAATCGGGGCGTTACAACTCTCCCCCACTTTAGAAATTTTCGTCCTCGAAAATATTACCTGATTCAAACAACTCTGGATGCGATTCTCGCATCTTGCTCTCCAACTCCCAAGTCATGTTGCCTTCTGTGGCACCTCCCCAGGACACTTTCACAAGCGCAATATCCTTGCCTCTTAGTTTCTTAACTTCGCGGTCCAAAATACTAACCGGTAAAACTTCAACTGTAAGGTTACCTCTTACTTCAACTTCATCCATTGGGATAACATGTGACGGATCCGGAACATACTTCCGAAGTTGCGAGACATGGAATACATCATGCAAATTCGAAAGGTTCGGAGGTAACGCCACACGATAAGCCACAACAGCAACTCGTGCGACAATCTGATACGGGCCAATAAAACGAGAAGTCAACTTTCTCGACTTCAAAGCACGACCCACACCCGTAACCGGTGTAACTCTCAAAAACACATGGTCGCCCTCTTGAAACTCGAGATCCTTTCTCCTTTTATCATGATAACTTTTCTGTCTACTCTGAGAAGCTCTCATCTTTTCCCGAATAAATTTCACCTTTTCCGTCGTTTGCTGTACCATTTCAGGACCAACTACCGACTTTTCACCTGTCTCATGCCAACACAGAGGTGTTCGACATCTCCGACCATATAAAGCCTCAAATGGCGCCATACCAATACTCGAATGGAAACTGTTATTATAGGTGAACTCAATCAACGCTAAATAACCGTCTCACGCACCACCTTGTTCAAGCACACAAGCACGCAACAAATCTTCTAACGATTGAATGTCCTCTCGGTTTGACCATCTGTTTGCCGATGGTATGCCGAACTTAATCTCAACTTAGAACCCAAGGCACCTTGCAAACTCTCCCAAAATCTTGAAGTAAATCTAGGATCTCTATCGGACACAATACTCTTAGGAACTCCATGAAGCTTCACAATAGTGCCAACATAAATCTCGGCCAACCTTTCCAAAGAATAAGTAATATCAATCGGAATAAAGTGAGCCGATTTAGTAAGCCTATCAACAATCACCCAAATAGCATTATGTCCTCTTTGCGTATTCGGCAATCCCGTAACAAAATCCATCGATATACTATCCCATTTCCATTCCGGAATATCCAACGGTTGCATCAATCCACTAGGCTTCTGATGCTCCACCTTAGACTTCTGGCAAGTCAAACACGAGTACACAAAACGAGCAACATCGCTTTTCAATCCAGACCACCAAAAGATCTTCTTCAAATCCTGATACATCTTATTCGCTCTCGGATGAATACTCAAGTCACTCCGATGTCCCTCTTCCAATATCATCTTTTTCAAATCCGCATCATCGGGAATACAAATACGACCTCGAAACCTCAAAACCTCAAAACTCCTAATTCATCAACTTTGAAATCTTCATTTCCATTCGTCATCAAATCCAACTTTTGCTTTTCACACACCGTAGCAAGGAAATCATTCGTGACATGCAACATACCCAGCTTCACACTACTCGGTGTTAACTCACAAACCAAACTCAAATCTCTAAAGTTCTCCAAGAGTTCCCACTCTCTAACCATCAAAGTAGACACGTGCAACGACTTCCGACTTAAGGCATCGGCTACCACATTCGCCTTACCCGGATGATAATTTAAACCAAAATCAAAGTCCTTCAAAAGTTCTAACCATCTCCTTTGCCTCATATTCAATTCTTTTTGATCAAACAAATACTTCAAACTCTTGTGATCGCTAAAAACTTCAAATCTTGCACCATAAAGATAGTGCCTCCAAATTTTTAAAACGAACACTACGGCCGCTAACTCCAAATCATGAGTAGGATAATTCTTTTCATGTACTCTCAACTGTCTAGAAGCATACGCCACGACCTTCCCATCTTGCATCAATACACCACCCAATCCTGACAAAGAAGCATCGCAATAAACCACAAAAGGTTCCGTAGGATTCGGCAAAATCAAAATTGGCGCTGTCGTTAACCTTCTCTTTAATTCCATGAAACTCTCTTCACAATTAACATCCCAAATAAAAGCCTTTCCTTTACAAGTCAACTGCGTTAACGGGAGTGCTAACTTTGAAAATCCTTCGATAAACCTCCGGTAGTAACCGGCCAAGCCCAAAAAGCTTCGAATTTTCGTAACCGATCTTGGAGTCTCCCATTGCATTACCGCATCGATCTTGGATGGATCCACACTAATACCATTGCCGGAAATAATATGTCCAAGAAAACTCACCTTCGATAACCAAAACTCACACTTAGACAACTTTGCGTACAACTTCTTCTCTTTCAAAATCCGCAACACAATCCTTAAATGTTCTTCGTGTTCCTCTCGAGACTTAGAATAAATCAAAATGTCATCGATAAACACTACCACTAAACGATCCGATCCAACTGCTCGTGGAAGATACGGTTCATATATTCCATGAAAACACCCGGCGCATTAGAAACTCCGAATGGCATCACCGTATACTCATAGTGACCATATCGTGTTCTAAAAGCCGTCTTCGAAATATCTTCTTCCTTAACCCGAATCTGGTGATAACCGGATCTCAAATCAATCTTACTAAAAATACGGGCTTCAACTAATTGATCCATCAAATCATCGATTCTTGGAAGCGGATACTTGTTCTTAATTGTCACCTTATTCAACTGCCAATAATCAATACACAATCGCATACTACCATCCTTCTTCTTTACCAACAATACCGGTGCACCCCAAGGAGAAACACTTGATCTTACAAATCTCTTATCCAACAAATCATTCAACTGCTTCTTCAATTCCACCAACTCCGATGCCGACATCCGATACGGGGCCATCGAAATCGGTATAGTACCCGGAACTAGATCAATAGAAAATTCAACCTCTCTCTTTGGCGGCACATCCGCAACATCTTCCGGAAACACTTCAGGAAATTCACAAACCACAGGAAACACGTCGAGCTCAACTTTGCTCTCCACCGACAACGATGCAAACAAACCAAACAATTGAGCTTCGTCCGCTAAAAGTTTATTCAACTCTTTAGTGGAAAGAAAACTCTCGTTTTCACCATCTTCCAAAGAAGGAAACCTTACTAACTTGTGATAGCAATCCAGATGAACTCTATTAAATTGCAACCAGTTCATACCCAAGATTACGTCCAAACCTTCCAACGGCAAACACACTAAATCCATAACTAAGTCCTTACCATACATGGTCAAAGGACAACTTGCACACACCAAAGAAGTAGTTACCGACCCCGAAGCGGGAGTTCCAATAACCATACCACTACTCAAAGAAACCATACACAAATCCAACCGCTTAGCACACGCAAGAGAGATGAACGAGTGAGTCGCTCCAGTATCAATAATAGCAACTAAAGGCATATCATTAATAAAGCATGTACCTTTAATCAAACGATCTGCCGCATTAGTGGCGTCTGAACCTGCTAATGCGAATACTTTTCCGCTCTCCGGAGCTTGCTTCGGTTTGGTACAATTCGGGCTAATGTGACCCACCTCGCCACAATTAAAACACTTCACAACATTCTTTCTACACTCTGCTGCATCATGACCAAAAAGTCCACAGTTGGAACACTTCGCCTTGAACTTTCCACAATCATAAGACTTGTGGCCCATCACGCCACACTTAAAACATTTGATCGCACCGGAACCTCCTCCGGGTCTCCTATCAAAGTTTCCCCTATGTTTGCCCTTATCAGCAGGCGTCACATAAGGTCCGCTTCGTACTTGCTGCTTCCCTCTCCTCTCGCTCAAACCCTTATAATGAGTAGAACGAGCTCTACTGTCTTCTTCATAAATTCTACAACACTCGGTCAAATCCGAAAATCTTCATATTCTTTGATAACCCACCGCTTGCTTTATCTCAGGACGCAAGCCATTCTCATACTTGATACATTTGGAAAATTCCGCCGAAACCGCATCATAGTGAGGGTGAAACTTCACTAACTCAGTAAACTTAGCGGTGTAGTCCACCACCGACATATTACCTTGTTTCAACTCCAGAAATTCCATTTCTCTCTTCCCTTTAACACTTTCGGGATAATACTTCCTTAGAAACTCAGTACGAAATAAATCCCACGTAATCTCCTCATCGTCGACCTCAAGAACTTGCCTCACGCTGACCCACCAGTCATCAGCCACTTCTCTCAGCATGTGAGTCCCTAGTCTCACCTTGTTCCCTTCAGCATAATCCATCACCCTAAAGATCCTCTCAATTTCCTTTAACCATATCTGAGCACCATCCGGATCAAATCTCCCTTTGAACACCGGTGGTTGGTTCTTCCTGAACTCATCATTCGCATTCACGTTGGGTGCACCCTGCACAGCTCTGGCCATAGCCTCTAACGCCGCTGCCATAGCATTGTCATTACGACCTGCCATATTCTGAGGATTCCCAAAAATAACAACAAGGTTAAACAACCGTTCAACCAACACAACAACAAGACAGACACGACTGACTCAACACTGGCTCTGATACCACTTAATGTAACACCCCCTTTCTATACCCCCAAATTAATACATTTAATCAATTAGGCACTTAGAATTTTTTTTTTTTCATCAGAGTTTAATTAAAATTTAATCAAAACATGGTATATAAGAGGCGCATCACATTATCACGAAATTAAACACATACGATACCTGTTCAAAATAGATATGCAACAATGAGTAACCCACATCTCAATATTTAGAATAAAAGCGGAAACATCCAAATATTGAATCGATCACATTCATAAAAGTATATACAACCATTCAATCAATTCATGCTTTACAACCATATCCACAGCGGATACATACACAGATGTATCACAAGGAATCAAAACAAATGTAACTCCAAAGGAGTCAAAGGCTTCCTAACTACCTAGATGTTACATATCAGAGCCATTGACCAAAAAGAATGAAGACATCGCTTCACAAAAAGAACCTCCAGCTTCCTACTCTGCAATGCCTCATAGAGCATTATAAAACAGCAGAAGGGTGAGAAACAAAGTCATAACAGTTAATGCATAAAATTGTATATATACATATACTCATATTTGTACAAGTTATACTCAAATTATGTTCTCACCACATTAAGCATATACAATTAATCATGCCTCTACACATGCTCATGAATATCCACTATATGTTCCTCCAAACAATCATATATAACATACACAGTTATATTCATTCAACTAATGCATCATGCACAGATGACTCATGCAACTCATAGAGACCGACACACGACTCTATGCAGATGCAAATGCGGTACCGACTCATTTCAACAGATTCTCTAAGGAATCGAGTATTCAGCAGATTCTCCACGGAATCAAGTATTCAGCAGATTCTCCACGGAATCAAATATTCATCAGATTCTCCATGGAATCGAATATTCAGCAGATTCTCCACGGAATCAAATATTCTGCAGATTCTCCACGGAATCAAATACTCTAGTCAATCCTCCAAGGGATTACATGTTATGACCGATTCTCCGAGGAATCACACAATGCAACCGATTCTCCAAGGAATCTAATGTAACCATCATATCATACGAGGTTCTGCAAATCCTCCGAGGGATCATTACACAAAAATGCATACTAAGATGCTACACAATGCTAATCCTCCGAGGGATCGATCAACACAGAATGCATACTATGTTCACAAACATACTCATTGCATTTATCACATACATCGCATATATCTATCATGCATTCACATTATGCACCATTTCACACATGATTCACACACATATCAGCCTATCAATGCGTTTCTATCCAATTCAAGCAAATACACAAGATTATCAAACGTTCAAGATTCACCATTGACTCTACAATCTAGGATTCACGCCTTTCGGCCACCCACAACACGACATGTCGAAACAGTTCACACATCAATCATTCATATAGGCATTAATTATAATTGAATCGGCCAAAAATCATGCTATGAACAAACAGCAAAACAAATAACACTGTCAGGTTCGCCAACCTTCGCCTGGCGAAGCCACGCAGCGAATGCTCGCTGGCCTTCGCCTGGCAAACTTCCCAGCGAAGTCCACTGGGAGTAATTCTGGAATTACTCGCTGAGGCTCGCTACACACTCGCCTGGAGAACCTTCGCCAACTCACTTCGCCTGGCGAACTTGCCAGCGAAGACAGGGTGTTTGCTTCTGACTTGCTTCACTGCAGCTCGTTGGGCTTCGCCTGGCGAAGCTTCGCTACCATTCGCCTGGCGAGCCTGCGAAGACAGAACCTCCATGGTTGTTCCAAAGCCCAAACTCCACACAACCAACCGATTAAATCCAAACCAGTCTCAGTGGCACAACCCTACCATCACCCGACTAAACTACATCGTCTAATCCGAGTTCTAACCGATTAAAACCTCTTTCTACTCATCAAACCAACTTCTAACCTAAGTGGAAAAAGAGTAGAAACTCTACAAAATCCAAACACATACACATACAATCATACACATTAAAGAGATGATGGAGTTTCACACCCTTACCGATCGATTGCAAGCTTTGGTGATGATCCCTTGATGATTCTAGGTTTTCCTCTCCACTTTCTCTTCTCTTTCTCTTCTCCTCTTTTGTCTCTCTTGTTTTTCTTCTTATGTTACTATTTTTCTTTCTTTTCCTCTCTTATCCTATTTCTGTCTCTATTTCTTTCCTCTCAAATTCTTTCCAACACTTACCAATCAATTCTCACACTAAATTGCTAAATGTCTAAAATGCCCTTTTTACTCTAATTCCCCGAAAACTCTCCGAATCGGTAAAAATAGATAAAATAAGCAAACACCACATAATAATATATAATTTCTCAATTTAAAACAAACATCAATTAAATAAATTAAAAGACTCAACAATTAATGAGAATTCAGAATCGGGGCGTTACAGTGGCGCCCCAGAGGTACTAGAGAGGATTTTTCACTTCAAAGATTCTGAGACTCCGATGATCGCCATATACGTTTTAGTGAAGGCAAAATGCTCCTAAGGATCGCTTCTTCCTTCAAATTTTGTGAGTGAAAGGCGACTTAAAACTTTCCAGTACCCCCCCCCCCCCCCTCCCCCCCCCCCCCCCCACACACACACACAAAATATCATCAGAGAACGGTCAAGGATCCAAAATTTATGTCTCCTCAATGAGAATGGTCTCTTGCTGGCACTGATGGAGGTTAAGGTCGTTATCCTCCAAGATCATGTTGTTGTGACGCAAATCGTCCATAACAACGCACATCTCTGCTATGTTATCATGATCGTTGTTGGAGCTGCTGTCGAATGACGTCGTGCTCTCCTATTCACCATATTGGAGAGGATTATAAAGGGGAACAATGATTTAGTCATTAATTACAAGGGCAACCCGCCAATTTTACCATTTATCCACAGTAGACGTTAATTGTTCTTGTTAAAAAGTATAATAAGAGATAGATATATGTTTGTAGAATTGTTTGAGTGTTTAAGGGAAGAATCCTCAAACTCAGAGTTTTTTAATTCCTTCGTGAAGAGATTCTCTCTCTCTCTCTCTCTCCAGCGTTTCTTATGAATAATTTTGAGTTGCATCACTTAATTGTTTATAATAAACATTGAATTTCATCAATTAAATTGTCAAATTAAACATTTATTTTACTAAATTGATAAATTGTCAAATTTAAAATTTATTTTACTAAATTGATAAATTTTACAAAAATAAATGTTTGATAGTTTATTAAATAATTTTTAATAACTATATTATAAACTTTTTAAAGTATAAGTAACATTACATATAGCTCTAAATTACATATAGCTCTAAATTACGAATGGTTTTTATTTGCTTAAAAAGTAAGGGACTTAATATGATAATTCTTTTTACTATATTTGATGCAGAAACTTAATATAGGATAGGATAAAATATATGGTTAGAGACAAGAAGAAAACATAAATTCTTTCCTCTCTAAATTATGAGATTTTTTTTTCTCAAACACAAATTATTACAAAATATTAAAATACAATTTTTAATCTCTCTATTTAATATTTTGATTTATAAATATAATATTAATATTTTATTTATAAATAAAAAATATTATAATAAAATTATATTATTTTTTTCTATGTATAGACATATCAAATAAATTAGTGTAAACTTTTTTTCCTTCTGCATCATTTTTTTTCTACTTCTCAATATTTAATATTTTGATTCATGAATATCAAAATTTTATATATTAATAAAAATATTATAATAAAAAATATATTATTTAATACATAAATATATTAGATAAAATAGATAAAAGTTGTCCAATATACTGATTATCAAATACGATACAATATAAAAAATTATCTTATACTATTTTATACTATCTAATACAGTTCTGTCCGATATGTTTTATTTTACAAATCAAATACATCCAATAAAATTACACACGTTAATCATTCACATAAATAACCTTTGTCTCTTAGAGTTATTTTTACTTTTTTTCTTTGTTGCTTTAATCTCTTAGACTCATTCTTTTCTTTGTTGCTTTTATCTCTTAGAGTCATTCTTGGAGTAACTTACACCCCTCCAATTTATATAACTCTTTAGGTGATGATTCCTTTGATGGGGTGCTTGATTGAGTGATCAAAATGATGTTTATACAATTATTATAATTATTAACTTCTAATAAATATAGTTTGTTAAATTGTCTTATGAATAAAAGAGTACAATATATCTTTATGAACTAGTGCATGTTACTACTTGTATTAATATTTAAACTATTCAAAACTCGGTCTTATTTCAGAATCGAGAGGTGCAATAAAGTACAAGAAGTATCGCAGAGAAAGTTTATGCTGAAAGTGGGAAAGAAGAAGGGTGAGACTAAAGCTACAGAACACATATGGGATCACGTGGTGAGGGACATTCAGCCGGCATGAAAGCGCAAGACACGCATGGGTGTGTGTGCGCTACCGCATCATAATATCACTTACTCATGTGCTATGGTTACAATATTCTACTATCACACACACTAACTAATAATTGCAAGAAAACTAAAAACTATCTTGAAAAAAATTAGAGATGTGATAATTTCATATTTTATTAAGAGATTATAATATATATTGTTGATTGAATTTTTGTTTATAATCAAGTATTCGAAGTGTAATGACAAATGAAATGTAAGAATTAGGGAGATATCTAATTTAATTTGCATCTATAACTTGGCATTACTAAATCTTTAATAGAGTCAACTTGCTACTGTATTTGGTATTGATATCATTCTTGTTGATTTAAATTAATTTAAAATTAATTTTTAGTAGGGAGCATTGAATATTGTGTGACTATTTTTTTAGAGTAACACTTTTGTGAGAGACACACCACGTACTCATCCAAAACTTTAAGGTGATAGGTGTGTGGGATTTTCCACTTATAAATGCTCAAGTCATTACATTTCTATCCAATGTAGAACTATTATCAACATTACTCACACTTGTTACACTTAAGCGAAAGCTTTAACTGTGCAACTGCACTTTCTATTGTGTGTTTCTTACTCACCACCATTGTACCGTCGTTGACACTTTTTAACATGAAACCTCTTAACCACCACATGTGGGAAGTACTTTTGATACAAGTGAGTCGGTTCTTCACTCGAAGCAGGTTCTGATACCACTGTTAGGAGATATATTTTTACTAGAGAGCATTGAACATTGTGAAACTTTTCATTCTAGAGCAACAGCTTTTTGAGAGGCACACCACATACTCACACAAAACTTTAAGGTGATAGGTGTGTGGGTTTTCCACTTATAAATATCCAAGTCACCACATTCCTATCTAATGTCGGACTATTATTCACACTATTCACGCTTGTTATACTTAACAAAAATGTTATACAAATCGAACCAAAATTTTGATTTTCTTAATATTATTTGACAAGTGCGAAAAAAGAAAATAACGGAGAATAGAAAAAAAATACTCTTCTAACTTGATGCTTAAGAAATGAGAAAATGCATTTGATAGTTAGGGCACATCATATATAATGTAATTGTCATGAGTAGATTGGAAATATTTCTATTATGATAGATATGTGAAGAGTTTTAGGTCAATGAGAAGGAGACCAAGATATTTCAGATTATTGTATAGTGTGATTGATGTGACTAATATTTGTTAGAAAATGTAATTCATTATTTTAGAGGAAAGATGTATTTGATATACTAGTGTTAGACAATATAGTCGAATTAAGCTAAGTATAAGTAAGTTGTGTTCAACACAGACTAATATAACAAGTGTGTCAAAGTGTGTATGCATGTGTTCGACACAGACATCAAACAATTGTGATAAACTAGGTAGTCACTACCTATCACAATAGTTATATTAAAAACTGTTTTGATATATATATATATATATATATATATATATATATATATATATATATATATATATATATATATATATATATATATATATATATATATATATATATATATATATATATATATATATATATATATATATATAATATATATATATATATATATATATATATATATATATATATATATATATATATATATATATATATATATATATATATATATATATATATATATATATATATATATATATATATAACATGTCACCATGGTAATGAGTTCGAAACCCACCAACAACAATTTAATTAAAGCGTGAATAAATTTAACATGTCACCATGGTTATATATTCCAACTATGGTGGTATATATATGAGTTTATTATAAAATATGTGGTTTGTTTGTTTTTCTTACCCCTCAATAAACATATACAACCATTCAAATTGATTTAGAAGATAATAATCTGAAAAATTAAATTATTCTTGAAAAACAACTTAGATGCTCCACAATTTTTTGAATAGCAAGCAACTTGTAATTTATCTCTCCCTATTTAACAGATAGAATTTGGTTCAATGCCCCTAAATTCTTCAAAGCAAAGTTTATTGTCTTATATTTTATTTTGTAAAGCATCAATTTATTGACTATCGAGTCATCACCATCACTATCATTATCATTATTTTAATTAATGATGATGATTATTATGATGGCAGTGATGAAGATGATTCAAAATTTCTCGACAAATTTGATGTTTTGCAACATAAAATAGAAGAAAATGAACCTGATTTTAAGAACATGGGTTATTGAACCAAACTCTAAATGTTAAAGAACTATAGATGAATTACAAGATGTATTCAATTCAAAAAACATTGATTCATCTAAGTTGGTTTTCAAATATAACTTAATTTTTAGATTATCATTTTATAAATTAATTTAAATGAATTCATTTTTATTGAGGGGTTAATGAAACAAGTGTGAGATGTTGGGTCGAAATCTAGTATGGGCGAAGTCTGTTCGCGAGTAATGCGTGTTGTAGTCGAAATTTGTTCTAACATGCATTAGTCAATATTGCTTGGGTTGTAAGCATGTTGAATTGGGCCTTGCTTGTAAGCCCAATTGTTTAAGTTAGCTTGTACCCTAAGTTAGCTTGTAATGGGTAATTGTTAAAAATCCCATTAGGTTAGTGTGCTATTTTTATTATAAATAAGATACTAGTTTCTCAATCTTGTCATAAGGAAAAATAGGAAGATAAAATCCTAATTTCAAGAGAGAGAGAGGTTATTTCGTTATTCTTGTATACTTGTAATCTTGTTCTAAGAGAAAGGAAAGAATAGCAGTTTAATAACCAATCCTTGTTATTTTCTTTTTTATTAACCCTAACCCTTGTGTGTTTCTTGATCATTAAGAAACTGTTTATACTTAGTTTTAAGGTATCTGATTCACAACAAATTGGTGCGATGAGCATGGAGAAGATGCCTTCAACAAAGTATGAGATTGAAAAGTTCACCGGAGTGAACGACTTCGGTTTGTGGCACTTGAAGATGAAAGCCCTGTTGGTTTAGCAGGATTGTTTGGAAGCATTGAAGGGTGAGGCAGTCATGGACGTTGTGTTAACCGAAAAAGAAAAGACGGGCATGATCGAGAAAGCCCACAACACAATATTTTTGAGCCTTGCTGATAAGGTTCTTCGACAGGTATCAAAGGAGACTACAACATCGGGATTATGGGTGAAACTTGAAAGTTTGTACATGAACAAATTTCTGGTGAATCGACTCTACCTGAAGCAAGCTTTATATTCATTCAAGATGAGTGAAGACAAAGTGTTGGCTGAGCAGTTGGATATATTCAACAAGCTGATTCTTGATCTTGAAAAATATTGATGTGAAGATCGATGATGAAGATCAAACACTATTGATGTTGTGTGCTTTGCCCATAACACATGCTCACTTCAAAGAAACTCTTTTGTATGGATGGGAGTCCATGACCTTTGAAGAAATTCAATCATCCTTGTATTCTAAGGACTTAAACAAACGAAAGGAGAATAAATCTTCGACGGTGGGTGAAGGTTTGGTCGTTAAAGAAAAATTCTTGCGAAAGGATGGTAAGTTCGACAAGAAAAAAGGTAAAAGTCAACAGAAGTCTTATAGTGGTGAAACATCTAGTATTTGATGTTATCACTGTAAGAAGGAGGGTCACATAAGAAAGATGTGCCTTGAACTCATAAAATATCATGAAGGTAATGGCAATGCAGCCATTGTTCAAGATGACTTCGACTCATCTGATGTTCTTATGGTTTTAAGTGGCGACTCGAGAAAAGAGTGAATTATAAATTCAGGTTGCACTTGGCACATGACTCCAAACAAAGAATTGTTAGAGGAGCTATGTGATCAAGATGGTGGATTTGTGTTGCTGGGAAACAACAAATCTTGCAAAATTGTAGTTATTGGATATGTGAGATTCAAGCTCCATTATGAGTCAATAAGGTTATTGAATGAAGTCAGCTACGTACCTGACTTGAAGAGAAATTTGATTTATCTTGGTGAATTCGACAAAAAAGGATACGTTTTTCAAGGAGATAAAAGTATCCTAAGAGTCATGAAGGGGTCGAAGGAAGTCTTGAGAGGCGTGAAGAAACAAGGATTGTATACCCTTGAGGCCGAGGTTGTAAGTGGTTCGACAAATATTGTATCCACGAAACCTGTGTCAAAGACAGAATTATGGCACATGAGATTGGATCATGTCAGCGAAAGAGGCCTGGTCGAATTGGGGAAGCAGAACCTGCTAGGAGGTGACAAAATCGAAAAGTTAGAGTTTTTTGAATCTTGTGTATTTGGTAAATTCTGTAGGACGAAGTTTAACAAAGGCAAGCAAAGAACACATGGATCCCTGGATTACATTCATGCTGATCTTTGGGGGCCTGCAAGGAATCCTTCACACTCAGGTGCAAGGTATTTTCTATCCATTGTTGATGACTATTTCAAAAAGCTATGGGTATTCATTCATAAGACGAAGGATGAAACATTTGAGAATTTTAAAAGTTGGAAGATTCTGGTCGAAACTCAAACTGCAAAAAGGTTAAGAGGTTGAGAATCGACAATGGCCTTAAATTCTACAACGAAGCGTTCAACAGTTACTGTGTCGAGTTTGGGATTGCAAGGCATAAGACTGCAGTAGGTACTCCTCAACAAAATGGCTTAGCTGAGAGATTCAATCGAACAATCCTTGAAATGGTTAGATGCATGTTGGTTAGTGTTGGATTGAAGAAGGTGTTTTGGACGGAAGTTGTTTCGACAATAGCTTACCTGATAAATAGATATCCCTCGGCTGCCTTGGGAATGAAGACACCTGAAGAAGTTTGGTCGGGACATCTACCCAGTCTCAACAGAATGAGAGTATTATGCTCATATTAGGCAAGACAAGGTCGAACCTAGAGCTCTAAAATGCATGTTCATGGGATACCTTGAAGGAGTCAAAGCTTATAGGCTATGGTGCCTAGAGCCACGTCACAGGAGGTGTGTCACCAGTCGAGATGTAGTTTTCAATGAAGCAGAGATGGATTTCAAGAAAATTGATGATGTTGACGAAGAAATGGAGTAGAGAGAGATTCCTGTTGAGGTGGAGCATGTTGATGCTGAATTGTGTACCTCAAATAAAGTCAAAGAAGACGAAGACAATGTTGTTGAAGATGAGGAGACTGATAATGACTACTTGCTAGCAAGAGACAGGTCGGGGAGAGTCATCAAGCCACCTCAGAGACTTGGGTATGCAGATCTTATAGCTTATGCCTTAATCTCTGCAAGTGAGGTTCTAGACGAAAAACCTAAAGACTATAAGGAAGTTATGAGGAGTCGAAAAAAGACTGAATGGATGAAGGCCATGGATGATGAGATGAAATCTCTTCATGATAACAACACCTGGGAACTGATCAAGAAACCTACTAGAGCCAGGTTAGCCAGTTGTAAATAGATTTTCAAAGTTAAGGAAGGAATCGAAGGAGTGGCGTCGAAGAGGTACAAGGCAAGATTGGTTGCTAGGGGGTTCACTCAGAAAGAAGGTATCGAATTCAATGATTTGTTCTCTCCTGTTGTGAGCACAAATCCATTTGAAAGTTGCTTACCAGGGTGGCCCAGTTCGACCTTGAACTGGAACAAATGGATGTGAAGACTGGGTTCTTGTATGGTGATCTAGATGAAACAATCCTGATGAGGCAACCTGAAGGATATGTTGAAAGGGGGAAGGAATATTATGTCTGCAAACTAAATAGATCTTTATATGGACTGAAATAATCTCCTCGATAGTGGAATAGGAGATTCGAAAAAAGTTCATGGTACACATAAGTTTCATCAGAAGTCAGTTCGACCACTATGTTTACTTCAAATTTCGACCGGGTAATTCATTTTTTATTTTATTGCTCTGTGTGGATGATATTTTAATATCAAGCAACAATGTCGAAGAGCTAATGAGGGTGAAGGATGAACTCAATAAAGAGTTCGACATGAAGGATCTGGGATCTGCATCTAGGATTCTTGAGATTGACATCTGGAGAGATAGAAAGTAGTCAAAATTATGCTTATCTCAAGAGGCATACCTACAGAAGGTTCTCGAAAAGTTTGTCATGTTGAATTCAAAGCCTGTTGTGACTCCGGCAAACCCTCAATTCAAGCTGAGTATAAATCAGTGTCCCAACATTGATATTGAAAGAACTTATATGAATAGCATTCCATATGCTAACATAGTAGGTTCTTTGATGTATGATATGGTATGTACTAGACTCGACATAACATATGCAGTAAGTCTTGTAAGCAAGTACATGACGAATCTGGAAAGGCTCACTGGCAAGCATTGAAGTTGATTTTAAGGTACATAAATGGGTCT